>CM073322.1:40100-640100 GCA_037043015.1 Bryum argenteum
CTCACACGTCCCATTTGGATAACTGAGCTACAAGTTAGCCCGAGAAGAAGATACGGCCTGTTTTTGAGGCTAAGGCAAAAACGGGTGGTCTTCCAAAACAAAAGTGTGTCGCGGAAGGCCCCTCAACACAAGGGGGGCCTACCAAGACTCAGAGAGTACTATGAGGAGGGGTGGTCTCCTCCTCACTTCCACATGGTGCTTGGAGAGCGGGGTGGCTCTACAGGGGTGAGGCTTGGGATGGAGCCTCACTCCCGCACCTTGGGCGCTATGGGATCTTGTGGTGTGCATCCCGAAACATTGGGTTGGAAAAGTGTCCCGCTCCAAACTAGTCCCCGTGAAAAGTAGTGCGGTTTAGGTAATGTCCCAAGACATGAATGGAAGGGGACTAGTGGGGAGTTGGACAATATCTGGGGCGGTTAGCTCTCGGGGTGAGTAGTGCCACCCTTGGGAGCTTGGACATGTGTGGAAGGCCGCCCCGTGCCGCCAAGTGGCATGCCCATGTGTGTTTGTGGGAGTTCGGTTTACGGGTTCGGGTAATGAGTTGGGGAGTCGAGTGGGTTGGACACCTTGACTAGAAATGGTGCTAACATTGTGTGTCTTGGCATGTGCGGTGTTAGCTAAGTTGTGGCAGTTTGCTACCAACAAAGTAAGCCGTGATTCCGCTCTGAAGTAAGGCTTGCTTGAAGAAAAAAAGTGGGAGTAATTAGGGCGCGACGGTGCGTGCGAATGTTGGGTAAGGCGGGTCATTTTGCTAGGCGGTCGACTCCTTGATTATATATAGTCTGTATCTGATGGACCGTATGGGGGTCGAACTCCTGTCTAACAGTCGGGGAAGGACTTTCTTCTTGGGGTGTCTGCGTCGGCTCATCCTTGGGCCAGGAGAACTAGGTTCACGATAAGATGATGTCGTGCAGGGTGCCCGACCTGGTAGGGTCGGGTGCTTTCTGTCTGGCCGGGTTAGACAACGAGTGGCCAGACGGAGGTCGAGTTGACCCGACTACTACGTAGTAAATCAATTTCTGTTGACGCTCTTGCGTAATGATGGACGGGTCGAGGATTGTGCACGACAAGCCGCTTTGTTGGTTGGCGCTAGACGGTCGATCGGGAAGTGGTGGTTGGTCGTCCGGTTTTGTCGGGGCGTTGATGGGTTCGAAATCGTATGTCTCGCCACACTAGGTCGGGTGTAGTGATCCTCTATTGACGATGTTAGTGGCAAATTGGCTACCGGTCGGGTCGGGTCGGTATACCCGCCACGATTCATTGGAAAAACGTTTCGTGAAAGATCAGCATCACGGGACGTCCGTCATACCTTGGGTGTATTCGACCAGGTGGTGCAGGGACGCTTCATCCGTCGTGGATGCAGAGACTTGTCTTCTGACGCTATATGTTGGGAGGGGGTCGGCCCTTGGGGTCGACTGTCGGGTGTCTAGAGATGGATTTATCCGGGACTACAACCTGCGCCATTCCCGATCTGATGCGGAATTTTCCAAAGGTCGGGTGGTAAGTCGGCCGCTTCGGAGAGCCGGCGGCGACGCGTGGACCCGTCATAATGGTGACGTGTCGCTTTCGGTCGAGATCCGATTTTTTTTTGGATCTCGATCCGAATCTAGATCTGAATCAAATCTGATCTGGCGGGTAGAGTCTCGAGGTGCGATCTGCTTGGCAGTGTTTTGTGTGAGCTCACTTAGTTGCTCTTTTTTGGCCGTGAGCTTCTTCCACACACCGCTCTCTGATTTCTTAGCACTCTTAGACGACTCTACTTTTCTTTGGATAGTCACGTAGCGACTATGATCTCCGAGGCGCGTTTTAGCTATGTTGCCGTCTCTCTCGACTAGGTCGGATGTTGTTGAGTGTAGGAGATGATTTTTTATCAAACCTTGATACCAACAACTTCGTGTCAACCGACCCGTGGGTTGCATACTCCTAAACCTCTATAGCGAGACACTTTCGGAGCGGTTTGTGCGGGGTCGACATCCGGGTCGGCATGCTCTCTGTGATTTCTACTTGTTTACTGGATCTAAAATCTTTGGACCGCACAATCGCACGGTAGCCCAATGTTGAGGGAGATCTACCTGCTCTACTTCAGATCTGCGCGATCTGGAAACGATGGAATCGAACTCAAGCATAGGTCGCCAAATGTTAAGGGGGTTTTTCGGGAAACACACCCTAACGAGTCTAAGTTAGCTTCCTACTAGTCGCAGTAACGTTGGGTCAACAAAACTGCTACTAACAAGAAGGGAAGAGAGTTGAATCTACCGACTAGTGAGCATCTACGGGACCAGACAGCTTTAGGTCGGGTCTGTTGAACACTAGAGAGAGAGAAAATACACAATTCTCACAAACAGATCAGAGATCTTGCAAACAAAAGTCAGCTAGTCTATTCAAACACACACAACGAAAGAACAGAATAGAAGACTATGCAGAACTCCGAGGTTACTGGCAAAGAGGGATAGATTAACTAGCAACAACCCTCACGGAGAAGAGGGTGGTACATATAGTCGGTGGGTCGTCATTGATCGATCGAGATCAACAGAACAATAGGTCAGCCGACCAATCTGCCAGGTCGGCCAGAAAGGTCGGGTGTCCAAAATGAGTCTAAGACTCTAAAAACAACAACTAAAGATCCGACCTGCTAACCCTACCGGGTATCGCATGCCGGGTCTATACCTGCTGGGTAGAGACTAGACTAAAAATAGCCTAGCGAATATACTACGAATATTCCGTTAACAGAAGTAAGGCTTCCTTTCCATGCCTCACCTTCTTGAGCCATTCCCGGTCACTCCCGGGAACCGGCACTACTTATCACGGGGACTAACTTGGAGAGGGAAACTTCCCAACCCCATGTTTAAAGATGCTCCAAAGCACTCTCCATTTTCCACAAGGTGCGGGAGTGAGGCCCCATCCCAAGCCTCACCCCTTGGAGCCACCCCGGCTCCTCAAGGCACCATGTGCAAGTGAGGAGGGAGACCACCCCTCCTCATAGTACTCTCTGGAGTCTTCGGTAGGCCCCCCCCCCCTCTTGTGTTGAGGGGCCTTCCGTGACACACTTTTGTTTTGGATGACCACCCGTTTTTGCCTTAGTCTCAAAAACGGGCCGTATCTTCTTCTCGGGCTAACTTGTAGCTCACTTATCCAAATGGGACGTGCGAGCCCATTTTCGACATCTACTCTTTGAGTACATGTCGATAGACTCCTCACTTGTCCCAATCGGAGCTTCCATGTGGGAGCTATGCTCCTCTGAACATTCGGGAGTCCCGGGAGGCAGCAGTCCCGGAGTCCCGAAGTCCCGATGCTTTGAAGAGCCATATCTCCCAAAGCGTTGCTTTGCTCCTCACAAGCCTTAGCATTTTGGAAAGCTCTTGTCTAGAGCTTTCCAAAGACATGCAACATGCCGCCATCCAAGAAGGGCGACATTTTGAGTCCCGAAAGGCAACACTCCCGAGTCCCGGAGTGTCCCGGAACGTGCTCCAACTTTGGAGAGTCATATCTCATGACTCACAACTCCAAATCGCGCGTTCTTTGGACCCATGGGTCCGTGCTCAAACAAGGTTTCCAACCATGTAAGACACACCACCAAGTTCGTCCCGAGCACGACGCCATTGCATGCTGTTTGCTCGGGACTCCCCTTGGTCACTTGACCTTGTCTCTTGCCAAGCCCGGGGCGTCACTCCCGGGGTCCTCTTGGCTTACCACGGTGTTCGGACATCCTTTGGAAAGGGATGTGACAGTTGCGGGCAAGACCATCACTGCTGCCCTTCGCCAGACACAAGCAGGCCATTCTCCAGAATGAGGAACAGGAAGGGTGGAACATCGATGACGAGGACGAAGAAGGAGACGAGGCCTCGGATTCAATGGAATTTGTGTTACGGTACTTCCACGAACACCCCGATCTCGCAGCCCACTACACCGATCCCGAGGCAACGGGGAGGCAATGCCCAGCATGGAACCGGACGTTGGGGGGCACAGTGTTTGATGTATACACCCACGCCCTCAATTTCCGCGGAAACCACGTCTTGATGCAGAGGGCAGTGGCCGAAGCACTTCGGCGAGTATACAACGGCGAAGAGCCCCCTCGCAGCGGTCGACAACTTCCCCGGGAGCAAGCCAGACCGAACAGGAGGCCCGCCCTGTCGCGCACCTCTCCTTGAGGAGTGCCCGCAACACCAAGGGCCCAAGGGGGACACCGGAGTGACGCCCGGGCCTTGGGGTGCCAAGGTGAAGGGAACCTAAGTGGGCCTAGTGTGGGAGAGGACCCCGGGCGTTGGAGACGCCTCTCACCCACGGAGACTAGGAGCCACGAGGGAATGGACATGAGATTATGGAAGCTCATGTTGCCACGATTCCGGGATGCTAAGGAGCACCTCATTTGGAGGTGTGAGCTTAAAGTTATGGGAGTTGGAAGATTGTGGGACTAAAGGGAGTGCTGTCCAGGGACAGTGCTGGACTGGGAAGCTGGCCCGGGACTCCCGAATCTTCAGAGGGGCATAACTCCCTCAATACTTGTCGGAATGAGGCAAGTAAGGTGTCTATCGGCATCTACTTGACGAGTAGATGTCGATAGAGTGGTCGCTCGTCGCGTTTGGATGCGGGACGAGGTAGATACGAGCCCTGGAAGGTTCGGGAAGTCTCCCGGGCCTTCCAGCGGCTAAGGCATTGGGAGATTGGGTGGTCTTCCAAAACTAAGAGGTGTGAGGGTCCAGCCCTTCACCTAGGACCAGGGGGCTGCCGAATCCCACAGAGTATACTATGGGGAGGGCTGGTCTCCCTCCCCACTCCCATGGTGCCTTGGTGGTGACCAAGGTGGGAGTCCCGAGTGGTGTGGCTAGTGTTGGGGCCTCACCATGGGGACTCCCAAGCCAAGGTGAGTCCCAATGGGTGGAGCTGGTGTTGGGGCTCCACCATGGGGACTCAAAGTGCAAAATGAGGCACGGTGGGTGGAGCTAGTGTTGGGGCTTCACCACGGTGGCTCATAAAGACAAGGTGAGTCCCGGTGGAGGAGCTAGTGTTGGGGCTTCACCACGGGGACTCATATGGGCAAAATGAGGACCATGAGTGCTACCGATGTGGGGTGGTGTCTCACCGCCGGCGTTGTGATTACTTGGTGGCCTTGGGGTCACCATGGTGGTCATGGGCGGTGGTGAGGAGACACCACCAAGTGCGGTTAGGCCGCGTGGTATGGGAGTGCCACCAAGTTGGGCCTTGGACATAAGTGGAAGTCCGCACCTAACCATTGGCTACCTACGAAGGGGTTGAGTCCCGGTTGCATGAGTAAGAGGGATTGATAACCAAGCGGTGAGCTTGGTGGTTGGTATGGGGAGCTAACTTTGTGCATGTGGGGGATGTGCAGAGTTAGCGCTCGTGACACTTGCTAGAGTTGGGAAAAAGTTGGTGTAAGCTAAGGTGAGCTAGCAAGGGTTGCGACACGCCCCCACGTGCCGTTAACCTAGCAATTCGAGGACGAATTGCACTCTGCGAAGGAGGGCAAAATGTTACCCGCCACAGCACCGCAGGTATCATTACCGGAGACCAGAGCAGCCACGGGGAGACCAGTGATTAATAGCTACCACGGGGCTCGAGGCCGAGGGTGCAGTGACACAGAACCACGAGGATCGAGACCGCGGACGCAGACAGTTAAGGCAAAAGCCAGCGCAAAGGATTAGGTTTTAATATAAATAGAGGATAGAATTACACAATAGGGACTTCCATGTACCGCACAAATGCAGTGTTAGCCCACGAGCGTTTATCGCAGACTTATGTAGCCACTCTGTCGCGGCCCTAATTACTCCCACTCTTTTTCTTCAAGTAAGCCTTACTTGGTAGCGGAATCACGGCTTACTTTGTTGGTAGCAACCGGCCACAACTTAGCTAACACTGCACATGCCAAGCACACACAATGTTAGCACCATTTCTAGTCAAGGTGTCCAACCCACCTTGACTCCCCCAACTCATTACCCGGAACCCGTAAACCGGAACTCCCACAAAACACATGGGCATGCCACTTGGTGGCACGGGGCGGCCTTCCACACATGTCCAAGCTCCCAAGGGTGGCACTACTCACCCCCGGAGCTAACCGCCCTTGCATATTGTCCAACTCCCCACTAGTCCCCTTCCATTCATGTCTTCGGGACATTACCGGAAACCGGCACTACTTTTCACGGGGACTAGTTTGGAGCGGGACACTTTTCCAACCCAATGTTTCGGGATGCACACCACAAGCATCCCATAGTGCCCAAGGTGCGGGAGTGAGGCTCCATCCCAAGCCTCACCCCTTAGAGCCACCCCGGCTCTCCTCGGCACCATGTGGAAGTGAGGAGGGAGACCACCCCTCCTCATAGTACTCTCTGGAGTCTTCGGTAGGCCCCCCCTCTTGTGTTGAGGGGCCTTCCGTGACACACTTTTGTTTTGGAAGACCACCCGTTTTTGCCTTAGCCTCAAAAACAGGCCGTATCTTCTTCTCGGGCTAACTTGTAACTCAGTTATCCAAATGGGACGTGCAAGCCCATTTTCGACATCTACTCTTTGAGTACATATTGATAGACTCCTTACTTGTCCCAATCGGAGCTTCTATGTGGAAGCTATGCTCCTCTGAACATTCGAGAGTCCCGGGAGGCAGCAGTCCCGGAGTCGCGAAGTCCCGATGCTTTGGAGAGCCATATCTCCCAAAGCATTGTTTTGCTCCTCACGAGCCTTAGCATTTTGGAAAGCTCTTGTCCAGAGCTTTCCAAAGACATGCAACATGCCGCCATCCAAGAAGGACGACATTTTGAGTCCCGAAAGGCAACACTCCCGAGTCCCGGAGTGTCCCGGAACGCGCTCCAACTTTGGAGAGCCATATCTCATGACTCACAACTCCAAATCGCGCGTTCTTTGGACCTATGGGTGCGTGCTTGAACAAGGTTTCCAACCATGTAAAGCACACTACCAAGTTCGTCCCGAGCACGACGCCATTGCGTGCTGTTTGCTCGGGACTCCCCTTAGTCACTTCACCTTGTCTCTTGCCAAGCCCGGGACGTCACTCCCGGGGTCCTCTTGGCTCACCACTGTGTTCGGGCATCCTTTTGAAAGGGATGTGACACTCACCCCCACCAAACAGCGTCGATGCCCTCATCGACAATCTCTCTTGTCGGCAGTACCAAGTTCTTGAGGTAGCCTCCTCCTTGGCACTTGCATTGCGTTCCAGGGTAGCTAGCCCCGCAATGCTCTAAGCATCCTTCCACTTAGAAATTGGCTAAGTCCTCAAAGGTGGCATTAGATAGGTCTAAGGTCCTTGGCACCCTAGAGTTTGCCTTCAAAGGACCTACAAAATCTAGACCTATCTACTTTGAGACTTACTTGGAATGCCCCCAATGGCCCCAAGTTAGGCTCAACTAGCCTATCATACTCACATGACTTAGGAATAAATTCAAGGCTAACCAATACTTTCTTGGTCGCAACACCAAGCCCTCTTTTAAGCACTTAGGCTCTCAAGTGGTGAACTTTGCTCGCCTAGGGATAATGCTAAGTCCCGCCCGACCTAGCCTTTGCTTCACCCTACCGAGACATGGATGGCCAACCCATGCGTTGACAATGGTCAACCCGCAAAGGGCACTTTTATGAGCCCGTGCCACTATCTTGCTCCCGCCCGAGCAAGTCCTAAGCTTGAGAGTCATGGGGATTCACCCACTCACAACTCCCAAGCCAAGGTCCCTGTTTTGCAGCATTCCAAGTATTGGCTTCGCGTATCCTTCAACCTCTTCCAACCAACCTAGCAATCCAACATGAGACTAGGACACATCTCACATTCAACATGCAATCCCGGAAACTTGCTATTCAATTTGCAACTTTCTTGTCAACCAAGTATTACAACATGTGCAATTTGCACCAAATACTAGACAAAACTTAGGCCAAGTATACACAAGTGTGGTGATTCACCCCCACTTCAAAGGTTGATGTCCTCATCAATGCTTTCTCGGTGTCTTGGATCTCCGTTGGCTTTCATACCTTTCCACCATCTCCTTTGCACTGGCCATGCACTTGGCCTCAATCCATGTTGCTTCCTTCTCATGGTACCCCCGCCACTTCACCAAGTATTCTTTGCCCTTCTTCTTGGTGTTCCGGCATTTCAAAATGCCTTCTACCTCGAACTCTAGGTGATCGCCAACTAGTTCGGGTGGAGGCCGCAACACTTGCTTGCGTTCCGGCCTCACCTTATCTCCGTGATATGGCTTGAGCAATGACACATGGAAGGTGGGGTGAACCTTGATCTCCGGTGGTAAGTCCAACTTATAAACATCCTCAAACAACCGTTTTGCAATGACAAATGGACCCGCATACTTTGCCATGAATTTGGGAGTCAAGCCATCCGGTAAGGTGAAGTTCTTCACATTCAACCACACCTTTTGGCCCTCCTCATACTCCTCATGGCGCCGCCCTTTGTTAACTTGTTTCACATACCTCTTTTGCGCCTTGTCTAAGTACCACTTGGTCTTCTCAAGTAGTTGCTCTCTCTTGGCCACAAAGTCTTGAAAGAACTTGGCTTCGTTCCAACTCCGATTGCAGTCCTTCCAAAGCTAGGTCGGTAGGCATAAGTGGCTCAACTCCATAAGCCACCTTGAACGGCGATTGCCCCGTAGCTGAATGCCTTGATGCATTGTAGCAAAACTCCGCCAAACCCAAGTACTCACTCCAATCACTTTGGTCTGCACTCACATAGTTGCGAAGGTATTGATTCAAGACTCCATTCACCCGTTCCGTTTGCCCATCGGTTTGAGGATGAAAAGCCGTACTAAATGTCAACTTTGTCTTCATCCTCCTAAACAAGTGCCTCCAAAATGCACTTGTAAACTTGGGGTCTCTATCGGATACAATCACCTTTGGCAATCCATGGTGCCGCCACCAAACGTTGAAAAAGAGCACCGCGGTTTCAAAGGCGGTCGCCGTCCCTTTTGTTGGCTCCATCCTTGCCAACTTACTAAACCTATCAACCACCACAAAGATGGCGTCACTCCCTCGTGACTCCGGAAGGCTTGTAATGAAATCCATAGAGACACACTCCCATGGAACAGAAAGGGATGTGACACACTCGGCATTTCACTGATTCAATGCAAAACACGGACTTCGTTTCCTCTACATCACTCTACTCCCCTCTAAAACATCCCCTCCTCTGTCTGAATGCTCTAACCTCTGCTATCCGAGGCACCGCGGAATTCCTTGGGCCGAAGAAGTTGTGTCTCTGTATGTAGCACGAAACGTGGTTGCTGGGATTGGCAACGTACTCTCCATTGTGCCGAGGATTACCTATTCCGCGGATCAAAAACCTTGGCCGAGAGACAGACCCGGAGAAGCCACACCGCGGGAGTGCAACCCTGGGACTCAGACCATTCAGCACGATTCCGGCCTCCCGAGCTGACCTACCACGGCCGAGCTAATCACATTGTGATTACCGCAACTCGGTCAACGGTCATAGTGTTGTATCCCGACCTCCGGGGAATAACCGTGGTTTAGATCCGGAACCCCCGGTTCTCTCCTATTCCCCCTACTTTTACCTCCCTCCTCGCACCTCGGGCATCTCCATACCCGTACCCCGGCTAACATGGAGCTAATGCAGCCACGGCCACAGACGAACGAGGAAGACTACAACAATCTACAGGAGGAGCAATCCCACGAGCAGCAAACCCACGCACAAACCGAGGACAAGCCATTGGAGGATAATTCCAGGGAGGAATTGTAACAATTCACGACGCAGATAGGAGAAGAGAGAGTGGACATACTGTCAGGGACACAAAAACAGATGACAAGAATATCTTGAAACTAACGAAAACTGACAAGAGCTTGGATTAACAAGAAGAGTACACGAATAACACCAAGAGAGGTGAGCTAGAGCTCCAAGAGATGCGTTGTCGAGACTGAAGAACTCTTCAGCCTCGACTCCTATATATACTTCTAGAACCCAAGAAGCTTCTAGAACTTCTACCAGCTAGGATGCTTCTAGAACTTCTACCAGCTAGGATGCTTCTAGAAGGTTCCAGAGACTAGATTCTAGAAGGTTCCAGAGACTAGCTTCTAGAAGGTTCTAAAGACTTCCTTTTAGAAGGTTCTAGAGACTTTCTTTCTAGAAGGTTCCAGAGACTTCTAGAGACTTCCTTCTAGAAGGTTCCAGAGCCTATGTCCCTAACATCACCCCCTCCTTTAGCTTCGAGGTCTCCGAGAAGCAATGTTGTTGTGAGTTAATACCAACGCAGAAAAATGAAGATCTGCCGCATCACGTCTGCAATGAACTCCAATTGTTGTTCACGAGGTAAGTGGTTCATTGGTCCTTGAAGCCAACGGTAGTGGCCCACGCCTTCCACTTCCGACCAAGCATGAACCTCCGTGTCTTCATTGTGAAATTGTCCTGCAAACACGCCTTCTGGCACACCATTGAACGCAGGCTCCATTTCGAATACAATCACCAGCGATCGGTTGCTTGGTATCCTTCGTCGTTGTCGTGGTACAGGCGGTTCTTCATCTCGAGGTTGTCTTCGTGATTTTGCTGGTTGAGATGACATAACTGGCATACTTTCTATCTCTTGATTATCCATATCAGAAGACTAAACTATGGCTACTAGAAAATTTCTACTCAATCTTAGACAAAATAACTACAACAACTATGAATTTTTGTGGTGCTCTCCCTCCCTTTTATGTTCCTGGGTGGGCAAGCGTCAGAAAGAAGCTATCGCCGAACCGGCTTGGGTTTACGAGGATATCGTTGATGAAACTCCTGTACCTTCTCTGGCGCGTTTGCGAGATTTTCGGCATCCTCCCATGTTCGTTCATTAATATCGTAGCCGCTCCAATGCACGAGGTATTCTAATTTCCCCATCTCCGCCGTGAATCTAGTATCTTATCTACCTCGTATTCCTCATGGTTCTCGATTTCGACACTAGGTGGCGGGCTTTGCACTCTTCCAGGAAAAGTAGACTCTCGATAAGGTTCCAACAAGGACACGTGGAAGACTGGATGTACCTTCATAGCAGCTGGTAGCTCTAGCCGGTACGCCACTGGATTGATTTGCTTCTCGATGACAAACGGCCCCAATCTTCGATAGTCCAACTTGTCACATGGCCGCTTGGTTTTGATGTTTCGTCGAAGCAGCCATACCTTATCTCCAATCTTGAAAGTGGGTGCCTTATTCCGAAATTTATCTGCGTACGCCTTGTAAGACTCTTAGGCAGTTTGTAATTGAAGTCGCAACGTAGCTTGAAGCTCCGATAGCTGTCTCACAAAGCCTTCTGCTGCCGGGTTGTTATTGGCCACTGGATTTAACAAATCAAGTTTCGGATGGTATCCATAATTAGCAAAAATCGGTGTTTGTTGAGACGACGCATGAAGCGTGTTGTTGTAGGCAAACTCGGCAAACGGTAGATATTCGGTCCAATCGTCTTGCTGGTAGTTGATGGTGCAGCGTAGATACTGCTCCAAGACTTGATTTACCCGTTCCGTCTGACCGTCAGTTTGAGGATGAAAGGCTGAAGAAAGCTTGATATCCACCTTCAAAATCTCAAAAAGAGATCTCCAGAATTTGGAGACGAACTGAGTTCCTCGATCCGACACGATGTCATCTGGCAAGCCATGATAACGATATACATTATCAAGAAAGAGTCTTGTTGTGTCCTCGCTTGACGATGTCTTCTTGCAAGGAATAAAATGCGCCATCTTTGTAAGCGGATCCACCACAACAAAGATGCTGTCGAACGAGTTTGAAGGCGGCAGGTCCGTAATGAAGTCCATGGAAACTGAAGACCATGGTCGATGCGGAATAGGCAACGGCTGCAGAAGTCCATAGGGGCGATGCCGAGGGTTCTTTGACCTTGAACAAATATCACAAGAGAGGACAAACTCCTTCACATCCTTCCACATTTCAGGCCACCAAAAATCTCGCGAAATAAGCTCCAATGTCTTGTTGTATCCAAAATGTCCTGCTGCTGGAAAGTCGTGGCGAGATTGAAGAACTCGAAGTCGTGTTGGTCCCTTTGGAATATACAGTCGCTCTTCAAAATACAAAAGACCTCCCTCCACCTTGAACTTGTCATTATCGGCACGCTTCTTGATCTCAAGAGCTACAGAATCTTTGGTTGTTACGATGCGTCGCAGTCGAGGAAGTCCGCATCAATTGGCATGACAAAGAAATAAAAATTCTAAAATGCTCCGGTTTCAACAATGTGGAGCATTGTTGATCAAATGCTTCTTCTCCAGTCTTAGGCGTGAGATACGATCTCCTCGATAATGCATCCGATAGTCCTTGCTGCTTCCCAGGCCGATAGGTGATAACAAAATCAAATCGCGACAACGACATATTCCACCGAGCTTGACGTCGATTCAGGATTCGAGCCGACATGGAGTACTCCAAATTCTTGTGATCCGTGTATACGGTCACTGGATGTGCAGCGCCTTCGAGAAAGTGTCGCCACTCTTGGAAGGAATCTACTATGGCAAGAAGTTCCTTATCGTGGATTTCTTAATTGATTTCAGCAGCAGAAAACTTTCGAGAATAGAACGCCACTGGATGAAGCTTCCCGTCTGCGCCCATCTGTGAAAGTACGGCTCCCAAAGCAAAATCAGAAGCATCGGTCTCCAAATAGAAGGCCTTCGCAAAGTCAGGGTGTACTAAGACTGGAGCCGTAGTAAACGCCGTCTTGAGATCTTGAAATGCTTGTTCGGCTTGAGGTCCCCATTCTAGCTTGTCCTTACACGTCAATCGGGTGAGTGGAGCAGCGACCTGAGAATAATTTTTGATGAAGATCCGATAGAAGTTAGCAAATCCAAGAAAGCATTGTACGTCTCTAACCGTCTTCGGAACCTCCCAAGATACAATTGCTTCGACCTTCTTAGGGTCCATCTTCAAGCCGTCTGTAGTTGCAATGAACCCTAGAAACTCCATCTCGGTTTGGTGGAATAAGCACTTTTCCATCTTGGCGTAGAGTCCTCGTTCTCGTAGTTTCTCAAGGACTAAACGAACGTGCTTCTCGTGCTCCTCTTCGTTTTTGGAAAATATCAGGATGTCATCCAGATAGATGACAACAAAGTCGTCAAGGTACTCCCGAAAGATGTCATTCATCATGTGTTGGAAAACAGCCGGGGCATTGGTAAGGCCAAAAGGCATGACATTATATTCAAAATGGCCATACCTTGTACGGAACGCTGTCTTCCACTCATCTCCTTCCTTGATCCGTACGAGGTTGTAAGCTCCCCTCAGATCAATTTTTGTAAAGATCTTTGCACGCCCGAGCTGCTCCAAGAGACTAGAGATCAAGGGTAACGGGTAACGATTTTTCTTAGTTACCTTGTTGAGGCCTCGATAGTCCACGCACATTCGCAAGGAGCCATCCTTCTTCTTTACGAACAAGATCGGTGCCCCAGCTGGCGACTTTGAATGACGAATGAAGTTCTTCGCTAGATTCTCGTCAATGTACTTTCGCAGCTCCGCTAACTCCGTTTGAGAGAGATTGTAGATTGGGCCAAAAGGCGGTTGTGCTCCTTTTAGCAGGTCTATGGCACAGTCGTATGGCCGATGCTCCGGTAGCATGTCCGCGTTCTTCTTTTGAAACACGTCCTCAAAATCCTTGTATTGCTCTGGTATGCTTGCCGTCGAACTCTTCTCTGTGCTAGTTGGGGCTGCATAGATGACGAAGGGTGCTCCTTCTTTGGATGATCGTACAAACGGTCTTGCTCCAATAAACAATGGTTTCCCTATCTTGGGATGTCTACTAGGTTGGCTCTTGGAATATTCTTTGGAAAAAGTCATTTTCCGCAACTTCCAATCTATGGTAGGGTTATGTTGTTCTAACCAGGAGAGACCTAGGATGACAGGGTTTGACGGGGTTCTAATGACATTAAAAACAACGTAACTACTATGGTCCTTAAACGCCACTTCTATAGGTACTGATTCATGGGTGACACTGCCAGACAATAAAGGTCGTCCATCTATCACCTCTACATGAACAGGCTTGGATTTCTGTACTAGACGAATCTTGTGACGCTTAGCAAATTCTTCATCTAAAAAACAAGTAGATGCTCCCGAATCTGATAGCGCTAAAGTTTTGTGTTTTTGAGGACCAAGAGACAAAGGAATTGTAAAACAATGGGCAGGTTGGGCAGAGAAAGAGGAACCTGATTGTTGTCGCGGCATTGAATCGTCCAGCCGCACGGTTCCTACTGTGGCTGGGCATCGTCGTTTTCCGGGATCACCGCACTCCTAGTTTTGACAATGCGCCGGTTCTGCTTCTTGGGGCAATTTCCAACCTTGTGGCCTTCTTCTCCGCAGTACAAACAGAATCCTTCTTCCATACGTCGTTTCTTTTCTTCTGGAGTAAGAGCTCTGACACGCGCCGCGTCGATTTGCATGGCTTCTCCTTCCGAATGAGAACTCAAATTGTTTGCCAACATATTCGTGGTGTAGCGACTCGTTTGGTATTTTGGGCGCTGGTCTTGACGACGCTGGAATAAACGGTTGTCGCACTTTACAGCTTGGCTAATGGCTTCGTTGAGCGTTTGCATATCAGGGAGGGATAAAAGTAGGTCCTTCACATCATCCCTCAAACCCCAATAAAACTGACTCACCAATGCTTCTTCGCCCCAGTTGATGTCACTAGCCAGTTGTCTGAAATCCGATGCGTAGACTGATGCAGAGCGCATTCCTTGTCGTAGTGATCGGATCTTTGTTGTAGCCCATCGGACCTTGTCATGTTCGCCAAATGCTTCTGCAAATGCTTCCAAGAACGTCTCAAAGTTGCTCAGGATTGGCGATCGTTTCTCGAACAAGGGGGCAAACCACGACAGAGCTTGTCCTGTAAGCAGAGTTCCAACAAGTCCAACACGCGCCTCCTCCGTCGGATATCGTTCAGGTTGTAAAACAGTTATCAACCTGATTTGGTTGACAAAACCTCGAAACTTGGAACGCGTTCCGTCGAACTTGTCAGGAAGACTAACTCTAGGCTCCTTCCGTTGTTGAATCATTGGGTTTTGTTGAACTAAAGGTGTAGTCGCCTCCTCCGGTGCAGTAGCTTGAGACTGGTGAATCCTGGATGATGTTATCCCGGATGCTCCATCATTGTGAAGTCTTGCCATGGCTCCTTCTATCTCCGCTTGTCTCTGTGATAACGTAGCAAGAGCATTCATGATGGCGTCTAATTTGGATTCCAAATTTTCAGCCATATTGACGTCTTGATCTTTGACCAAATCTACGAACGAAAAGAAAAAAATTGACAAGAGAACAATATTGGTTTACAGGAGGGTACTCTGCAATCTCTAAAACGCCTCAAGACTCCAAGAAGAGGGGTAATCCTCTATCTCCAACAAGAAGGGACTAGCTCTGATATCTGTGAGAAGGTAGTCTCGACAAACTGTCAGGGACACAAAAATGTATTTACAAGAATATCTTGAAACTAACGAAAAACCGACAAGAGCTTGGATTAACAAGAAGAGTACACGAATAACACCAAGAGAGGTGAGCTAGAGCTCAAAGAGATGCGTTGTCGAGATCAAGAACTCTTGACCTCGACTCCTATATATACTTCTAGAACCCAAGAAGCTTCTAGAACTTCTACCAGCTAGGATGCTTCTAGAACTTCTACCAGCTAGGATGCTTCTAGAACTTCTACCAGCTAGGATGCTTCTAGAAGGTTCCAGAGACTAGATTCTAGAAGGTTCCAGAGACTAGCTTCTAGAAGGTTCTAAAGACTTCTTTTTAAAAGGTTCTAGAGACTTTCTTTCTAGAAGGTTCCAGAGACTTCTAGAGACTTCCTTCTAGAAGGTTCCAGAGCCTATGTCCCTAACACATACTGGAGAGGTTCACGGATCAGGAGCAGACGCCACACCAATCTCCACGGCAGCAGACATCGGCGAATTCACCCCAGTATCATCTCTCGGTCCTGTTACCACCGGAACAGTATGAGTCCCCGGTGAGACAAAACTCTAATAGTACATACCCGTGGCCAAAGCGTGCTGAGTCTCCAATCACACCCTCGGATCCCCTGCCCACTTTTTCCCCGTTGCGAGTGAGACCCTGTCGCGACCCTAATTACTCCAACTCTTCTTTTTCTTAGTGAGCCTTACTTGGTAGCGGAATCACGGCTCACTTAGTTGGTAGCAACCGGCCACGACTTTGCTAACACTTGCATGTGCCCCACACATACAATGTTAGCACTATTCTAAGTCAAGGTGTCCAACCCACCTTGACTCCATAACTCATTATCCGGTACTCATTACCCGGAAGTCCCACCAACACATGGGTATGCCAACCCGGAACTCCCACCTACACATGGGCATGCCACTTGGTGGCACGGGGCGGCCTTCCACACATGTCCAAGCTCCCAAGGGTGCTACTAATCACCCCCGGAGCTAACCGCCCTTATCCATTTTCCAACTTCCCACTAGTCCCCTTGCACTCTTGTTTTCTCACCCCATTCGGGACTTTGCCGAAATCCTCCCGAATCCGCACTAGTTTTCCCGGGACTAGTTTGGAGCGGGACTCTTTCCAACCCAATGTTGCGGGATGCTCAAGAGCATCCCACAATGCCCAAGATGTAGAAGTAAGGCTTCCTTTCCATGCCTCACCTTCGAGCCATTCCCGGTCACTCCCGGGAACCGCACTACTTATCACGGGGACTAGCTTGGAGAGGGACACTTCCCAACCCCATGTTTAGAGAGGCTCCAAAGCACTCTCTACTTTCCACAAGGTGCGGGAGTGAGGCCCAATCCCAAGCCTCACCCCATGGAGTCACCCCCGGCTCCTCAAGGCACCATGTGCAAGTGAGGAGGGAGACCACCCTCCTCATAGTACTCTCTGAGTCTTCGGTAGGCCCCCTCTTGTGTTGAGGGGCCTTCCGTGACACACTTTTGTTTTGGAAGACCACCCGTTTTTGCCTTAGCCTCAAAAACGGGCCGTATCTTCTTCTCGGGCTAACTTGTAGCTCAGTTATCCAAATGGGACGTGCAAGCCCATTTTCGACATCTACTCTTTGAGTAGATGTCGATAGACTCCTCACTTGTCCCAATCGAAGCTTCCATGTGGGAGCTATGCTCCTCTGAACATTCGGGAGTCCCGGGAGGCAGCAGTCCCGAGTCCCGAAGTCCCGATGCTTTGAGAGCCATATCTCCCAAAGCATTGCTTTGCTCCTCACGAACCTTAGCATTTTGGAAAGCTCTTGTCCAGAGCTTTCCAAAGACATGCAACATGCCGCCATCCATGAAGGACGACATTTTGAGTCCCGAAAGGTAACACTCCCGAGTCCCGGAGTGTCCCGGAACGCGCTCCAACTTTGGAGAGTCATATCTCATGACTCACAACTCCAAATTGCGCGTTCTTTGGACCCATGGATGCGTGCTCAAACAAGGTTTCCAACCATGTAAGACACGCCACCAAGTTCGTCCCGAGTACGACGCCATTGCGTGCTGTTTGCTCGGGACTCCCCTTGGTCACTTCACCTTGTCTCTTGCCAAGCCCGGGGCGTCACTCCCGGGGTCCTCTCGGCTCACCACGGTGTTCGGGCATCCTTTGGAAAGGGATGTGACACTCACCCCCACCAAACAGCGTCGATGCCCTCATCGACAATCTCTCTTGTCGGCAGTACCAAGTTCTTAAGGTAGCCGCCTCCTTCGCACTTGCACTGCGTTCCAGGGTAGCTAGCCCCGCAATGCTCCAAGCATCCTATTACTTGAAAAATGGCTAAGTCTCAAAGGTGGCACTCGATAGGTCTAAGGTCCTTTCCACCCAAGGACTTTCCTTGGAAGGACCCACATAAACAAGACCTATCCACTTCAAGACTCACTTGGAATGCCCCCAATGGCCCCAAGTTAGGCTCAACTAGCCCATCATACTCACATGACTTAGGATTGAATTCAAGGCTAACCAACACTTTCTTGGTCGCAACACCAAGCCCTCTTTTCAAACACTTAGGCTCTCAAGTGGTGAACTTTGCTCGCCTAGGGGTAATGCTAAGTCCCGCCCGACCTAGACTTTGCTTCACTCTACCGAGACATGGGTGATCAAGCCATGCGTTGACGATGGTCAACTCGCAAAGGGCACTTTTATGAGCCCGTGCCACTACCTTGCTCCCGCCCGAGCAAGTCCTAAGCTTAAGAGTCGTGGGGGTTCACCCACTCACAACTCCCAAGCCAAGGTCCCTGTTTTGCAAAGATTCCAAGTATTGGCTTCGCGTATCCTTCTACCTCTTCTAACCAACCTAGCAATCCAAAGTGAGATTAGGACTCATCTCACTTCCAACATGCAATCAAGGAACTTGCCAGCAACTTAATTGTCAACCAAGTATTACAACATGTGCCATTTGCACCATTTGCACCAGTGCTAGACAAAACTTAGGCCAAGTATACACAAGTGTGGTGATTCACCCCCACTTCAAAGGTTGATGTCCTCATCAATGCTTTCTCGGTGTCTTGGATCTCCGTTGGCTTTCATACCTTTCCACCATCTCCTTTACATTGGCCATGTACTTGGCCTCAACCCATTGTTGCTTCCTTCTCATGGTACCCCCGCCTCTTCACCAAGTATTCTTTGCCCTTTTTCTCGGTGATCCGCACCATAATGCCTTTTACTCCAAACTCCAAGTGATCACCAAGAAGTTCGGGTGGAGGCCGTTACACTTGCTTTGCGTTCGGCCTCACCTTATCTTTGTGATATGGCTTGAGCAATGAGACATGCAAGGTGGGATGAATCATGGTCTCCGGTGGTAAGTCCAACTTATAAACATCCTCAAACAACCGTTTTGCAATGACAAATGGACTCACATACTTTGCCATGGATATGGGAGTCAAGCCATCCGGTAAGGTGAGATTTTTCACATTCTTCTACACCTTTTAGCCCTCCTCATACTCCTCATGGCGCCGCCCTTTGTTAACTTGTTTCACATATCTCTTCGGGCCTTGTCTAGGTTTTCTTGGTCCTTTTCAATAAGTTGCTATCTCTTGGCTACCAAGTCTTTTGCCCCTTGGCTTTGTTCCATCTCCGATTGCAATCCATTCAAAAGCTAGGTTGTTAGGCATAAGTGGCTTCACACATAAGCCACCTAGGGAGGCGATTGACTCATAGCACCATGCCTCAATGCATTATGGCTACCAACCGCCAAACCCAAGTAATCACTTCGATCACTTTGGTCTTCGACAACCCATGGTGCCGCACCAAACACCTGAAAAAGGAGCACCACCTTGTCAAAAGCGGTCACCATTCCTTTTGTTGGCTCTATCCTTGCCAACTTACAAAACCTATCCACCACCACAAAGATGGCGTCACTTCCTCGTGACTCCGGAAGGCTTGTAATAAAATCCATGGAGACACACTCCCATGGACCATCCCGGATAGGCAAAGGCCGTAACAAACCCACGTGCTTTTGATATGGCGCCCGGTTGGCTTGATATTCAAGTGATACAAGTCTTCACATAATGGGCAATGTGTTCCTTCATTTCGGGCCAATTGAACCTCTTTGAAACCAAACATATGGTGGACTTCTCCCCCCTATGCCCGGCCAAGCGGTTGTCATGCTCCTCCTTGAGCACACACTCAACCTCCACATGCCCTTTGGAACACACACCCTATTTTGCTTGAACTTGATCATACCTTGATGAAGCCGGATTTGGTTGGGCTTCTTGCCACACCTTAGTTCACTTAAGAACTTTTGAGCCTCGGGGTCTTTCATATACGCCTCCCTTATCCGTTTTGTCAAATCACCGTCTCCCGCATACATCACTCTCAAGACTTGCGTGGTATTTGACTTATGTTCACCTTCCAACCTAGTGCATCCGGCGCCCATTCACTCGGCCCGGCTTGTGAATCAACTCCACATTTATAAGCACTAAGGTAACATGCCACCTCAATTGCTTGGGTGTAACTTAGGCTTATGTTTCAAAGTACTTCAATGAAACATTATTGGTGAACACCTAGGTCTTCTCAAGACCAAGGTAATGTTGCCATGTCTTCAAACAATGCACCATGGCAACCATCTCTTTTTCATGCGTTGGCCAATTGATTTAAGTGCCATCAAATTTCTTGCTCTCAAATGCAATTGGCCTTCCTTCTTGCATAAGCAATTCCCGATGGCAAAGTCACTTCCATCGGTGTGCACCTCAAAAGGCTTATCAAACTCCGGGAACTTCAATACCGGCGGGAGGAGAGTTTCTCCTTGAGTTTTTTTTTTTTTTTTTTGGAATGCTTGCACACATGAATCGGTCTCATCCAAGGCCAAGTTTTTCTTAAGCAAACCGGACATGGGCTTAACAATCTTGGAGAAGTTCTTTATGAACCTCCCATAATAATAGACCAACCCAAACAATGACCTCACTTTCCTTTGTGAAGTGGGTTGGCTCCCCTTCTTGATTGCTTTCACCTTCTTGTGGTCCGTTTGTCACTTTGCCCCGTCATAATGTGTCCCAAGATCTCCATCTCTAGCAAGCCAAACTCACTCTTCTCCCCATTTGCATGTAACTTATTGTCCCTAAGTTTTTTTGAGCACAATTGCAAGGTGCTATGCATGCACTTCCGCCGTTTTGGAGATCACCAATATGTCATGAATGTAAAAATGACAAGCCCATCCATCTCTTGATGGAATACCGTATTCATGAAGGTTGTCAACATTGATGGGGCGTTGCACAACCCAAAAGGCATCACCAAAGCCTTAGATGACCTCCCAAATCCACTTAGGAGGTGTGGAGTTAGAAGTGGGCTTGTTCCTTCAACTCCCAAATCGGTCCTTAGCATTATCAAGAACCGGTTTTCCTCTAACTCCTCCAAGTTCACCAAGTTGATCCTACTCCCTAACACGTTGAGAGCCTTGGTGAACTCTAACTCAATCTCCCCGCCGGGGTTGGCAACCACTCTCAATGGTCGCTTCATTATCTTTACCTCATCGGTATCAGAGGAAGTCTTACATAAGATGAGATCAATCCCATCCATCTCACTTATAATGAAGTTTTCCACAAAGGTGAAGTTTTGACACTCCACTTCCACTTCTATAGCTACAAGGCATGTTTCGTGGAGCTTGCCTTTTTGCAAACCTTACTTGAATGAGCTTGCTTACTCAAATGCAAGCCCATCCTCTTCGAAGCTTCGGGACTTATGAAGTAGTGGGTTGCCCTTTTGTTTGGAGCAATGCATTGCCATGTGGTCCTCTTCACCACAATTCAAACAAGTAATGTAACTTGTCTCTTTTTATTTTGGACTTGTCCCCACTTTGGGCTTGTCCTTGCAAACTTGTCCTTCCCATCCTTGAAAGGCCTACTCTCACCACCCTAAAGCTTTTGCCGACCATTTTTCTTATGTTTGCTCTTGGATAGTAATTTGCCTTGCTTTCCGGTTGAGGCCCTCTCCTTAGAGGCCTTTTGGTGACCTTCATCATCACTAATCGATTTTGCCAACTTGAGCAACTCGGCACAAGTCTCCGGCAATTTCGCATCTTGAATAATGCCCGCTCCACCCAACCTTAGAGTCCATTGAAGAAAATGACCTATTTGGCCAATTCATCTAACTTCGGGAGCACATTCAAATGTGCATTGAAATCCTTCACATAGGCATGAAAGGTGCCCGTTTGCTCCAATTGCACAAGGGCCATGCCATCCCGAATCTCTTGGTACTCCGGGGTGAAGCGATCACTTAGGATCCCCTTGAAACCGGTCCAAGTCAAGTTGCTCACCACTCCAGCGTTCTCATCCCGGTAATAAGTCCACCACAAAAGAGCATGCTCTTTCAAGAAGGTCACGGTAATGTTGATCTTGTCCTCTTCACGAGCTCTTTGGGCCTCAAAGTTGAACTCAAGTTCCACAATGAAGTCCTTGACCTTGTTTACCTTGCCCAATCCCGTGAAGGAAGAGGACAAGTTGGTCTTGCACAACTTGCGGAAAGAAGGGCATGATGCCCTTCCCTTGAGCTCCTTAATCTCTTCTTCCAAGACTTGAAGAGTTTTGACAAGCTCATTGAACCATTCATCTCGTACCTTCCGCTTGTGGCCGTGATTCCCGGGAACGGGACTTAGAGGATTTTCTTCCTCCTCATGGTGAGTGACCTCCTCACCACTAGCAACTTCTCTTGGTTCCCCTTGCTCCTCTTTTATTTCCATCCGCACATTCGATGGACCTAAAGAAGACTCCTCATGAGGGGCAACCCCGGCCTCAAAGGCTTAACTACGTGTCTTCGGGCCACATCGCGAGCTTCCGGCCTCTGGTGCCATCCTACTCTTGATTGGATCCCGTTGCGTAGCCTGCTCTGATACCAAGTGTCGCGACCCTAATTACTCCAACTCTTCTTTTTCTTAGTGAGCCTTACTTGGTAGCGGAATCACGGCTCACTTAGTTGGTAGCAACCGGCCACGACTTTGCTAACACTTGCATGTGCCCCACACATACAATGTTAGCACTATTCTAAGTCAAGGTGTCCAACCCACCTTGACTCCATAACTCATTATCCGGTACTCATTACCCGGAAGTCCCACCAACACATGGGTATGCCAACCCGGAACTCCCACCTACACATGGGCATGCCACTTGGTGGCACGGGGCGGCCTTCCACACATGTCCAAGCTCCCAAGGGTGCTACTAATCACCCCCGGAGCTAACCGCCCTTATCCATTTTCCAACTTCCCACTAGTCCCCTCGCACTCTTGTTTCACCCCATTCGGGACTTTGCCGAAATCCTCCCGAATCCGCACTAGTTTTCCCGGGGACTAGTTTGGAGCGGGACTCTTTCCAACCCAATGTTGCGGGATGCTCAAGAGCATCCCACAATGCCCAAGATGTAGAAGTAAGGCTTCCTTTCCATGCCTCACCTTCTTGAGCCATTCCCGGTCACTCCCGGGAACCGGCACTACTTATCACGGGGACTAGCTTGGAGAGGGACACTTCCCAACCCCATGTTTAGAGAGGCTCCAAAGCACTCTCTACTTTCCACAAGGTGCGGGAGTGAGGCCCAATCCCAAGCCTCACCCCATGGAGTCACCCCTCTCCTCAAGGCACCATGTGCAAGTGAGGAGGAGACCACCCCTCCTCATAGTACTCTCTGAGTCTTCGGTAGGCCCCCTCTTGTGTTGAGGGGCCTTCCGTGACACACTTTTGTTTTGGAAGACCACCCGTTTTTGCCTTAGCCTCAAAAACGGGCCGTATCTTCTTCTCGGGCTAACTTGTAGCTCAGTTATCCAAATGGGACGTGCAAGCCCATTTTCGACATCTACTCTTTGAGTAGATGTCGATAGACTCCTCACTTGTCCCAATCGAAGCTTCCATGTGGGAGCTATGCTCCTCTGAACATTCGGGAGTCCCGGGAGGCAGCAGTCCCGAGTCCCGAAGTCCCGATGCTTTGGAGAGCCATATCTCCCAAAGCATTGCTTTGCTCCTCACGAACCTTAGCATTTTGGAAAGCTCTTGTCCAGAGCTTTCCAAAGACATGCAACATGCCGCCATCCATGAAGGACGACATTTTGAGTCCCGAAAGGTAACACTCCCGAGTCCCGGAGTGTCCCGGAACGCGCTCCAACTTTGGAGAGTCATATCTCATGACTCACAACTCCAAATTGCGCGTTCTTTGGACCCATGGATGCGTGCTCAAACAAGGTTTCCAACCATGTAAGACACGCCACCAAGTTCGTCCCGAGTACGACGCCATTGCGTGCTGTTTGCTCGGGACTCCCCTTGGTCACTTCACCTTGTCTCTTGCCAAGCCCGGGGCGTCACTCCCGGGGTCCTCTCGGCTCACCACGGTGTTCGGGCATCCTTTGGAAAGGGATGTGACAGACCCTCACCTCTGCTCTTCGCCAGACACAAGCAAATAATCCTCCAGAAGGAGGAGCAAGAAGGCTGGAACATTCAACCTAATGACGAGGACGAGGCAGTAGACGAGGTCTTGGATTCAATGCACTTCGTGTTACAGTACTTCCACGAACACCCCAATCTTGCCACACACTACACTGACGCCGAGGCAACAGGACGGTAATGTCCAGCATGCAACCGGAGTTTATGGGGTACAGTATTTGATGTTTACACCCACGCACTAAATTTCCGGGGAGACCACGTCTTGATGCACAGGGCAGTAGCCAAGGCACTTCGGCGATTGTACAACGGCAAAGAACCTCCTCGCAGCGGTCGGCAATTTCTCCGAGAGCAGGCAAGGCCGAACAGAAGACCCGCCCTCACACGCCGCTAACCCAGCAATTCGAGGAGGAATTGCACTCTGCAAAGGAGGGCAAAATGTTACCCCCCACAGCACCCGTGTGTATCAAGACCAAAGACCACAGCAACCACGGAGATCGAGGCCAAGGATTAACAGCCACCACGGGGCTCGAGACCGAGGACCGCAGGCAGTTAAGGCAAAAGCCAGCGTAAAGGGATTAGGTTTTATTATAAATAGAGGATAGAATTACATAGTCGACACTTCCATGTATCGCACGAATGCAGTAATAGTTCCACGAACGCATTGTCGCACACCTTTGTAGCCATTCGGCATTTACTCATTCAATGCAAACACGGACTCTCTTTCCTCTACTCTGCTATGTCTACTTGTAAAACCCTTCTCTTCTATCTGAGTATCCTAACCCATGTGTGAGCCGTGGTATCGCGGATCTCCCTTGGCCGAAGGATTGTGTCTCAGTTTGTAGGGCGCAACGTGGTTGCGGAGAGCTGTCAACAAACTCCCCGTCGTGCCAAGGTTCAAGCCAATCCGTGTAACAAACACCCTGGCTGTGGAAGCAGGACGAGGGAGCAACGCCGCGGGAGTGTAACCCTGGAGCCATTGGTAGTTTCAATATACATCCCGACCCCTCCCCGAGTTGACCTATCCACGGCCGAGCTAATCACTCTGTGATTACGACCGAGGAGTCAGCCCGCAACCGGTCAAGAGCCGTAGCTCCTTACCTTGGCTTCCTTGGAACCGTGGTATTACCCATGAGCCCTGTTCTCTCCCAATTCCCCTGTCCTTACCTCCCTCCTCATACCTCGGGCATCTCCATACCCGTTACTCGGCTAACACGGGCTAACATAGAGGAAGATAAAAACTACTCAACCGACTAACATGTGACTAGTGTTCCTATAGACATTAACGTTGGATCTTCTAAACGCTATAGGAAGACTAATGAAGCAAGTCTATCGTACGGATCATAATTCCTACACACACAAAGTTGACTATTCTATCCAAACATACACAACGAGATAGCAGAATTAAAGACTATGCAAGAAACTGATGAAACCTTGAAAGTGAGAATGGATTAACAAGAAATCCCTCTCACATAGTAGCGATGGGTACATATAGTCGGCTAGGTCTGACTATTCGTCAGATCCAGCAGATGACAAAAATCAACGAACCTGACAGCAAAGTCCAGAGTCCAAAATGAGTCTAAGATTCTAACTATATCCGATAGAGAATCAACATAAAGATCCTACCGAGTATTGCATGTTCGGTCTATACATGTCGAGTATAGAGTATACACCAAATAGCCTACAGATATACTACGATTATTTGGTTAACATTGCCCTCATTTAAAGACAAGTATACTCCTATGAACTTGTCCCTAAATCGGTGGGCAACCAGTAGGGGTCAAGCTGTAGAGCCACATGACTGGACATCGGTAAGGCAGCTCCGAGAGGTCGAAGATGTCGCAAGAGGGACTGTCCTCCGCTGGTGTTGGTTAGCCAAGCCAAGGTTGGAGAAGGTGGTGGAGCCTTCAAAGAACCGTTGTGAAGAGCCGGTAATGGACTCCAAACTGGAGCACACTTAATCTAGGCTGTAGAACCCCGCAAGGCAAGTCGACCGTTGACATGGAGCGTTGCTCTCGGCCATTAGGATGCCTGGGCTCGACCCTTGCTGCAGGTTGAGACGAAGTCCTACGCGCTAGTCGCATAGTGCACTCCTCTTGGTCGTCCTGAGAAAAGTAGTCTGTCAACTCGATTGTAGGGAAGTTGAGTGAGTTGGCTAGGATCAGTGGTTGAACTTGGGGCCAAGCACAGTTCGCGAGATGTGTGCTTCGACCTCCAAAGTCGAGCCAATATACCAAAGTCATAACCAAAGACAACATGTGAACAAAGTGCACGTTACCAACATATGTCAAGACAACATGTAAACAAAGACAACAAGTAAACAAAGTGCACGTTACCAGCATATGTCAAGACAACATGTAAACAAAGAGCACGTTACCAGCATATGTCAAGACTTTCAGGAAAACTCTAATCTCAGCACATCACATTCAACTACAAAGGTTCCACTGAAAACAGCTTCCAAGACCTAGTTCCAAAATGCAAGTTATATTTGAACAGCCCGAAATGCAAGTTATATTTGGACAGCCTGTTTGCAACGTCAGCACGTACAACGTGCTGGGTGCTCATACCGACGGTTGCCATAGTTGAGTAGCATATCTCAACTGCGAGGTGAGCCGGTGTCAATGCAAGTGGATGTTAACAAGGTCGGTTGCAGGCATGTCATTTGACTGTTGACTTTTTTAAATGCCCTTTCAGGTCTTGCGCAGAAAAAATGTGCCAATCATTAATGACTGCACTGAAGAAGCTACAGTACTCCATGTCCAAAATTCGGCCTCTTCAACCCCAACCCCAACCCCTGATCAAATCCCCATCATCGCAAAATATTTCTGGACCAAAGAATGTCACTTTTCAACTCACTCGCAAGCACTGCCATGCCAAACATCACGTCACCACTTCGACTGCACCCAAGGATGTGAGCACCGCTAAAGCTTGCGCTCTAGAGAAAGAGAAAGAGAAAACATGAAGGATTAAATGAGAATATTACATCGAGAGTCGCTCTTAGGATACCGCAGAACGAGACTTCAAGTTCCTCCTTCCTACAGCCTTCACAAAGTACACAATCTTTTAAGATACAAATGCTGAGCCACTCAAAGCCACAAAGCCTGCAAAACTCGAAGCTGTAAAATATCAAAGCTGGAGTCAGGGTGTTCGTTTCCCTCGGTAACGAGATCTAAACTAGCTGGCTTCTATATGAACAAGCCAAATTGTCTACAATACAGTATTGTTTGCCTAGCGTCGACACCTTGTCGCGACCAGGTTGGAGTGGGACTTCATCACAGTCGATCCACGTACATTTACGTTCCCCGACACCTTCCGCGTGTTCCGGAGCTTCAGAGCTTCGGCTACCCATTCACAGCAACCTCCTGCATGATTGCCATCGCTCGCACTGTTGCACCACACGTCAATGTCGATCGATGTTAGGCGAAGTACACGATGCACAACAGGCTTCTATACAGCTGCCGTATGGACATACTCTCAAGAACAACTGCTAGATGCCATTCAACTTTGACGAAGGGCGACGGGCATTATATATCTGCGCTTACATTTCTTTGGAGGTCTGGTTGCTGCAGCAGCTGCTGCTTCGCAGCAGCTTCAAGAGCCTCAGCTTCCGCTTCGGCTGCCTCTGCTTCTCGGGCCGCGGTTTCGCAGCGAGGGCAGCGGCTTCGGCTTCAGCAACGGCCACGGCAGCTGCTCGTGCAGCCTCCTCGGCGGTCTTCGCCCTGGCCTTCGCAAGGTGCTCGATGTCCATTTTGGGCTTCTTATACATGGAATTTTCGGGCCTCGTCTTCTTTGAGCTATCTCGAAGGTCCCACAACTCTCTGGGAAAGCGTGAGGCATGTGGCTTGTTGCTGTCATCGCTGTGAACCTCCTGCCGCCTCAGGCGGGAGCCCTTTGTACACGACCGTCACTGACTGTCACAGCATTCTCCCTCTCTCTCACTTCAGGCTCCTCCACGGCCGGGCGACGGGCTTTCATTACCGTCGTTGATCTTGTAATTCTGCCGAACCTGCTGACACGATTTAACCATAAGTGCCATTTCTGCACGTGACTTCAAGCCAGACAGAACCAGGACTCACGTATAAACACAGCCGGACACAACTGAAAACCATCCCTCAAAGGAGTCGGCCGTAGACAATCCCGGACACCAGCTCGCAGTTTAACGAGCACTCTCACAAGTCATGCGTCTACAGAGTCCCTACATCGTCCGTTAAAAGACCCGTTCGTTTCAACCTAAACACTCATGGGCTCGCGGACTACTTGCATGCAGAAAAGGGAAACCTGCCAAGCCCGACCCATGGTTTCATGCTTGGAAGAACAGCTGACCTTTACTAACTTCCCTGAAAGAGCTAATGACTTAAGTTTGGTTGTGAGCAGCCTCCGAAAATTTGAAGGCACTGCATGCCGCTCCTGAATCAATCCAACAGTTCATTGATCAGCATTTCATTACGACTGTCTATCTGAAGAATCCTTACACTAGCAGTAAGAAAATTAGGATTGCTTTGAGACCTCCAGTCGTCACTCCATGACCTGGGCCACTCTATTATTCTCAATCTGCTCTCCATTGACTCCGTACGACTCACAATCCCATGTTACAACGGGTTTCGGCAAGCCACGACGTCGTGGAAGACATCTCCTACTGCTGTCGTCAGCGACAAAGACGTTACCCACACGTCACTTCCACTCAGGCTGAGACCCACTCACACGTCCAGGAAGACGGGAAGCCAGCTATCAGAAACAAAAAGGGATGCTCCCGGTACGAGCCCAAGTCGACGACAACTTTCCTACGGGATGAAGAAGCATCGCGCAAGGCAATGTCGTCACTCGCAAATGCTCAAATGACCAGAGACCGTGACTACGACATGTCCGGCTCATCGAGTCTCTCCACTGGCATACCCCATCGCAGACTCAGACCACAAGTTTTAGTGACAAAGCTCGACCCAAAGAGAGGATCCCCCCATGCCTCCGAGAACACAACGTGGTTACCAGCACATACTTCTGATGACATGAAGAATGTCCTGAACGACGAGTTCCAAAGTACAAGAACTTCCTCGCGAACTTCAGCCCAAGTTCGACCGGCGGCACACTAAAATATCATACGAACTCGACTAGAGTAGGGTGTAAACAAAGGAGAGGTCCAGTCCACGAGCAGATGCCACCTCACCTCGATGTAGCTGGCGATGGAGGCGTTGCTAGAGCCGTATGGTTCTTTTAATCCCGCCACTGCCTCGAAGACCATGTTATCGTACCTGCCATACGAGAAAATCAGTCGTACTAGATGTCAACGGCATCGCATGCTCGACGCCATGACCACTGACAAAAATCAACGCCATAACCACTAACAAAGAACACCCACAACCTTACAACCACATTGCGAACATACACATACAGAGACCAAGTACTACCTCGAACCAAGTGACTTGCGATCTCCGGATGTGTCCGCACTGTCCCTTTTCACCACATACGGGTCATCTCCCGGCGGCAAAACAGCCAAAGGATTCACCGAGACTGCATCCTCCATCAAGGTCAACATCCCCTGTCCAGCAGTCGAAGCCAAGGGCTTCCTCGCCGAACCCAGACCGTTGGCACTTACACTCATGTTTCGCCATTTATCCTACAATCAAGCACAAGAAGATTGTCAATAACCTCCTCACCGCCCAAATCTTTCACTGCTGCTGGACACTCAGTTCCATCGACGAGTGGAACTCGGCGAGGGAAACGAAAACGGCACCTCCAACTCCCGATCCCGATAAAATCATACATCGAAAAAACAGAGCACCGAGGCCCAGTGTGCACACGCACAACAAGGACCCACGATGAATGAAGCGCAAATACACATGCGTACAACCACTTCCACATCTATATCATCGTCGTCGATGTCCTCGTCATGGTTTCCCAAAGGCTGCTGTCTGGCTTCGAACCAGTTTTTCCTTAGAAAGAACAGAAACTACTTCCAAGAGTCACCCAGTAAGGATCCGCGAAGGTGACCGAAACCGTCCCACGGATTCTCCAATGTAGTCAACCATCCCACACGAGAGACCAGCCGTGACAGGCGCTCGACTGATGATGGCGAGTTCCGGGTTTACACTACTCAGTCGCCGGGAATTCAAGAAACAGACTCTCGCTCAAAATCCTCAAGACCTAGACGTAGAGCAACAATCTCGCCCACGACACTTCAATTGAGCGGCGCTCACCTTCCCCTGTCATTGCATTGACTCTCGAACGATTTCCCAAGCAAAGCTTCTTTCGTCGGTTCACAAACAGGGCATCCATTATAACGCTTTCAGAAATACTCAACGTGACCTCGGCTTGCGAGCGGAACCTCACAAGCCGTGTGCTGTGACCACACTACACGCACCAGCAATTTACGGGCACGTCGATGCAATGATCTCACAACGACTACTTGACGATGCACAATCAGACGACTAGAATGACTCCAAGCGGCACCGGACGCAAGCTGCTCCCAGCAAGTATTGCCAGCAGAAAAAGATAAGATGCCGGAACATGCTCAAAGCTTGGCGTCGTACTGGGTCAGATGATCACCATACCGCGAGGATCGTACGGCGGACAAGAAGCACCATGAGAAACTCATGCGCCAGTCAGTACGCAACCACTCAGGGCCCCTGTGCGACCCAGGAAAAAACGAATTCTTCGGCCTAAGAGAAATTCTTGATGAGAAGCATAGACAGCCAGGTAGGAAGATTGAAGGGTGCCCCAGCATCCCCCACCGCAGAATTCTTCATCTCCAGCGTAAGAGAATGTCGCGTCCCGATTTAAATGCGATTGACCGGAATAGGTTAGAGGTCCGACACCATATCAGGATCCGACCCTAAGTTGAGTTGTGGCGAAGATACGCCTGCAGAAAAAGCACGGCAGCGCGGGAGGAGGAGGGAAAAGGAAAAATGCTCACCTTAAGGTCTACGTTGGAACGAGAGGTCAGACAGGGGCCGAACTTGGAATCCTTCTGAATTGCACGCCACTTGCCAGGTCCGTACTTCTCAACGCCAGCGCGAAGGGCAGCCTCCTCTTCGGCGGTCCACTTCTGCTTAGGAGCTCCCATAGCTGGGTGCGACAACGAAACCCTAGACGAAAAGTTAACAATCGATCATGTGGCTGGGCTGGCCGGGACGGTCGGGCGCAGAGAAGGAGCACGAGCGATTTAGGGCGACGAAACCCTAATAAGGGAGCGAGCGAAAGAGAGAGGTAGAGAGCCAGAGGGGGAAACAGAGCGAGAAGCAGAAAAGTAACGAGCAGGACTTAGGGTCGACGGTCGGTGCTTGGGCCGATCATTCGCTTTCGAGTCGTACAAAAGCAGCAGGAGCATCAGCAGCGACATCCGTCATGATTCTCTCATACTGACGCGCAGGCTCTGGCTTGCGCGGTGAGACGCTTGGCTTGGCTTCCCCCTCCCCCTTGCCCCGACGTTTTCCTCTTCTCTCTCGGAAAGAAGTTCTTGGGAGCTCCGCTGCCCCCGGGGATCCCGGCAAACTCTGTTCCTTCCATCTGTCCATCCATCTGAACCACAGCGCGTCGGATGATTGGATCCTGGAGCCTCCTCATCCGTCACGCCCTTGCCATGCGAAGACCTGTAAAAAGAATTGCTGGGTTGTCGGAAATGCATGTCATTATATAAGGTAGAATGCCCTTAAACCGTTCGGCCCCCCTGAAGCGCATGCTAGACTGCCTGTTAAACCGCCCATGGCCTGGACCTTTTTGCACCCACGGCAAAAAAGAATATTCTGAAATCTGAGGGTTCATAGTGACTTGATCTGGAATCTTTTTGCACGGTTTTTGCTACATGCGTGACCCGCCACAAAGGAGAGTCTACTGAGCGGTTTAAGGTCATGTACACTTTTGACTTCAAAAATTTGTGGTAAATTCATCTTTTGCTATTTAATTCTGGAAATTTTTGCATTCACTCTCCCTCTTGTTTCTCCATCGAAGAAAAATTACAAACAATACACACGATGTCCACAACCATGCTGAATCTCTTATTTGAGCGGTTTAAGGGCATTCTACCTTAGTTAATATTTTTGCTATGGATCTAGCTTCTGGATCTCAATCCACAATTTACTTGGAACCCATCTCAAATGATTTCGTCAAAAGTAAACTTCATAATTATGAGGATGATTTAGCTTTCAAAAGTTTTAGATCGATTTTATAACCAATGTTTCAACCTTCAAATGGGAGTTATAAGTTCCAAGTACAAAATGAGTGTTTTATGGTTGGTTTTCTTCATTTTGTATTTTTTGATATGCTCATAACTAATTCACAACGTAAGCTCCAAAGTGACCGCGGTCAAAAAAATTATGTATGCAAACGTCAAAATAAACTTCATTATGACAAATAAAATTAAGCAGACAAAGAAACTTCATTATGACAATTAAAGGTCTTTCGAACGCTCAAATCGTAATCATTAAATACTTAGTTTTTGAAATTTAAACGAATAATAGTTTGTGGTGCAAAATCTAAGGGTTGGATGTGAATGAAAACAGTTGGTCCACATCCTTGGGACTTTAGAGAGGTACGACGTCGCAGTTTTGAGCATTCAAGTTTCGAAAAAATTCACCATGCTTTTTTAGGAGTCAAAGGTAACGATTTCAAGCAAGGTAAATAAGGTAAATCACATCTTAGACTCTAAATATCTTTTGTGGCTAACAACTTAAAACTTTGGTATTTATAAGATAAAACTCCTATGTATTGTGTATCATCAAAAGCATCAATTCTTGTTGTATTGTTTAGTGATTATTAGTATCTATTTTGATTTGCTTTCTTACCAACTTGTGATGGTGAGCATGATATGCCCGAGGTGTCTCAAAGACTTGTTCATGTTCCATTGGGATATTTCTAGTTTCTATTACTTTAAGTTGATGTGTGTCATGGATTAAGTAATACCTTGCCATCCATGTATTGTATAAAATAATCCAAATGTAGGTTCTATGACAAATCGAAATTTCCAATCATTTGTTTATTACTTTGTTTGATCAATACTTTAATACTAGAGGGTATGAATTTGAACTAATATTATTCAAGACGAATCTATTTCAACATGTTTGTTATATCTAAAAAGGAGAGTTGTCATTAATGCTATGTTGATTCTCTATAAATTAGTTACCACAAAAAGAAATCTTTCACAGAGACATCGTTTGCTCTAGACTATCTTTATCTATACTAAAAATAGGTTATTGTATTTCACAATCTACATTGCGTTCCAACAACAATTCGATGTGTTGCAAAATAACCTAATAGTGTTCCATGAAGACTTCAATTTATAGCTCAAAGCCTTGGTTGTATCAAGAAAAGACTATATTTATTTGGAGAAAGATCATTTGCTTGTTGGTATTGCATAAAAAATTGTTTGTTGCGCAAATCAATATTTGCACTCAACAAAGATTACTTTGTATTCCAAAACATTTGTCAAGATGTTTTATAAAGGTAGCAGATTCACTTGTAGTTGAGAGATTCATTCATTTCAGATTAATAAAAAACAAACTCTTAACCACGCCAAATGGAGCACCCTCCAATGATCAAAACACTATGAAGAATTATAAAGTATAATATATTTTTAACAAAAGAATGTATGAACAAAAATGCTGCATAAGATTTTGAGTCCAATAACGCAAATGTACAAGAACATATAGAGTATAGGATGTGCATTTAGAGTACCCAACACAATACCTTCGATAATAAAATGTATCTCCTATGTAATATACAAATATATGAGGCACCACAGGCTTTGGCTTGATGATTGGGGCTTCGCTTGGTGATTAGGGCTCATGGCCCCCACAGAGAAGGTCGTCGGTTCTATTCCTCATGCCGTCGAAGTGCTCACCATCATAGTCCACACAAGTATGGTGAGGGACTTTCGATCTTGTTGTATGGGTACCTCAAACCCTTTGGGCACATACTATGTCAAGTATCTTCAAGGCCCTTTTAACAAGCTAGAAACTAGTCTAGTAATAGGGTCCACCCACGAAAGAGCTAAGTATTACCGCTCCAATTTCCCCTTGTCCGGTGGCCATCGGATTATTAACATTGCAAACGGACATTGCATTCACGAAGGCTCCATGCTCCATAGAATGGACGGGAGTTTCTGTCTATCATCTACAAATACATAAGTAAATAGTTGATTCAAGTAAAACATGCATAAATTTGTCATGATAACAATTTGGTACAACAATGAATGTGAGCCTAGTCGGTCCCCCCATCTTCTTGTTGACTTGGTAGGAGTGAGATGTGAAGGGTAAGGACCGAGTGGAGAGGCCTTACGCAAATGAGGGGCTCATCGAGGCCGGCAGGCCGAGGGTGGGCCCCTCATTTGCGTAACGCCTCTCGACGAGGTCGTTGCCCGGCGTAAAGACGCAATGTCAATTTTTTTCACACATGTACATTTCTTTATCAGGTTTTCTATGTGCGTTTTCTCTCTCGTTTCGTTTCTGATTTTGTAAACGAGGTCGATTCATGCGTGGCTATGGCGAATGGCGGCTAAGGAGATGTTGTTCCTATACATACAACTATCCAAGTTTTAGCTCGTGTGTAACTTGCTGTGATTCTAATGTGGGGTTCTAATTTCGGTACGAATCTTCTTTCACTTTGTCGAAAAAGAGCAATGTATTCAAGCGAAGGAGAACAATTGAATGGAAGCATTTAGAACCAATCCTAGGGTTTCAGTTTTACCAGATTAAGTGTGGGTATCACGAGAGAGTAGCGATGTCGTTGCTTCCAGCTATGGCTGATAATTGTCCAAGTACTTCATCGTTTCCTCTACCAAGCAATGGTGAACGTCCTAATTTGTACATTGCAACAGTTTGTCCCGGATATGCCGAGAAGCTGAGAGAAATGGAAGCTTATGAGGTGCCTTGTAAGGAAGTGAGCGGTGCTAAAGAGTCTCAAGAGTTTTTAGAGAATAGTTCCGAAATTAACAACACTGTTGTAGGTGAGTTTGACGCTTTAGTGGACGAAGACTTCATGGATGACAGAATATACGAGAACAGTGGAAAGAAATGGTGAAATAAAAGAAAACGAAATGAAATTTAAAAGAAAAAGAAAAGAAATCTAAAAGAAAAAGAAAGTATTGGAGCGTAAGGCGCCCTCTCGTCGCGAAGCGGTCTGCCATGCCGAATAAGGCGCCATTAGCTACTTTAACAATTTCGTTGCCGGGTCTTTACGATCAGGCAAAGCGAGTTTGCGGGGTGTTCCTCAGCGCCAGGCCAGGCAGCGCAGCGGACTCCAGGAGGAGGAGAGATGGCTGGAGTCCTGTGCGGTCCGTGAGGCGCAGATCACAGCTTCGAGCGTGCACGGCATCTCGACCACCACTCGACTTCTCTTCGCAGATGCTGTGAGGAGCTGCTGTCCCTGCCGCCTCCATGCGAACGGTCCGGTCCTCGTGTGTGTTGGTTCCAGACCTGCGTTGAAGAATTCCAGGTGAGAGCAGTCTCGCCCTCGCCTGCTGCACCTCTTGCTTCCTTCTGCTCCCATCTTGCCTCTCGGCCTCCTCTCTCCTCCTCTCCTGTCGCCCCCCGCCCGCACCCTAATCCATCCTCTACTCTCACTCCTCACCAACCCCGTGTTTCATACTTCCTTCCTGAAACCCTACTGGTGTCTGCCGACCCCATACTTGAGCTTCCTCTCTGTTCGTCCCTCCTGCTGCCTGGATTAGGTCACCCTGAGGTCGGTCGTTCTCCATCCTCGTCTCGGCTTGACTCCTTTCCGTCTGCCTGTCAGCATCTGCTTTGCATCTAGGGTTCCACTTTGCATCCATCATGCTCTTTGCGCCATCGTCGCTCGCATCGTCTCCTCCCCCTTCTTCTATTGACCATCGTTCCCTGTGAGCAGCACCGCCACCGCCGTAATCGAGGACCATGGTGGGCTCGGGCAGCAAGTCGTCGACTGCTATGAACGGGGCGCCGTCGGAGTCCTCGGAACCCTCTGGGCCACCCACGGATGGCAGCCTCCCGACCACGGTGGAGACCGTGACTCGAAAGTTGCAGAAAGGTCTGTCGACGTCGGAGAGCGAGAAGCGTCACTTGTTCTGGGAGACCCAGCCGGTGGGGCAGTACCAAGATGCTTCTGGGGCGGGCGAGGGGCCGATAGAACCCTCGCAACCGGTATCGGAGGTCCGGCAGGAGCCCTACAACTTGCCCAGCACCTACGAATGGTGCACGTGCGATCTCAGGGACGAGCAGACGATGAAGGAGGTGTACACGCTGCTAACCAACAACTACGTGGAAGACGACGATAATATGTTCCGGTTCGACTATTCGGTGGCATTTCTGCGGTGGGCGCTCAATCCGCCGGGCTACTTCCCCAGCTGGCACATCGGCGTGCGGGCCCCGGAGCTCGAAGAAGCTGGTGGCGTTCATCACGGGGATTCCCGCGAGGATACGAGCGCACGAGGCCGTGGTGCCGATGGCGGAAATCAACTTTTTGTGTGTGCACAAGAAGCTGAGGTCTAAACGGCTGGCGCCTGTTTTGATCAAAGAGGTCACGCGGCGGGTGCACCTGGAGGATATGTGGCAGGCCGCCTACACGGCGGGCGTGGTCCTTCCCACGCCGATCGCCACATGCCAGTACTGGCATAGGCCTCTGAACCCGAAGAAATTGATCGACGTGGGGTTTTCGCGGTTGGCACCACGCATGACGATGAGTCGGACCATCAAGCTGTTCCGGTTACCCGACGAGGCAGCCACGCCAGGGTTCCGGGAGATGGAGAGACGGGACGTTGCGGCCGTGACGCGACTGTTGCAGACGTACCTGGGGCAGTTCCAGGTAGCGCCCCACTTCTCGGAAGACGATGTGGAGTACCTGCTGCTGCCCATCGAGAACGTGATCAACAGCTTCGTGGTGGAGGATCCGGAGTCACACGAGATCACGGACTTCGCCAGCTTTTACACTCTGCCGTCCACGATCATTGGGAATCAGAATTACTCGTTGCTGAAGGCCGCCTACTCGTACTACAACGTGGCGAAGGCGACGCCGCTGCTGCAGCTCATGAACGACGTCCTGGTCATGGCCAAGCAGAGGGATTATGACGTGTTCAATGCGCTGGACGTCATGCACAACGAGAGCTTCCTCAAGGATTTGAAGTTCGGGCCGGGCGACGGTCAGCTTCATTACTACCTCTACAACTACCGCCTGCGAGCCCCGCTGAAACCGGCCGAGATGGGGCTCGTGCTGCTGTAATCGAGTCCTCTGCCGGGTTCGGCATCAAGTTAGTATCTTACTTCCGCGAGAGATGTGTAAGTTGGCTGCGGTGTCAAGCACGCACGACTGAGCGGCAACACGTTCCCTTGGCCCCTCAGTGTGGATCTTGCAGCACCAGGCCAACTGTTGATTCTTATGTGCCAGCCGACAACCGAACTGTAGAGGAAAATTTATATGGCTGGGAGCATGTTGTTGCGCTCATATTCTGGTTTCGGGTCTACGTTGACGTCCCCTCGTCCTCATGCCTGGTTGATTTGAAAAGGTGGAGTACAGGAAGATGGCGGCGCCGTAGCCGGTGACGGTAGCGAAGGATGTGTCAGTGGATGGGTACATTCGTGACCACGGATTGATTAGCTAGACTGGAAGTTCAGCTAGGTCGTGTGTAGTTGCGAGTCGGTCGACCGTGGTGTTGTCGTCCGGTTTCTGGGCACACCTTGGTAGCGCGGAGCGTACCGCTGTTGGAAAGATGGGGTGGGCTTGTCCGGCAGCATGTGTGGAATCCATTGAAAGTCGGCGGGGTCCGGTACGAGTTACTAAAAAGAGATCGATTGAGGTGTTCATCACATTTTTATGATCATTCTTCTCCTAATTTTCATATGCTTTTCTGCGAACCCTTCGGTGAGTCCTATCAATGCCCTCACCGCCAGTGTAGGCGGGAGAGTTCCTGGGTTTGCGTAACGAGATGGCGGCCGACAAGTGTTTATGTAGATGCTGCTCTGTCGAATGGCTGTGCCGACGAGTCAAGGTCCAACTAGCTTGTCTTCTTATCCAGGAGCTTTTTCCTGCGTGCTGCTGAACGTCGCTGGTCGTGTCGACTATTGCGGGATGTTTCCTCCCGCCTGAGGCCCATCAAATTTTATGGAATCGAGTGTTGCTTCTTTCGGAATCGAGTGTCGTTAAAACCGTTCGTGATGGCACCCTTGTCGGCGACACAGACAACACATAACAATTCGGACGAACAAGCATTTATCAACCAATGTTGCGGGAATCTGCGTAATTGTCCCCCAATCCCGCTATTTGTTCTTTTCGGAAGGACGAAAATTTAGGTCCGTTTTTTTTTCGAGAGCACGCCCGGAGATCACTGGGAATGCTCCCGGAGCAACCATTCGTCATTCGAAATGCCGAATTCCAACATTAAGCATGTTGTGGAGTTTTAGGATATGTGAAGGATTATGTTTACCACGAATCGTATCTCCAAGATTGTATTGGATGCACATGGTCTGTTGCCAAGTAGGGGGCTGGGTGCGAAATCGGAGGGGGTTTTCTTCTTTGCAGTAAATTAAGTGTTATCACATCTACACTTGTTAGTTTGAGTTTTACCAGACCTACTCTTTTAAACTCCATGAAATTATTGCACATGTGGGGAAATGGATCGATGACTTGGCTATTACGTGTAATTTTAAGACCCCATTGAGGTACATCAGCCTCTGATTCATTTTATTTAGGTTTTGAGAAGTTCAAACTATTCGCAGGTTGTAGAGTTTGAATTTTCTTTCTCAAACACTGCCGTACATGCCTAAGAATGCTAGAGACTATTGGAGATGTGCAGTGTCAAAGTTTGTGTATACTGTGAGGGCATGAGAGGTTATAGTTACTTCAAAACTGCTCTGCAATTCGAGAGTTTATTTTTGTCTGGATTCTGCTGCGTGTGCGTAAAGATGGTACCAGAGCATGTTCTCGTTTGGATTTTTAACACGATAACTCTTGGCACTGCTTTTCTGCTGTCAAAAATAGGTCTTTGTATTTAATATTGAGCATACCTCTATGTGGAGATTTCATCGTCCCTCTGATAACACTGATGGGAATAATAAGCAGCAGGTGTTGTTGTGCGGTGTTGCAACATCTAAGTGACACCTATCGTAGATTCGGCGGACCAGTGACCTCAACGTCCGCAATGTCTTCTTTGCAAGGACACCAAAGAGTCGAATTGTACCATCGCGGAAATCACGATCAAAATCAGGACTGGAACAATAAACGGAAGCGGGATGCTGCAACGTATGGATTCCTCGTGAGACGTGAGAAACAGCCTCCACAAAACAAAGCCACAAAATAATGAAGGCTGACCGTAAATATACGGACTTCGCTCCATGATACAGGAGGTGATTTTCCTAAACCGTAACTACGTTCTGTGACGACTACAAACCTAGGATTTCAAGTCTTCAGATATTGCTGACGGTATACAATGGGTGGCAAGGATCTCCGGGGTAGCAGTCTTGGCTGTTTGAGTCTCCAGAACCACAATCTGCACAAATAGCAAATGTTTTACTGAACGGTCAGACAACTATTGCCACTAAAAGTCACTTCTGAGGCACGTGACAGTTCAGGTGAATCATCAAAAGAATCAGTAGCGGTTTAGTAAATCACCAGACTTATCAGAATCCTTTGTTTAAATTTTGTATGAGTACTAACAGCGAACCCCGCCGCTACAATCCAATTATACTTGACCTCACTAAATCCATGACATAACAGGGAGGACAGCTTGACAGTTAAGACAGAAACCTGCTGGTATTCAAGGTCAAAGCGCAAGAATGGATCCGCACACTTCTCCACCATGTTTGCTAGATGCTTCAGATTTCTGACTGGTGTTCCATTAAAAGCAATAACCTGCAAGTAGAGGTTGGAGTAGGAAAGGGAATAACATGAGAGGAGAAACGATCAGCAACAGACCAGAATGTTAAACATTACTGCCAGTCATGAATCTACCTCTCAAAGTCATCACCATTGCTGAGATATATTGAAACTACGCAAATAATAGGCATCTACCTGAGTGTTGACTATATCTTCATAACCTATGTTGATATCTGCCACCAGAACCTGAATTTGTCACAGCAGCCAAAACGGTCTTCATTAAAACTGTGTTGTGAAACAAGCGAATTGTTGCACAACCAAAAGGACACAACGGAAAAGATATCACACGGAGGGCAGCTTGTAACTCGAGAATGCACCTGGGAGACAACGACAAGCTGCTCGTCATCTGATTGCGACATTGAATGAAGGAGCTTGTCAAGCAGTTTCACTGGAGCATCGTAATCATAGTCTTTTCCGTACTGCCACACCACGGACACAAGAGTTACCAACGATCGACTTCGACTTGCACAATGAACTCCACCATTGTGCTGACCGTGAGTGACAACATATTTATGACACCCAAGGCTGCAAAATGCCATTGTGATTTACTCTGACTCTATGACTAACTCACAGGCCATGCATTTAAGAAAATCCAGCATGTATAAAGCTTTACACTCACCTCTGAACGGAGATAAGGCACGGAGATTGCTGCGAATACGATGCCTGCCAATATATAGTAGGATGGTGGCTTTCCCTTGATGTGTGCTGGAACCAATCGTTTGTGGTTGGCTAGGTCAATATCAAACTCCTTCATTTTGCCGTCCCTCAAAATCTTGACTTTCGCGCTCTCACCAGTATATTTCTGAGAGACCAGATAACTGAAACCAATTCGTTCACCATGCCTGAAGGGAACTTCATTTACATGCAGAGACATTCACACATGCATCAACACTTGCACAGTATTGATTTAACATAATTCATAAAAAGTAGGCATCAACTTTATCACAATATCTGAAATTGAAAAAGCTTCACTTCATCAGTTTCGAAAATGCACGATAGAGTCAGGGTTGGCAAAAAGTACCAGTGCCATCATTTGCAATATCAATGTCGTCAAAACTCAAAAGGATGTCTGAAGCTTGCAAACTTTTGGATGCAGGTGCGGTAGGTTCAACACGTCGAATCCGAACACCTTTTTGAATGCTCTTCATTCCCAAAGCCTTTCGAAGATCGGGGTTTTCCATCTTCTGCCATTCAATTCCCAGAATAGGAAAGCCTGCATATTTTACACACGTGGATGGGCACATTGGAAGATTTGTAACTTGTTGACGAAATGTTGAAACTACATGATGCTTGGAAAGGGAATGAAATCGTACAGAAACTACGCCACTACTATATGATAAACTATATGCCAACCCCATGTGAGGATTGCATAGTAGCAACAATCGAGAGCTTGAAACCAACTCGAAGAACTTGACGGTAGAAGTTAGGGTCCGCATACAAAGTTATGTACGATAGAAACAACCGGAAAGAATATGCACATACAAATTATGCCATCCAAGTTTGAGGAAGCAAGCAAGAAGGGTCCCAAAAAATTAAATGAGAAGCACAGCGGACATCTGCATGTCACCAAAGACAAGTTTCAGATCTAAGCAAGTACATACAACGAAATGGTTTGTCATCGCACCTGTGTAGTCACCGTTTCGGACGTAATCGGTAATAAAGTGAGTAATGACAGGGGTCGGTATAACATATCCAATATTCTCAGCATCCTCGTGCTTCAGTGATTGAAAGGCGATTCCTACACATTCGCCTCTGTCGTTAAAGGCAGGCCCCCCGGAATTTCCAGCATTAATGGCAGCATCTATCTGCAATTTATCCACAAAGACACAAAACCACATGAGCTTAAATGGGCCCTAAAGAGGTCTAAAGAGCTCATACTAGAATAGAACTTGAATGTGACAGAAGGATGTGCCAACCAGCACGGGCACACTACGGTCACGAGAAGAATAGTGCAGCACCGGCACATCTACAAGCATAGAATTACAGAAGCGATCGACACTGCCCATGTAATCAATGACTACAATAAAATTAACCTATCCTTCCTCGTGAACCTTCAGAATAGCATAAAAATCCCTCACAGGCCGCAAAGAATCTCTGAGACATACGGGGCCTTATATTGTGATACTAGTCCAAATTTGAACGTGGCGCACCCAAACATACAAGAACTAGTAGCACCAATAATAAGAAAAGCGACTCCTTTCGCACACAAAATGAGGTCCCTACTACCAAGGTATTTGTGCCATAATCTGGTGCTCAAAGAGACACTCGAGCCATCTATTGTTAAAAAGAACATCATCCACGCATTGTGACAATGGTCGTCAATCACAATGGAGGCAAGGAACAATTACCTGCACACCGAGGAGCTCCGTTGCACCATGAACGTACGATGTAACTTCAATTCGCGACACCACACCACTGGTCACCGATATAGTGTCACCACCTATAGGGTAACCTACTACAGTCACCGCATCTTGTAAACGAGGCAAGGATCCGAAGTCCACCGGTGTAACATCCTCCCAAAACTCGTCATTGCTCACTGTCAGCATAGCTGCACGCACGAATATACCGATTCAAAACACACCTCTGACTCCGGAAAACGCTTAAAAACTCTGACACTGTTACGACTCCAAACCCGCTTCTACTCACCCACACCCTCAAGATCTCCGTACATAAGCCCCTACAATAACTGGAACGGCTACATAATCCGGAGACCAATTATAGATAATGAAATGAGCAATAAGGTAACTCTGGACGTACACCTAATCGTCCCCAACAGACACTCATGGAAAGTGCAGTAACTAACCTATGTCACATTCGGTACCAATTGCAAGCACTGTGGCCAAGTACTTCGTATCTGAACCACGTTTCTTAACCTTAACCTGCGTATGATGCTCCACTGAATGTGCATTTGTCAAAACCCGACGGTCTTTGATAATGAACCCACTGCTATTGGAACTGAATTGACGTTTTCTCTGCCATGGAAGTGAGAAATTAGGTTCAGTGTGAACACAGAATACTTTCACCACAGCATCCATGAAAGGTGCGTCTTTCACATCTTCACTTCCAACTGCTCCATCTTCGAACAACGGAGCATGCGCTCTGATGCTGTCATTTAGTAGCAAGCCTGGATTTGCCTGCGAAAGTCACATGCAAAAAACCTCCATTAAGCCTCCTTGCACGTCAAACCGAAGTTGCCACCTCGCATGACCCTTCAGTAGGGTAGGCATCTCAGAATCGTAAATTCGAATTATACAACTTTCAATTTACAAAAATTATGAGTTCATATCTCAGTGCATATCTTGCAATGGGCCGAGGTAGATATCAGTGACAATCCTGTGGGCACTTAAACAAAGTGTATTTCTGATTCTAGACCTGGACTTCTCTCCAGCTTTAAGTCGTTCGTGGCTAACCGAGAACACCTCCATACTCATAAGAAATGATCATTCTCAGTCTGCCATGTCACGCAGGTGCAGATTCAGGCTCCATACAGTAAAAAGGAATGAAAGCTTCACAGCGCATCGACCATCTGGAATCCAAATTTCAAGCCATGCAGCGAGTACACCCTGAACCTGCATCGTTTTCGGCTCCAAAATCGCAAGCCGTGCAGAAAAAGGCGCCCTAATTCCTGATAGAGACTACTTGGCAGCATTACCAAGCATTAGGGCGAACAGGGAAAGAAACGACGACACCGACTCATTCCATAGGCGCCGTCCTATCCCAACCCAGAAGTGCATGCAGGATGATGATGTAAAAAATAGCAGACAGTCGGAGAAGCCAGGCACGGAGAGCGTGGAAGAAAAATTGAGAAGGGAAAAGGCATTGTACCGATGACGACTTCTTAGAGCGCCGACTAGAGAGTCGTTCCACGGGAGAATCGACGTCGTCCGCCTCGGACTTGGATAGGTCACGAGTGCTGGGACTGCCGCCTGCGCCTGAGCCGGCGCCAGGCTTAACGGAAGTGGGGGCGTCAAGCTTGTCCACCAGGGACGAAGACTTCTTGCGTCCACGCGGGCCTGAGCGAGAATCAACGGGCAGCACAACGCGGTCCACCATCTCCACATCGGCGGGGGAGGAAGAGGGGTTCAGGGGGGAGAGGTTAGTGTGGGAAGGAGGAGGAAGCACAGGGGAGGGAGAGTCGACTTTGCGATGCTTGGGCGGTCGCCCCCGCTTGCGAGGGGGTGTCTCCATGGCTTCTAAAATGGTGGAGAAACCACCGTTCTAGCGCAGGCACACAAACCGGTTGGGGACGGGGGGAGGACCAACGAAGGGAGGGAGGGAGGGAGGGAGGGAGAGAGAGAGAAAGCGGAGGAAGGGGGGGAGGGGGGGATCGGAGCGGAAGCAGGGTACAGGCAGCAGCGTTAGCGTTAGCAGCAACAGCTGCAGCCTTGGGTCCGTCCACTGAGCTTCTTCTTCTCCACCGAAGAAGGGGAAGTCGACGACCAGCGACAAAAAACAACCAACGAAGCGACCAAGGGATTGGCACTTGCCAACAACTCGGTCGGGCAGCCCGGAACCCTAACAAACATTCATCCTGCTTGGCGCAGTCCTTCAGCTCTCTCTCTCTCTATCTGCCCGCACTAACCGTTCGCTGCACTGGGAGTGTACAGAAATAACTCGAACTTTCAAGACAGTTTTTCTAAAAAGTTTGAAATGTGCCTGTGTACTCCAAAATGATTGAAATTGCAATCTGTAGAAAGTGTTAAATCACATTGAAGTGGTTTACACTATCCTTGCAAGATCTCACTTCATTTTTGTATAATTGTTCAAAAACTATAAATCTACATTCACCATTTACAATTGACCACTCTCACTTTTTGCTTGAATTACACTATTCATTGAACTTTTATTAAACTCGGCAAGAATGTTAAAAGGACTTGCGTTTGGCAATGAGTTTATGAAAGTAATCATCCTGACTATATCATACCATCCTTTAACCCCTAAACTACCAAGGCCTCCGATTCGGAGATTTACGATTTTGGGCAAGGTAATTGAATGGGTTAAAAACACTATTTAGGGCTGTAAATTTTACAAGACGTAGGGTTTGACCTGATATAGGTGTGGTAAATTTTTTGAATTCTGATTCCTATTTTTGGTTTTAAATTTGCAATTTATCAATTTTGAGCTCTGGGAGGGCAGCTTGGGCACGGTCGAGAGCCAATGAGAGCGAAGTGCGCCTGGTGGGCAGACTTTGTGGGTCACCAGAGAATATTAGCGAAGGGCAGTGGGTTTAGGCCGGGATTAGTGGTAATCCAACATTTTTGAAACAGGAAGTGGCAGGAGTAGGCCAACCACCACCATAATTGCTCAATCTCAAACGGTGTTCTTTTTCATTACAAATGACGAAACGGCTACCACATTCCATAATATTCTCAAATCAAGAGTTTCAAATTCAAAGTTTTTATCAAACTACCTATGCCATGGACTGTGAACGTTGCAGCTTGTGTCTTCATGAGACTTCTTCGGCTGCTAATTCACTGCAACACACACTATGTGATCACAAATGCAAGGTTGTTCGAAGTGACAGCGGCGGTGTCTGCTCAGGATGCGTTTTTGAGATCCAGGGAGCGGTAGTGGCCACAATAGTTACGGAATTCAACAGCGAGATCGCTGCTCGAACTGGAATGCTGGAAGCGGAAGTCAACAACAGGATAGCTGCTCGAACTGGCATGCTAGAATTTCTACATGCTGAATTCAACAGCGAGATCGCTACTCAAACTGGGTCTGAAGGAGTACCTCATCATAGTTAGATTCATCACTGCTTTATCTAGTCCATTCTATCTACCATACTTCTAGTGCATGACTTCTAGATTGACTTCTAGTGCATGACTTCTAGATTGATAGTGAGTAGTGTTTAACTGCACGTCAATGTCGAGTTCGGTAGAACTACTTATGAAAAGACAGTCATAATTCCATGTGTGTGTTATATAATTTGATCTGTTTTGTCACCGGCACTGCAGGAAGCTGGAAAGCGAGCCGCATCTGTGTTGTTGGTCGTAGGGCTTGAAGGTTTCAAGGACGAGTGAAGCCAACGACTCGACCTGCTCCTCCATTGTCGAGGTAATCAAATTACAGGAAGACTCAAAGTTTGCAGGCGGATCAGGGAGCATCTCTTCGTTTACATCAGAGTGTTCACCACCAACATCAACGAGCTCCCTACATCACATATGTCCGGCTGATCGTCTTCGTGTCTGGGCCCAACGCTCAAATCTGCATGTAGAGAAAATAAGGCTACTCGTGAGACTTTTAGATCAGCAGCATCTCCGTAGTCTTCCTGTTCGGAAGAAGAGTAGAAAGTGGCCTGTGATAGCAGAGGCAGAAAACTATAGACACCACTTTTATAGACAAGCAGCTTACATACTAGGTTGGAAAGAGCAGCAAAAATTTGATCAAGAATTCCTGGACACTGTTAGAGATGTCTGGCAAGGATGATAAAGTACCACAAAGGTCTCGCAAAAGAGAGAAGCAAGTAGAGCATTCAAACTGTACACGTTTTTTTATGAATATCAAGATGCATGATACCTATGACTTTGAGTCTTACTGTTTGTCCAGATGAAGTGGGATGGAATCCCGCTGAGAAGAAGCGGAAGATTGGCCCAGTCACCACCTTCAAGCGCATCGGTTCCACGTTCACCAATCGGTCCAGCAGCTCCACTAACGGATGTGATGCATTAGGAAGTGACGGATCTCAGCGAATTCCCATATCTTGGGGCGGCAATAGAGCTTGTGGCTTTTCCAGAGAGTCACGCAGAGGCCTTTTCAGAGAGTCACACAGACTACGATGCAAACTACCCCATTTCGCAAGATCAATCACGAGGAGGTCAGACAAGTGAAGACGATGGATGCTGCTCCTCCGATGAATCTGATCATTTACAGGACAATCTTGGAGGAAAAGAAAGCATATTGTGGCCTCCGGAGCTGCTTGCGAGTTCAAGAAATTACGGTACAAGGAGGAGAAAGAAGCAAGTTGTGAGTGCATGTGACGAAAGTGAGGAGAAATCTAGGGAGGAAGTGCCTCCTCCACAAGCTCTACAGGCGGGTGTCAGATTCTGCAGAGCACAGAACTCTGCCGAAATTGGTGGGTTGGGCGGCCGAAACTGCCCAAAAACTGCCGAAAATGGAGAAAACGACGGCCAGCCAAGACTCTGTAGCACCGACCTTCGTATGCTGGAAGACCAGCGAGGCTCCTGTAGCGCCGAGCTTGCAGTGCTGGACATCCAGCAAGGAGTTTGTATTGCCGATTTTGGTGTGCTCAACAGCGAGCGAGGATCATGCAGCGCTGAGCCTCTTCGGTGGCCCTAGCAGACGCACACGGGCGGTCATGGGGGCAACAACTTGGCACTGCCATTTGTTGGGTCTCCGTTGCATACGCCATGTATGTTACTAGTTGAACCTTCCTGGGAGTCTCCAAATGTTGAAGACTTGGATAGAAATGAAATTGAAGATATGAATATAAATGTGGAACCATCAGGAAATGATTCAGAAACTTTACCTGACATTGAATGGAAAGTTGAAAATGGTGTGGAAGATGTAAATGTGGAAAATGTACAAACCAGTCTAAGATATGAGTTTAGGGATGAAACATGGAATGAATCTAATTTCACATATTCACCAATGCCTATGCAATTTAGAGGAAGAACGAGCGGTCCTTCCACTAATTATCGGGCCATTCCCTCTTTTAGGACATTGATTGCCCTATTTTGGACACCAACTATATTGAGTTCTATTGTTCTAGAAACAAACCGGTATGCTAATGAGTCAATAAACGAAAATGGTGAAACAAAAGGTGGTTCAAGGTGGAAGGACATAAATGTGTGTGAACTCAAGGCTTTCATGGCTATGGCTTTATACATGGGTATGAAAGTGCAGCCTAACTTAGGAACATATTGGATGTTGTCTAAGTTCTTTCGTTGTCCAATCATTTCTGGTATTATCAGCAGAAACAGATTTCCATCGCTAAGAAGGTGTTTGCATCTAACCAACTTGTATGGTGTTAGAAGGGGAGACCCAAGTTATGACAAAATAGGACAAACTAGGTGGCTTGTAGATGCAATAAGAGATAGGTGTAAAATCGCATGGTGTTTGGGTAAGTTTATAACATGTGATGAAATGATGGTCCGATATAAGGGAACTTACTCCCCTATCAGACAGTATATGCCCAAGAAGCCCCAGAAATGGGGCCTCAAAGTTTGGTGCCTTGCTGATTCTGTGTCTAAATATGTATATAACTTTGAAATTTACACTGGCAAAGACCCTATTGTGATGCCTTCTATTGATGAGTTTGTTAGACCAGGACCTACAGTGGTGAGGCTAACTTAGCCCACAATGTTGTCATGAGGCTATGTGAAGGTTTAGAGAATGTTGGCCATTGCCTTACTATGGATAACTATTTCTCAAGCATAGGACTTTTTACCTCTTTGTTAGCCCGTGGAATCTATGCTACAGGTACCATTAGACAAAATAGGATTGGCTTGCCTTCATTTTTGAAAAATTTGACAGATTTCAAGAATGTGCCTCAAGGCACAACACACTGGCGGATGCATGCAAGCCGCTCTATTTGTTCTGTAATGTGGAAAGATAAGAAGCATGTGCTTCTACTTTCCACACACAGCTTGTCAATCCAACCACCATGTGAGGGGGTCGTGGTTACTGTGCCTCGGCGCAACGGCGACCATCGAGAAGCGATTCAGACTTCACCGGTGTTGAAGGAGTACACCACCCACATGCGCGGAGTGGATGTTGCCGATCAGTTGCGGGCGTCTTACACATGTCAGGTTCGCAGCCACAAATGGTGGCACCGCATATTTTTCTATTTGTTGGATGTGACAGTGGTGAATATGTATATTATTTATTTAGATTGTGTCGCCAAGCATAATCCCAGGAAACCCGTGACACCAATGAGCCATCTTGAATTCAAGCAAGGGTTGTGCGAAGAATTATTAGTAGGTTGGAGTACAAAAACCACTCAACCTATTGATCTACCTTCATTAGGAGAGCGTCCGGTAATACACACTCCCTCACATTCGGTCAAGAGAAAGCGATGTGTTGTTTGCAAGGCAAAAGATCCACATTATTATTGTCACCTTTGTGGTAACAAATATATGTGTGTGAATTCAAGATGTTTTGAGAGGTGGCATACAGCTTTGGGAATGCGGTAGCCTCAAAGTTTCTGACTAATGGTACTAAAGTCCTACAACATCCTTTTTCTTGCCATTTTTTTTGCGATATCTGATGTGAACATATACAAGTAAGGATAGGTCGAGCAAACTCTATATTCACGCTAGTCTGATTCAGAAGAAGGGGCTTGGAGTTCTTTTACTGCAATATTTACGGTTTCCTATTGTCGACTTTGAAAATTCTATTCAATATCCAACATTTTTATTTTGATTGGCATCTGGTGCCAGCATGACCGCAGTAGCACTGCCACATGGAAAAGCAGTAAACTATCTTGAGACCCCCTGATCCATCGATCCTGGACTCTATCGATCCTGGACTCTATCGATCCTGGACTCTAGATCCATCGATCCCGGACTCTGGATCCATCGATGTACATCACGAGCAAAGGAGTGCATGGAGGAGCCTGGGCCCAGGAATGAGTATTCAACACGAGGCTCTTGGCAGGCCAAAGACACTGTCTCTCTCTTCCTACCTGCAAATGTGCGGCTGAGTATATGTTGCGGACAGCAACTCCAAGGCAAGATCAAAGACAAGATTGAGGGGAGACTCCAAAAGTAGACCAAGATAAACTAGAAGTGAGGGGATTCCTCACACAAGACTCAGAACGACACTCAAAGTAAGAGAACAGAGAGCAGTATTGATAACTGGAAGAGTAGGTACAACTGGTGTTGAAGAGAGTGAAGAACAACGACCTTCAACTCTCTATATATACTAGGCTAGAAGAAACTTCCGGAGTAAGGTCCTAGAAGCTCCTATGGAACCTTCCGGAGACTCGTGGGAGCTTCCGGAATCTAGGAAGGTCAAGCAGAACCTTCCGGAAGTTTATGGAACCTTCTGGAAACAATTGGATCCTTATAGAACCTTCCGGAAGCTTTGAGAAGCTTCCGGAAACTACTAGAACTATCTGGAAGCTTGTGGAAGCTTCCGGAAACTACTAAAGCTATACGGAAGCTTGAGGAAGCTTTCGGAAACTAGTGGAAGGTTCTAGAACCTTCCAGAAAACTTGAACTTGCAAAATGTACGGAATCTAGGAAATCTTTGAGAAGTAAGGCTGATCACGGTAAACTCATGGGGTGTGGATAATACCCTGTATGGCATGTCCGTGACATCACCCCCCCTTCAAGGAACGAGTTCCACGAGTTTCCACACGAACCAATAATAAAACATAAAACGACAATGTTCACGTGGGTTTCACGTGGACTAAACAAAAAGAGTAAATATACGGGATACGAATACCGTGAAAATCGAATGTCGGCGCTGGCGGCGGAAAGTCGTGAGTTGTTTACAGATAGGTGGTAGAACGCAAAGCAACGGACCGGTATAAAACCATGTGGTTGGCGACTTGAGACATCGGCGAGGTGGCGCTCGCGGCCTTACCAAATTTTCGGCCGACGTGAGTTCGAAGGCCTGCCCCTGTAAAACTGAGCTAGACAAGTGCGTCGTCGCCTCGTCGATACCGCCATCGTTTTGGTTCAAAGTCTCTGCATATGCACCTGCACCAAGAGGAAACTTACAGACTTGGTGCCGGTGGCGATTCAGATGCATTGAACCTAAACGCTTTTAGGTTTTTGAGCGTATCGGCGATGGAACTCTTGAATTAACTCAGGAGAGTTCTTGAGGTTTGAGGCAGGCTCCCAGGTTCTTTCGCTGACGTCGTAGCCCTGCCAATGCACAAGATATTCGAGTTGTCGACGGTGGATGCGAGAGTCTAGAACCTCCGAGACTTCAAATTTTTTATCGCCTTTCATCTCGATCGGTGGAGGAGGTTCTTGAATTCTACCCGGTAACGTAGATTCCTTGTACGGTTCAAGGAGAGATACATGGAAAACTGGATGAATCTTCATAGAGGCCGGTAACTCCAACCGGTAAGCTACTTTGTTGATTTGTTTGACTACTGTGAATGGTCCAAGGCGACGGTAGTCGAGTTTGTCAGATGGCCGGCGAGTCCTCAAATTTCGACGCAGTAGCCATACCTTGTCACCAATAGAGATGGCTGGATGTTCCTTTCGAGACCTGTCAGCGTTTGTCTTCTGGTGCTCTTGGGCTTCGAGGAGGCTCTGCTTCATCTGCTTCTGGATATCAGACAATCGAGTAGCAAGATCTGTGGCAGCTGGATTCTCAGAAATGTTTAGATTGAATTGATCAATCCTGGGATGATGACCGTAGTTTGCAAAGAAAGGGGTCTGTTGAGTAGACCCCTGCAACGTATTGTTGTAGGCAAACTCGGCGAGCGGCAACAACTCCACCCAATTGTCTTGATGGTAGTTGATGGTGCACCGCAAGTACTGCTCCAACACTTGATTGACGCGCTCGGTTTGTCCGTCAGTCTGAGGATGGTATGCTGAAGATAGCTTGATCTCCACGCCCAGAATCTTGAACTAAGACTGCCAGAACTTTGATGTGAATTGCGTTCCACGATCGGAAATGATGTCGTTGGGGAAGCCGTAGAGTCTATAGATATTGTCTACAAAGAGTGTTGCTGTTTCTTCTCCAGTAACTGTCTTATGGCACGGAATGAAGTGAGCCATCTTGGTCAGCCGGTCCACAACAACGAAGATGGAATCAAAGGGGTTGGACATTGGAAGGTCCACAATAAAGTCCATGGATATGGATGTCCATGGAGTTTCTGGAATCGGCAACGGCTGAAGCAACCCGTACGGCCGATGACGAGGGATCTTGGATCTAGAACAGATGTCACACGTTGTGACATAGTCCTTCACGGTTTTCCACATTTGAGGCCACCAAAAGTCTCTGGATAACAGCTCCATGGTCTTGTTGTAACCAAAGTGTCCCGCTGATGGAAAGTCGTGTCGAGACTGGAGCACTCGGAGTCGGCATGGTCCTTCAGGGACATAGAGTAGTCCCTGATAATATAGTAGCCCATCTCGAAACTGGAATCTTGGATCTGCATCATCTTGGGGAGTTTCACGCGACGTGAAAGCCCGTGAACTGGAAGCAGGTTGATTCGGGGATTCCGAATCTATAACCTCTGAATCTAAGACTTGAGAGTCTCGACATGGAGATTCTTCAACATTGGAGACGCTAGGATTACTCTTGACTTTCAAGGCCAAAGGATCAGATTGTAAACTTACTCGGATATCTTCGAGAAAAGATGCATCCACTGAAATTGTAGTGCGCACGGTCTTGAGCTGTAGTTGCTCAGGCTTGATGAGGGTAGTCCTCTGTTGGTCGTATGCTGCATCGCCTTCTTTAAGCGCAAGGTATGATCGCCTAGAAAGTGCATCGGAACGAATTTGTTGAGAGCCGGGGCGGTACGTGATTACAAAGTTGAATCGCGACAACGATATACTCCAACGGGTTTGTCGACGATTCAGCACCTTGGCAGACATGAAATACTCAAGGTTCTTGTGATCGGTATGAACTGTAACATGATACTGAGCACCTTCAAGGAAGTGACGCCATTCTTGGAAATAGTCGACGATAGCTAAAAGCTCTTTGTCGTAAATCTCGTAATTGATCTCAGCAGCAGCAAATTTTCGCGAGTGGAACGCGACAGGATGGAGGCGTCCGTCGTCGTCGGATTGTGAAAGGACCGCTCCAAGAGCAAAATCAGAAGCATCCGTTTCTAGGAAGAACGGCTTCGAAATCGGGATGTGTGAGAATAGGCGCTATCGTAAACGCCTTCTTCAAAACCTCAGCTTCGTGCATACGTAGTCCACTCGAGCTTGTCCTTGCAAGTCAATCGGGTCAACGGAGCAGCAATCTTAGAGTAATTTCGAATAAAGATTCGGTAGAAGTTGGCAAACCAAGGAAAACATTGTGCGTCTCGAGCGGTAGTTGGTTTACGCCAATCAACGATCAAGCTCAATCTTCTTTGGGTCCATGGATAGACCCTCTCCGGAATCGATGTAGCCTAGGAATTCGACTTGAGGTTGGTGAAAGACGCACTTTTCCAACTTGGTATAACCCGCGCAAATACAGAGCTTCTTCAATACCAATCGGACATGGTTGGTGTGATCTTCTTCATTCTTGGAGAACACCAATATGTCGTCGAGGTAGCAAACAACAAAGTCGTCCGGGAACTCTCCGAACACGTCGTTCATTAAGTCTTTGGAAGAGGGCATGTGCGTTAGGTAAGATCAAAAGGCATAACATTGTATTCGAAATGTCCATACCCGTTCGAATGCGCCTTCCACTCGTCACCTTCTTTGATACGTCTTAGGTTATGCGCTCCACGAAGATCGATCTTGGTGTAGATCTTTGCTTGACCGAGTTGGTCAAGGAGTCCCGAGATAAGTAGCAATGGATACCGATTCTTGATTGTAACCTTGTTCACGCCGCGGTAGTCCACGCACATCCGAAGGGAACCGTCCTTCTTCTTGACGAACAGAATAGGAGCTCCGGCAGGTGATTTGGAGTGTCGGATGAAATTCTTCGCAAGATTTTCATCAAGGTATTCTCGTAATGCAACAAGCTCGTTCTGCAAAAGGCTGTAGATCGGATCAAATGGCGGTTGCGCTCCTTCTTGAAATTCGATGCCACAATCGTAGGGTCGGTGTTGAGGAAGTGTGTCAGCATTCTTCTTCTCGAACGCGTCTGAAAACTCTTCATATTGTGCTGGTAGTTTAGCTAGTTTTTGAACAGGTTTTGATGACGGAATTGCATAAATAGCAAACATACTCCCGTCTTTGGCAGCCCTCATAATGGCTCTGGCACCGACTATCAGCGGAATTTTGACCTTGGATCTTTGCGTTTGGTAAGAGCAAGACTTCAAATTATTTGAAGGCATATGGGGAACTAAAGCTTGATACGTTAGCTTACGTTTTTTCCAGTCTATATCTGGATTGACCATTTCTAACCAAGAAAGACCTAGGACAAGAGGATTCGAGGGAGAACTAATGATATTGAAAACAACAATACTTTAGTGACCGTCTAAGATAATATTCAAAGGTTTAGTTTCGTGGGTAACATCTCCCAATACCAACGGTCTACCGTCAATAACCTCCACTGCTACAGGGTATTTCTTAGGAACTATAGGCAGGTTATGACGTTTAACAAGGTCCCTATCAATAAAACAAGCAGATGCTCCGGAATCTAGCAAAGCTTTGACTTTTATACTATGCGGATAAAAATCTATTATAAGCGGGATATTAAAACAACGAGAGGGTTCAGAAGATAAGATAGGACCTGATGACGTGGCAACATTTGTCAGCCGCACGGTCCCTACTGTGGCTGGCCATTGTCGTTTTCCGACATGAACTCCTCGTGGTTCTGCTCACAAGCGCTCGAAGTGCCTCGGAACTTATGCGGTTTTGACCTCTGAAGTTTTGCAGGGCAGTTTCTCCAACCATGGTCCTTTTCTCCACAATACAAGCATAGGTGTTCTCTGCGACGTCGTTCTTTCTCTTCTTCGGACAACTTCTTAACCTTTGAAGTGTCGATTTGCATGGGTTCCATCGTTGAAGTGTGGGGAGGTGTCTGGCGAGATGGGGCCGCGTAGTCCGCTCGATACGATCCAAAGAGCAATCGCCGCTCTTGTCGCTGCTCGAACAATCGGTTTTCGCAGTCGATTGCTTGAGTAATAGCTTCCGATAGCGTAGTTGGCTTGAGCAAGTTCAGCAACAAGGTCTTGATATCGTCACGAAGTCCCCATCGAAACATGGTGATGAGAGTTGTATCGTTCCAATCAGTCGCAAAATTTGTTGAAACTCGCAACGTATCTTTTTGAATCTCGGCGCGAACGTTGTTGTAGGGAACGGAGTTTTGCGGTCGCTACCGGTCTTCGATCTCTTTCTCCAAACGTTCGCTCGATTCTTCCAAAAACCTGGTCGCGGCTTGCCAAGATTGGAGAGTTTTTCTCCAAGAGCGATGAGAACCACGACAACGCGGTTCCGGTGAGCATGGTCCCGATGAACCCGACTTGTATTTCTTCCGTTGAGTATCTTTGAGGTTGGAGACGAAAGACAAGTCGAATTTGATTGACAAAATCTCGAAGCTTAGTGCGATCGCCATCAAACTTGTCTGGCAAGCTCACTCGAGGCTCTTTAGGTGCTTGTAGCCTTGTAGATGTGGCACTTGGTTTGCGACAGGGGCTGCCACATGGACTTGAGTGAGAGCCGCTTGGTGTTGTTCCATGGCATGCCGTATGTTGGCATTCTCTGCTTTGTAGTTGTCGTGTCATCAGCGATCATATCGTGCATCTCGAGATTTGATAAGTCGCCCATCTTGGAATACAAAAGCTTGAAGATTCACAAGTAGATGAAGTAACAAAGATTTCCGTTCTGTACTCTAGGGATAATGACAGGAAGAGGTGATCTCAAGAGGTTCAAATAGAATTCTTCACTTCTCTGTCGAATGAGGACGTCTCTAAGTTCAGTCTTTGATCTAAAGAGAAAACGTACTTCTAGAACAACAGGACTTGGTGATAAGGGAAGTCGGTTCAAGTCCATGCAAAAACTTTCATGAAAATTCTAAAACGAAACTTCTATAAGAAATACTAAATGTAGAATCTCTCGGACCAGAATGTAGTCAGTCACTCTCTTCAAACTTGCGGACAAAGAACTCAAGGCAAAAGATCAAAGACAAGATTGAGGGGAGACTCCAAAAGTAGACCAAGATAAACTAGAAGTGAGGGGATTCCTCACACAAGACTCAGAACGACACTCAAAGTAAGAGAACAGAGAGCAGTATTGATAACTGGAAGAGTAGGTACAACTGGTGTTGAAGAGAGTGAAGAACAACGACCTTCAACTCTCTATATATACTAGGCTAGAAGAAACTTCCGGAGTAAGGTCCTAGAAGCTCCTATGGAACCTTCCGGAGACTCGTGGGAGCTTCCGGAATCTAGGAAGGTCAAGCAGAACCTTCCGGAAGTTTATGGAACCTTCTGGAAACAATTGGATCCTTATAGAACCTTCCGGAAGCTTTGAGAAGCTTCCGGAAACTACTAGAACTATCTGGAAGCTTGTGGAAGCTTCCGGAAACTACTAGAGCTATACGGAAGCTTGAGGAAGCTTTCGGAAACTAGTGGAAGGTTCTAGAACCTTCCAGAAAACTTGAACTTGCAAAATGTACGGAATCTAGGAAATCTTTGAGAAGTAGAACTGATCACGGTAAACTCATGGGGTGTGGATAATACCTAGTATGGCACGTCCGTGACAGTATTCCCTGCTTCCTTTCTTGGCTCTCATCTCATGGAAAAATCATCATAAGTTGAAGCAGTAATGCCGGAGAAGGGGAATGATGACGAGAAAATGTTGTGGCGCCGCACCACGTAAGTTGGTTGCATATATCTCTCTCTCCATCCCCTGAGTTTCATCCATTCCACGCCATTTGAGCCGTCTGCGCACTTGCACGAAGTGTCTATAGGCGTGAACAAGAATGCAGTGATCAGATGACTCTTCACTCTCGGTGAGGATAGTCTTTTCTTGAAGCAAGTACGTAGGTGTGATAGCGCATGAGGAATTAAGAAAGCTGTCAGTCATGGTGATTGATGATTATAGTTTCTGTTGCAGTGAATAGGAGCTGATCTAGAAGGGTTTCTGGCAGTGGCTGTGCAATTCATCGCTTAGCTGAAAAAAGAAAGAGAGGAGTAAGGAATCGAGTATGTGAAGTTTCTCTGAGCAGAGGAAGCTACGGACGTTACAGAGGGAGGACGACAATTCAACACAAGTAGGATGGGCAAACATCTTTCGAGCTTGGGCTTGGACCCTACAGCCGCACTGATTAGATCGACAAGCAGGTAGAAGCAGGGTGTTGAGGTCCAGCGGAGCTCGGGGTGCTGTGGATGTTGGGTAGTGGGTGCTGACGTAGTAGGTACCAGAGCCGTGTTTGCAGGTCGTGTATGCAGCCAGCACGCTTGACATTGATTGCATTTGATTTTCTGCAGAACGAGTAGAAGAGCGGATGGAAGGAAGCCAACATTCCATAGCTGCCCCTTGTATTTTACGCCTATTATGAAGTGTTTTTCCTTCCAAAATTCATAATATATTGAGATTTGAAGATTTCTCAAAAAAAAAAAATCCTAAATTTTCAAGATATTGTGATGCACATTTTCACGGTTCGTTTTCCTGACATTACCCAAACTTTTGGAGCTATGAGATTTCATACCATTCTTTCCATGTACACCGGTTTTATACCTTGTCCCACAAAACAATTTAGGTGAAGGATCATGAAGTTGAATGAGACTCTAAGTTTTTTTGTGTGCATTCTCAACTTGATTTGCTATTAGGAAAAAATTATGAGCAAGATGGTTGGGCAATTGATCATAGCCTCTCCATTGCACAAAGACAACTATGTCTTTCGGGCAAAGGCAAAAAAATGTTTAGCACAAACTTTGGATGTTATGATCTCACAGATGGTAAAGATCCAACGGTAGACATTTTTAAACGTGCTACATATGGTAGTTAGCTTTGAGATCATACGGTTGAAAGTACAACATAAGATTTCAAAAAAAAGTCAGACCTCACAATCAACAATGCGGTAGAAAATCGCAGTTTTGGGTGTTGGAGCTCTCAAATCTCCATGGTAGTTTAGGGGTTGAGTCCTTGTAGGACCTTCGTAGTGGTGTGACTGACCGCAAAGTTTTGGAAAGAATTTAATAGTGACAAGGACATTCTAAGACATTCCTTTTCGCCAAATAACAAAGAAGAAACATATTAATGATTCAATAAGCATGGGCTCAAGTATATAAAAAACAACTTTAAGCACTCATATCAAACTTGCAAGCAAAATGAATTTCGAATTTCAAGCAAAAAGTGAGAGTGGTTAATTCTAAATGTTGCATGTCGATTTCAAGATTTTACTTAATAAATAAATAAATGAATAAATAAACAAGTCTTTGCATTGATACTTTAAAACACTTCAATGAGATTCCAACCCCTTTCTCAAATTGCAATTTCAATCATTTTTTAGTATACAGACACATTTCAAATTTTAAGTTAAAATTTGAGTTATTTTAGTACACCATCATACAATACAATACCCTCCAAACGATTTACAGATTCAGCATTGAGGGGCAGTTTTCCCAGGAATTTTGCATGGTCGACAAATGTTAAGGGGTGTTTTCTAAGAAGGACTCTTAACAACACAGAATTAGGAATTTTTGCACTTGGGGGTAGAATCATGCACTTGCAAATGGATGGTTCAAAAAATCGCATTTAGTGAAATTAGGTGTACCATTTCATCCTTGAATGTCGTATCCTATTTTAATATCAAAATTCTAAAGAAACCTTCATTTCTGGTAATTATTGAACCTCATGATTGGATGCAATGTATTTTGAAAATTTTCATGTGTAGCATTCATTTCCCAGATTTTAGACTCCTTCAAGTGGTATAAATGGCCAAGTTATCCAAAACTTTATCGCATCTTTGTAACAAAAAATACATGTAATGTATAAGAAATCTAATACTTCTAAAACTCCTTAAGTTAGCAATCATAATTTATGATTACCACTAAAATAAACTTACACTGCTAAAAGTACACATTCTCTTCTCTAAATATTTATTTCTCCTAGTCTCTATACTAATAACGGTCTATATCATTTTGAAGGCGTTCGTTATCTATGTATTCAACTTGCATTGCAATGTATGCTAGAATGTGTGGTTTTGCAAAAGTTGGAATTTTGATGTTTCGCTCCGTTGAAACACCGCGTATTGGGATACAAAGTTGTTGCGGTTCTTTGGTTCTTGCATGTTGTGTTTCATCCACCCATGAATAAATCGATGCTTCTTTCTCCACCCATCTATGTCTTTCACCCGATGGCTCCCACTTTCACTCCATGCAATTCGAGTACCGTTGTCTATAAAGAACCGATGATATTTCTCGCGATCCCCTCCATTGCGGCCAATACCACACTACTTTCATTTTTGTTGCCCACCTTCCATGACCAAATTCCAAAACTTTCCCAATATAAAACGGTACAACTGCTTGAACCTCCGTGGGATCCACCGTCAGCGCTACAAAGTGTCCAACCTTCACATCATCATCTGGACAAAAATGGGTAAAGGGAGCTTCTCCGTTCTCTGGTGTAATTAGTACATGCGACTCCAGTATTGAAGTTCTACGTCTCGTTGGTGCTCTTGTCGCAGCCTCTTCTGATGGTCTCTCCCTACGAGGACCAAAATATTGCCTTCGTTCTAGATCAGGCATTGTTCTCATTATAAGATCTACCGTGCTTGTGTCCAACGTTCCATCTTGATTTTCGATAGAAGTTGCAGGTGCATTTACGGTTGCTCTGTTTGGGCTTTGATTGTCTTCTGGCCAAAAATGGGCATTTGTTGCCGTGCTACTATCTTGTTCAGGAAAGTGTTCCAAATAATCTCCAAACCATTGCTTGATCAATGGCTTCCAAGTTCTTCTCCACGTTTTGGAATCGTTCTACACACTTCTTCTTGTAGGCCACAAAATCTTCTAATGCCCTTAGTTCCCTTGCATCTGCCCCAAATACCTCAGCTAGCATTGGCTTCTCCGCTCTAGTAGGCATTGATCTCAAACATGGATGCCCATCCGCTGGAACCCAAGCATCTTTACTGAAAGTCTTATACTATACTCGAGGCATTCCACCCACCATGTAAAATCGCATGTGATGTGGGAACGTTATGCCAATCAAAGTATCGCCTCCTCTGAGCAAATGAGGAGTGATGAAAGACTTCCAATCCCTCACATTCTCTAAATGCCTCGCACTCACATACGCTTCGGTATACGAGGTTCCTCTCTCGACTAGTGATAGTAACTCCTTCATAGAATCAATGTCGCTCATCTTTAACGTATTTGAAATGGTACTAAAACGTTGGTCTATATCTTTGTGTGTGTGCCCAACCAATAGAAAACATAGCCCCACCTCTTGAAAAAACCCCATACCCACTAGTGCAGCACACAAGGCGAACATGTATATGTTCTTGTTCTCCCGCGTCGTATTATCCGCCTGAATTCGTAAAGTTGGTGGCAACATTCCTTTCCTCCTCTTCACATCCGTAATAACATGCATCAACAAGGTAAAACTTGATTGCTGTCGTGCTTCTGGTGTACATCGAGCCATACATCTGCATAGAGGCCAATCCCGTGCACAAGCACTCCGCATAGGTGTATCTTCACGAACCGCCATTCAATGTTTTTCACTGTTTGCTTCATCTTTGGCACCATTGTTGTATTTTGGTCCATCCCATCTACGATTATGCGCATGAAAAGATCCGGAGTTATGATAGCTGACCTTTTGAAAATCCAATAATCTTGACGCTCTTCCATTTGACGGTTAATGTGTACCAAAAACAATTTTTTGATTTCTGCCTTGGCCGCCTCATTCGTTGTCGATTCCATGCCACATTTGTACTCCCAACAATGAAAGCACTTTGAAAACCTTGAGAATGGTGGAATTTGCACGTGGGGAAAGTCTGTCCTCCACATTTTGTGAAACGAACTTATTGATATTGGATGTCCATCAACTAGCTTCTTCACCTCCTCATTCACATAATGAAAGACATCAGTTTTTGTCGTATTCATTGGCAATAGTATCAACGGCAATATTGCATCGTCTGATCTTCTCTTCACTTGTCGATGCGGTTGGGTACACCCCACTTCATTGACAAACACCGCAAAACTTTCTCGTGCTGCAGATATCTTCCCTTGCTCCTTCTGCTTACCATTATTCCCATGTACGCCAGCTACCTTTCCATACAGTGATCGTGCTTGCTTGAGTTGTTTGAAACGCCTTTGGGAGTATCCTAATGCTCGAGCATAGCATGCGTTGCATACACAATGACCATCCAGCTTGGTGTCAAACTTTTCCTTCCGTTTGGTATTTGTTCGTGTGTAAAATGAATTCAGCATTTGCATGATCCATGTAGCTCTGCTCTCATACTTTTGTGCCCATGCCATGTACCGATTGTCCAAAATTACTCTCTTGTTCACATGCTTCAAACAATTTAAGGTACAACCTCGTGTGACCTTTGCTGCCCGTACGCTTTCAATTGTCACTTTTGTTTGCGTTGATTCCCCCTTCTCCCGTATTCTTGTTGGTCGACCGCTCCGGTTTTGCATCGAATATTTTCTCCGAGGTCTACCTTCCACCAGTCCTTCCACTTCAAATACACCTCCAACACTAGATTGTGACTCCGGTGTCACTGGTAATGATCGTTCCCCGACATTGTTGTCCACTAGGTTGCTTTCAGACATCGGAATCGGCATTCCATGATTAACTTCATCGTCGAAATCAAACGCAGATGTTCCCACATTTTGAAACGTAAATGGTTGCCTTTCCTCTAAAACAATGTTTCTCTGTGGCAATCCACATTTTTTTCGCAAGTTTGACGCCTTCCAACGAATGACCAAACCTACACATTGTTCAAGGCGTTCTCCAACAACTTCACCAACCCAAAGTAAACCTTGAAAGACTTCCGTTACACACACTGCAACTTCGTCCGGAGTTAATTTCAAATAATGTAATTCCATCCCTGGTTTGTAGGTTTGATCTACAAATCCTTGCCCTACCAATACGTCGTCCTCTATAAGAAGCTCTACAACTCCATCTGGCGTACTCAAGTTCCGTTGCTCTCCAAGAGTTTGTCTGTCAAAGTCTGTTGCAAGACTACGTACAAGTCTTCTACCCACCGTATTTGTTCTTGTTGTGGGAGGTGCTACATTTTGATACCCAACAACCGGACTTCCAAAACCCAAATTCTCCATTTTTATCTACAAGAAACCCACTAACACTATGTCATTCATAATGTGAAGCTTAGAAATCTCAAGGTAAGCATTGTTTTTCAAACTCTACTAACAATGTCCAGATCATCAAGTTCACTTGATTTTGAACCACAAATTGATGTAATACCTATGAGATCCTAGTTGGACACTTTGCATGACAAGCTCAAATTCATTAAGAGACCTGAAACATTTTGATAGCATTCAATATTGGGAGATTTGGATTAGGTTGGACTCCAAATCACGTGTAGGTTTTTTGCTACAAGTTACAAAGTTGAAGAAGACCATATGAACGTATAGCATGCAATATATGAAGGTAGCTCCATTTTGAGAGACTTAAAACGTGAGGTATGTTTTACAACTCGAAGCCACTTAAATTCCAAATACCCGATAAGGGTGTTACACATGCCACAATCTTTGAAAATAAAACTAGTAAATTTTGTATAATGTATGACATACACTCTATATGTCTCGCATATGGAAATATCATTATGTCGTAAGAGATAAAATTACATATTTGTCAAGATCTTTGATTCTAAGCATAAATTATTATTAGTAAAATATGTGCCTGCCCCTTGTACCTCAAAGCTTGTAATTACGTACGGAAATTTATAAAGAAAACTACTAGAACACTACTAGGGATTTGCAAGGTTTTTTGGAAATGTTGTCCAAGCAAAACAACGTCTTGGTACTTGCTCTAGCAATTTTTCCAATTTTAAATACTTGAAATAGTTAACAATGTTTTTCATCAATACAATAACTTTACTTATTTTTGTAAGAACATTACTAAAGCAAGACCTAGGACATTCCTTTACTTGCGTAGCGTTTGACAAAAAAACGTCGGGAATCCCCTTTTAATTTTTGGTAATGTAAAAATGTATATTTTGGTTTGATAATACAAATGAGAGTAGATTATAATACGAGGTTGTCTCCATGATTTTAATTCACTATAAAATGTCATATTTATGGAAATCCTATTTTATTTCAAAAAAACCGAAAATCGTTGAAGGTGCTATTAATATTGTGGCACCGGCGCTCCCATAAAATTTCAAGTCAATATTATCAAATTTGAGTAAATTAGAGCCATACAGACTTGAGAATCTCACAACACAAAAGTAAACTAAAATTTGAAATAAACGGTTGCTTGAAATATTTTATGAATACTACATGCATGTTATTTATCCATACTAAATAACATGAAGATGCAACTTCCCAATGCAAATATTAGAGCAAACCATAAAAAGTAAAAGAAAATAGAAAAGGAAAAGAAAAGAACAAAAACTAGAATTTTTTTTAAAAAAAAAAACGAATAAAAATAAAAAAACAAGATCAAATACTAAACAAAAATGAAAAACAAAAAAAAAAAAACTTTCAAAAAGTAGTAAGCAACAGTGTTTTCAAATCAGTTCTTTAATTTTCTTCCAAAATTCAGATTTTTTTAATTTAAAAAAAAGAAAAAGAAAAAAAAGCAAACCTGCCGCCGGACAGCCCCCCGTGGCCGCCCTGCGGCAGCGCAGACCTCCGCACGCGCGGAGGGGTGGCTCTGTCAGTGGCAAGCTGGCCGGCAGTAGGCTGGCCGGCAGCAGGCTGGCTGCCTTGCCGCCTGGCTGTCGGGGCAGGCTGGCTGCCTAGCCGCCTGGCTGTCGGGGCAGGCTGGCTGCCTGGCCGCCTAGCCGCCACCCGCCGGGGCAGGCTAGCCACCTCGCTGCCTCGCCGCAGGGTCGCCTCCCTTGCGGCAGCGGCATGGGGAGGGTATAAGTACCCCATCCCACATTTTATTTTCATCAGTTGAAATTTGCAAATACCTTGAAGGTGAGATTTTTTTGAAACAACAAGAACTAACCACCATTTCAACCTTTTATACCAAACAAATTAGGGTTTCATTGTTAAGAATCTAAATTTTACATGATTTTTCAAGTTCATGTAAGTTTTCTTTTACAATGTTAGGGTTTCATTGCAATTTAATGTTTTTGTAGTTTTAGGGTTTTGTATTTTTATTTTATTTTTTTGGTTGTTTAATTGTTTTTTGTGTTTATATAAATTTTTCATGAGATACTAGGGTTTCATTACAAATTTATTTTGTGGCTTTAAGAATTTCCATAGTTTGATTTTTTTGATTTTTTTGATTTTTTTTTTTTCCATATTGTTGTGGTGTTATAGATTTTTGTGGTTTATTTTGGAGTTTTAGGATTTTATTGCAATGCTTTTATGTGGTTATAAGATTTTGTGTCGTTTGTAGTTTTTGGACTTTTTGCTATTTTTGTAGTTTTCCTTTTTAAGCAATTTTAGAATTTCATTTCAAGAATATTTTCAAGTTCTAGATTTTTTTGTTTGATTGTGGGATTTTGTGGTTTTGGTATTAATTGTTGTATTTTGAGCTTTGAAGTTTGTTTCAAGTTTTATTTTTTTATTAGATTAATAAAAGCTTTATGTAACTCATGAGTTTCATTGCAAAATCATTCTTTGAATTTACTTGTGATGGTTTGTAGCCTTGAGGTTTTTTGTAATTTGTGGATTTTTGTGAGTATAGATCTTTTTTAGATTTTTTTTAGCTTTGATATTTGATTTTCCAAAACCTCATGTCAGCCGGGCAGGTGTGGAAGTGCTTTACGAGACTACCTAAGCCGACCACTGTTCGTATTTTTGAGGCAACGTAGAGTTCTTTAGTGGAGTAAATGGGCAAGTGGAAGTACGGTCAGTGTTAAAGAACACTTCGAGAGGCAGACTGAGCCGACTAAGACTCCCTTGACTGCTCTGTGGACTACCGGTGGACTTGAGGAGAACTCAGCGTTGGTACGTATTGACTGAAGGTAACTTCGGGAAAAGAGGGACTCTTGGCGCCAGCGTTGTAGCCCAAGGATGTCGTTCAGAGCAAGGGGGGTTATTCTAATTGTGGCCAGCAAGTGCATAGTTTAGAGAGCAAGAGAACGGTGAGCGAGAACTTTAAAGAAAAGCTCTTGTGTCAGCGTTGCCTTACGTTGTTTTGCACTTAGGCGCCGAAGAGGGGGAAAGACACTCCGCCCAATGGCACTTCACATTTTGCAAGGGGGTCGATGGCAACGATCTGCAACAGCTGGGAGTAACCGCCAAGAAGAGTAGAGTAGTTAGGAGAGGTAGTTACGCAAAGGGGACACAGACGCAGAAGTAGAGGAAAGACTGGCCATGGCCTTTGTATTGAGTTTGGGAAATAAAAGAACAATTGCATTCACTCCCTATCTTCAATCCCAATGCCTAAGCTGCAAAAACCAGTGTCTACTATGTGTAACTACAGCCTTAAGTAGTCGCTGTGGCCGAAATTCATGCTGCTGTTCGGTGCTCCTATCCTCCCGACTTGGCCGCGATCCTTTTGTTGGCAGCGTTGACTCCGGTAACATTTTGCCTCCCCTCTGAGAGCGCAATCCGTCCTCGGATTGGTCAACGTCGGGATGTCCGTTCAGCAGGGCGTCGGTTAGGGCGAGTGACCTTGCAAGGTACCTGATGTCCTCGTCGCGGGGGCACTTGTCCGCCATAGATTTCTTTGATGGCAGCAGCGATGCTTCGGTGTAACAAATTTTTGTCACAAACACTGAGAGCGTGACTGTAAATGTCGTGGACAGTCTTTCTTAACATCTTGTTACACCCTGGGCAGTTGACATCGTTGGCTTCAGGGTCGGAAAACTTACGGGCTAGGTCCGGGTTTTCGAGGAAGTACTTGCAAACTTCCTCCTGTGCGTCGCTGATCTCTTTTTCGTCTTCACTGGTATCTCCTGTTGTGACACCCACGCGACATTGTCCGATAATCCAATCAGATGCTTCCTATGTTCAGCAAATGATTTAGGTGTCGTATTTACCGAGGGGTGTTCGGAGCCTGACGACGTATGTTTTGGCGAGGAAGGGTGGCAAGGCGCGATGTCGTCGGTGGCCTGTGTTTGCGGTGATGGCAATGGCGTCTCGTCGGCATCGGTGAAGTGATCGGGTATGTGCACTTGCTCAGCTTGTTGTTCCACCGGCACCACCTGAAATCTCTCCTCATGTACAACGCTGTCGACAAGGGCAGTTGGTGCTTCCGGGGTAGGCAACTCCGTGTCTTGCACCAAGGTGGGGTTGCTCATCGCCTCGGCCATGTCGCCATTCGTAGCAGTGTCGACGCCTTCGATGCTGGTGGCATTGTCGTACGAGCCCTCATAATCTGGTTTGTCAAGTCCCAAGTCTCGCAATACTTGGTCGACACACTGCGTGATGAAATCTTCTAGCAACTGCTGCTCTGCGGGGTATTTGCACATTGTCTCATACATGTTGGACGCGATGGCATTGGCAGCGTTGTTCACCCAGAGTCTTTTGTTGGCCTCAAAATTTTCGATGTTGTTCTGTAACTCCCTTTGTTGCATAACATCTGCGGGGACATTTTGTTGACAACGTTGATGTGTCTTGCAGATGTATTGGTACTGCTCACGAAGTGCTGCCTAATCGGCCTCCAAAGCCTTTACATGTTCGTGGGCATGGTCCCGCTCCTGCTGAATCGTTTGGATTCGATTGTTAGCAGTGTAAAAATCTCGCTCTAAGGCACTCACCTCGTTGGCCAATATTTGCTTGTCCTCGGTGGCCTGTTGTAGGTCACGCTGCACTTGGATCAACTTCTCCTCCCTTTTTCGTATTTCCGCGTTGGCAGCTCGCAGCTTTCGAGCGTTGTCTACATCCAACTCCCGAACTCGGGTGTCCGAAGCGCCTCTGTCAGCTTCGGCAGCGTCGAATTGCGTGAGTAGTGCCTGCACACACAAGTTTAGGGCATCGGCCTGGGCTTGGACCTGCTCCCTTGGTGACATTTGTGATGCCTCTCCTGGTGCCTGTGCCTCGAACTGAATTCGAGGGCATTTGTTGGAAGTCACCACTACTGTCGTCGGTGCAGCCACCGGTGGCGGTGCGGATGCATTTCGCTGGATGTCAGCGAAAGTCATCAATGGTGGCATTGACTGATACTCCCTGTGATAGGCCAGTGTTCGCAGGATGAAGGCCGACAGGAAGGGGCCAATGGGACTGACGTTTCCTTTCCAATTCGAGGCGCAAGTTCTGGTCTACCAGCATTCCCCGATTGATTTTTGCGCCAATCTCGGTTAGTAACAAGAGCTCCAATGTCTACGCTGGCACCATGTTGCAGTTGAGCCTAAAAAACACCTGACTCAGAATTCCACGGAGCCTAACATACCACGGCTCCGGGAGTTTGGCACCGATCTGCCGCACATCATATCCCTTGTCTGGATCGAAGTGCATTGTCGGGAACCTTGCCTGTAAGTTTGGTTTCGGATACCCACAATCCGTTGTCCACCGTGTAAGCCCTGTTCCATCCCACCGATACTGCTGAAACAAGTAGTAGGGCGAGAACTGCACCTCTATGTTGTCCACGGTGCCTGTGGGGAAAGCATTTGAGTCTGTGTGCTTCCCCATGCTGTCAATGAATTGTTTGCACTGTCCGATGTCAACCTGCCAGTGGTGCATATCATCGCGGTAGTGGTGAATGCCCGTCTCTGCTGCCCACACGTTGTCGATGCGCGAAATCCAATCTGTCAAGCTTTTTGGAACATGAAACGGAGGCAACGGTGCAGGTCGTTGTTGCCGTTGCGCCCTTATCACTGCACAGGAGCAAGAACTTCGGAGTGGCAACGGTGTGAGGAGAAGGAGTTGCCTACGGGAGAGAAGAGAGAGCAATGTCGACTGAGTGCGGCGGCAAAACGAGAGAGAAGGTGAAGGCAGAGTAGCGAAGGTGAGTAAAAGTTGGCCTTGCGCAAAAAGTGAGGCACTGACTGCCAGTGCCCCCCCCTTAAGTAGCCTCTGTTGCCCGAAATGATGGCTGTCGTTGGCGGCTGGGAGGTGCTCGATTGTGTGGGAGTAGGCTTGGCGGCTTGAATAGGCCCTTGACTGCCTACTACCATTGGCGGCCGGTTGTCAATCATGGGGGCATCATGGTTTGTTATGATGGCCCAATCCTCCGGGCATCGATGTTGGCTTTGATGGCTATACCCTTTATTGTATGGGGCATCATGGGCAACATGAATGTGGTTAATGTATGCCACCATGGGTGCATTCCCCCCTTCTTTGTTGCCTTCGGTCGACTTCGCTGGTTGTCGACCTTCTGTGATCCAGTGTCGACTTACGGTGCCTGAGTCTTCCATGCCTTCGTTACCTGTATTTGACTTGTGTGTTTGTGTATCTTCTATTGCCAACTGTTGAGCTTCGGTGACCAAATTATCATGAAGTTGTCCCAGACTTAGTGCAGGTTTTGCTTGATTGTCCTGACTGTGGTAGTGTTTCAGTTTGGCTGCGTTGACAATGGTGGCCTGTGCATCATAGTTGTCTTCGTTGACAAGCAACACTGTATTATTTGGCAATGCTAACTGTATTCGGTATGGTCCGTGCCACACCGATTCAAATTGATTTGCGCAACTTTGGATCTCGTGGGCACCAGAGAACTTGGTCGCCTTTGTGAAACACACGAGGAGGTTGTGATCCTTGAAAATATTTAGCACTGAGTGTATATTTGTGCAGTATGTTTCGGTAGGCATCATTTCGGAGTTCTTCTAATTTGTGCAGATCCTCCATCCGAGCTGCCAATACGCGATGTGGTGCAAAATCTCTTGGTTGGAGCAAATTGAAAGTCGGCACCAGGTATTCTGTTGGCAAGAGTAGCTGCGTGCCCTAGACTAGCTCGAAAGGGCTTGCTTGAGTGGCCGACTTTGTGGCGACACGGTACGCCCATGCGCTGCAGGTAAGCAATCATCCCAGTCCCCAAAGTTGGCATGAGTAAACTTGCGCAACATGTTGATGATTGTTTTGTTCGTGGATTCGGCCTGGCCGTTCCCCTGTGGGTAATACACTGTGCTTGTTCTTTGCTTGATGAGATGCTTTTCCATCAGCTCTTCAATGACAGCGTTGACAAAATGCGTTCCTTGGTCCGAAACGATTTCCAAAGGGCAACCAAATCGCGTAATAATATTATCGTAGATAAATGTTGCTATGACGACGGCGGTGTTGTTTCGCAATGGTTTTGCCTCTACTTACTTTGTTGTATAGTCAGTGGCAACGAGTATGTATTTGTATCCTTGTTTAGTCACCGGTCGAATGGGGCCAACAAAGTCCAGTCCCCATCTCTGGAATGGTCCTAGCGGTGGTATGGGCTTCAATGGCACCTTTCCTTGGTACTGGAAGTTGGTGGTTGCCGTTTGGCAGACATGACAATTTTTAACATAGGCAAAGGTATCTTTGTGCAACGTTGGCCACCAATACTTTGCTGCCAATATCTTCTTGATCGTTGTCTCTGGCCCTTGATGTCCTCTTGCTGGTCCATCATGTAAGTGAGAAATAATGGTTTGTTGCTGATGAGTTGGTACGCACAAACGCACCTCGTAGTCCAGCCCTTTGCGGTATAGTTGTCCTTGAACGACTGTGTAAGGCAACGTAGTGCGCACAAACTTGATTCTTTGTGTCCCTGTTGTGTCAGGGGGTAGCGTGCCGTGAGTTAAATATTCGATGATGTGCTGTCTCTAGTCATTGGCCTCCGCTGACTCCGCTGGCTGCATCGGTATCTCTTTGGTAGCCTCCGTTGACTCCGTTGGCTCTATCGAAGCCGTCTGTATGTATGGTTCGTTGAATGAATCATCGATGCCTTCTTCAGTTGTGTTGGTGTCCCGAGACATGTAATCGGCTACAATGTGCCTTTTGCCTGGAATGTAGACTACTTCAAAATCATACTCCATAAGAATCATAATCCATTGTGCCACTCTCTCCGTGATTAATGGTTGATTTACAAGATAAGACAGACTATGATGATCTACCATGAACCTAAATTTGTTTCCAAGCAGGTAATGTCTAAACTTTTTTACGGCATAGATCATGGCAAGTGCCTCCCTTTCCGTGGTAGAATAATTTCTTTCTGCCTGGTTGAGTAGTCTACTAGCGTAGGCAACATGTTGGTCATGTTTGCCATCGACATTTTGGGCTAACATGACCCCCACGGCGATCTGAGAGGCATCTGTGTGGACATGGAATTGTTTTGTCCAATCTGGTGCCAACAGTATGCACTAGAGGAAAACAGTATCCGGAGGGACACAGTTTAACGTGCATTTTAACGCAGTTTAACGCGGTTTAACAGGGTCAATTTTGTTGACGCAAAAATGCGCACTACGTCTCGGACGTCTTTTGGGCTTGACATTGCACGTCTAAACGTGTTAAACCGTTTAACATAAGATGACGTGCTACGTCAAAACGCGTCATCTTAGGGCAGGTAAGTTACCTAGGGTCAGTAACTTCTGAAGTAACTTAGTTTCCACGGTGGCTATGACATGGACATTTCTCATGTTTAATTTCCACGTAGGTTATGACGTGCACATGCCTCCGTCGTTATGGATGGATGAAGAATTAGCTGATGTGGCAGATTCTTAATGGCTAATATTTAGACACTTGGCGTGATCTTGGATTTTGCGAATAATTTTGCACTAGAATTTAGATATCCGTTATATACGTATATTGTGTTAACGTTGACGCAGAGTGACGTGTTTCTAGAATGCGTCACTGACGTTAAATTTGACGTTGTTTAACATTGTTAAATACAAATGTCATTTGTTTTAACGCGTTTCGGATGACGTCTTTAGACGTAGGGTGACATTTGCGTTATCGAGTTATGTGTCAATAGAAACAGAGCCTCGTGTCAAAGTGACGTTACATGACACAACATGACGGAAATGAAAACGTCAAAAGTGATGTTACATGACACAATCGATAAAGTAAATGCAACGTCAAAAATAACACACTCTGACAGAAACATACACGAAATGGAGTGCAACATGAAGCTGCTTAGTGCTTTCGCTGCATTAGATGGAAAATTAGCCACTGATACAAAGTCGCAAGTATTGAGTAGCATAAAGCATAAAGACTACATATATGTGCTATGTGCTAGGGTACTCATTGCGTTATACTACGTAAAAAGTGACGCGCTAGCGTTAAACATGCGTCAATAGTGACGCATTCAAGTACTCTATATTATGACGTCTCTAAAAACAGTGTTTAACACAACCTATGTCACTTTTGACGGGCGCATCACTTTTGACGCGCGCATCATTTTTAACGCGCGCATCACTTTTGACGCAGAAACCCTAGCCGTCGTAGAGTGACTTTCTGGGTTTCCTCATGCTCGATTTTTCTTGATCTGCACAACACACATTACCACGGACACGTTGAGTTTAATAAGGCACGTCATGCAATCAAACTGGGATGGAGATCATCACGATGCAACTCTTGAACAACCTAAAAATTGCAAAGAAAGAAGAAAAACTTGTAAAACTCCAACACCTCTACAATTCATACTTTAACAATCTAACATGTTATTCTCTAAAACTGTAGAACTCTAACACAAAATGTGTAGAAATGAAAGCAAGAGTGAGATTCTAGCTTATATCTTCCCTCAAAGTACCATGACCTAACTATGGCGGCTAACCCTAGCCGCCTCTGTTCATCCACCCCGATGAAAGTCATCATCAGATTCACTAGTGACGCGTTTACGTAATACGACGTCAAAAGTGACGCGCTGGCGTTAAACCTGCGTCAAATAGTGACGCATTCACGTACCCTATATGATGACGTTTCTAAAAACAATGTTTAACACAACCTATGTCACTTTTGACGCACGAGTCACTTTTAACGCAGAAACCCTGGCCGCCGCAAAACCCTAAAGCTCCCTGCACCTTTTTGAAACGCGTTTCTTCAAACACGGTTTAACATAATCTATGTAACTTCTGACACCCGTGTAACTATTGACAATCTCTAGAATCATTGACCAAGTCAAACCCTAACAGCCACGTCACCCTTACTATAAATGCACTTGACACGTCAGCTATGTCATTACGTTTCCTTAAACACACGTTGACACAATTTTGCGTCAACAAAAACGCCAACGTCACTATTGACACCCCCCAGGACCAAACACCAACTTGTCCTCGTCACCCATATCCTCCACATAAGCTTTCCACATCACCAAGGCATTCCACGTAGGATTTAGGAATATGTCACAAGTAACACACTTGAACGTCGCCCATGTCACTTTAAACATCATCTACGTTTAAAGAAACGTGCTGACATGGATCTAACTATATTTAATCATTAAAATATTAGTGGAGGGTAAAAAACAAAGTGCTAAAGTTACCCCCCCCAAGGGACGTACGTGTCAACGTTGACGTGTTTTGTTATTTTTGATGCAAAACCGTTCTCCCAAAATCCCATCGTGTCACTATTGGCACTCGCTGTTAAACGGACGTCAACAGTGACAAAAGCAACTTAAACTGTTTATCATGCACTATGTGTCACGGACATGCCATACATGGTATGATCCACACCCCATGAGTTTACCGTGATCAGCCTTACTTCTCAAAGATTTCCTAGATTCCGTATATTTTGCAAGTTCAAGTTTTCTGGAAGGTTCTAGAACCTTCCACTAGTTTCCAAAAGCTTCTTCAAGCTTCCGTATAGCTCTAGTAGTTTCCGGAAGCTTCTCTAAGCTTCCGGAAGGTTCCATAAGGATCCAATTGTTTCCGGAAGGTTCCATAAACTTCCGGAAGGTTCTGCTTGACCTTCCTAGATTCAGGAAGCTCCCACGAGTCTCCGGAAAGTTCCATAGGAGCTTCTAGGACCTTACTCCGGAAGTTTCTTCTAGCCTAGTATATATAGAGAGTTGAAGGTCGTTGTTCTTCACTCTCTTCAACACCAGTTGTATCTATTCCTCCTCTTATCAATATCACTTCTTCTTGTCTTCCTTCCAGTATCATCTTGAGTCTTCTGTGAGGAATCCCCTCACTTCTAGTCTTTCTTTGTCCCCATTTGAGGTCTCCCCTCAATTCTCTATCGAGTCTTGTCTTTGAGTTGCCGTCCGCAACAGTTTGAAGAGAGTGAATAACCACGTTCTTGTCCGTGAGATTCTACGTTTAGTATTTCCTAGAGAAGTTCTGTCTTAGAGTTTTCATGAGAGTTTTTGCATGGACTTGAATCGACTTCCTTTATCCCCAAGTCCTGTTGTTCTAGAAGTGCATTTTCTCTTTAGATCAAAGAGTGAACTAAGAGATTTTCTTATCCGACAGAGGAGTGAAGAATTCTATTTGAACCTCTTGAGATCACCTCTCCCGGTCATCATCCCTAGAGTACACAGCGGAAATCTCTGTTACTTCATCTACTTGTAAATTTCCAGGCCTTTCTAATCCAAGATGGGCGACGTTTCAAATCTCGAGATGCACGACATGGTCGCTTTGATACGACAACTACATCAAGGGAATGCCAACATACGACATGCCATAGAACAACACCAAGCGACTCTCGCTCAAATCCACGTGGCAGCCCCTGTTGCAAGTCAATTGTCACATCCACAAGCACCTAAGGAGCCTCGAGTGAGTTTGCCAGACAAGTTTGATGGAGATCGCACGAAGCTTCGAGATTTTGTGAATCAAATTCGGCTCGTCTTCCGTCTCCAACCTCAAAGATACTCAACGGAAGAAATACAAGTCGGATTCATCGGGACCTTGCTTCACCTGGAACAGCGTTATCATGGTTCTCATCTTTCTTTGGAGAAAAACTCTCCACTCTTGACAAGCCGTGACCAGTTTTTGGAAGAAGCTGGCGAAACGTTTGGAGAAAGAGATTGAGCCCAGTAGCGACGCGCAAACTCCGTTCCCTACAACAACGTTCACGCCCAAACTTGACCTCGTTGCGAGTTTTCAACAAATTTCTTGTGACCTTGATTGGAACGATCACGGCTCTCATCACTATGTTTCGATGGGGACTTCGTGACGATATCAAGACCTTGTTGTTGAACTTGCCCAAAGCAACCACGTTATCGGAAGCTATTACTCAAGCGATCGATCGCGACAACCGATTGTTTGAACAAATGACAAGAGCGGCGATTGCTCTTTGGATCGTGACGAGCGGACTACGCGCCCCATCTCGCCGACACCACTCAACACTTCGACGGTAGAACCCATGCAAATCGACTCTTCAAAGGTCAAGAAGTTATCCGAAGAAGAAAAGAACGACGTCGTAGAGAACATCTATGCTTGTCTTGTAGAAAAAAGACCACGGCCGGAGGAATCGCCTGTTAAACTCAGAGATCGAAGTCGCACAAATTTCGTGGTACTATAAGTGCTTGTGAAGCGAACCACGAGGAGTTCATGTCGGAAAACGACAACGGCCACCACACGATAGGGACCGTGCGGTGACAAGTGTTTCTACGTCGTCGTCCTATCTTATCCTCTGAACCCTCTCGATGTTTTAATATCCCGCTTATAATAGATTTCCATTCGCATAGTATAAAGGTTAAAGCTTTGTTAGATTCGAAAGCTTCCGCTTGTTTTATTGATAGAGACCTTGTCAAACGTCATAACTTGCCTACAGTTCCTAAGAAATATCCCGTAGCAGTAGAGGTCATTGACGGTAGGCCGCTGATTTCAGGAGATGTTACCCACGAAACTAAGCCTTTGAGTATTATCTTATAAGGACATCAAAGTACTGTTGTATTTAATATCATTAGCTCTCCCTCTAATTCTCTTGTCTTAGGTCTCTCTTGGTTAGAAATGGTCAATCCAAGTATAGATTGGAAGACACGAAAACTTACATATCAAACTATAGCTCCTTATTTTCCTTCACAACATCCTAAGAATAACCTACAGTCTTGTCTTTCCCAAGCCCAAAGTCCTGAGGTCAAAACTCCGCTCATGGTCGGTGCCCGAGCCTTTATGAGGGCTGCCAAGGACGGGAATATGTTTGCAATTTATGCAATTCCGTCATCACAACATATCCAAGGACCAGCCAAACTACCAGCTAAGTATGCAGAATTTTCGGACGTATTCGAGAAGAAGAATGCTGACATACTTCCTCAACACCGACCCTATGATTGTGGCATCGAGCTTCAAGAAGGTGCACAACCACCATTTGGCCCGATCTACAGTCTTTCGCAGAACGAGCTTGCTGCATTGCGAGATTACTTTGATGAAAATCTTGCAAAGAATTTCATCCGACACTCCAAGTCACCTGCCAGAGCTCCTATTCTATTCGTCAAGAAGAAGGACGGTTCCCTTCGGATGTGCGTGGACTACCGCGGCTTGAATAAGGTTACGATCAAGAATCGGTATCCATTACCACTCATCTCGGGACTCCTTGACCAACTCGGTCAAGCAAAGATCTACACCAAGATCGATCTTCGTGGAGCGTACAACCTGGTACGTATCAAGGAAGGTGAGGAGGGGAAGACTGCATTCCGAACGAGGTATGGACATTTCGAATACAATGTCATGCCTTTTGGTCTTACCAACGCACCTGCCATCTTCCAACACTTAATGAACGACGCGTTCCGAGAGTTCCTGGACGACTTTGTTGTTTGCTACCTCGACGACATATTGGTGTTCTCCAAAAATGAAGAAGATCACACCAACCATGTCCAATTGGTATTGAAGAAGCTACGCAATGCCGCGTTATACGCCAAGTTAGAAAAGTGCGTCTTTTACCAACCTCAAGTCGAATTCCTAGGCTACATCAGTTCTGGAGAGGGCCTATCCATGGACCCAAAGAAGATTGAAACAGTCGTTGATTGGCAGAAACCAACTACCGTTCGAGACGTACAATGTTTCCTTGGTTTGCCAACTTCTACCGAATCTTTATTCGAAATTACTCTAAGATTGCTGCTCCGTTGACCCGATTGACTTGCAAGGACAAGCTCGAGTGGACTACAGAAGCAGACGAAGCTTTCGAGGTTTTGAAGAAGGCGTTCTGACGCGCCTATTCTCACACATCCCGATTTCGAAGCCGTTCTTCCTAAAACGGATGCTTCGATTTTGCTCTTGGAGCGGTCTTTCACAATCCGACGACGACGGACGCCTCCATCCCGTCGCGTTCCACTCGCGAAAATTTCTTTGCTGAGATCAATTACGAGATTTACGACAAAGAGCTTTTAGCTATCGTCGACTATTTCAAAGAATGGCGTCACTTCCTTGAAGGTGCTCAGTATCATGTTACAGTTCATACCGATCACAAGAACCTTGAGTATTTCATGTATACGCGCGGTCTTTGAATCGTCGACAAACCCGTTGGAGTATATCGTTGTCGCGATTCAACTTTGTAATCACGTACCGCCCCGGCTCTCAACAAATTCGTTCCGATGCACTTTCTAGGCGATCATACCTTGCGCTTAAAGAAGGCGATGCAGCATACGACCAACAGAGGACTACCCTCATCAAGCCTGAGCAACTACAGCTCAAGACCGTGCGCACTACAATTTCAGTGGATGCATCTTTTCTCGAAGATATCCGAGTAAGTTTACAATCTGATCCTTTGGCCTTGAAAGTCAAGAGTAATCCTAGCGTCTCCAATGTTGAAGAATCTCCATGTCGAGACTCTCAAGTCTTAGATTCAGAGGTTATAGATTCGGAATCCCCGAATCAACCTGCTTCCAGTTCACGGGCTTTCACGTCGCGTGAAACTCCCCAAGATGATGCAGATCCAAGATTCCAGTTTCGAGATGGGCTACTATATTATCAGGGACTACTCTATGTCCCTGAAGGACCATGCCGACTCAGTCTTTCCGTCTCGACACGACTTTCCATCATTGGGGCACTTTGGTTACAACAAGACCATGGAGTTGTTATCCGGAGACTTTTGGTGGCCTCAAATGTGGAAAACCGTGAAGGACTATGTCACAACGTGTGACATCATTCTAGATCCAAGATCCTCGTCATCGGCCGTGACGGGTTTCTTGGCCGTTGCCGATTCCAGAAACTCCATGGACATCCATATCCATGGACTTTATTGTGGACCTTCCAATGTCCAACCCCTTTGATTCCATCTTCGTTGTTGTGGACCGGCTGACCAAGATGGCTCACTTCATTCCGTGCCATAAGACGATTCTTGGAAGAAAGCAAAGAACACTCTTTGTAGACAATATCTATAGACTCTACGGCTTCCCAACGACATCATTTCCGATCGTGGAACGCACACATCAAAGTTACGGCGGTCTTAGTTCAAGATTCTCGTGGAGATCGTTTATCTTCAAGATACCATCCTCGGGGATCGACGGACAAACCGAAGCGCGTCAAATCAAGTGTTGGAAGCGATTTTGCGCGCACCATCAACTACCATCAAGACAATTGGGTGGAGTTGTTGCCGCTCGCCGAAGTTTTGCCTACAACAATACGTTGCGGGGTCTCTCAACGCCCTTTCTTTTGCAAACTACGGTCATCATCATCCTGGATTGATCAATTCAATCTAAACATTTCTCGAAATCCACCGCCACAGAGATCTTGCTACTCGATTGTCCGATATCCGGAAGCGATGAAGCGAGCCTCCTCGAAGCCCAAGAGCACCGTGAAGACAAACGCCGAGTCTCTCGAAAGGAACATCCAGCCATCTCTATTGGTGACAAGGTATGGCTACTGCGTCGAAATTTGAGGACTCGCCGGCCATCTGACAAACTCGACTACCGTCGCCTTGGACCATTCACAGTAGTCAAACAAATCAACAAAGTAGCTTACCGGTTGGAGTTACCGGCCTCTATGAAGATTCATCCAGTTTTCCATGTATCTCTCCTTGAACCGTACAAGGAATCTACGTTACCGGGTAGAATTCAAGAACCTCCTCCACCGATCGAGATGAAAGGCGATAAAAAATTTGAAGTCTCGGAGGTTCTAGACTCTCGCATCCACCGTCGACAACTCGAATATCTTGTGCATTGGCAGGGCTACGACGTCGTGAAAAGAACCCGGGAGCTGCGCTCAAACCTCAAGAACTCTCCTGAGTTAATTCAAGAGTTCCATCGCCGATACGCTCAAAAACCTAAAAGCGTTTAGGTTCAATGCATCTGAATCGCCACCGGCACCAAGTCTGTAAGTTTCCTCTTGGTGCAGGTGCATATGCAGAGACTTTGAACCAAAACGATGGCGGTATCGACGAGGCGACGACGCACTTGTCTAGCTTCGATTTCTGAGGCGAGCCTTGAACTCACGTCGGCGAAAATTTGGTAAGGCCGCGAGCGCCACCTTTCGCCGATGTCTCAAGTCGCCAACCACATGGTTTTATACGGTCCGTTCTTTGCGTTCTACCACCTATCTCAGAAACAACTCACGACTTTCGCCGCCCGCCGCCGACATTCGATTTTCACGGTATTCGTATCCCGTATATTTACTCTTTTTGTTTAGTCCACGTGAAACCACGTGAACATTGTCGTTTATGTTTTATTATTGGTTCGTGTGGAAACTCGTGGAACTCGTTCCTTGAAGGGGGTGATGTCGCGGACATGCCATACGGTATTATCCACACCCTACGAAGAGTTTACCGTGATCGACCCTTTACTTCTCAAAGATTTCCTAGATTCCGTACATTTTGCAAGTTGAGTTTTACGGAAGGTTCTAGAACCTTCCACTAGTTTCCGAAAGCTTCCTCAAGCTTCCGTATAGCTTTAGTAGTTTCCGGAAGCTTCCACAAGCTTCCAGATAGTTCTAGTAGTTTCCGGAAGCTTCTCAAAGCTTCCGGAAGGTTCTATAAGGATCCAATTGTTTCCAGAAGGTTCCATAAACTTCCGGAAGGTTCTGCTTGACCTTCCTAGATTCCGGAAGCTCCCACGAGTCTCCGGAAGGTTCCATAGGAGCTTCTAGGACCTTACTCCGGAAGTTTCTTCTAGCCTAGTATATATAGAGAGTTGAAGGTCGTTGTTCTTCACTCTCTTCAACACCAGTTGTATCTATTCCTCCTCTTATCAATATCACTTCTTCTTGTCTTCCTTCCAGTATCATCTTGAGTCTTCTGTGAGGAATCCCCTCACTTCTAGTCTTTCTTGGTCCCCATTTGAGGTCTCCCCTCAATTCTCTATCGAGTCTTGTTTTTGAGTTGCCGTCCGCAATAGTATGTCACTTTTTCCAACCTATCCACACTAATTTTGACTAGTCTGGGTATACGTCATTTCTATCGCAAAATAACAGTGGACAAAACACTGTTTTCCTCTAGTGATGGGTGCCTTTGAGTAGACTTGTTTAATCATTTCTAAGGCAACTTGGGCTTCTGGTGTCCAGTCACGTGGGTAGGTGTAGCCGACGTGGTTCAACTTTGTTATTGGGGCTGTAATGTGAGCGAGCTTCTCGATATACATCATGTTGAATTGTGACAAACCCAACAATCTTTGGACGCCCTTCTGATCCGTAGGAGGTGTCATGTCCATGATGTCTTGTATCTTGGCTAGATCTGGAAGTTTGCCATATTTGCACACTATATATCCCAAGATAACTCCTGCAAAGAATAAAAACATGCACTTGTCGGCATTGAGGCTCACTCCGTTCTGCCGACAGGCCTGGAATATTTGTCGTAAGTGGTCAACGTGGTCTTTCATTCGTCCTTATACTGTTCCATCATCTAGATAAATACGAAAGAATCTTTTCAACTAAGGACGGAATATTAATTCCATGACTCTCTGGAATGTCATCGGTGCATTTTTGGGTCCGAATGGCATCCTTTCAAACTGATAAGGCCCCCACTCCGTGGAGAAAGCCGTTTTATTTTTATCATGTTCAGCCATGGCAACTTGGTAATACCCAGAAAAGCAATCCAGGAATGAATACATTTCGTGCCCGGCAACTTCATCGATGATTTCTTCCATATGTGGCAATGGGTAGTGATCTTTTCTGGTGGCGGCGTTTAGTTTCTGAAAGTCTACACAAATTCGCAGGGCACCGTTCTTTTTTGGTATGATGACTATAGGAGACAACCATGGAGCGGCATCGACTGGTGATATAAACTTCGCACTGAGCAATTTCTCAAGCTCGGTTTTGACCTTGGCAACGTAGTTTGGGTTCATTCGGTACCTTCGTTGCTGCACTGACTGTGCATCAGGCTTCAAGTGGATGGTGTGCTCAGCTATGTTCCGTGGTATGCCCTTGAGGTCTTCATGTGTCCAGACAAACATATCCCGAAACTCTTTGAATAGACCAACTGTTGCCTGCTTGATGGGCATCAGGAGCGTCGGCGTTGATTTTCACATACTTTGGTTCCTCATCGCTGTCCAGGTTGACCAACTTGATTTTCTCTTTGGCACCGTTAGTTCATCTAGTGACAACTTGTTCCTCAAGTGCTTTTGTCGCCGGGGTAGCATTCACCGTGATATCTTCTTGGAGTTCTTCTGTAAATCGTGACGGTATATCTAACGTTTCCTCCTGGGGTACAATACTGGCCAAATGAATCTCGGCAACTGGGATCAACGATGGGTCTGCGTGGAAGACTAAGGCTTCATGTTCCTGTGTTAGACCTTTAACCCAATCGGTTCCGGCAGTATTGCGAATTTGGTGGACTTTAGCCTTGGTAATACATCTATCTACTGGAATTACGATTGTCCGGCCATGGTGGTGTAATCTAATTTGATTCCGGGCCCAATCGTGCACGGCATTCATATCACGTAACCATGGTCTACCGAGTATGATCGGGAAATTGGTAGTATGTGGCATGTCAATGACAACAAAGGTTGCCGGTGTCGACACGCCATGCGTGGTGATGGCTACAGTAGCTAGGATTCCTAAGGGTGTAACTGGAGCATCATTGGCCATCCTTAGTATGAACTGAGCCATTTTCGGTGATGGCAATCTGAGCTGTCTTCGGAGACCATCGCTCATTACGTTGACACCGGAGCCTCTGTCTACTAATACATTGGACAACTTGTGGGAGCCTAATTTGAGATGTATTACGGCGGCGTCGGGATCAATGGTGGTGACATTGTTGTCTACAGTCATCAACGCTTTTGATGTATCGGTGAAGGCTGCCTGTTGCAAGTACTTTTGCAATTCGGGACTAATTTTCAACAAGCTGGTTAGTGTGATACTTACAGTTGTGTTGTCCAGTACTTCTTGTAAATTGGCACCTGACGGCGACTCCAGGTTTTGTTGAATTTGCTGTCGAATGTTGTGTAGACGTTCCCAGTGTTGTTCGGGGAATGGTTTGCGATGTTCCACCACATGTTCAGGCGTGGCGGCTTTAGACCTCGTGGTGACAGCGGCGGTGGAGATCGTAGAGACGTTGGTTTCGGTTCCATGCACCTCTGTCAACGTTATTCCCCCCCCCCTATCACTACTAGAAAAATCAGCGTCCAAATCAACACAGAATCGTTGATTTTCTCTGTTGTTTTGGACGCGTTGATCTGGACATTAATCAACAAAAATATGGTGAAATTTTCTGTTGATTTGGACAAAAAAAAATTTGAAAAAAAAAATAAAAAATAAAAAAAATAAAAAATAAAAAATAAAAAAAAAAAATAAATTGAAAAAATTGAAAAAAACAAAAATTTCCCTGAAAATTTCGGATTGGGAAAGAAAACTTCAGTTGCCACATGTCCACGGGCCGGGAATTCCGGAAAGCTCATTTGCTCCCCTTGCCGTCGCCCTAGAGGCTCGAACCCCCCGACCTCCCACCCAACGACCGAGCTGCTTACCATCAAGCCACCATCGCATGAACATGTCGAAAATGGGAATTGTGTTTAACTTATACGCTTACAAATCGGTGATATAAACTTCAGCAGACTTTAGGGGCCGTTTAGGCATAGTAAATTAACTTTTTTGAAAAAATTTCGAACTAAGAAAAGTTTCTAAATGAAGTTAAGTTTTATCCCCAAAAAACGGATTGACATTTCGATTCTCCAATCAAAAGTTATGAACAAAAATCAGAGAGGGTGTTCGAATTAATTTTTTTAAATGTCCACTTGAACCCCTCTCTGATTTTTGTCCATAACTTTTTATTCGAGGATTGAAATGTCAAACGATTTTTTGGGGATGAAACTTAACTTCATTGAGAAACTTTTCTTAGTTCAAAATGTTTTCAAAAAAATTAGTTTACTATGCCTAAACGGCCCCTAAAGTCTGCAGAAGTTTAACCCCTAAAGTGGGAAGGCCCCAAAACTGCCAAAACTGCCCTCTTTCGATGCAAGGCAAACAATTTCAAACTTTGACGTTTTTTCAAGTATGTAACCGTAAGATCTAGTACTTAACTTGAATATCTATATGTGTACCAAATCTTACATTCAACTTCCTTACCAATTGTGAGATCATAATGTTCAAAGTTGAAAAAACGTTTTTTTCCCTTGTTGCAAAATGGGTTTGAAGTTTTTGTGAGTTTTTGTGAGCCCAAAAACCAATTTTTAGAGTAAATTTGAATTGAGGCTCTTCACATTCTTGTTCCTAGGTGAGTTAGGAACATGTCTATGCAATGTTTATCCTCATGCGACCTATAAAACCTAAAGAAATGCTTGAATTTTCACATAGAGGTATGCTGAAATTCAAATACAAAGGCCCCTCTTTGATAATAAAAATGGCATGTGACGAATGATTGGATTGAAGATCCGAACGGTAAGATCATGCCTTCAAACCATCTTTACATGTACGAAAAACAAAACTTGAAAAAAAAAAAATCTCGGTTTTTGGTGAATTTTCAAAGTTAATGCGTTTTAATTTATTTTGGGCAGAATTTGAGAATAAATGAGCATATACCGCAGTCTGGGAATTTTTTGGCAGATTTCAAATAGTGTTTTCAAACTTTGATCGTGATTATCTCCTAAAGTATAAGGAGTTTCGTAGCATGAAATGACTTTTCCGAAAGGTATTGAAAAACTCTACAACCTGCGAAAGGTTCTAACTTCATGCGAGCTAAATATAGTAAATCAGAGGCTGACCAAACCCCAAACGACCCGATTCCACATTAGGGGTTGAAATCACCAAATTCTGAAGTTTTGAAGTGCTTTTCCGACATTCACAAGTTTCTATTTCCAAATTTTGAAGTGTTTTTTGGATTTTCCAAGTGCTGATTTCATGTTTTGAAGTGTTTTTTTGGCTTTTCCAAGTGTTGATTTCATATTTCGAAGTATTTTTTTGGGGTTTTCAAGTGCTATTTTCAAATTTTAGAGTGCTTTTTTGATGTTTAAAAGATTTCTTTATTAGTTTTCAGCTATTTTTTCAGCGATCCTAAAGATTCCAAAAACATTCCTAAAGATTCCTCAAAGATCCCAAAGATTCCCAAAAGATTCCCATAAAATTATTAGAAGATTCCCAACAGATTCCAACAGATTCCAAAAGATTCCAAAAGATTCCAAATTCCAACATAATTTTGTTGATTTGGTTATTGCACTATCTAAGTCAACAGAAATTTCTGTTGGTTTCTACAACAATTCAAAAATCTGTTGAAACGGTCAATCCAGTGTCCCGAGCAATGTAAATGTGTTGATTTTTTGTTGAATTGGTCATGATTTTCTAGTAGTGTATTCGGGCTGGGTCTCTGGTTGTCCAAAGGTGTCGTAGTGTTGTTGTTTGCTTCCGATATTGGGCGACTTTGAGACCAGCGTTGTTTTAGAACAGGGCATTGGCCTCGCCGATGGTGTAGGGATCCACACTCCCAAGAGCCATCACTTCTGCCGGGTTGGAATGCGTCGACATGGACTTCCTCTGGGTACATGGCGGAAGTGGTGGGTCGAGGTCGCCTTGTGTCGTCATTGCGATTTTTGCCTGAAGCAAACCAACAACGCCCATTGTGAGCTTTTCCACATGTTGTGCATAATGTTAGGGTTATGCGAGTGTCGTTCCGTTGGCCTTGACTAGGTAGCGGCAACAGTGGAGCTTGTGTTTTGTTAAGTAGCCCAAGTTCTCTACTGATGTCATTGGCGGCTGTTAAGATATCGGGTAGGGTTTTTACCCCTCTAATGACGATACCTTGTTGGATCCACGGCAACAGCCCCTTTTTGAACCACTCGCATAAGTAGTCATCTGTTGGCCTCTGATTCAACTTAACAGCCAACTGTTTGAATCTATCATAGAAAGTATCCACAATTCCTCGCTTTTCTTGGGTAATGTTTCCCAAGGCGCGGAGGATTTCAGAAGACGTCTTTAGTTTACGGAATTTCTGCAGGAAACGTTTTTCCATGTCGTCCCAGGTAGGATTGGCATGTTCGGCTTCAAAGTCAATATACCAGTTGATATGGTTTCCCTGTAACGTGGTACCAAAGATGTTCTGTAAGCCAGCAGTAGTGGAGACACCATTAGTTCTGGCTATAACCTTACAGCGACGGATATGCCAATCAGGGTCAGCATTGCCGTCAAACACTGGGTATGGTATTTTCGGTAGCTTAATGAGCCGATCTCTTTCCCCTGAATCCATCAATGTAGCCACCGTTGGGTTTATAGGTGGCACCGATGTTGACGATGAAGGCATGGCTGCGATCCTCGGACTGGGTATGGCAGCGGAAGTGGCCGTGCCTTGCAAATGCTGGTATTGGTGAGTGAGCATCTCCAATTTGGCATTGGTGGCGTCATTTTTGGCAAGAAGGTCTGTCATTTGTTGCTTCATCCATTGTAAGAATTCCCTGGTAGCATCAGGGTCGTCAGTAGGAAACCACTTCTGGTTCTTTATCTTTCTGCTGTCGAGGCGGCATTTTGTTTGTGTAGGGCTTCTACTCGACTTCTGAGTAGCTCAACACTCCATCCCAAGCATGGTCGCCAAAATGTTAGCCGGGCAGGTGTGAAAGTGCTTTACGAGACTACCTAAGCCGACCACTGTTCGTATTTTTGAGGCAACGTAGAGTTCTTTAGTGGAGTAAATGGGCAAGTGGAAGTACGGTCAGTGTTAAAGAACACTTCGAGAGGCAGACTGAGCCGACTAAGACTCCCTTGACTGCTCTGTGGACTACCGGTGGACTTGAGGAGAACTCAGCGTTGGCACCTGTTGACTGAAGGTAACTTCGGGAAAGGAGGGACTCTTGGCGCCAGCGTTGTAGCCCAAGGATGTCGTTCAGAGCAAGGGGGGTTATTCTAATTGTGGCCAGCAAGTGCATAGTTTAGAGAGCAAGAGGACGGTGAGCGAGAACTTTAAAGAAAAGCTCTTGCTGCCAGCGTTGCCTTACGTTGTTTTGCACTTAGGCGTCGAAGAGGGGGAAAGACACTCCGCCCAGTGGCACTTCACAGTCTGCAAGGGGGTCGATGGCAACGATCTGCAACAGCTGGGAGTAACCGCCAAGAAGAGTAGAGTAGTTAGGAGAGGTAGTTACGCAAAGGGGACACAGACGCAGAAGTAGAGGAAAGACTGGCCATGGCCTTTGTATTGAGTTTGGGAAATAAAAGAACAATTGCATTCACTCCCTATCTTCAATCCCAATGCCTAAGCTGCAAAAACCAGTGTCGACTCTGTCTAACTACAACCTTAAGTAGTCGCTGTGGCCAAAATCCATGCTGCCGTTCGGTGCTCCTATCCTCCCGACTTGGCCGCGATCCTTTTGTTGGCAGCGTTGACTCCGGTAACATGGAGCTCTATACTCAGTTCCAGCTTTGTTCTAGTTGCATTCTTTAAATAATGGGTTAGATAGTAGATTCAATGCAGAGGAATGCCATACATGGTAGCTCTGATACATTCTTTTCAAAGTAATTTTCATAGGGGGAACACTTTTGTGAAATATTTCAGATTCAAAAACAACCTCTTAATACTTACAACGGGGGAAGGATAATTGTTTGTGGATTCCCAACAATTTGGTAATATTGTATTCTTTGTGGATTCCCGACAATTTGGTAATATTGTACTCTTTGTGGGTTCTATGTATAACTTTGATGGGAATATATCTTTTTAGGTCCTTCAAAAGAGAAAACAACCGTCATGTTATATATGGCTAAGAGTTGGTACATGAAAGCAATTGACAAAGCTTGTGAGAATCCTTCATAAATTATGTGCTAAATTGGATATTTTTAAGTGTTGTCGATATTTATTGACATTTCAAGAGCTTCATTTCACCTATTTGATCACGTCATATATGCTACTATGAAGTATTCCAACAAAGCTCAAAAGGCTAACTAGAGTACCTCAATGGCTACCAAGAGTATCTCAAAGGCCAAACAAAGTACCGGCTTACAGGCGCTCACAAATAATTTTTTAGGGAATTGGATCTTTTTTATAGTTGTTGAGATTTATTGACATTTCAAGGGTTTCGTTTCACCCATTAGATCACAATACATATGCTACTATGAAGTACTCCTACAAAGCTCAAAAGGATAACAAGAGTACCTAAAAGGCTACCAAGAGCATCTCAAAGGCCAAACATAGTATCTCAAAGGCAAACAGAGTATCTCAAAGGCAAACATACCATCTCAAAGGCCAAATCAAACAAAGCATCTCAAACGCCAAATCAGAGTCCCTCAAATGCAAACAGAGCATGTCAAAGGCCAAATCAAATAAGAAGCATCTCAAAGGCCAAATCAAAAGTACGTCAAAGGCAAACATAGCATTTCAAAGGCCAAATCAAACAGAAGCATCTCAAAGGACAAATGAGAGTATTTCAAAGGCAAACATAGCATCTCAAAGGCCAAAGTATCTCAAAGGCAAACATAGCATCTCAAAGGCTAAATCAAACAAAAGCATCTCAAAGGCCAAATGAGAGTATTTCAAAGGCAAACATAGCATCTCAAAGGCCAAAGTATCTCAAAGGCAAACATAGCATCTCAAAGGCCAAACAAAATACTTTAGAAGTGCCTACAAAGAAGTAACCGAAAAAGAAAGGAGCACAATAGCAATGTCCAAAAGCAACTGTGATTTCAACAAAGTATGTGTGTGAAACAGATTACAAAGTCAAAAATACAGTTTTTGAATCTTCTAGGGCAGTTCTCGGGATGCAATTCGAGATGGGGCAATTGGATTTTTTATTTCTTATTTTTTGAATTTGTTCAAAACCAAGTCATTACTCAAACTCCAAAGTGACTCAAGTCAAAAAGCTTACAAGTTCTAGAAGGGCAACCTTCAAAAATTACAAGAACAATCTTCATAGTTTTTATGAATTTATGAATTATTTCTTTCAAAGTTTGTCAAAAATTGAGAGTTTGGAAATTTTTAAGAATAATTTCGCTAAAAAATCACAAATTCATCAAGGCATCTATCCACCGTTCACTTTTCGTCACATTCAAATTTGTCAATCCACAATATTGAGTTTGCCAATTTTGCAAGGATTACCCTACCAATCAAACCCCCCTACATCTCCCAACATCAATTTAAAGGTTCAATTTATAGAATTTACATACTATAATGACAGATTTTCACCAAATACCATTGAGAGAAAAATGCAAAAATACCAACCTCTCATCAACAATATTATTAACAAAGGATGGATAGTTGAACCACTAATAGTAATAACAGCACGTGTCAGAGCATCCACATACATCCCATCTATGAAAATCCTCAAGACCAAACTCAAAATACCAAAGACTCTCATAAAAAATACATTTAGAGAAATAAACACAATTGCTATACACCATGCGATGTCTATAATACTACACAAGAGAAAAATAGAAAATGGAGAAACAATACCAGCAGACATACAACCAACATAGAATAATTTTAAAAAAAAAAAAAAAAAAAAAAAAAAAAAAGGGAAGAAGTGATATATTAGAATAGCAACCTTGTCACAATACAGGGGGCCCAAGCCGTTGGAATTTCCTGCCCACTAGCTCTATAGCGCAAGATGATTGTAAACGATGCTCAAACGAGTTAAACGGGAATCGAACCCGGACCACAGCTACTACACATCCATGTCTCTTCCAAACAACGTGGTATGTCAACAATGTGACGACCAACAAAACCAAACCTTTACTTTTATACAAACATAATAGCTCACTAGTTCTCGGTCTTTTTTTTCATGTAGTGTTCACCCTGAGAGGGGTTAGTAGTCCTACACCACTGTAGTTAGGTCTTGTAGGCATATCATCAAGGGTAGGTCAAACGGACACTTTATTCACGCCAACCCTTACGGGTGTGGTGTTCTTCTTCTTCTTCTTCTTTGCCAATTTTGCACATTTTGACCTCCTTGTAAGAAACAATTTAAAATTTTGCTTTAAGAACATGGGGGAATACTAAGTTTTTGCATGCGTATTCTCAACTTAATTACCTACATGGACAAAATATGAGCAAACTCTTTGGGAGCAACAATCATCAACTTGCTCTTTGCACCATTGGAAACACACATCTTGTGCAATGCCCAAAAAATCTTTTGGTGCAACTTTGAACGTTATGAGCCCACAAATGATAAACATCCAAGAGACAACTTTTTGAAACAGTACCGAAAAATAGGGTTAAGTACAAGATCTAACGGTAAAAAATCAAGAAAGTCAAAAGAGTAAAGGGAGTCAAGTCAAGGAAGTCAAGACTTGTCAAAAAAGTCATAAAATTGTCAACTTTTATGTACGTTGGCAATAAAAAAAATTGTTACTTACCCCCAAGAGTCGATAGAGGTTGAAAACCGCACCTTTAAATTTTCAAGCTACCAAAAACACAAGAAAACATAGGGGTTAAGGACTTAAGGGCCTAGACGATGAAGAGCTAGAATTTGTCCAATCATAAAAGAAGCCACCTTCTAAGCAAATTTTCAGCTCTTTGTCATGAGTCCAAAGATGTTGCAAAGCTAACATTGAAGTGGCTGACGCGCTCGGAATACCAATACTGTGATTGTCGAGATGCGGAGTAACTATGGGAACAAGTGGAGTGGTAGTGAAAACTGATGTGATGATATGCAAGAGAATGAGGCAAGAAGAAGAGCCCACAATAAGTGGGGAGTTTGAATATATAGAATGATAGTAGGTACATGTGGGTAAGCCAAGAAAGCCCAAGGCCAAGCCAAGAAAGCCGGGACTTTCAAAGGGCGCTCCTCCTAACACTCCTCCTCGTCCCAGGAAGTCCCGTTAAAAACTCCTCCGGGATGAATCCCAAGTAGGAGAAAAGGGTACTTCCCTACATTGTGTCCCTATATTGTGTCGAGTTCTTGAATGGTTTTCATGCCGGCAGCGCGCACAAGTTTTCGATGCTCATGGGCGGGTAGCGCCTTTGTTAATATATCAGAGATGTTGCTCGCCGAGTCGATCTTCCTTATTGTTACTTGCCCGCTCTCCACCAAGTCTTGCATGTACCCAAAGAGGTTGGGGTTTATATGCTTGACTCTGTCCGCTTTAATGAAGCCGGTTCCAACTTGAGCCACGGTCGCCGCGTTGTCCTCGAAGATCACTGTCGGCCTTCGTTCCGGTTTGAACCTGCATTGTTCAGAGATGGCGCTTACCATAGTGCGGAGCCAAATAGCCTCGCGTGCTCTTTTGTGGAGGGCGATCAATTCGGCGTGATTCGTCGACGTTGCTGTGACCGCATGCTTGACGGACTTCCACGAGACCGGCGCTCCATTCTTGATGAAGATGTAGCCAGTTTGAGACTTACCATTAGTCTCATTGGTGCGAAATCCAGAGTCTGCATAGCCAGTGATGTTGGGATCCGCTTGTCTCGTGAAGTGTAGCCCGAGGTCTTCAGTGCCTCAAAGATAACGTAGAAGGTGCTTGACCGCGTTCCAGTGCCGCTGAGTTGGTTTTTGGCTATGTCTTGCTAGTACGCTGGTGGCGAATGAAATGTCAGGGCGCGTGTAGGTTGCCAAGTAGATGAGGGCGCCGACCACCGCGAGGTATTTGGACTTGTCCATCTCTTCCTCCTCCTCCTCGCATGGTCGGTATGGATCACCACCCGTCTTGCTGCGGCCTATCATGGGAGCGGACATGGAGTTTGCCTCTCCCATGTTGAAGCTTTGAAGAAGCTTCTTGACATAAGTTTCTTGGTGAAGAAGAATGCTTCCATCGGGGCGGTGGTGGACTTGGAGTCCAAGACAGAAACTCGTCCGCCCCAATAGTTTCATCTCAAATTTTGCCACAAGGAGTTTCTCAACTTCTTCACATGACTTTGGGAATCCTACAAGGTTAATATCGTCAACGTAAACCGCTAAGATGACAAACTCATCGTTAGTACAACGCATGAAGATGCAAGGTAGTGCCAGATGGCACGTAAAACCTGTGTCCGTGAGGAAGCGGCGAAGGTGATGGTACCAAGCCCTTCCGGCCTGTTTTAGGCCGTATAGTGTACGTCTGAGTTTGAGACCGCTGTGTTTGCCGGGGTTAGGTGTTGGAGTGAAATCCAGAAAATCTGGAGGAGGTTTGATGTGAATCTCCTCCTCCAACTCGCCATACAAGTAGGCCGTGACGACATCAAGCAATTTGGTGGTTAGTGTCATCTGGACAGCTAATGCTAACAAGTAGCGGAAGGATGAGCAATACATAACGGGGGAATAGGTTTGATCAAAATCTACTCCCGGGCGTTGGTTAAATCCTTGTGCCACGCACCGGATTTTGTAGCGTACTATCTCACCGTGTTCGTTTCTCTTTCGGGTGAACACTAACTTATATCCTATGGGTTTTGTACGTAAGTTGGTGTCGAGAGGGCCAAAGACTTCGCGTTTTCGAAGTGAGTGGTACTCAGCTTCGAGAGCACGTTTCCAATCGGGCCAATCTGGGCGTTGTTTGGCTTGATCTAACGTAGTTGGTTCGGTGTCAACGCTTGAGAGCTTCGTGATGAAGGCCTCGGGTGATGGATATGATTCTAACCCGAGTGAATATGTGGCTGGGCGTTCGGGCTCCAAGGGGAGGTTCAATTTCTCCGGTTGTAAAAGGTGTAGCTCTGGTTGAGGAGCTAAGTCTGATCTGCGAGGTGTTTTGGGTTCGCGGGTACTGCTCGTAGGTTCGGGTGCTAATCGTTTCGCTGTTTCCTTTGGCGTTTTGGGCATTTTGGATGTTTTGGGTGTTTTGAGTACCTTCGGGAGTTTGGCCGGTTCCAGGAGCTTGGGGTTTCCGGAACCAGGGATGGGGTTACGTAGAATACGGGGTCCGGAATCGAAACCATCCGGGAAAGAAAGCCAAGAAAGCCGGGACTTTCAAAGGGCGCTCCTCCTAACAAAAACCAGGGATAGCAAGACCAACATGCCGAAGTCCCACTTTCTTTCCTCAAAAGTGGGGCTTGGCATCATTGCAAAGAAGATAGGAAAAGCAACGTCTCAGCTGCATTTGCTAAGGAAACAAACTCATCCTTAGACTTTCCTGTCCAAGTTGAGTTCAGTTTTCCAGTTTTCAATAAGTTCTAAGTGCAAACTAGCCTTTCGAAGTGTCATAAACTAAATCTGCCTGTTCACCTTTCTCTCTGACTTTACATACTGTATTGCCCGACTGGGTTGCGTCAAACTTATACAGAATTGGCAAACTGACACGAAGCTGTATAATACGTCTACAGACGGCTCCGATCGCCTTGGCATTACGGCTCCGATCGCCTTGGCATTGCATTTAGTTATGTTGATACAAGTACTGTTGAGGGAACCGAGGAAACTCATGTAAAAACCTTTACTAGAAACCATGCATTCAGAGATACCTTGCTGCCAATGTCTAGCAGATTGGCAGTCTCGTTTGAAAAAGTGACCCATGAGTCACCACACCCATTCATCTGGCGAGAGGCTACCAATACATATGCAGACCCAGATAAGGGCCGTAGTATATGATCGAAATACACAACCTAATATCCTTCGGTACACAGCAACAATTAAAGGTGAACCAACTGTAATTCTTAACATCTACAAATGGGAAACTGGTCTAAATCAGCACCGGATTTCATAGGAACCAGCCCTTGTAATGTAGCGAACCCATTCCACAGTGCTGTAACCACTCTTCTCCCACACATGAAAAAAAGCAGTAAAGAAAGGGGTCAGCAGATTGCTTGAAGGTTGTTACCTCATTAGACTAAAATGAGCATCAGTTAAGAACTCACCTTCAGAAAGCGAACACGTAAACCGGAAGCAGTAAACATGGGAACCTGTCATTCAAAAAACAGTATATTCAGTTGGCAGATATCGGGGTAATGTAAGAACATATTCAGCTGAATGATAATGAATAGTCCTATAGTACGAAAATTGCCACAAACCTGAAACTCCATCTAAATAGCTGCTCTGGTCCAAGACTTCTTTTCGACCATAGTAGATATGAGCTCCACTTCAGCACTCATAGTTAACTCAGTTTGTCCAGGGAACTTTCTGATCCTGTGCGCAGAAGGAGATCCAAGTATATTCAAGAAATCAAAAGGGAGATCTGAATGATAGTTCAACTTAAAGAAAAGATCGTTCTGATATGTAACTGCAAGGTTCGGAATTCTTGTAAAAAAAAAGGAAGATCCTTACTTCCATATTAAGGAGTCAGTTGCTGCGTTATACTTGGCTCTCCCAGAAGTGACCTGAAAACTAGCCTTCGCTGTGTGTTTGGGAACAGGTACCTTGACGACCACTCCTAGAGCGAACAATTTGGCCCCAAAGACACTCTTGACCTACATGTGCAGGAACACATTCTGATACGTCAGGATACATAAATTGAACACTGATTTAGGTAACCTACTCAAAAATGGCTCAAATTTCAGCATGGGAAATCTGTAGCGAAGTTAACAGAATAAGCAATTTTTGTGCATAGGCAAAGTGGAACCATCATTTTTGGACTCTTCTACAATCTGCTGTGAATTTTTTAAGAAGCTTGTGATGCTATTACTGGTACTGCTCCATTTTAGAGCACTCAACCTTATCGACTCTGGAATTATCTCTAATGGACTTGAAGCGAAAATCATTTCCATTGCAACGGGGTTATTCAATACCTTAACATTGACCTCCATTCGAGTCCGACCCAACTCCTTGATGCTGGGCAGCACCCGAAAAGGGAGATTGATACCTTCTGTGATCCGATACCTGTGTCACCCAAACATGCTTAGCTTAGTATGTGTGGACAATGGAAGAAAGGCACATCGGAATCTTATTTTCGTACATCACAAAAGAGAAATGAGATGTCATCCGATTGGAAGCAGGGTCTCCGAAATACTATGCTACAATGACAACTGTGTCTAGAAGCAAGCCATTTCGATCTAAAAGCGTATGGTTGACTTACTTCATCAGTTCAAACTCTCCATCGGGAGGAACAAAACTGACTGTCTTCTCAGCATTGAATCTCGTAAGATTCACACACTGGTGGAATGTGACATCATCAAGTTCGATAGTCTTCCCACTGCAAAAATTGAAAATAACTAAGTGCCAAATACCTCGCGGGTAGATGTGAAAGTTGAAAGAAAACATCTGGCTTTGCAAGACGAAATAATCATATACTAACACGCAGAGGTGGGGAGCAACCTTCTTGATGGTCGAGCCTTGGCTTGAGCTTCCTTTTCTAACCCAATCTTATCGTTAAGCCCGAGCTTCAAATCCGGCATACCCGAAAGAAAACACTTCATTAAAATCTTTCCAGTCACATCGCAGCGCAGAGATGTTCCTGGAGTTGCAAAACATGTAATTTAGCAAATAAACTTTAAGGAGTTTCGACGTACATGGCATAACCAGAATTTAGCATCGGTAGTAATAAATAAAACTTTCACAAGCCGTCAACGTTATGTCCCGTCAAGAAAATCATGTAGCCTGATTGAATCGATTCTACGAAGTCAAATGTCATTTATCAAAGTGAAGACCAAAACCTTGAAGCACTTACCTTCCTGAGACATGAGGAGGTTGACACTTTCCACAATGTCGAGAAATACCTGCACGGTTGATAATCATTTTATAAGAGAAATGTGAAATCGAATCTAGGGCAGCAATTTCGAAAATGATGTTGATCTAATGCTTCTCTGATAGACGTAAAAAAGTGTGTGTGCTTATCCATAACAATCGATACCTCGTTTTTCTTGTAAACAGATTTTGAGGATACCGAAGTCCATAATTTCTGCATGAAATCGTCGGAATTCAGCAAGTATATTCTTACAATGATTCAGCCTCTCAAAGCTCTAACTAGGTCATCACACGCAATAATTCGAAACAAAACAGGGGATGCCGCAAATCGGACTAAGCTGAGAAGATAGTATCGAATTCCAAGTCGCTCCTCACCGTCAAGAAGCTCGTAGATGAGAACAAAGTTGTTTCTAATCGCATCTTCATCGAACGCCCCTCCGAAATAAGACTTGAACAACGCAACGGCCTGGTACCAAGCATCGATTAACCTCAATTGTGCTATAACCTTATATGATCACACCCCGCAGCAAATCTTGTACAATAATTCCTACCCCTAAGCCTCACATAAATCGATAAGAAAAGTCTCTAAATTCACACCTCTAGCTGAACTCCACATGAACATCGATCACAAATCGCTCCCACAAACAATCAACTCAATTCCGAACCTCTTTCCCCAAACTCCCAATTTAACCTAAATTCAGGCAAAGTTACTCCTGCAGCTCCCAGCTCACACTCCCTCTTCCACTCTGGATCTAACCTAATCATACCTCCACGACAAACTTGAAGGCGCAGGCGGCATTCGCATTGCTACTAACAACAGTGACGATGTACACGTTGCTGATACGCATGTACAGAAACGAGCACCCGCCAATCTGGCGCACCGGACACGTCCCTAGATCCTTCGTTTGCATAATGTGCGTCTGAAACACATCAACCATGTTGCCCCTACACATCACAAATCCCAGTTGTCTGAGCTCAGACTTCGTTCAAACCCTAGCAGAACCCCTGATTGTGATTGTGAGCATGCAAGGGATTACCCGACATCGTCGCGGTAGAGGCGGTTGATGAGAACGTCGCCCCGGAGGTTGAGGAAGTAGATGGCGGATGCATCCTTTCTCACCATCCTCTGAGAGAGCTGCTGTTTGATTCTTGCCATCGGCGCCGTCTCTGAAGGCACGACTGCATGAGATTCGAAACAAGCCTTCTTTACGAGATAACCAACTTCCTGACAGCAATCTCTGTTGTAGAAAAGATGTCGCCGGTAAAACTCCACACTCCGATTCCGAACAACTATTTGTCACTTGACGCAGTGATTAGTTCACCGACGGGATCTTCGAGATCGCGCCGGCGTTCCCGACATTGGGAGCGTAGGCGTGGTCTGAAGGTCCCATAATCATTCGACTTGTACAGTACATGATCATGTCTTTACGGATAGGACTTTTAACCCCTGAGCGCCCCCTCCAAAAAGCCCGAAAATCAAGGTGTGCAGACCATGCCCAAGCTTATTGGGTGCCAATTCTGCAGAAATTGATTACTTTCAATTTCACCGTTGAGAAACATGAAGAACAGGGATGCGAAGGTGTGGGAAAAATTGGGATGGATTTCACCGCACGGATCTGGTTTCTATAATGGTCAAACAATGGTTGACTTCTGACTGCTGGCGGACACATTTAGTCCGCAGGGGCGCTCAGGGGTGAGCTTAAACTCACCCAGCGAGCTGGTCACGGAGCTTTGTGGGCAGGGCGAGGTCGCTCGGGCAGGGGGACGCATTTGCGTCCCCTTTCATCCAACACTGCTTCACTTTCTTCGTGACTGAACCCTAGAGAGAGCGCTGGATTCCTCCTCTCCCACCCGCATCACATGCCGATCAAGCCGCTCGTATCCTCCGACGGAGGCTCGCAAACGAGCTTCGCATCATCGTCAATCCTGTTCCCCGCTCCGAACTCGGCCGAGCATGCTCAACGTCGACGCTGACTGGCGATGGCTTAAGCCATGAAGAGGATCAACGCAGAGGCTGCAGCAATTTGGTGTGTTCGACGGGGTTTCATTGACACACCGCCGGGGTGTACACGTTGAAGCCCATTCGCATTGGAATCGTCGTCATCGTTCGAGTTCGTTCGGTAACTCGAGCGACTTCTACCGTATCATCCGAGCCGCTCCAAGCTCCAAGTGGAGCCGCTCGATCCTGTCCCTCGCTCCCGAACTCGGCCGACTAGGAACTGTTCGGCGAAGAACCAAGCATGCTTAACGCCGATCTTTGCTGATGGCTTCCAATAGGTTGTGGATCGAAGTATAGAGGATTAGACCGCCTCTACAACTCGAATTGTCCGATTGAACAAGCCCCGGAAGGTGGCTAAAAACAACGATCCCGGATCATAAAGGTCGATGAACGTCAACGACGTGTCTCACATCAAATCAAGCTCAACTGATGCTTTTCTTATGATAAATTCATGCGAAGTTACGTCGCTCGGGATCAATTACTAATCTAGACATCCCGAATTCTTGTGTTTGTGGAGGTTGATTCCCGTGTTCAAAAACAAACTTGATCTCAAGGTGTTGAAAGACTCACCGAGTTAAACCGATGCATCTCGATATGAAACTTGAGCTTCGTGGTCAAAAATGCAAAATTCTCATATCACACTCTTTTCTACAAAGTTGTTGGAAGTCGCTCTCGTGTCAATGAACCTTAAACCTCTAATTCGTTCGGGAGACTAAGAAACGCAAAATCTCTCACTTGGTCACTTCTCCACCTTCATTCGTGAGCATTTCACTTCCGGTTCGCCCAATGACTATCTCGCACAAGAACGAAAAAACAAACGACAGATTCGATAGTGAAGTCATCGAAAAACGCATTACAACAATTACATCTTGAAGGCATTCCGTTTAAGCAATACGTTTGACGTACCGAAAAACGATGGTGGTTGTCTTGATATTGCAGCTCTTGAAAAGGAGGTGCCAGTACACCGAGGATGATGTCACCCTAGACTATTCGGCTAAGCTTGAAGCTTTGGTGAGCATTTCTAGCAAAGAGGATATTGTGTTTATAATCTCCTGGACTAGCTCGCTAAATATTTTCATTATAGAAGAGTTATTAATCAATGTTACAAATGTTAATTACAATTCCTAACACTAAATGTCACATGTCACCATAGTGTCACAACACCAATTGTCAAACTGTAACACTAAATGTGAGAGCATGTACACTTTCTCGCTATTGGAAGAATTTATTGGAAATGGTGCAGTTGGTTTGTATTATTGCGTGCTTCCTTGTACTTCTTTGGTTTGTTAAGTAGAAACAAAAAAACCAGGTAATAGAAATGATGTGTGTTAGTATATTAGAACGGTTTTAACATTCTGACTTTTCGTTTCTGATTTTTTTTTCTTTTTTTTGTGACAGAAGTATGAATGAGTGTGTGTTGGATTTGTAGAGAATGTTCTTTGTGGCCGCTCATGTCATCCTCGCATGTCTTTCAATGATTGATTTCTTGATCATACAACTTATTGTTTATTATTTTTATTTTGCAGAAAATTATGTGTTGATATCAAGATGGAGAACCATTCAAAATTAGATGAAGGACAAGATCCATCTCTCGATACAAATTCCACAGCTGTGAAGCCATGTAGAAAACGCAAGGGGAGAATCTCTCCACTTGAACAACAACGGGGAAAATTACAATTACCTCCACCTGGTTCTTTTGATCATTCAGATCTCAAATGGGATCCCAAGATCAATAGTGGTGGTAATGGGCAAACAAAAACTGTTCAAGTAGCGATTATTCCCTGGGACAGATTGGAAGATTTTATTGATGGAGAATCTAACCAAAGAGACTATCCTTGTAGATTTAACAGGTCAAAAGACAAGGTTGTTGAACTTGGATCACTATCTCAAGTTCGGTGTTCATCATCAACTCAAAAAATAAGGTAGTGTTTATTTTTTCTTAAACTTCTAAGTTCATTTATATTATATGCTTCTATGTTTGAATCTTTGCATAATTTTGATCTTTATATAAATGTTTTATGCAGCTTTCATTGTGAGTATGGGCCACATGATTATACACATCATGCTATCAAAGACTTGGAAGTCTTATTTGCCAATGCTTTTGATCCTCATAAAGCAAGACAAGAAACAAGGGCATCTAAGAAAAGAGGTGTTAAACTTCCGAAGCCAAGAGATCAAGAATCATTTTCGATTGGAACAAGCACCAATATTGTGGAGAAGACAGCGAGAAGAGTCGGAAAAATAACTCAAGGTCTAGGTATGAAAAGGGGATGCCAATGTTTTTTCACTGCAAAGCAACTATATGTAGACACCAGCTTATGTGAGCTACAATATCATTGTTGGAATCATACTAATGTTCTTGGAGAAGATGCGCATGGAAAGACGTGTACGGGTTTTAGACATAGTTTGGGAGCTAGGTTGTCAAAAACAACTCTAGAATGGATTGAAAATTGCATCAGACAAGGATTGACAGTGCAACAAGTGATGATGAAACATCAAAGGCATATTTTGGATTGTGCATTACAAGGCGTTCAACCTACTAGAGATACTTTCATTTTGCCAACTGATATTCAGAATATTTCAAAGAAAAAGGCCCAAGAGACATGGGAGAGGCATAGAATAGATGCTTTGAGTGTAGAAATGTGGGTTAGAGAAAATCCTGACTTGGTTTTTTTTTATCAACAACATGACGTTCTTGATCTAAATGATGATCCCAAAAATGAGTGTACTTATACACTAGCATTTCAAACCAAATGGCAACTTGAAATGATGGCACAACATGGGCATCAGAAAGCTCTATCATGTGATGCAACGTTTGGTACCAACATGGCTAGGGTAAGTCAACATTACCATTTGATTTTTAACTTGGCATTTCACATTGTATTCTATCCATTGATATATCATACTCACTAATTTATTTCTTGTGCAGTATCCTCTTTATACAATTATGGTTTTTGATGATTGGTATAATGGAATACCAGTGGCATATATTATTACGAGCAAGTGTGCAGAAGGAGACATATTACCTTGGATGACTAAACTGCGAGATAGAGTTATAGCATTCAAATCAGATTGGAGGCCAAATGCAATCATTGTGGATTGTGCTCAAGCTGAATTGAACTGTATTGCGTAAGTTGTTTTTTCTTTATTTTTATTGGGTATTCATTAGCAAATATGATGTCAATTTAAATATTAATCACTTCAAATCATATTTAAAGTTATATATTTGATTTTTTTGCAGGAAGGTGTTCCCAGATTCCAGAATTATGCTATGCCTATGGCATGTTAGGAAGGCTTGGGCAGAGAATGTTGTGAAGAAAATTGCAAGCCCTGAAGTACGTGTGGAGGTTCTCAAAGGAATTGCAAGTTTGATGTACAACAATGGTACAAATAAGGGTATGGCGGCAGTGTTGTATGCAAAAGAAAAGTTTGATAGTTTAAAACTTCAATTTCCACAGTGCCAAGATTTTTTTGATTACTTCGAGAAACAATGGATTGGAAAAATGGAGATGTGGGTTACAGGTTGCAGAAATATTCCTCATGCTGGACAAGATACGAATGCAGCAGTTGAATCTTATCATGCCAATATGAAATCCATCCTCTCTAGTACAAAATCAAGGTTTCTGGGAAGGCGTATTGATTGGTTGATTTATCAACTAGTTGGAGATGTTTTGACGCATTATTGGTATGCGGTTCAATGCAAACTATATGGATTTATTGCCAATAAGAAAACTGAACAAGTTGTTGCAAGTGCGGTTTTGCGGGCAAGGGAGATTCCTGATTATATGGTGAAGTTACATCCAGGTGGAGAAGATATAGCATTTGTTGTATCAATCAAGAATTATCCACAAGTGTATACTGTACTTGCTCCTGGTGAAGATTATGCACAATGCGATTGTGCATGGGCTGATAGAGGGAATATATGTAAGCATGTCATAAAGGTGTTGAAGTTATTACATCCGGATGTAAGTGACACCAATATTATTAGACAAAAGGGAACTCTATGTGGCACTATCGCAGCAAAAAACATTACAAGTATCTCTAATGTTGTTCAAGTTAATGAAGAAAGTGATGGTGAAAAGGATTTGATAGGAGAACCTGCTCTTGAGATCCCTATGACCACATCTGATAAAACAAGAGCATTACAAACTTTGCATGAAGAGATTCAAGAATTAGTAACTGATGATGATCAGTTATTAAATCATGCACTCTATCATGCTAGATACACCAAAGGGAAAATTCTTGATATCATAGCAGAAGAACCAGGAACCCAACATCCTAGTTCACAAGTTATGTTCCAGCCCAATGAAGGAGACAATAGCTTGAAGCGTAGGAAGTCATTCTTAGAGAGATTCTAATTTAGGTGCAAGCAGTTTGAAGTGTGTAAGTAGAATTTAGTGTAAGTGTATTTGTTGATTTCATTAGAAATTAGAAAAGTGATTTCATTTGATGAAATATACGTGTCCTTTATTGATTGGTTGTGGTGTATTTTTTGAAGAACTGATTTGAAGAATTCTGCATCCAAAAATATATCTGTACAAAATATAACCATATCTTATGATTCTATAAAATTTTCACATAAACTTTCCATATTAAATGGTATACATGCAATGCTAAACTTCTCTTCAAATCTAAAGCAAAGGTTGTTATCTTTGAATGTAAACACCCACTTTTTTAACTCATTTCATCATCCTTACAATGACTTGTCTTTGATGCAAGTGTGGATCAACCTTTATTCTCTCATGATAGGTGATGTATGATTTTCTCTCGTCCTCATTAGTCAGTGGTTTTTCCCTAAGTGGACCGAGTGAGTATCGTCCTTTTGAATGTCTACTTGCTGCTTATTGCGTGAATCGGAGTAGTCGTTCATTTGCTTTTGGATTGATCGAATGTTGTAGCTTTGGGGGTGTGAAAGTAAACCATTTGGCGTGTGTTGCAATACATGCTTTTATGAAGCAGGACTTTAATTTGATCAGGCCTGCCTCACATGCTTGAACAGTCTCTTCTGCTTTTTGGATACATCGAAGTCTCAAAAATCATTTTTCACAGAGAAATCCGACTCTCCCTCTTCAGTAGGTTCTTCATCGTCCATATCATACTCAACCTGCATTCAATTCGTCTGCTTTAAATGAAGCAAGGGATCCATTGCAAAGTGCCCTGATCTCAGACTCTGAGAAATACATTAATGTAACTCAGAAAAAATTATCAAAAACCATTGAGCATTATGATGATGGACTGAACATGCCAATCTGTACTGCAGTGCTGGGATATCTACAAGCCGAATCGAAAAACACTTGAGCAATATTGTATTGATATGTCAGTTGTTATTTGACCTACCAAAAGCTGCTTACGTAGATGATATAATTCAGCAAGAAGCTCTCGGCCTTTGCTGCTGATAGGATTACCCTTCAGGTTGATATGAATCAAGTTAGGGGCCATTCCATGATACGGTAGAAGTCGCGCTCGAGTTACCGAACGAACTCGAACGATGACGACGATTCCAATGCGAATGGGCTTCAACGTGTACACCCCGGCAGCTGTGTCAATGAAACCCCCGTCGAACACACCAAATTGCTGCAGCTCCTGCGTTGATCCTCTTCATGGCTTAAGCCATCAGCAGCGTCGACGTTGAGCATGCTCGGCCGAGTTCGGGAGCGGGAACGGGATTGACGATGATGCAGAAGCTCGTTTGCGAGCCTCCGTCGGAGGATACGAGCGGCTTGATCGGTACACAGTGCGGCTGGGAGAGGAGGAATCCAGCGGCTCTCTAGGGTTCAGGTCACGAACAGTGAACAGTGTTGGATGAAAGGGGACGCAAATGCGTCCCCCTGCCCGAGCGACCTCGCCCTGCCCACAAAGCTCCGTGACCAGCTCGCTGGGTGAGTTTAAGCTCACCCGGCGCTCAGGGGTTAACTTTATCATATCGTGTATGACTTCCGACTTTTCGAGGAAGCGTTGTGGTTTAAACCCTAAACCCAGAGGCACCTTTGAATTGCGTCTCAGTGCATTGCAGCTGTTGCTGCCTGCCTCGCCCGGCCTCCGCTGGTGCTGGAGGATCCGTCTTAAGTCAGTGCTATTCATTGCTGCCTACCGCCTTGCTTCTCTCTCCTTCCCCTGCCCCTGCGCTTCCTTGCTTTGGAACATGGTTTGGTTTCAGTGTGAGAGTTGCGGCGAGAACTTGAAGAAGCCTAAACTTCAGAATCATTTTCGTGGCTGCGCTGCCCGCAAGGTCCCTTTCTGTCTCTCTCTCTCTCTCATTGCTCCCGTATGATCTTGCTCTCTCCGTGTTGCTTGCTTTTGCCGTTTCTCTGTGCTTTCCGGTTTTGACTGCTGTTTCTTCCCTGCACGTGCCTGATGCTTGCAGCTCTCGTGCATCGATTGTGGCGTGGTCTTTGATCAGCAAAGTGTCCAAGTGCACACCTCCTGTGTTTCTGAGACTGTAAGTTCTCTTCCTGGTCCACTTGTCATCCGACATTTCTGTCGAAATTCTCTCTTGCGTATTGGCACGGGACTTGTCTCGAATCTTTGCCCCGATTCCCACATTTTTGTTCCGCATGTCTCATCACCGAAGGTCCGCTGATTACGTGAGATCCCGTCGCCCGTCGATTACACAAGTTCTTCTCGGCATCATACTTACTACATCTCAATGCAGGAGAAGTATGGACCGAAAGATGGCAGTAATTCGTCCTCTCTGAAGCTGAAGAGCTCCGAGGCGCACCGAGCTGGCGACGTTGACCTGAGCATCGGGTTATCCACCCATGCTCCTTGGAATTGCAGGTCCAAGTCTCTCTTCATCTGAGCACAGTTTTTTCAGAGAATTTGTTTTCAACGCGATTTCACTGGATTTGTGTTTTTTCACTGTTTGGTAGATAGATAGATAGAAACTCCGGTCCTTTCTAAGGGGCCAAGGGGCCAAGGGATGAAGTGTCCGTTCGTAATGCTAATATCCCGATGTAATGCTAATATCCCGATGTAATGCTAATATCCCGATGTAATGCTAATATCCCAATGGCCACCGGACAAGGGGAAATTAGAACAATACTACTTCCCCTCTCAAGGGTGGACACTATAACTACGCTAGTTTCTAGCCTAGTTACTAGTGCCTTGAAGATACTTGACATAGAATCCATACAACAAGGTCCAAGGACCTCCCACAATAGTTGGACCTCCCACAATAGTTGGACCTCCCACAATAGTTGGGTGGACTATTGTGGGAGGTCACTGTTTGGTATCAAAGGTTGGGATTTACACGTTGTCTAGAATCAATTGTTGACAAGACATTGCCTAAGCTTTTGATTATTTTGTACGCGTGAGTGCAGTTTATGCAAAGTTAATGCCACAAGCTGCGAGACTTTAGAGGGACACTCCCAAGGGAAAAAGCACCGCGCTAAAGCTAAGGCCGCTCAGGCGAAACTCAACCCACCGACAGTGGTGGAACGAGATCTCACGGCATCGAGTTCGCTCGGAACTGGTATTGAATCTAGTGCAACAGCTGCGATAATTGATTCAGAACCGGTTGTGGACAGCGAAGCTCTCTTAACTTTCGCAGAAAAAGAGGGGAGTTCGAAGAAAAGAAAAGCAGGTACACATGAGTGTGAGTGGAGCAAGTTGCCGATCTGGACTTTTTACGAAGCTGCTTGTAGTCAGTCAGGAGTGCACAATTGAGTACCGGTGGCTGGACCTGTAATCAAGGAGTTTTTGCTATGGGTGAGAGTGTTTGTACTATTGAATTGATAAGGAATTATTGAATCATTTCCGCAATAACGCGGCTTTTGCTTTGCTACCATAATGCCTTGCAGGTGATGGAGAGAAGAAATCAGATGTTACCAGAAAGAAAAGTATTAAAGGTGAGGGGCGTTTGGATGCAGCTGCACATGAAGTTTTTGTAAGTTCCGAGGACGGATGCGAAGAGAAGCTGAAGGTTGGGAGTTCTGCTGCCAGTGTATCTCATTTCGGCAAGGTTGTCAAATGGAAGAAACTTACGACCAAAGTTCTTCTGAAGGTGAACATGAGCTCGACATTTTTTTGGTGTTTTTGGTTTGTTCGCTTGTAGGAATTGGAAAAATGCCACATCTTGGACGCATATGAAACGGAGTCACAATCTGGTTCTGATTTCGTTGCATCGATTATGTTGAGGTATGACTTGGAGTTCCTTATGAAGTTGGGAAGAGTGCCATTACGGTGAGTAGATGACCTGGTTGATTGGTTGAGTAAATGACCTGGTCAATTTTAGGTCAATAATTCACCGATACCGCGACAGGACAATATCAGATCAATTACTCAATATCAGATCAATTACTCAATATCAGATCAATTACTCAATATCAGATCAATTACTCAACGTAATGGCACTCTCCATGAACATTATCTTTCAAAACCGGCCAGCCAATTCATTGCCAATCCATTGCTACAGAGTGTCAATTTCTCGAGTAGCAATACTAACGGTTAGAGTCAAAATTCAATTTAAGATGTGATTGAACCTAAAAGTTTCAGAATAAAGCCTGGATGCGAGGCATTTCACGTCGGCGAAATTTGCAGTCGTGACGTTATGATTGCGACAAACTATCTGCATTTGCCACTATGAACCAGAGATTTGTCATGTGCAAGCAAGTGTATGAGTTCGGTTATCATTGTATGGTGCACTAGTGTAAAGAATCTTCTGTTCATCTTGCAGACGCCGGAGAATAGCATCAAGATAAAGGAATTGTTAAAAGTGCTTTTACCATTGGTTACAACGGGAGCAGTAGGCTTTGACAAGAAAACTCTGAAGAAGCAGATGGTTGAAACGGTACTGCTCTCTACTCTGATACTTATACGAGCAAGGATACTGCTTATTGGTAGCTCTCCCCATTTTTTCGAAGCAGAGTGTAAACATTTACGGTGATTTTTCTGTGCAGTTAAATGGCTCTTCGAAATTCAACGTTCGAGGAAAATGGGTTGCGTTGGCGACACCCTCATAATGCTCACTACTAGGGCTCTTCAATTTCAGCTAGCCTTTTCTCCAAACGTGTTAGTGTTTTGGAATTTAGTTGATCAAAGCTGTTTTCTAACAGAAACGATTGTAAGCGTGAAGTTTCTTTAGCGTAGTGGGCCTGAAGGCTGAGAGTTCATGAACCAATACTTCAGTTTTTGCACTGTCGAGGATACTTATTCTATATGCTTATGCTACTGAATACCGTCTAATGTTTTTGTTATTACTATTATTTTACTGATTACTGCCTTTTTCAGCTGGAACACATTTCATGACATTTATGGCGAGAGTTTAGGGGTTAATTGATGCTTCTTAATAATGAGTGCGTTTAGCACCAAGTTTTTGATTAAGCTTTGATCATTCAAAATAGGCGAAAGGGTTTCATAACTTTGAGGTCTGGAATGAGTGTTGTAAGGTTACAATAATTTGAGTTTAGCTAATGAGTAGTACCGTACTACTTGATGTAGAGCTGATTACATCACTTGTATTTTATATGCTTCCAATCTATTTTTGATTAGTCTGCACTCGAAAAGTGTTGGGAAACATCATGTTTATTAAGATATGGTGGTCAGTGGGCCTTGAACCCCTCACGTTTGGTGGTCTTTACGGCTTATAAACATAATCACTTCTGAAGTGTCAATTATGGTAGTAAAAAATAAGCTTTTGACTATTTAGTTGTATTATCTTTTAACTCTTATACGCCCATGGGGTCTGAAATGGGTAGCCCAAAAATGAATTACAGCATCTTTTGGACTTGGGCATCATGAATTGTGCACTTTTTGAACTTGGGCATCATGAATAGTGCACTTTTTGAACTTGGGCATCATGAATAGTGCACTTTTTGAACTTGGGCATCATGAATAGTGCACTTTTTGAACTTGGGCATCATGAGTGAACCAATCAATGATGAGCTTGTACCCTCCTACAAGGTTATGTACAATAGGGTGACATTCAAATTGGCCGTTTAGTAGTTCCAGGGATAGTGTCCTACACTGCTGCCAACTTTGACACCCTCCCCAAAGTTGAGAAATTTTTATTTTACCATGGAAATTTGGGGACGCATCATCTTTATGTTGAAAACATGCATACCAAATTTCAAGTCCAGGAGACTTATACAAAAAACTTATGCAAGATCTACCAACATGGGATAGCTGTGAGAAAAGTGTCACAGCTGCCAACTTTGACACCCTCCCAAGAATTGAGGAAATTTTTTTTGCCCATGAAATTTTTGGAGCAAAAACATTTTTATGTTGTTTGCATGTGTGGAAAATTTCAAGTCCAAAAGACCCATACAAAAATAATATTCCAAATCTATCAACATGTGTAGTTTTGAGAAACAAAGGGGAAAACCATTTTACTACTTCCAACTTTGACGCCCTCCTTAGGATTGAGTTTTTGTTGATACATAGTGAAATTTTTGGCACAAGATCATCTCTACGCTGGTAACATATGAGATAAATTTCAAAGCCAAAAGATGTACACAAAAAAGTTATTCCATATCTATCAACATGTGTAACTATGATAAACAATTTGAAGGTCATATTGAAAATGTCAAAATATCTTTGACACCTCATGCTTTTTCATTGAACTCAATCATGTGAGTAAGCCACCAAACATAAATGCTTCTCAAAAAGATCAATAACATCTAAATGAAGAAGTGAAGAGATGTTTCATGCAGAAGAATCCACTTGGCCATAAAGTGTGCATTAGACACATGACAAAAAAATTCTTCTAAATATCTATTGAACACTATGTAAAGGGAATGGTGTGTGTGATTTGTGATAGACTGAATGTTGAGACAATCCTCAAAACAGAGAATGTTGTATTGTGGGATGCATGAGTGTTGATTCACATTGGGCATACATGATGAGTGATTAAGAGCAAAATGATTTTTCATGTATGCATATGGGCTTGTGTTTTGGCGACCCTTCTCTCTCCTCTCTGCTCCAGCACCTTGGCTCCCTTCTCTCCCCCTTGCTCTACTCTAATCCCTACTCTACTGCTGTAGCTAGCATCACGCACTCTATAAGTTTATGATGGCAATTTAAGATGAAATTCGTGCTCGCATCATGGGTTTGAGTGAGGGAGGATTTACAGGAGTTCAAATTGCACCTACTATTGGAGTTCCTATTAGAACAGTTACAAGGTTAGTAAAAACATTTAGAGAAGATGGAACCTACAAGCGCAAACCTTGCGGTGGAAGTCATGCTAAAAAGCTTAGTGATAGAGATGTTCGTAGTATTGTGCATTACTCAAAAATTCATCGTTGCTCTTCACTCTCAGAGATTACCAATGCATGTCCTACTCAAGTGTGTAGACGTACTATTCAAAGGGTCTTACATAAAAATGGCATTTTTAGTCGAATTGCAGTCAAAAAACCTTTTTTGACACCTCGTCACATGTCTCAACGATTAGCTTTTGCTCAGAAGTACCGTAGATGGAGTGCAAAAGAGTGGGAGCGTGTTGTTTGGACAAATGAATCCACTTTTGAAATTGGAAAAAATTCTCGGTAAATTCATGTTTGGAGAAGTACATACGAGCGTTATTCATCAAGTTGTCTAGCTCCTACTTTTAAAAGTGGAAGGACTTCTTTAATGATTTGGGGCGCATTTGCCGGAGGACAAAAGTCAGAACTTGTCTTTATGCCTAAAGGTCAACGTTCTGCTAAGGATTTTATAGAAGTGGTTTACGATGCCAAATTGGTTCATTTCATGGGTCAAATTCCACAAGGAGTGCTTATGGAAGATGGGGCACCCGTCCATAGGAGCAAAATATGTGAAGAATGGAGACAAAGCCACCTTCTCGAAAAGCTCAACTGGCCTGCAAACTCTCCCGATCTCAATCCAATCGAGAACGTTTGGAGGATGTTAAAAGATGTTGTGCAACATGGCAAACAATGCCCTAGAAACTTAGATGTGTTGAAGGTAGTTCTTGAAAGAGAGTGGAAGTTAGTCAATGGTACAAAGCTCCTTCAACTATGTCATTCTATGCCCTCTAGGTTACTAGCAGTGATTGACGCTAATGGAGGACATACACGTTGGTAGATATGGAATAACTTTTTGTGTACATCTTTTGGCTTTGAAATTTATCTCATCGTAGAGATGATCTTGTGCCAAAAATTTCACTATGTATCAACAAAAACTCAATCCTAAGGAGGGCGTCAAAGTTGGAAGTAGTAAAATGGTTTTCCCCTTTGTTTCTCAAAACTACACATGTTGATAGATTTGGAATATTATTTTTTGTATGGGTCTTTTGGACTTGAAATTTTCCACACATGCAAACAACATAAAAATGTTTTTGCTCCAAAAATTTCATGGGCAAAAAAAATTTCCTCAATTCTTGGGAGGGTGTCAAAGTTGGCAGCTGTGACACTTTTCTCACAGCTATCCCATGTTGGTAGATCTTGCATAAGTTTTTTTGTATAAGTCTCCTGGACTTGAAATTTGGTATGCATGTTTTCAACATAAAGATGATGCGTCCCCAAATTTCCATGGTAAAATAAAAATTTCTCAACTTTGGGGAGGGTGTCAAAGTTGGCAGCAGTGTAGGACACTATCCCTGGAACTACTAAACGGCCAATTTGAATGTCACCCTATTGTACAACCCCAACCTACCTACCACAATCCTTTCAAAGCACAAAATCACTCATACAAATTGTGATTTAAACTGTAAAATTTCACTTTTTGAATACATCACAAGAAGGTGACCAGTTTGACATCAAAATAGAAGTGAAAAGTTCATCACAGCGAGAGCTACAGCGCAGATTCTGTTGGAAAGGGCCCCTCGGGCTCTCTTGGGCGTTTAAGGATTAATACATTTATTGCATAGAATATAAATTTAATTAGGGGTAGAAGATTGCAAGTGCATGAATATCATCTAAGGTGAGAAGCTCAATAATGGTTCGAATTTCAACATAGCTAATGTGTACAGTTGAGTTCTTAAAAACTTACTTTTGTTTTATGGGAATGTTCCATGGAAATGTGTTTCTTTAATACAAATGAGTGAAACCATTTAGGGGTTAAATTTGATAATTAGCCATTAATTGGTTGAAGGTTAGGTTGTTGGCCTATAATTAAAAGATATTGATTACAAGGCACTTTTGGGCACTTTCTCAAACATCAATGTGGGCCTTGCTAAACCAAACATCTATTATCGGTTTCTATTGAGCTCAAAATTTTTGTGTTATTGGTTGCCCAAAGATCATCGTGCATTGTAGTATTAATAACCAATATTCTAGAAGCATGATGACAAATTCGGGACCAAGCGGATCCGGCATTTCACTTATGAGGATAGAACTGTGGGTAAGCTAAAGAGGGTATCTAGGAAGATGGTAGCAACTTGCAGACCTTTAATTAAATCGAGTTTTTTCAAGATACATCCATTGAAAGATAATTTTTCTATGCCTTAAAGTCACTCAAAATACAACAAGTTTTTCATAGTTTGTCACTACCTTGGAACCACTCAAAACACATCAATGGTCATACCTTTTCACACCTCTGATCATGTTTTTCATGTGTTACATTATTCCTTATGTTACACTTATACATTTACAAATGACTATTCAACACTAAAATCAAATTTTGATATTAAATAGCTTCACAAAAAGGCATGCCCACCTCTATTAGGTCCTCAACATTGAGCTTCTACTTTTCATGCTCTAATAGAGTTATTAAAGTGATATAATACATTATAATCTCACAGTCTATGAGGCCTTATGACTCAATATTTGACCTAGATGGTATATAATATGTAAATGCTAAAATGGTGCAATCTAGAATAATGATGGTGAGTACATGAAAACAACCTTAAAAGGTATTATGTTCTTCCTTGATAATTAGGTTTAGTGACTCATTATTGTTCGTGTGTTGATTTAGAACATCTTTCTTCGATAATCAATACTCCAGTCAACTAGTTGAAGCATGACAACCAATTCCAAAAAGACTTCATAGTCAACTAAAAAGTTGTATACCTACTTCTTGGAAACACCCTAGAATCAAACACCCTTGAATCAAACACCCTAAAATCAAACATGGGAGAGATCATGGAATTCTTAGATGTGAATAAGGTGGAAATGTCTGATAGCTTCCTGCTATGAAAACTTGTTGTGAAGTATTCTAAGATCATATTCTTTAAATATTTTAATGAAACCGGTCTAAAGAATAGACCTAAAATAATAAAACATTTCTCATGTTATAGATATAAGAATAATAAGCTTCTTGCATTAAGATACACCGTATAAATTTATACTACAACAAAGACTTTATTCTAGCTTTTAATCCAGAAAATAATTCTCAAAAAATCGACGAACAAAGAAGGTATAACTCCCCATTATTGTAGATTGTCATTTGAAATGCCTAATCCCAACATTTGATGCATTTAGAGGACAAGGTTATAGTACAGAATCTAGGCATTTTAATTTTAGAAGTTCAATATAACCACTCATTTTACAAATTTTAGGGTGAAGTGTAGTGTTGGGATGAAGGTTAATATACTTTAAACCCTTACTTTTGAAGTTAAAGTAAAAAAGTTTAATGTTTGTTTTTGATGTATATACTTCATTTTGAATAATGCTTGCAATGGTAGAACATGCCTCAAGTTCAAAAACCCAAAAGCAAGAATTTCCTTCACCAAAATGCATGCCATAAATTCATAAGTTATTGAATAGGTCTTTAATTTATCCCACAAACTAGACTTGATTTGGGACCCAATGGGAGTGATTTTGTCCAAATTTGACCCTAGTGGAAGAAGTTATGGCTCTTTAAAGTTTTGGCCCGTCTTCTAGATAGCCGTTTTACCTTATTTAACGTTTATAGGAGATAAAGTGTGGGAGTTGAGCAGATGTACATTCTTGAACAAATTCTCTAAATTATATTTACTAATTGGTGTCATATCTTGTTCATAGAGGCATGAGGGAGCCTCCAATATGCTACCTCCTGACAACTCAAAGTCTTAAAGTTGTTCACCGTAAGATACTAGTAAGCAAAAGACTGAACTCAAATATAGTAGTTACTACAGTTTTTTATTTTATTTTATTTTTTTTATTTTTTTAAATTTTAAATTTTTTTTTTGTTAAAGGTTATAAAGACGATAAGGTCTTCTATTGTCAAAGTTTGTCAGTCTATTGTTGTCAGAACCATGACATGGGAATTTGAACTTATGTACAACCTGAGGCTAATGGTTACAAGCTCAAACACCACAACCGGTGTTGGTGCCTATATAAAACAAAGAAGCAATTTTACTTTTATAATTCAAAATTAGGTTAACCATAAAGGTATGAGGGTTTGATGAAAACATTATATGTCTTATATAATGAGTACTTTGTACCTCTTATAATGCTTTGCTCTACTAACAATATGAAGACCTTAATACTTTCATTAATAAGATACACTTGAGTTTATAAAATAGTAATTATTAATTTCATAGTGAATTATAAAGACTAGTACTTTGAAAAAAAAAATTTAAAAAAAAATTCTGTTATTAGTGATTGGAAGTTGGTATGATTGGCTAAAATCACATATTATATCATAAATCAGAGAAAGACCACTAATAATCTAAGAGGACCACCATATGTTCTCAAAAATAGTAAGTTCTTTAATACTATGGAAACCTTGCTTGTTTGTGTAAAAACTTTGGAGGCTTTCTCTGAACAATAAATAAATCCAAATGGGGTTTCATAAATTCATTGTGAGTCTCAGTTCACCACATTTCTATAAAATAAATAAATATAATAAAATAAAAATAAATCTTCTTCTTTTCATTCAATAGAACTCCTCAAAAATCAAGATTGACTATATAAGGAAAGATTGGGCTCTTAGGGCATTACAAACAGGATTGGCTAAACGGTCAAGATTGGCTACATTTAGTGGGACAAAGGTTATTTTCCTTTCCTAACAAAGTGGCTATACGACCCGCCAAGGGTAGCGGCCAACTCCCACTCCAAAGCGTCATTTATTTAGGTTGAATGAACTTTTGGAAAAGCCTCAAAACATTTGGACTTCAAAATTTAAGTACTTCAAGATTTTTGTCATGGTGTGGTAAAAGACATAATATAACAAGGTCATTTAGCAAGTCTTTTAGACAAGGGTGTGATTTAAAGGGGTGCTATATTTAACAACCCCTTCTCCATGGCTATATTTAGCCAAACCTTTGGCTATTGAGAACGCATTATTTTGTAATGATATATTCTGATACTTTGTATTTGCCAAATATTACTTTAGAAAGTAATGAGTTGAGCTCCTTAACATTAAAAGCCCAAGCGTTTTTTGGACCTCTAAAACCAAAAACTGCCATTTTCTACTACCTCGTTGGAATCAGGGTTCTCTCACATGACACACTTTCTGAAATGCTTGTATAGTGACCTTCAAAAGTGTCCCAATGTTTATAATTTGAAAGTTTGGTGAGTCACCACATAGTGATTGCATGCTAGACTGACATGGCATCAATTTAGTTACATACTATCATTAGTAAGGTAATCAAGGAGCAAGGCTTACCACTTGTCTCTACATGTATGTGCATGAATTGAAGCTCTAGATATTTTCTCTTCATTGGGACAATTTTGAAAGTACATATGAGTGAATCTTGTATGCATAGCAAGTGAAGTGTACATGCATTGTGAATTGCTTGGTTTGTGTTCTGTTGTGTGTATTTGTTCTTCTTGCGTCATATATTTGTTTCTTTCGTGTTTAGCTTCACAAGTGAAAATGGTGAGACCATTGTCCCAGGGGAAGCAACAAGGTATACTCTCTTTGCTTCAAAAAGGTTGTAGTGTGAGAGAGATAGCAAATTCTTTGCATGTTGGTAAATCAAGTGTACAGAGGCTCTGTAAGAAGCATTTTCCGGATGCAAAGCTTTTAGTTGGAGGTAGACCACGCAAGTTGACAAGTGCAATGGAGCGGTCTTGTGTAACTAGTATAACAAGAGGGAAGGTGTCTCTGCAAGAGAAGCTACTAAACATGTGCAAGAAGTTTTTGGAGTACAAGTCGGTGAAGTTCTTTGTGCCGTGTGGACTTTGTAGAGCAGGTTTGCAATCGCATGTGAAAGAAAAAAGAAACCACATTTGTCACGCAAAGAATATTAGGGCTCGCTTAGAATTTGCCGTAAAGTATCAAAGACTATACTATTGATGACCGAGTCACGTGATATTCTCGATGAGACTAAAATTAACAGATTTTCTTCGATGGGAGAGTTTGGTGTTGGGTTCGTGATCCACAGAACTTTCGTGAGCGGACCGTTATTCCGATCATTAAGCATGGTGGTGGTTCTGTGATGATATGGGGATGTATGTGTATACATGGACCTGGCATGATGTGTAGAATTGAAGGTCGCCTCAATCAAAGATGGTTATCAAAAAATCTTGGAGGAGCATCTCCATGGTACAATTCAAAAATATAATTTAGATCCATCGAGTCATATTTCAACAGGATAATGCACCTATACATACCAAGAATAGTATGAAACAATGGTTTTCTAGGCAACCTTTTGGTGTCTTATCTTGGCCTCGCTTTCGATCTCGATTTGAATCCTATAGAGAAAATCTATGGGCAATTTTGAAAAGGAGATTGAATCGATATGACACACCACCAAAAGGGATACTTGAATTATGGTCTCGTGTGGAAGAAACCTTCCCTTCTATCACTCATTGATGATTGCAAGAGACTTATAGAATCAATGCCCAGACGAATAGCAGCTGTATTAAAATCCAGAGGAAAATGGACAAAGTGGTGAGGAATTTCCATGTTGGACGTTCAAAAGTGTACCAATGTACATAGTAGCTTTAGGTTTTTTTCCTTTCACATTGAGCGCTTCAATTTTGTTGGAATTTTTGTAATCAATTAGTACATTGTATGTACTATTTCAATAAATTTACTACATTCCATTCCATGAGTTTCTCTTACCTACATTATTTTTTGAATGTAACATGTACAAACATTGGGACAGTTTTGAAGGTCACTGTATATATTGTCGTGTTCGATATGTCCCTCTGATGTCAAGTTCAATGTGAATGTCCGACCATACCCAAAAATGCATGGTAAAGACATGACCATTTGCCTCTTCGATCATGTCTACCTCCTTCGAAGTTGAATGTCTGTCTAACTCTCGTGTCATGACATTTAACAATATCACATAGAACAACCCTACTTGGAATTGAGGTGTGTTCAATTTCATTATTCTTCTTGTGTAGTTTCAACCCCATGATTTCAAACTCACCTACTTTTAGTACTATTATGCAAAATTTCAAAAATTAGATCTGCACTATTTGTAAAATTGTAGCGTTCAAAGTCAAAGCAAAAAGTTTCTTGACCATCGTTCGTGAGACATTGTCTCCATGGTGCAAAGAGAAATTTGAAGATTATTATTCCAAACATTTTAGTCATATTTTATTCCATGTAGGTAATCATATTGGTTACCTTCATGCGGAATTTTGGAGGCTCATTTCACTTTCATAACCTTCATGCAAACACTTTCTAAAAGAAGTTTCAAACCAAAAAATATAGGAAAATCTGCATCATGTTAGAAATATTTGCGTTGAGAAAATCTCAATGATGAATATGTGCCATAATAAGTTTGTGACTTTTCATAAATTTTTAAGGAAAAATTCAAAATCTCGGATTCTGAAATTTTTTAAAAGAAATAATCCCGAAAATAATTCTGCAAATATATCCAAACCCTAAAACCCTAAAACCCTAAATCCTAAATTGGATACACTTTGCGGTATAGGGAGCATCCAATAAAGATATCAGGATAAAATATTACTTATAATCCCTTCATCTAGTTTGCCCGAAATAACAGAAAGCCGTTTTGGTGGCCCTGGATCTTTAGGGGTTGAAAAACAACTTACACTCAATTTGAAAGTCCATCTTGAAGTTGAGAGATTGTTTTGAAAGTAAAAGACAATGTATTTTTTTGGTCCTTGTTTGGATCAATTTGTTCAAAAATTATAAGCACTCTACTCATTAAACTTAAGTACTTTACTTGTTTAAGCCCTAAAGCCAAAATCATGCAAAAATACGTGAGGTCATGCTTGAGACCTATATTTAATACCATGAGTTTAATTTTTTATTGGCACATTGCCACATTGTAGATAGTTTCAATATGTCTTCACAAAATTTTTCTCACTTCAATTTTTTTAAATTTTTACAAGGTATTTATTACTGAAGTTCAAAACTCAAGTCATGTCAAATTGAAAAGTGCACAAAATTGATTCAAACTTTTAAAATATTCTAAAAATTATCTTCCCATGGAAACTTTAGAAGTCAACTAGATATTGAGCCTTATATTCCACCTATTTTTGATATGATGGTATTTCATGTGTTTTTTGCATTGTCAAAATCAGCCCTTTGCATTGAAATTTCATCATCTCCATCTCAAACATAAAACGCGTCTTCATGGTTATAAGTCTTATAAGGGTAACAAGCATGTAGGCTTACATCTAGTATATCAAGGAGTTAGAATATGAAGACTACAAAATAACAATAATTTGTTAGCAGATTTGTGCTTGTCTTCTGAACTACACAGGGAAAATAGCCACCACCACTGAAATTTATTTGAGCATTGCGATGTTACAACTAACGAGCAATTTATAAAATTCTCTTAAATAGTGGAAAGAAGATTATGAAGATTGAAAATTATGAAGAGTGAGACGTTTAAGGGTGTACCGGTTAATGAAAAGAGAGCGGTACGGAGGAAGGGGGCTGGGATGGCAAGACTTGAATGGGGTGGGTGCGGAAGGGAGACTGACTGCCTGCCACTGCAGTAACTTACTTGACTGCTGCTCAACCATGCGGCAGCAAGGAAGAAGCCAGGAAGAACTGGAGACTGCCAATAACTAATGTTAGTTTATGTTAAGTTACTTCAACGTAAGTTAGTCAAGTGAAGATATGAAAATTTAATCAATCTGAAGGCAGCAGGCAAGGCAACGCCTACCTGAGATGCAACTTAATGACGGTAGAGCAAGCTGGTCGACCAGGACCAGGACCTGGAGTGAAGTAAGCAAGCAAGCTACTGTTGCGAACAAGTGATGAGAGCGAGAGAAGAAAGCCCCAGGGGGAGGGGAGGAAAGGACACTAGAGTCTCATCACATCAAAAGCTTCCAAGTTGCTGTAGTCTACCACTCGTGTCATCGACGTCGCAGCAGCGGCACGCACCCCTTCGTTCCGCAGCTGCATGTGGTATATCTATACTCACTGTATCCGTCGACCTCTGTCTGTCTGTCTGTCTGTATGTATGTATGTTTCGTGTAGAAACCAGGCGAGCTCCTCCAACCCTGCTGCTCCCTGGCTTGCCTTTGCTTCTCACTCTCCCCCTCTCAAGCGGCCTATTGCTCCTCCATGGCTTCGCCCCTGCTCTTTCTGCCGCTCCAGGTATTCAACTGCACGACTCCCCTCCTTCTTCACTCTGCACTTCTACTCCTTCATGCGCCTCCTTGGCAACTTCTCTCGCTGCCTTCCCCTAACTCTCTGTTCTGCTTGAGGTTTCCTCCTGCAAGCATCACCCTTTCCACTCTTTGTTTCTTTACTTTCTCTTCTGCATTGTCCAACCCCGCCATCTTTTTTTTATGGAATCCGTGTTTGGCAGTCACTTGCGCGGAGATCATTTCTCCTAGCTCTTCTACCGTCAATACTTTGCAAATGCCCCGATGTCTAGCTATTTGCTGACTTTACGTAAGCTGTGTAACTTTTCGAAGGGTGAAATGTAGCCTCGGAGGCTTTCTGCAACGTGGTCGTACACCTGTGCCCAGTGCAACCCGCTTAGCAATCGTGTGGGCTAAAAATGATCTGCTGACGAACTCGTGGATTAGTTTAATAAAGGGCGCTTCCTCGTGAGTGCATTTCACGATGCACAGGTTTTAATGCCACAACAGCTTGCGTAGCTTCGTAGCAAGGTAGACTAATCAAATTTGTCTGCCCCGTTGGTTGCCTGCTGCTATTGCCTCCGCTGATTGGATGACCCAACCTTGAGGGAGAGAGGGAGAGAGAGGGAGAGAGGGTAAGGGAAAGGGAAAGGGACGCACACACACTAATATACTCTTTGTCAGATATGCGGTGCCCACTTCCGTCATATGTTGGGCATCACGTATGCCATGCAATATGCTCGAGAGCGTCAAGCAGGCCGGCAAGTAATCGCATCTGGAGTCAATCTCATCATGAAATTTCATCGATTGACTATTTATTAAAGAAGCAGCTCTTGACTAAGAGCACGAGTCAGAATGTGGGCTTGTGAAGTTCGGCATTTACAACACTGTTGATTTTGAAGTTGTTACATTCGTCGTCGCCTGTTTAGCTTCAAAGCCCTTATAAAGCCTTACCGACTACGCCTCATGGCAGCCACTGGTGTACAAACACATTGTGACTTCTTATTTCTTAGAACTTCCAGTTCGCTGAGGAATACATGTAATTTTCTTGGTACTGATCTACCAGTGAATTTGAGTGAACACAGCCGCGGAATTTCGTATACATGATCACGGGATGACAAAGGAAGCTCTGTTGGGGCGTTGTTGATTACAAGCGGAGCAATTCACTTATGTGGCGGGAAGATCGAGAGGATGAGGGGTTGGTGCCGTGAATATTGCAGGCGGTGGACGTCCACCCTGGTTCTTATTTGTAAGCTCCTCCTTCTTCACAGGCTCTTGGACTATGTAAATCAATATCAAGCCATTAATCCAAATAAAGGCTGTTCGTTACATAGAGAATCTTCAGGTTGTACTTTGGTGAATACTAAGATTCTTTCTTAATTGCAACGTCTGGGATATCGCTCAGCATCGTAAAGATGTTCGTAGTTACTAGTCTCTTGCAACGGAAAGGATTGGTACCTCTGAAGTATAGCTTGTATCTCAAATTCACTTCAGACCTTACCTTTGCCCATGGCGCATATAGCAATTCTTTTGTCAAGATACGGACTCAACAGTAATCTCATGTGTATCACTTCGATGTGCGATTCTGCTCGCATGCACAGGGCTATTGAGCCATTTGCAGAATACGCTCTCAATGGGTCATCATCCTAGCCGCAGGAGCCCGGCCGGCCAGCAGCTAATTCAGGCCTTCTCTACTTCTCCCTCTAAGCTGCCCACTTCTCCTGTTCCGAGTCTACTTATACCATCCGCTCTTCCAACTGTTCTTTCTCCGAACTATGAACCTAGCGAGGCGCCGTCAGGGTTCATGCCCTACGTGGCCCCTTCCCCATTGGAGATACCAGTCATCACGAATCCAACTATACCAGAACTATCAGGTTGACATTATTTCTTTATTACATGGCTTGAATGTTATGACTGCTGCCCAGAAGCACGGGTACTCATGCTTAAAGGGATTTTAAGGGCTACAGGATGTGCTTGGGAATGTCCCTGCTTGATTAGTAGCTATGTTCACCGTTCTTACAGTGTCGCTCCTGCTTGCGCTACAGGTTTGTGTCCGTTCAACTTCACAGCCTTAGAAGATACTCTCGTTCGAACTGCTGGGGATTGTCCGGCTCCTTTGGCACTGTATGTCGGAAGTGTTATCTGCTGCCCACAACTCGAGAGCCTTTTTCAGGTCTCTCTGGGTCAATACAGCCTGGATTCAGGCAATCTTGGACTCAACAGCACAGAAGCTGCCTACTGCTTTGAAGACATAGAGAATCTTATGGCAAGTTTTGGAGCCAATACATCTGTTGGAGATCTTTGCGCAGCTGAACCTGCCAATCTTACCAGCGGTTTATGCCCGATTACTAAGGTCAGCCAACTTCAAAGGATCGTGAACACTACAAAGTTACTGGAAGCATGCCAATCAGTGGATCCTTTGAAGGAGTGCACCGAGGAACCCTCTTGTCAATCGCAAATCACGTACGTCGCGTCTCAGATGGCTGGTGAGCGTCTGAACAGTACCGATCATTATAACACTAGCAATGAGCCCCAAGGTGCGACACCTCCTTCGTCCCCCGAGCTTGCATCGTTATTTAGTGTGTCAATACTTAAGCAGCTGTTTTGGAGTTTCTATTGAATAACATATTTGTCAACAGTTTAGTGTTCTCGGTACACTTCATTATACCAGTTTAGAACTTTAGCTTGGTGGTCCATGGTTTTTCTCAGAAAATTAACCTTATGGTTTTTTCTGCGTCAGAAACGGCATAGACCTTTTCGCCCTTTTCAGCTCTTCTGAAGTGTCATGGGTTTTTGGAGAATCAGGTGAACAGCAGGTGGTGGCTGATTGCAAAAATATGGTCCTTGCATGGTTGGCAAGTAAGCTGGGTCCGAAGGCAGCAAACACCATGCTACGTAATCTAATCAGTTGCCGTGTCAACAAAGGTACAGATTATGATACTTCCGGAACTGAATTTCGTCTTAGATATGTTTACTTCTTCAACCTGTCCATGCGCTGCAAGTTTGCTAATATGGTGTCCCGTATGGAGAACATTAATTTCAAGATTAATCCTCAGAAAAATCATATGCCGCAGTTAGAAGAGGCCTGTTGCTCTGCTTGCAATGATTCAATATGAGAGTTTCAATCCAGTTGCGACTGAGTCGATACTTGAGTTGTTCAAGAACTAAGAAATTTACATATAAGGACTAGCCCGAGGCTTGAAGCAGCGGTTTAAAGCGCACTATATGGTCCCAAATGCGCGGGTTTTAAAAATGGAAACCACTCAGAAGCTGTAAGACCTGTAATATGATAATTTCGAGTGCTTACTCCAACTCTCCCAGGAAGTAGCACTTCTACTGTTATTTCCTAGCTGCAGCGAGGTTGCTGTGACAAGCGGTGCTGAACACATGTCCGCTCTAGATACTTTGCATAAAAGATTCTTTACATTTTAAAAATGGTTTCTCAGAGACGAATTACTTTTTTTGTGGCAGCCCTTTTCGTGCGATAACCTATGAAATGTGTCGATAAATCCATTATGTGTATTTGATTTGAGCTTCACTTATACTGTGCAATCCACCTTCTAGCGCATTGATTGTACGAAGTAATCCGTCTTCTAACTCATTCTTAATATAGAGTAGAGGAAGAAGTGATATCTCTAAATTGAACTCTGTTAGAAACGACATCACACAAACCGAATTTTCTGACCTTAGAATGTAAATCCATGGTTTTTCTAAACTTATCTGAGTTTTTCCACCTCCAAGCCTTCTGTCGAAGTTAGTTGTTGGTCTCTTGCTTAAACATTGCAGTCAGCGTCATGTTCCTTCCACTTTATGTATTTGAGCTTGGCTGGTGATTACCAATTCTGCTAGGAACTCACAAGCCCCTCTTCTTGTCTGCAGAATGTCCTCTGGATTTTGGAGATCCTTTGCCAGTCGCAAGAACTTGTGGCTGCTCAAATGCACCGTCCAATATGACTTGTTGCAGAGCGCTTGACAGTTACTTATTGGAAGTGCAGCAGCAAATGCTAATAACAAATCTGCAAGCTCTACGCTGTGTGACCCTATTGGCTTCCATGCTTCAAAATATGTCCGTCTCGGCAGACATTTACTCTCTCTGCGCAATTGACCTCAAGGATTTCTCTCTGCAAGGTTCTGTCTATCCTGTAATTGGTTACTTTGGGTTCTCTGAAATGTTTTTCCCTCTTCGGGAGCTAACAAATGGCTGCTTAGAAAAGGTTGTTGCATATAATTGTTAGTCAACGTTCATGTCAATTGACGCTTTGGGTTCTTTTGACTGAAAGGATTTCCTTAGCAATCGAAACTGACGTCACATTTGTAACTCTGCATTAATGTGCCACCCGAATAGAGAACTTAAGTCTTGCAGAAAGGTGTAGAATTCTAACAGCTGGTAACTTTGTGTGAACTTATGTGCCTAATGCATTCTGAGCAGGAGTTGGTGGACAAGGTAAAATAACCATACTTTTTGCACATTGCACTGTTTTAGGTTATACCAATTTACATTTTGCAGTAGTGTTTGCTGATGTAGTAGATGCACAATTTTATTGTGGCGAAAAAAGTGCCAGCTAGTTATGATGCAATTTATACGCGCAGGTTGTTTACTTTCAAGTTTACCATCCGACATTGTAAGCAATGTCACAGGCATCGACTTCACGTGCGATCTGAATGACAACATAGCAGCCCCGTGGACCTTCACTTCGGATACTAATTCAGCGCACTCAATCTGTGGACAATGTAAATTCCAAGACCTTGGTGATTCTCGTTGACGTATTGGCTGCGTGCCGATCTGCGTTGATGTATACTTTCAGGATTTAAGTGTCTAATGGCGCACGATAGGGACCCTAAGAACCAAAAGTTGCTACAGTTTGTGTAACGAAATGCAAGTCGATCTGATCAATTACCTGCAAGTATGCAGGAGTCTGGACCAGTTGGAATAACTAAGTTTGGATTGAAATTGAATTAGTAATAAATTTTGGAAGTAGAACCAACAGGTGTACCCAAAATAAAAAAATTCAAAGTTGGAAGATATAATGTACCTTCTGCTTGGACGTGAGTGCTTTGTGGTGAGCCACCTACCACAAGTGATCGAGATTTTCCACCGGGCTAGTCCCGAAGATATCTGTTCTGGACTTTATCTATTTTTTGTTAACACAGTACCGAACATTTGATTGAATCAAGTGCTCTAAGATATTCCTAGAAATCAGGAGGTAGCCCAACTGCCTGATATTCTGACCAGAGGCATTTTTGTGCAGCCCCAGTAGCTCTTCCAGCACTTCCAGAGACTTCGGGGACTTCTCTTCTAATTGCTGGTAAGTTCCACTACCTTCGGGAAAAAAACACTGTTCATTAGTTTCCTTCTATACTTCTGCAGCCAGTTTAATTCTGTACTTCTCCCTGTGCGTGCTTTGATGCTGCTCGCAGCAATAATATCTTGCCCAAGTGAGATAAAATATGGAGTGTGTGAAACGGGCCTCCTCTTACGAGTTACAGCTCATTTACTATCAAGATTAAGCATACAAATCACTAGTAAAATGTCGCCAGAATGTTTTTGAAAGAGCTGTAACCTCCAGAATTGTTCACAGTAAAATCAGTCGATCAGCAGTTATTTCGAGTGATCAATGCCGACTTCTTTTTCCAATTGATCCCACAATCACAACGATCATGAAGAAGCTGACGAAGATGTGTGGTCAAATCCAGATTGCATGAGAGCGTACATCCTCATCATGGCGTTGTGTATCGCGATAATCATGAAAAGGCTGTAGCTCAGTATTACCTCCGACGGATTGCTTGCATCTTTCAACCATTCTTTACTTCAACCAAACAATGTTTGATAGCACAGCTTGTTTAGCCCTTATTGTTACTATATGTCTTCTGGAACGTTACTTTTTTCCATTGTAGGACCCAAGCTCTCTTCTCAACCTCCGTGTAGGAGCTACTGCCGCTGGAAGGCAGATGTACGGTGAGATTATTTTCAATACGCGAAGGTCTCAGAAGCCCTTTGACATGGTGTATTGAGGCGAATTATACTTGAATGAAATCTGTAAACATATTGAGCTAAGTTCGATGAAAATTTGCAGACGTGCATGCACTAGTGCAAAGGTAATTGTCCTGTACAGGAAGAGTATACCCATAGTGGCATAGCGTACTCGAGCTCAGGTATGCTCCACTATGGGTATACTTCTCCTGTAGAGGAAGACCACCTCTGCCCTAGTGATGACACATCACCAAATATGTCCTATATAAGTTTCTAATAGATTATACTTTCTTACAATATTTCTTGGACTTAACCCCTAAAGTCGATTGGCCTCAAAACTGCCCTTCCAAAGGAAAATGAAAATCCTCATTTTCCGATAGAATTTTCAAGTATGTAACCGAATGATCTAGTAACTAACTTGTATGTGTATATGTGTATCAAATCTTAGTATCAAAATCCTTACCAGTTGTGAGATCATAATGTTCAAAGTTGGAAGAAAGAAAGAAAGAAAAAAGAAAGAGATAAAAAAGGTATGTAGTGTTTTGAGGGCTAGAAAGACCATTTTTAGGAGTTAATGTGACTTGAGGCTATTCACATTATTATTCCTAGGTCAATTAGAAATATGTTTGAGTACTTCTTACCCTCATAAGACCTTTCATAGTTATAGAAATGCTTGATTATCCACATGGAGGTATGCTGAAACTCAAACACAAAGCCCGCTCTTTGACAATAAAAAAGGCATGTGAAAATTATCCAATTGGAAATGTGAACGATGAGATCATGCCTTAGTACCTCACCTACATGTAACAAATAAAAATCTAAATGAAGGTAGATCCCAATTCTTGGTAAATTTTTGAAGTTTCTAAATTTTAAAAAAAATAAAAATAAAACTTGGGCAGATTATGAGAATAAATGAACATATAATCTAATTTTGGGCAATTAGGGTGTCGATTGTTATCTCTAAGTGTTGGTGGTGTACTTTTCCATTTGATCGGATTCGAAGGACAACCGACTCCTTGAACCTGGATTAACTCCTAATTGGATCCGCTCAACCCCTTTGCCTAGATGGTTGTCGAGCCCCTTCTCCGGTTTATCAAACTTTGACTCGTATCTCTTTCTTAGCTCATCGAGGCGTTGTTATCTGGGAAGAAACACCTTCTCCAAACAATGGAACCACCTCTTAAGCTTCAATACTATCAGATTCTAGGTCGCTATCTAAGTAGGTGGGGAGAGTACGTGATTCCTCTTTAAGCTTCGTCTCATACATGCTCTTTTCCACCTATGTCAAATAATTAAAGTTGTTGGATCATGTATGACCACACATATCTACTACTTGAGCTTACTTGTCAGTTACATAGTACAAACCGAAATAGCTAGTAACAGTTCTGTTAAGTAACAGTAAAGCAGGAACAAAAACTACACTTAAACAACGGATAGTGAGTACTGAGCAATGTTATTTAAGGCATGATAATGACAATGGAAAACACCTGTGTGGTGTATACCTTAGTTCCTTCATGGTATCAGAGCTAGTTCTACTTTAAACTGTGGTGAGCTTTGCTCCTACAAGTGTCACGCTACGTGAGCACTGTTTCGTATTCAACTGCATAGTAATTACAAGTTGCTTGAAGTATTGCTCAACATTTAGAAATTGATCATTCAGGAGTTGAGCGTTTGATAGAGACTTACTGTGATAGTTTTATTTTTTATTGTTTTTGAAGCGGTGCGTTTTTTTCTATAAATTCCTGAGTAGTGTGTGCGCTTCTTTTATTTCTTATCGAGACGCATCTTTTCTCGTTTCTCTTCATATCTTTTTCTCTCTAATTTTCTATTGTTGTAACAGTCTTTATTCCTTAGTTTCAGTTATATCTTCCATCGATAATGTTCCAGAGTCTAGCAAACTTGCCGGTTACATTAACTATCAAACGTGGAAATTCAAAATGAGAATGATACTCATGTGAGAGAACACATGGAGGTATTCCGATCTTGAGGGGAATAACTTCATGACAGAACATGAGGATGAGGAAGTCACTCAGGGGAGGATTAAAGCTCTTGCATCAATTGGTCTGTCAGTGAAAGATAACATCTTTCCCATCATTGCTGGTTGCACAGATCCTAGAGAAGCATGGACTCGGTTGCAAAATTACTTCCAAAACGGAAGCAACGCTTCGAGACTCATGCTGAAGGATAAACTCACTCAGATTCGTCTTCTTTAGGGAGCCAGAGTGTCTGAGTACTTACATCAAATTCAAGAAGTACGAGTAGAATTGGCGGGTATAGGACATCTTGTTCCAGAGGTCGAAATAGTTGAAAGAATGTTAAATTCTCTCTCTTCCAACTTTCATTCACTGTATCAGAGTTTCTCCAACAATCAAGAGCTTCTTACTTTTGACCAAGTTGCAGCAAGACTATTGCAGGATGAAAGTCGAAATCACATGCGCGCCAAGGTTTCAGCACCTATCAAGGACGAAGCTCTAGCGGTTCGTTTCCACAGCAATCCCAATTTTCGATCGAACACTCCTCTTTCTTCCAACGGGTACAACTCAGGCAGATATTGTGGAGAGCACAACACGATTGGCCATCTTCACGACGGAGGAGGACAACGTCATCCCACCATCGGCCCATGCAACTGGTGCCGTGAGTATGGACACATTTTGCGGAACTGCCACGAACTTAGGAATGAGACTGCAAAACGAATTCGTGAATGCCTACGGTCTCCAGCCACCGGACGCCCACCCTTCCATACACATATTCTAATGGAAGAATTAGATCACACCGGATTCAAAGACGAGATAAAAGACTTTGAGGTAGCACTCAGTAGTCTCTACCTCGGCAAGGAAGAATGGTTGGTCGATTCCGGTGCATCTAGGCATGTAACCGGGGATCGCCACGTTTTCTTTAATCTAGAGCTCAATCCAGGAGCCGGAGCAAGTGTTCAGACGGCTGGGAACGAGCGTCTTCCTGTTGAGGGATCAGGCAGTGTAAAACTTGGCTCAGGAGGTGAAATGAACATTCGTGATGTTTACTACGTGCCGGGTCTCTTGAAAAATCTCCTCTCAGTAGGGAAGATTGCTGACAAAGGTTACATTCTTGTCTTTGATCATGCACAATGTCTTGTCTATGATGGACCAACTATCGTTGCACAAGGACAACGAGAGTCAAACACTGGACTTTACAAATACATTGTAGAGAAGCCACACTTTCCGATTTGTGTTGTACAATCACCAGTTGTGCCGCAGCTGTGGCACAGACGCCTAGGTCACCTTAATCAACACAACGTTCGTTTCATTGGACAACACCGACTTGCACATGGCATTCCACTCATGCCGGGTTCCGACTTTCCTTGCGAACATTGTATCACAGGCAAGCAGTCACGAGAGAGGGCTGTGAAACAAAGCTTTAGGAGGTCCACGAAGCCACTAGCTCTACTTCACACATACTTCTGCTGCATGATACGCCGTCAATCACTAGGCGGCTCATTGTACTTCGTGACCTTTACGTACGACTTCTCTAGGTTTACGTGGATGTATTTTTTGAAGCAGAAGTGTGAGACCTTTGAAATCTTCTAATTTTTGAAAACTAAGGTGGAGAAACTGCTCGGGCTTTAGATTCTTGCTCTTCGAAGTGATCGTGGAGGAGAGTTTCTAAGCAACGCCTTCATCCGTTTTTGTGATTCTGAAGGAATAGGACGAGAACTCACACAAGCATACACTCCGCACCAGAACGGGGTTTCGGAATGGAAGAATCGCACCTTGCTTGAAAAAGCTTGGGCCATGATCTCTGACGCCCGCACTCCACGTTTTCTTTGGTCGGAAGCAGTGAACACTGCAAACTACTTGACGAATCGATCACCAACTCGAGCCATCGGGAGGTTTCTCCTTACCAGATACTCTTTGGTAAAGTTCCTTCTCTGTCCAATCTCCGCATTTACGGATGCATAGCTCATGTTCATGTTCCTGATGAACTTCGCACTAAACTTGAGGACAAGTCAGTCCCTTGCATTTTTGTCGGATATTCTGACAAAACCAAGGAATATCGTTGCTACAATCCGCTGACGCAAAAGATCATCATTAGTGGAGATGTGAAGTTTGAAGAACATCGTTTCTGGTACTCAGTTCCGCCCGCTAATACTAGATCGAGTGTCTCATTGGAGACCTTCACTCACAACACTGTGGCAATCAAAGTTCTTGATCCAATGTTTGCCTCGAAATCTATTGAATCTACTGCAAGCACAAATACTTCTGCTCCACCAGTTTTGGTGCAAGACTCAGTTCAAGCGCCTGTGGATTATGACCCACCCGATCAGCAACATCCACAGTATGATTGTTCTTCAGAGACTCCAGTCGTCACTGCAATTCTCCGTGTCTACACCCAAAGAAAACCTCAAGCTTCGAGCTCTGTTCCCGATACAACAATTCCCATTCAACACGGTTCAGCAAGTGATTTCGAAGACAACAGAACCGAAGGTGCTTCATTCTTACCTTCTCTTTGTCGCTCATCACGTGCGCGCATGCCATCCACATGGTTGCGTCACTATGCGGCCACCGTTTCATTTCCAGATAACATCAATGCAGTGATCAAATCAAGTGGAGAATCGGTTACTTACCGTCAAGCAGCCTTTGATCCTCTATGGGTCCGTGGCATGGAGAAAGAAATGGAATCTATCCATCGCAATCAGACGTGGTCTCTTGTGCCTCTTCCTACAGGATTTCGACCCATCATTCCAAGTGGGTTTTCAAGCTTAAGACTGGAGACAATGGGGCCTTGACTCACAAAGCACGTCTTGTTGCGAGAGGAGATGAACAAAATAAAGGAATAGACTATCAAGAGACGTTTGCGCCAGTGGTTCGGTGGACTACCGGTCGTATTCTAGTTTCGTCAGCCGTACAACAAGACTAGCCTATCATTCACATGGATGTGAAGAGCGCCTTTCTTAATGGAACTCTCTCTGACGAAGTATACATGGCTAACTCCCAGGGCTTTGTTCAACCCAGACTCGAGTCTAACGTCTGCAAACTTCACCGCAGTCTCTATGGTCTTCGCCAATCACCACGTGCCTGGAATGAGCGCATAGACACCTACCTTCATCAGGTAGGCCTCATGGCATCAGTTTCTGATCTCAGTCTTTATTATTTCCAAGAAAATGATCTTGTCTTGGTGCTTGTCATTTATGTTGATGACGTCATGCTCACTGGGAATCACACTACAAAGATCGAGTGGCTTATCAAGGAGCTTTGTCACACCTTTGACATGACCGTTTTGGGCAAGTTAGCCTTGTACCTCGGCGTACAGTTTTTATACACCCACTATGAGATTTCTCTATCGCACGAGCGTTACATCCGCAAGGGCTTTAGCGACCTTGGCCTTGACGACTGCTATGGCACTCCTGTTCCACTTGATGTCGGCATCAAGCTCTGCACCGCCATGGATGCTCTTTCTGTTGATGCCACTTACTACCGCATAACGGTTGGGAAGCTTTTGCACTTGTAAAACTCTCGGTCAGACATTGCCTTTGCAGTGGGGCTTGTCTCTCGGTTCATGATCGCTCCTCAACAACCTCATCTCACTACAAGGAAATGGGTGTTAAAATGACTAATAGTTGACAAAAATTTGTCCTAAATGACAAACGCACAATTCAGCCGCTCCTGGGCTGTCGATTTGGAACTAAATGAAAATTTTGACATTTTTTTGTTAATTTTTTGGCAAGTGTCCAACGTGGATCCAGCGTGGATCGAGTGAAAAGGGGTCGTTTTTGAACAGTCATGGATTTACATGGGTGATTTACTTTGAAGAAGTTTTGTTTAATATAACCTGTGTAATTTTCCGTCATTAATACATCTAGGGATGTAAATACTTAAGCTGAAAACCATTATTAACAATCGTAAATTTCAAAATAGTAATTTTCTCTCACACTGTTTCTGAGCACTTTCAAAATACTAAATTAGTCAAGGAAAAATTAGTACTGGTTGCGGATATTAATCATTTACAAGTAAATTGGCATGCATCAGTTTAGGGTTGTTAGGGCCACTAATTTACAAACATTATAAATTTACGATTCCTACATAATTATTCTACTTATTCTATTTATTGTTAACACCTCAATTTTATATCGAATGACGACAGTACTGGCAATGTCTTAATCACCGAACAATACAGATATGGACCCTCAATTAAGACTGTTGAGTCCACCCAATAACGTTCACAACTCCGGTAGGGTTTGATGTTAAGGAATATCTCTATCTCTTCCATATAACAAAATTGGGATGAAAATAAAATTGCTGGGATCTATAAATTGTAAGATATAAGGATGCAATCACAACAATCCATAACTGTCTACTTAACGGCTGTAATTCTAAGCTATGCTAACATGAACTGTTGTACCTTGTACTAAGAACACCTCAAAAAATTACACTTCAACTTACATAAGACTCCATAAGTCCCTGCTTTCTGTGAATCTGATTCTTTGCATCCGGTGGACTGCACCTTCAAACCTGAGTCCTTCATATGTTCCCTGTCCACGTTTGCAACATTTCAGGGTCGCAAGAAATTGAAAAACAATGATAACATACTTTAATTCATATTTCTTTACAAAACAATATCCTAAACCCTACTTTTAACCGTGATTTACATACTGATTAGGAAGTACTGAAATTGTGCTTTAGCAAAATTGAGAGATGCAATATCAAAAGTTATTCTTACTTGTGACAGAAGGCAAAAGTAAAAATGGAACTCAGATTGCGGGTGCAGAAGTAACGACCCCCACACGGCTGCAATGCCCATTCCTCCAACTTATTAAATTGCTGAATTCCTCCACTTAGAAAATGCCTCCTTGCCTCCTTTGTCAAATACAAATGAGTAGCCTTAGTCTATAGCTTACATGCAACGTGTTACATAATTGAACGCTCCTCTGACCAGGAAAGTTTAAGTGCCACATTCGAAAAATTGTTGTGAACTAAACATATTACTACTACTTTTAGAGTGTCATCTGTAGCGTGAAATTGTGTACATGACTTGTTCATGTAATCCACTTACTGATGTACAAGGCTTGAGTGTGACCTCTACAAAGGTGGCTCTGCACTACAAAAATAGACATAAAGTCAGCATTTGATAACGCCAAACTAATCATTTTCAAAGCACATCCTCTCCCTTAAGCATTCGGGAAAAATGTCCATCTTTAGTCAGTATCTACAAAAATTGATGGGCACACGATGAAAGCATGGGAGAAATAAGGGGACCTTTAATGACGTTTAAGCACCAGAATATTATCTACGAATTTCAGAAAGGTTTACATCATAGAATTATCACCCTCTACAGACAAAACATCTCCATTGTGATTGTGCTATGAAAAACTCATATCTCAATGTCTCACCTTTCAATATCCGCTCTGGTCCGAACCAGTCCGAGATGATCCTGATGTGGAGTACTCTGAAAGTGTTGCCTCTTCCTCTGAACTTGTCTGTTGGTCGCTGTCAATATATTCCTCTGCATGAGGTCTTTGACGTACGTTTCTGTCCTGCTCGGCCTCGTTTTCTGCTGCTGTTCTCCTACGACATGTTGCTCCGTTGTTTAGCCGGCGATCTTCATTTACTAGGTCATGTTCGCTTTCTGAATTTTCTTCTTCCAGCTCTCTTTCGAGTCCTCTGGCTCCACCACGCCTACCACGTCTATCACCTCGACCACGTGCATGCCCCCCCCTGCTGCCTCGTCTCGCCCTGTTTGTTCAAATGACTGGTTCCAAAATTACATCCTCCCCGATTGGAGCCGGTTCGACTTCTTGCTCCCCAACTTCTCTTTCCGGGCGTAGTCCTTCAAAATCCTCATCTTGACCCATCTGGAATAATTCAGGGTCTTCGTCATCTTCATTACTGGGTAGGATACGTCTCCCTCGCACCTCCTTTCGCAGCACTACCCTCCATCCTGGGGACTCTCGAGCTGCTGAAAAGAAAACTTGCTCACAATGTCTCGGGAAGGCGAAACTGTCTCGGCAAATTGTACCAAATCTTCTATCATAGTTCGCTAAAGTGAAACCCCACCGATCTCGTTTTATGGTGGCATTTCCACCAACATAGTTTGCCTTCACAAAATCACACACTAACACTACAAGACAATGGCGCCTATAATTCAATTCCAAAATCTCCTCAATGTGGCCTACATATTCGACATCCGCATTTACTTGGTTATTGTCTCTCCTACCGTTCCTACAAACCTGCTTGAACGTAGCAGCGACACCACTGTCACACGTTTTAAGAGGTCGTTTGGAGCTTAGCACTCGGTAATGGTTGCCAAAGGCGTACATAGACTTATAAGCTGCAGCAACATTCAACGGTTCCCGAGCTATGTCGACAACTCTTAAATCTATGATAGCCCCTACTTGTTGATCACGTCTCACTTCTTCATGAACCCATTGCGCAAAGTCAGGAATTGCGGATAGTTCTCGAGGGTACGCAAACCTGGTTCTTCTTCCACGTCGACGTTGTTCTCGCCGATATCTGTCTCGTTCTTCATCTCGCTGTGCCACAGCTTCTTCATATCTCCTGCGCAGTATAATTCATTTAATCAATCATGTATTAGTAAGAATATTAAACTAACGAGTACCAGTTGACACTCGAATAGTACTCTGTATACAAACAGGGAAAAAAAAAATAACATAAAGCCTAATCTAAGTTTTTACCACAGACTTGCAACACATCACACCTTTTGATACTATAACTATTTTGTCTATGAACCCGCATTCCAATTACAATTGTAGTACGACATCAGCATCTGCAATTTCATGCTTTTCTAAATCGAAAATGACTTATGCTTTCCACTTCACATATATAGGTGTTGTTTCTGAGCACCAACACTAAGCCTATAAAATCGAAACTACTTCACCAGAAGCTCAACCATGGAAGTCTTTAAAAATTGAAAATCCAAATTAGAGAATAGCCATATTATTTGTAGTATTTACAAAAACTTTGTAGAAACGAGAAAAACTAAGATCCTGAAATTGTGTCTTTTTAGGGATATAAAGATTATAACACTGAATTGTTAAAACTGTAGCAACATAAATTTTTTTTGTACTTCAATTTGAACAACACCAGTGGAAATCCTACGCATACTCATAGTGTAAAACAAATGGTAATGTTTAGGATTTACCTTCTATATGGCTCCATGTGCTCTGTGTTGTCTAACACAAACTCATGGATCAATTTCTGAAATTGTGTGCTCATAAGTCGATCTCGGTTGGCACCTTCCAAAATCTCATCGTACATCGCCGGTTCTTCTTTGTCGTCCCAGGCTCGTTTTGTGGTTGGAGTATATTGCGATAGGTATTCATTCAGGAATCCGATTGATTCTTCTCTAAGATACCCATACGCCATACTACCTTCAGGCTTAGCCTTGTTCTTCACAAACCCTTTTAGACCTTTCATGTACCGCTCAAACGGGTACATCCACCGTGTCTGTACTGGACCACAAATGAAGAGTTCCTCTACGAAATGAATAGGCAAATGCATCATAATTACAAACACCGAAGGTGGTAGCTCCTTTTCTAGAGTGCATACGGTTTCAGCAACCTCTTCTAGCATATAATTTTTATTTTCTGCATCTACTACTTTTGCACATATTTTTCAAAACAACCGACTAACACGCATTATTGCTCCAACTACTTTTCGATGACCAACATTCCTCAAGCAGAGGGGTATTACCTGTTGGAGCAATATGTGGAAATCGTGCGTCTTCAATCCTCGCAGTTTTCCGTCTGAAATCCTTCGGCTCAATGATCCTACATAATTAGAGGGGAATTTCAAATCACGAAGAGTTGTCAGAAATTCTTGTTGATGTAGTTTTGTCAAGACGTATGGTGCATCGGGCTTAAAGTATGATCGACCATCAGCGTTTCGTTGAAAATGCAAATGTTGTCGAATGCCGCGGGCTCGCATATCTTCTCTTGATTTCACGCCATCTGTTTCACCGAACAGAGTACGAAGCAAATTCTCACATACATTTTTCTCACAATGCATAGCGTCCAATATATGCCTTGTTGGAAGTTTCTGTAAAATACACACATAACTAGCATCAGTATATGAAGGTATGGTATGAGATTTCTCTCACGGCAGTACTCTACGTCCTAATCTTACTGAATGTGATGTCAAACCTTGGTATTAGTTTAAGTATGCTACAATCAATGATATCTATTGTGGCAAGGTTATAGAAGTTATTATGTAATCATTTCGAGAAGGTTAATTTGGTCCACAACAACATTCTCTGTGCCATTCGGGTTTAACTGTTACAAAAGAGCTCAACTGTTCACCGAATCTTTCAAGCATTTCTCACGACTGACAAAAGCAAATCATGGTAAGGCAAACTCGTCTAGACCTTGTTACATCCAAGCAACTTACAAATATGTTTGTTTGTACACCATAAAGGGTAGATTCTAATTACCTGTAGAACAGTCCATTAACGTTAGTACTGTCGTCCAATATAAAGCTCCAAAAGAACATATATTTCAACCATGTTATGGTTTAGCTGAAAGCAATTTATTCCTTATCACCATAGTACGAAAAACAAATCTCGTAGAAGTAGATTCGTTTTGGGTTGATTGCTCACCAATAAAGTTAACAGACCTCCCAATCATTCCCGGTTCTAAAACAATAATCGTTTTGAGAATTTCAGTACACAGAACCATTGCAAATACAAATCTTTCAATACATATATTTAAATAACAATCTCCAAAGACCAATTACCACTCACAAGTGAAACATACGAATGGCAGCTATTTGAGTTAATCTACTTAGAAGAAGCTCTTAAATTAAAGATAGAAATTACCTCCCAGTACGGTAGGCTAAAGAGTATACTAATCCTTTTCACGCCAGCTCGCTTGACAGGATCATGCTTGGAATTCGGCCGTCCTCCAAGTTCTAAGAATGACGATCTCTATGCTTCTCTTTGTATGATTGTCAATCCAGTCTGCCGACCCGGTGCTTCATCGTGGTTCGAGCGCCCGTTGAAAGCCGCTCGGGCTTCTCGCCAACGGTGATTTTGACGGAGCCACCTGTGGTTCCCAAGAAAGACAGTCTTGTGTGCATGTGCAGAATGATCAGCAAATGTTCCTTCGCCACATACTGGGCATCCAGCGTACCCTTTCCCTGTCTGTCCCGATATCAACGTATAAGCAGGAAAGTCATGAATTGTCCACATCAACATACCGCGCAATTTGAATTGCCGGTTCTCTCCAATGGGTTCAGACATGTCTACCGCATTGACGCCCACCCAAAGCTTCTTCAACTCATGAACTAGTGGTTGTAAATAAACATCGATGGTATCTTCAGATGGAGAGCTCGGTCCAGGTATTATCATAGTTAGACAAATAAAAAACCTCTTCGTCACGAGATAGGGGGGCAGGTTGTATATAACCAACATAATAGGCCAGATTGAAGTAGATCCTGCTATGTACCTTGACTTCTGGCATCTTGGACAGCGGTCTAAGTTTGCCTTCTCTTTCCAATATAAGGTTCTACTGCACTCACAACAATGTATGGTCTCGTGTGACAAACCTAATCTTAATAGCAATCGCTTCATTTCGTACGAAGATTTGGGGCAATTGTTTTCAACAGGTAAAACATCGTACTTGAGAAAGGTTAATACCTCGTCCAAGCAATGATGACTGACCGAATATAAGGTGCATAATGACATGAGTATAATGCTGAATTGTAACCTGCTTGTTTGTGAGCCTCGAAACAAAGGCTCTGCAGCTTCTCGAAGTAGCTCCTCCATTATAAGTGTTCTATCCGGTTCTTCATCTTCAGATGACAAGTCATTGAAGTCTAGCACTGCATCATCCTCCTCTCTTACTTGGGCGTGAATTTCATCTACCCGAGCAAAATAGTTCTCTGCCATCTCGTCGAAGTTAATGTCGGTGTTTGGAGGGGCGGCTTCAAATTCCTCACCATCTTCAATGTCTATGAAGACATCCTCCTCTTCCAGATCCCTCGGTTCTTCTTGGAGCACATCACCATCTTCAGTTGGCAGTACATCATCCTCTCCGTCAGCAGGATATGTATCTTGTACATGCTGTTTTGAAATCCTCTGCATGAAGCATGCAAAACTGTAATGAGTAGGTTTCGTGAAAACTAAGTTGAGTTTGATTATTTTGCACAGAGAAACGACAAGTAGTAGAATTGAATATATAATAAAGTTTCTTGTCATAGCACGGTTGTGCATAGTTGTGTGTGGTACTACTATTATATTCATAATGCTTTCACAAAATTGGGAGCAGATAGATTTCTAGTTTATTTTTCTGTACACAAATAAGTACATGAGTACACAACAAATAATCTTGTAACATATGTATGGTGAGACAAGTAATTGAAGCAAAATTATCTTGATCATAACTCACAAGAAGAGGTTGTAAAAGTGTGATGTCGCGTCCAAATTTTCGATGATGACTTTGAACAACCTGCGTCAGCTGAGTCCTAAACCCATGGCATTTCTAGCATCCACACGGGTACCTTGTGATTCCTTGTCTCGCTGCCAAAGCCCTCTCTATATGATATGCCTCGCCAAGTCGTGTTTCTCTCATTTTGTAAACCGCTGTAGTGCAAGATAAATACTTTAGTACAAAGACAATGATCGATTAGGATTGAAACCCATGATCATGAAACAAGACACAAATACGCCAACCACCACATCATGTGAACCAAGCATGTGGATACAATGAACTCATTCAACCAGACACAAAATTCAATAGTATGACACAAGCCCATCAAGAAGCTATCTCAAACACTGGTACTCCAGCACCGAGGAACATTTCTGTGGTTACAGGTCGGGCATTTGATCTGGGCGATCTAACTGTGAAAGGGAAAAATTTAAGGAATAGGAACACAACAACCCGCTTCTTTCGACTAAAGGCGGGCCGATCGATGACACTGACTAGAAGGTGGTTTTACCTCACCGACGTAAATGAAGGCTCCCTTGTATTTGTGGCCAACGTTGGTTAATGTTCTTCCTAGTATGTCCAACCCCGATGAAACTGCAATCCCTGTGTATGAGAATTTTTTTTCATGTACCTTAGTCTTCTGCATCTAAGCCACTCGCATGGAAAAAATTGAAATGCTTGAACCACATCGAAAGATAAACCTATTTCAAAAATAGAAGAATTGGACATTGACAAACAAAAAACAACCGTGTAAAAGTTAAACTTACCTGGTGGAGTGAGCAAGGCAAAGCCGCCTGTCTCGAGCTCAGTGGAGTAGGGAGAGAACCGTGTTCGCCATAGCTTCCCTGGGTCATCAAGCTTTGAAAGCTTTTGCTTTTCGAACGACCTCGTTCTCCATGCGGAGTTCAGAAAATGAACAACACCATGCACCTGTAATGTATAGCAAAATTCTAATGGGGCCGTAGAGTATGAGCAGGAGCGCTGGCGAGTTCTCTAGACCGAGGCTCTCTCAGTTAGTTCCAGACGAAGTGCACTCTGAAGTCTGAAGTTGCTATCGGACACCTCAAAGGAGCACAGTGCGACTCAACGGACGCCACCATTGCGAGCAGCACGCCTGGACCCCTACTGCAGCTGTCAAGGGTGATTTGACATGAGGGGTACGTAAATGACATGAAATCACCTTTTTGGAGATTTTCATCAACACAAAAGATTGAGTAAATTTTCTAAAATCTAATTGATTTCCTCATAATTGCTTGCTTTTTGTCATTTGACATCCTTCACTGTGCGTACTAACTTTTGGTGGCTTCTTCATTGCAATTTCTCTGTGTTCACTACATCAACCCCAACCCTATCTATCTCTAAATTGCTCAGACAACGGAAGATGGAGAAATACTTTAAGGTAAGTGAGATCACTTACCCTCTTTGAGTTGGAATGATTGTAAGTTTTGGCTTGAAACAGGTGACACCGCTTGAAGCCCTCGTTCTTTACTTTGTGCACTTATCTCGCAAATGCGTTGCCTTGTCGCGGTTGGTACTATACGACCAATATACTAAAGTGTCATAAACTCACAGATCGACTTTGCGTACTCCGCAAACGTAAAGTTGAGTTTCACGATGAGGGTTTCAGATTACGAGTTGCACAGGTACAGGACAATAGTCGATAACGAGGCGCTACTGCAAGAAAGGACCGACGTACAAAACATGTTGTAAGTTACACAGAATTTTACGTTTTTTGACGGGGCTCACAGGAACTCACAGTAGTTCTGAGATTTGTCATTGTCATCTTCTTTAATCGGGTCAGGTTCTTACTTATTAGAGGCCGCAAAGTTAGTGTGCATGGCGTGATTGGAGTGGCCATGCAAGTGCGCACAGCGCAATGCCGTCATTTGCTTCTTTTCCTCGAATTTCGTTGCGTCGTCACCCGCAACTTCTGTAAGTGGAGTCACAAAGGTGACGACGTCCTCAATAAACGGGATATTAACAAGGGTTTCATGAGGTTAAAAATTCCAATCTTAACAGAGATTGCTTAAAATAGTTAATATATTGGATGAGTGTTTAGAACGTTCATGGTCGTTTGAGGCACAAAGTTCGAGGTTTGTTGACTTCCTTCTGAAACGAGCTTGTCATTTTTTTAGTCACCTCACCTGCTTGCCGCTTCTCACGCAGTCTGTTTTACTTTGTGATTATGTATAGATATGCAGCTCAGGATGCTAACGTTTTGGAAGAAGCACATACGGCTCTGGTAACCGGCGAGATAAGAACCCCATCCATAGCAAGCCCTGAAACATCTGAGGCAGAAGACGATGACAAAGAGATATTGGCGCGGTCACCTGGAGCAGAGACTTCAAATCCACTCAGCAGTGGCAAAGAGGTCGTGAAGAAGGAATCTGAAAGATGTTCCGACTCCAAGTCTATATCTTCTGAGGAGGACACAGAGGACAGTGCCGTTGGCGACAACACAGGTTCTTCGTACTCGGTTGAGGAAGAGTACACGACCACCTTGACAACAACGTCTGGATACAATCTACCAGCGTACACAACGATAGCCACAAGACATCTTGCACAGACTGCACCGACGATACCAATGAGGTACTTGCGGCGGACCCACCTCCCCCTTGAGCCTTCAAGATAAGACATGGTTTTTTTACTCTGTTTTTATGATCCAATGTTTGTTTTTTTTCTGTAAACTAGGATTGAGTGAGTCTGTGAATGGATGGAACTACATTATCAGCTGTCTAGGGAATGTTTGAAATGTACAGTAGAAAACATTATTTTGTTGATAAGTCCATTTTGTACCCAAATTTATATGTTGTCCTGAAGAAGTAGAAGTTGACGAATGGAAGAGTGTGGATCAATTGGAGATGAACGATCGGAAAAACTTGTAATAAGTGTGTACAGAGCAGCAACAATGAAGATGCAGAAGGTACGGCCATAACACACAGACCGGCAACGAGGTCCACTACAAAGACGGCAACATATTGTGAGGACAAATCGTCTGTGCCAAAAGAAGACGAACACACTCGTCCTCAACAACAACAAAGTTGTGATGTAAGTATTGTTAAAGTAATTTCAATGTATATTGGTAGTTTTCATTTCAATATGTAAGAGTAAGTTAAATACGAATCATGTCTCGGTAATTGCTGCTTCATATAATCATATTGACTGTACATGTATTAGAAGGTGCCAGTTATTTCGTAAAGTTATTCGAGTTGATTTCCATAAGTAGCTGAAATGACAGTCAAACTTATATCAAGTCATATGTGTGCAATGCAATCATGTATAAATTTGAATTTGCAAAATTTGAGAAAAATCAGTCGCAGTTCTTAATTAGTTTTTATGTTGAATGAATCAGATAATGGCACCAAGAGAAGTTATTGGGAACCGCAGAGAAGATTTTGTGCAGTGGAGGGATTCACCACAATCGATGGTGGGAGGTGGCAGTCAAGGAGGCGGCACTTCAACTTCATCTATCCAGAAAAACAGTCGAGCATCAAGGGTAGAAATTGCTGTCAACCATCAAATACAACGACAACAATTCCCAGATAGTCGGGATATCAGCAATACCGATGAGGTTGGAGCGCTCGGGGTTGGTGCTCTCATTCCGCGCCCCTCACCAATTCCTACGCAAGTTTCAACAAAAAAAATTCTACAGCCTCGTGCCACTGGTACGTCAGCAGCTTCAAACATATCTAATTCTCCACAACATGTTTTTCGCCAAGCAAGCTCATCTCCAGTAGGTCCTCCCTTGAGAACGTCGCCAGAAGAACATGAGGAGTATTACACAAACAATTACACTTGTGAGGATCCACAAAATCATATATCTGCTATAAATACAACGCCCCCAGAAGGTTAGTTTACAGCCTTCTTATATTATATTATAACTATCGTATATGTCATCAATTTTATTTATTGAGCAGTATGCATAGTTCATGTAGATTTACAAATAATGTGTTTGAATGTATAATGTCTTTACCTAGCTTGTACATATAATTGTACTGATACTAAAATGTTTGACTGACATGGTTGAGTCTTTGTATCCATACAGTGGCAAGTCGGTATATAAATAGGAAATTACATTTCTACGTTCCGACGAGAAGAGAAGAATCATTTTTAACGCCACAGCGTGGAGTTCCTACTAATCCGAGAAATACTTCGCGAAGTCCATTTACAAATAGAACACCCACACCGCCAAGAGAGACGAATACTCAGAGGAATTCCGAATCTCATCGTCGTGCCAATTCATTGCAACATGAAAGGGGAGAAGGCAGTCGAGAACGCAGCAAAGAACAGCGTGATTCTGAACAAGGAAACCTGCGCAATCATACGACCATGCAATTGCAGAGGCATGGGGTGGGCGAAGTGACTCCAAGGCATCCGCTTTCTGTAAACAGGGCCTCAAATAGAGAAGTAATTTGCTAAACCCTTCATGATATTGTCTGTTTTGTGAATATCTAGTCCAAGTAGATAAATCTGCATAATCCTACAAGTAAGTTTCAGGAAACGGTGGTAATGGATGTAACTACAAGTACATGACATAGCTTAATATTCATAGTCATGCCTAGAGTTTGAGTTGGAAAATTAAACAGAACTGTTCTCAGATTGCAACAAAGTATTCGGGGACGAATATGATCTGTAGGGCGTAGGTGGGTCATTGCAGCGCTGAAGTCCAAGTCATCAATACTATGAACGCAATAATACAAGTACGATTTGTAAGTACAAAACATATGTACAGAAGATTAATGATAAGTGAAACTAATTAGTACTGAAGTAAGTGGATAAATATATGTCCCGTCAACACTTTGATTATGTGAGTTTAGGTGACATGATATGTATTGTGCTTGTTTTCTAGGAGATTGTGCGTACCCTCCAAGACTACCGTTCTGAGGAAGACATCAGACCAAATGTGTGTGAGCATCAGCCCAGGACTTACTCATTCTACAACGACGACGTTGTTGAAAACGATGGCCACTCTGAAGGACAAGACACAGAGGATGAAGGTATGGAAGAGCAGACACATTCCAGGGATTTAGCGGACATCGAGATTGCTCATGAGGAAAATTATCCAACTGAAGCAGAGAAACGAAAAGAACGCAGACACGCACAAGCATCGAGAGAAAGAGAAGGAGAAAAACGATGTCTGGAAGGTCGACCGAGGAACTATCTCTTAGTTGAGCCCATCAGCGGGCTGCCATACGGGCAGGGAGTAGGTGCCTGGCGAAAGGAGCTGAAGCTGCTATTGCGAAAACTTGATCCATCCATAGGAAATATCAATAAGCATCCCCCGGCGCTTCTAAAGGAGATAGCCGAATGGATTCAACACACATGGGAGTATAGCGCACCCATCAGCGACAGATATGTGAAGGACGTGATTGCTCGTGCGGTTTCTTTAAGGCGTTCTGACTTGTGGAGAAAAATCCGATGGGGGGAGAGGAAACCAGATGACGTAACAGATCGCACTTGGCGGTCTTTGGCACGGGAGTTGAATAACCCGGCAACCATAAAGAAAGCCGAGATATGTAGCCGAGCAAACGCTAGCCGGCATAATTTCGGGAGAACTGGCCCTTCAGGTGAGGTTGGGGACTTGGGGTGCGTGAAAGACTGAGAAAAAGACTAAGAAGATCACCGGATCCTGAGAAGTCAACTTTAAAATGGCGAGGGACAAGGGCTACGGCGGTCGATCAAAGCGCAACAAACCGCATGATACCATTATGCATGGAAGTAGGGATGAACATTTACGTTCCCAGATGCAGGAGCTTCCTCAGAACCACAACGATTCACGACCAGAAGGAGAATCTCCTCAGTTGCCAACTAGTCCAGGAGGAATGGGTGAAGGATGGCTACAATTCCAAGATGGCAGCACATCAGAATTGGGAATTGTAAGTAATACCAATATTTCCTCCGGTGTATTGTCAATATCAGAGAAAGATCTTGCACAACACCCAATGGTAATGCGAATGATCCGAAGATTGGAGGCGCTCGAGGAGAAGAGAACGCAAGATTCGGTGGAGAAAGACCCGATTCGCGTAGAGAAAAACTCTCACACTGCTGCAGACGAAATATCGGAGCAATTGCCGATAGAGGAATCGTTGGTGGAAGAAGTTCTTGTCGGACAGAACTCAGCAGCGAAGCAGGTGTGTTTTACGGTGTTTCAATGAATCTAGAATGAATTCGAATTTGTTGCAAGTGTTTGAAACAAAATACCAGTAAAATATGTTTGAAAAGAATGATTCGTAAAAATTTCTTAATTCTTTATATGGCTCTCACAGGTTGGGGAGGAAGGTACACATCCGGAATCCAATCAAGGAATTCGGAAGTCCACTCGGGCAAAGAAGAAATCCAAGAAGTCTTAAAAGCACCAGTAAGTTCATTTCCATTTTCAAGGATGCCATCATATCACTGTAACAGAAGATTCTAAATTTCTGATACAATTCACATTTAACTATCTGTTTTGACATACATGTTTTCGTTTTTAATCAAATGAGGTTCATGAATCATGACCTTTTTAATGAGCTAGAAATATGTTGATCACTGAGTTTCTATCCCTTAGTTAAGCTAATTTTCACTAATTACGTGATTTGTTTTGAAACAGGTCAATTGTTCAAGCACACAAAATGCCGACAATGATGGAGGTATAACTATATTATCTATACCGAGATACTATGCAAGAGCGGAATAGTAAGATATACCAAAGATTTTTTCTTTAAAAGCTGTTACATAGGCAGATGGTTAATCCGGTTTTTACATGAACAGATGTTGTATCCGGTTGTGCTGAACCTTATGTTCATATGGCATATGATCCTCTGTGAACAATATGTGTAGTTTTTTGAAGGTGTATATATTCATGACAATATGAACACCAAATTTTCCGGAGTAGTTGCTCAATATTGGCACTTAACTACCTCATCGATAACGCATACACAATTGTAGAGAATATAATTGCGTACTGGTGCATTTAAAGTGAGCAAACAAAAGAACTCTCCAGTAACTGTTAAACAACGTGTATACAGTATTTCATATGGACCTTCAATATACGGATTTGACTATTAATATTACATTTTGAAAAACTGCTTCTTGTTTCTTCTAACGAAATCACTGAATGATAATTAACCACGTCAATATTCTATCATTAAATTACATGGATTCATAAAAAACTGCAAAAGAGGCACTGGTCCACATGTCATCGGTGCAAGAGAGCCTCATTAATAGAAATTTTCGCACATAATTTACTTAGTTTTACATTTCACTTTTCAGTTTTCACCCTATCGTAAACAAAAAAGTTAATATATTTTATCTACACAAGTAGGAAATATTATTCCACGCTGGCAGACTCACACAACGGTAACTTGGCAACGACCATCACAAAAACTGAATGACGTGGAAATATGTCCGAAATGACTACAAAATCAACGTAGTTCTGTCAATTGGATGACCGAATCAGGGTCTCCTAATTGACGGGACAGTTGGCGAAATTCTGTCAATTTTCAATCAATTAAGCCATATATTTCCTTGTAGTGTCTAGACGTTGCCATTCATATATTTCGATACCTCAAGGCGCATCCCAACTTGGCAATTCACTATCAGCGGGGGGAATTAGTCAAGCCGATAGGTTTTTCTCATAGTGATTTTGCAGGAGACGTTGAGGGGCGCAGATTAACGACTAGGTTTATATTCTCACTTGGCAGTGGCCCCGTTTCTTGGAGCAGCAAGCGGCAAAGTGAAGTAGCTCAATCTTCATCCGAAGCGGAGTATCATGCCTTAGCCGAAGCTGCCAAGGAAGCTCAATGGATTCGATACTTACTCACTGACATGGGATTCAAGTTAGAAGAACCCATTACAATTTCTTGTGATAATTAGTCATGCATAAAGATGGCCAAGAACCCTGTCTTACATGCACGGACGAAGCACATAGAGACACAATATCACTTCATCCGAGATTACATCAAGAAAGGAAGAATCCAGGTTGAATTTGTACGATCAAATGATCAATTAGTTGACGGGCTGACAAGACGATTGAGCAAGATCAGATTCAACGAAATCAATAACAAGCTACAAATGATTGAGACAGAGAGTCATGAATAGTTGTAGCTTTATTTAGTTGTCCAATATTATAGTAGAATAGTTTTTTTAGTCTTCGGTAGAACTCGTGCACCTCTTCAGAATAGGCATATAAGGTAGAGTGTCCTAAAAGCGCCACCTTAAGGGATCTGACCTATTTTTAGCACTAGTAAATTCAAAATAAGACTATGACCACATTCGAAATAGGTTTTTGGGAGGATTGCAAAAATTTGCAACATGTAATTTTCATTTGTGAATTTTATACAAAATTCCAAAGTGCTAAGTAAGATTTGACCCAAATGCGTTATATACAAATGAGGTACATTTGTATCTTCACAATCCAGATCGCTTTTAGGTCCTGTGGCGCTTTTAGGACACTCTACCTTAATTGTAGTATTAGCTTTTCCCATCTACCGAGGCTCATCCTATATACGGAAGAAGATTCGCTTTCTCGTCATGCTCTCACTGGAGACGAACCGGTTCATGGAAGCTCACAAGTCTGGTGTGCGGGGGTGTTGGATCATGTATGACCACATCTATCTACTACTTGAGCTTACTTGTACAAACAAACCAAAATAGTTAGTAACAATTCTGTTAAGTAACAGTAAGGTACAGACACCCATAACGGATAATTGTCCCACCACGGATACCTAGGCTTCTTCACTGCTGCGCATGACTGAACAAGAAACAGATAATTTTATCTGTGAAATGACATGTGCATGATATGTTAGTGGGAGGGGAGGTGGCCGAAATGGTGCACCCAAAAATGGGCATTGCTAATTTCAGTGACTAATATTAACATCATGTAGAGCAGGAATTGCCACCGCTTCGTGCCAACTTAAGGTGATTAGATATTTATATCTAATTTCCCTTGGTGGTGGTTGGTAAGCCATAAAGTTATCCGTCATTAGTATGAGAATTAGCGGTTACTGGTTTGACATATGCTAGAATTCCGGATCTCATATCATGGGAATTGGAAAATAAAGAGCTCAAGTGTGCTCTTTCGGTGTCACACATTTTCATGACCTTCAGAGCATTCTCATGACTCTCATGAGTGTCCATGTCCATACACACAGTGGTAGAGCTTAATAGCTTGGATCTTGAATCTCTTTCACAACTCAGGTACGTTGTTTGACTTGTTTCACATCAAACTCTCGTCTGGCTACTCTTTGACCATGCATTCTGCACTTTTGTCAAATTGTATTACTTGGTGATATATTGCTCTTTGACCATGCATTCTGCACTTTTGTGAGATTGTATTGCTTGGTGATATGTTGTTGAGTTTTTCTTGGATGGGCTCTTTTGGAGCTATTGTAAGGATTCTCTTCATTCGCCTATTGACAATCCATGTAAAAGTAGAGTTTAGGTTAACCGTGCCGTAGGCATGTTGTAGTCATGTGAACATGCCAATACTTATTATCCGAGGGTGTGTTGGGAGTGAAGCCTCACACTGATTTCTAGTTGAACAGGCTAGTGTATGTGCGTGCGAGAGATTACCTCATAGCAACTGTGAGTCATGGCATCCAATTTGCAACCAAGCAACAAGAATAGCTTGTCAGAAAGCGAACAAGAAAACAACAATGCATTGACTGAAGATAATACATTGGGCTACGGGAGTGAGGAGGAGCATTCAAGTGGAGACGAGTTTCAAGTGGGCGACCAAGAGGTCGACTACAATGAACTAGAGCGGGTGATTGGCGGGCCAGAGAGGAGGAGCGGAGCCATACTGTCTGCTTCAAGGAGTCACGGGCCGCATAGGAGCCGAGCGTTACGCTTACAGTGTGCTTCGAGGAGTCACGGGCCGCATAGGAGTGGAGAGTTAAGCTTACAACCGCATAGGAGGGGAACATCGCAGCCTATGGAGCGGAACTTCAGTAGTCAGTCCCTCGAGCAGAATATCGGAAGTCAAACCCTGCAGCGGAACTTTGTCAGTCACCATGGGAGGAGGTGAACGGTGAAGAGCAACGACATGCATGTCTACTAAAGACATAACGGCTGTGGGCTCTCAAGTAGCCGCATCAGCCTTCAACTCCGTCCTGCAGGCCTCTGCAATCCACATCTCGCCCCCTGCAACACAGTCACGACCTTCTACTCGCAGATCTCGCATGCCACACAAAACAAGAAAATGGACGAATAGTCAGTTACGGGCTGCAGTGGCTGCCGTCGATGGAGGTATGAGTATGAAGAAAGCTTCTGATCTATATCACATACCTTACACATCTTTTTGCGAATGGTGTTTTGGCTTGAGGAGCAGTAGAAAAAAAGGGCCACCTTCAATCCTAAGTCAAAGTGAAGAAAAACAACTTGTTGACTATTGTATACGCATGTGTGAGATTGGGCAAGGTCTAACACCTACTGCGTTGAAGCTGAAAGTGTATGAGATCACAAAAGATAGAGTGACACCTTTCCGAGATGGCATTCCAAGTGGTGGTTGGATGCAGTGGTGGAGGCATCGCCACCCGGAGCTAACACTGCGTGTGTCTCAAGCTCTTGAAACAGCACGTGCACGGGGCCTATGTGCAGAGAATGTTCAAAGTTTTTATAAAAACTTGGAGAGTTCACTTACCTTGCATGAATATAGCGCAGACTGGATTTGGAACTGCGACGAGTCAGGTGCACAAGCTGGAAGAAGCGGTGGAGGAGTTGTCATTGCTCGTAGAGGCGCCCGCCATGTACACTCAATTGTGCCTGACCAAAGAGAGTGGCTTAGCGTTTTGGTCTGCATAAATGCAAGTGGAGTGAGTATCCCTTCATTCTATGTCTTTCGAGGCATGAAGTTTAGACAAAGTTACATTGAGAGATGTGAGCCCGGGGCTACGATGGCAATGCAACTCCGGGCTTGGATGGCGACATACCTCTTTAGTGCGTGGATTTTACACTTCATTGAAAGTGTCCAGAACATGGGGGGAATTTCACCTGAGCGGAAGCACCTTTTGATACTCGATGGACATAACTCACATTGCACATTAGATGTCGTTCTCGAGGCGCGTGCTGCAAGCTTGGACATGCTCACGCTTCCCGCGCATACATCTCACGCCCTGCAACCACTAGATGTTGGTGTATTTAAGTCATTCAAACAAAATTTTAGAAGTTACAGGGACTTTTGGACATCTCGAAATTTGTCGCAGCCTGCAACGAAGTCAACATTGTCTCATTGGGTTCATCTCGCTTTGCGCAAAGCATTGACAAAGGAGAATATATGCAGCGGATTCAAAGCGACAGGCATCCATCCACCAAACTCAGCAGCAGTGAATAAGTACTTGGCCCCTTCTGATATCTTCACAGCCTCCAACGATGCAGCCGCTGTTGACATGCACGTCGATGAAGAGCTCCAGGTACTCTTTTGCTTGTACTCTGTTTACAAGAACAATGGATGTGCATGATTTAATTCTCACCTCAATAGCATCACCTTTTTGTTCTCATACGTTGCTTGCACAACAACCCACAAAAAATGAGAAGAATCGTCCTTACAAAACTAGCAACAAATGAACATGTTTTTTAATGGACAAACAAAGACGAATTTATAACAAGTCAGAAAGTTAGAAGGCTCTAGCTCCAACACCATGCATCATGGCTCGTCGGTTTTTGAGAATCCTACCTTATTGGCCTTGCGTGGCGAGGTGTCCTCCATAGCGTCTCGTACGGTTAGTAGCAGCAACCGCATTCGTTATATTACCAGAATCGTGATTAATCCCATTGTATACAAAGTACTTTATTAATTTCTAATCGTTGATGGTGCATACCCATGCTTTAGAATGTCATGATTAAAGCTAGCTTCACAGGCTCTCGACGTGTAAGTGCGACCATCCAATGTTATTAAGTAGGCTGGCATGTAGTTATACAACAAATAGTGAAAATGAAGGTTATTGTATGCACCTTCAGAGCTTCCAACCATGCAGCCGCTATTAGACAATACAGTGGTCGGCGAAGAGCTCCAGGTATTCGATCACTGTATTGTTTCTAAAATACATCAGAAAGTCCTTTCCTGTTCTCATATGCAACTTGTTTCACTTTGTTTTATTCTGCTAAAATTCATAGTGCATGAATCTCGACTCTCCATCTCCGATCATACCTGCTTTGGGACCAAATCACATGTTCATGGCTCATTAGTTTGCATACAGTCGCCATCAAGATTCATAATCTGTAATTGTAGGTGTAAGAGATTCATGATTTTAGAAAACATGAGCTTACCATAATCTTCAAAGTCTCCATTTGCATGTCGTCAGCATTCACTTTAGGATTCGTGGCTTGAATCGCTTGGTACGTCGTCAAGCCCTCGTACGTCCTGTTTGCAATGATGAATATCGTCTCGGCCTCCACCACCACGTGACTCGTGGCGCCTGGCAGTACCCGTTCGCATTGCAGGAGCACAAAATTAACATCGAAACTACCACTGTTGATATGCAGGTCAACGAAGAGCTTCAGGTACATGCATGCAACGACCACATTTTAGTGCCCATACAAACGAGTCAGAACGAACATGAAAAGCAACATGCAGCACACGAGGACGACAGTGATGAGGAGTCTGAGCCAAACGTACTTGGCGAGGAGGTACGGCTGGAGATGGGAAACAAATTTGACGAGGTCCCGGACTCAAGCGCCGCCCATTACTTTGTTGCTCCAGATCCTGCAGACATCGGAGAAGGAGCACTCGAAATTGCAACTGTTGATAATACCGAGGGGGGACCCAACTCTATTACACGGTTCTTGACATTGCCGACCATTGCAGCCCGGGCAAGCTCTAAACGGAAAGATCCCCTGCTAGACTTCACGAAGTCCAAGATTTTGACGTCCAACGAATACACAACAGCAGTTCAGAGACTCAATGACGCAAAAGAATCAGCAGCGCGAGAAAAGGAGAGATTACGTACCAAGAAGGAGGCCCAGCGACAACAAAAGGCTGCTGAGAAGGAGGCGCGCGCTATTGCAGTAGCCGAAGCCCGAGCTCGCCGAACGGAGGAAAGAGAGGAGGTAGCGCATGTGAAGGCGCAACGCCTAGCTGAGGCCGCAACAACGCGTGCTGCAAAAGCCGCAGAGAAAGCACGAAGCACCTCGACAAGGCGCGGGGGCAGGGCAACGGAGATATCCCAAGGTCGCCAATTCGGTGGACAGGGAGAAGCGACTGCGGAAAATCCAATTGCGCAACAAGCACGTTCTTCTGATTTTGCTTTCAATGTAGGAGGTATTCAAAACCCTTACTTCGCGAGCTCGTACGCTTCACCATCTGCGCCACTGCAACACCCTTATTTCCTACCTTTCGGTCAATTCGGCAACCCTGTGATATCTATGTCGCCAAACCCTCAACCTCAAACTCTTCAACAACCGGCATCTCACATGTTCCTTACTCAAGGCTGGGTACCTACAGATGGGGGAGGAGGTGAAGCACGGAGGAGCGATGGAGCGCGGGAAGGAGCCGTTGACAACGTCGGCAATTACTACCGAAACTTGCAAAAATTGTGTCCTCTGTGGGGACGAAAGGAACGTGTGATGGGGAGCGCGGGACACAAAAAAAGGAAGTTGAGTGGCCTCAATATGGCAAGGGTATGGTTGGCACTGGAAGCGAGTGGGTGGCCGAAATGGGATTGAGAATTGTCCGTTTTATGCCAACAGGCAGCTAGATTTGCATGATGTGTAAAGTGCATTTTCATACATCGAATTGCGTTCAGTGCTCTTATTCCTCAACAGTCATGAGTGAAGCTATATGTTGCTTGTGTGTCTCACTCACTTTTGCACTTAAAAATCTGTAGTAATTTCAATTTGGCTTATTTTTTTTAAAAAAAAATCTCATTCTTCCTGAACCTTATTTCTCTTCAAAGGAAAAATACCTCCTTCTTCATAACCACAACCACACCATGCTGAAATGCTTAAGTTATCCGTTATAGGTGCCTGTACCTTAAGGCAAGAACAAGAACTACACTTAGACAGCAAATAGTGAGTACTGAGTAATCTTATTTAAGGCATGATAATGACAATGGAAAACACATGTGTGGTGTATACCTTAGTTCCTTCAAAACTTTGCGCAAGGGTGTTACAGAAAGGGAATCACATGACAAGGTTTAGCTCCACCAAACTTCACCTCTTCATTTGTAAGCACGTCTTCCAGGATGAGGCCCCATCCCAGTCCCTTTTTTCCCCGTGAGCCTCGAATATTGCTTTGCCTCCTTCACCGTGCACGTACTTGGATTATCCGAGCTGAGCATGGGAGTACCAAAGAGAAGCACTTCCCGCTCTCTTCGGACAAAGCAATCAACTACATGATTATAGTCATTCTTCTCAAAATTTAATCTTAAGTGGTTGAATGATTTACATGAAGGTGTTTGTGCACTCAAACTATCAACCATACTACTAAGTTTCTAAATGTCTTGCCTTATCTTGTTTTACATACACTTGATTTAAAAGATCTTAATTAAATTATTAAGGAGGGGTAGCAAAAAATTATGAATATAAAATTTTGGCAAATTCACATATATCACTTGATATTCTACTTTAAATCAAATTAAAAACTTACAGAAATCAGTGCTTTAAATGTAATGAAAATTATCAAAAATGAAACAAAAATGAACTAAATTGAAACAATTCATTTCAAATTTCATAATCACTATTTCATGTCAAGTTTTAGTCTGAGGACAAAGTTCTTAGAGTCTAAACATTCTCTTGTTTTCGTTATCATTATTTTTTTCAAAAATAAAACGCTATAATAGGATATTAATTTGAGGCCTCGATCTATATTGTACAATGGGGCACAAAAATAACTCGAACTACCTTCTAAAAAAGTTTTATAAAAAAGTTTGAAATCTGCATGTGTACTCAAAAATGATCCGAATTGCAATCTGTAAAAGTTGATGGAACCAAATCAGAGTGTTTTTTAGTATCCTTGCAAAAATTTGCTACTTCTTTGTAAACTTGTTCAAAACAACTGTAAATCTCTGTGCTTTATCTACAATTGACCACTCTCACTTTTTGCTTCACATAGAATGTTTAGTTTCACTTGCAAATTTGATATGAGGGCCTAAAGTTGTTCTTTAGATATTTGAGCCCATTGCTGAATGTTCAAAAGATATTGTTCTCTCTAAACTCTAGAGTTAATGTGCTTTCCTTATGAATTTTAAATCAATACTCAAGATGGAAAATTGAACTTTTGTTTAAACGCGTCAAGAATTCTAAAAGAAATTGAGTTTGGCAATGAGCTTACGCAAGCATTCACGCTAACCCTAGGGGCAGCGGAGCTCCCAAGAACTTCTTTCCGGGAGAGAAGAGGAAAACGTCGGGGCCGAGGGGGAAGCCAAGCCAAGCGTCTCACCGCGCAAGCCAGAGCCTGCGCGTCGGTATGTGAGAATCATGACGGATGCTGATGCTCCTGCTGCTTTTGTACGACTCGAAAGCGAATGATCGGCCCAAGCACCGACCGTCGACCCTAAGTCCTGCTCGTTACTTTTCTGCTTCTCGCTCTGTTTCCCCCTTTGTCTCTCTACCTCTCTCTTTCGCTCGCTCCATTATTAGGGTTTCGTCGCCCTAAATCGCTCGCGCTCCTTCTCTGCGCCCGACCGTCCCGGCCAGCCCAGCCACATGATCGATTGTTAACTTTTCGTCTAGGGTTTCGTTGTCGCACCCAGCTATGGGAGCTCCTAAGCAGAAGTGGACCGCCGAAGAGGAGGCTGCCCTTCGCGCTGGCGTTGAGAAGTACGGACCTGGCAAGTGGCGTGCAATTCAGAAGGATTCCAAGTTCGGCCCCTGTCTGACCTCTCGTTCCAACGTAGACCTTAAGGTGAGCATTTTTCCTTTTCCCTCCTCCTCCCGCGCTGCCGTGCTTTTTCTGCAGCCGTATCTTCGCCACAACTCAACTTAGGGTCTGATCCTGACATGTTGTCGGACCTCTAACCTATTCCGGTCAATCGCATTAAATCGGGACGCGACATTCTCTTACGCTGGAGATGAAGAATTCTGCGGTGGGGGATGCTGGCGCACCCTTCAATCTCCCTACCTGGCTGTCTATGCTTCTCATCAAGAATTTCTCTTAGGCCGAAGAACACCTTTTTTCCTGGGTCGCACAGGGGCCCTGAGTGGTTGCGTACTGACTGGCGCATGAGTTTCTCATGGTGCTTCTTGTCCGCCGTACGATCCTCGCGGTATGGTGATCATCTGACCCAGTACGACGCCAAGCTTTGAGCATGTTCCGGCATCTTACCTTTTTCTGCTGGCAACACTTGCTTGGAGCAGCTTGCGTCCGGTGCCGCTTGGAGTCATTTTAGTCGTCTGATTGTGCATCGTCAAGTAGTTGTTGTGAGATCATTGCATCGACGGGCCCGTAAATTGCTGGTGCGTGTAGTGTGGTCACAGCACACGGCTTGTGAGGTTCCGCTCGCAAGCCGAGGTCACGTTGAGTCTTTCTGAAAGCGTTATAATGGATGCCCTGTTTGTGAACCGACGAAAGAAGCTTTGCTTGGGAAATCGTTCGAGAGTCAATGCAATGACAGGGGAAGGTGAGCGCCGCTCAATTGAAGTGTCGTGGGCGAGATTGTTGCTCTACGTCTAGGTCTTGAGGATTTTGAGCGAGAGTCTGTTTCTTGAATTCCCGGCGACTGAGTAGTGTAAACCCGGAACTCGCCATCATCAGTCGAGCGCCTGTCACGGCTGGTCTCTCGTGTGGGATGGTTGACTACATTGGAGAATCCGTGGGACGGTTTCGGTCACCTTCGCGGATCCTTACTGGGTGACTCATGGAAGTAGTTTCTGTTCTTTCTAAGGAAAAACTGGTTCGAAGCCAGACAGCAGCCTTTGGGAAACCATGACGAGGACATCGACGACGATGATATAGATGTGGAAGTGGCTGTACGCATGTGTATTTGCGCTTCATTCATCGTGGGTCCTTGTTGTGCGTGTGCACACTGGGCCTCGGTGCTCTGTTTTTTCGATGTATGATTTTATCGGGATCGGGAGTTGGAGGTGCCGTTTTCGTTTCCCTCGCCGAGTTCCACTCGTCGATGGAACTGAGTGTCCAGCAGCAGTGAAAGATTTGGGCGGTGAGGAGGTTATTGACAATCTTCTTGTGCTTGATTGTAGGATAAATGGCGAAACATGAGTGTAAGTGCCAACGGTCTGGGTTCGGCGAGGAAGCCCTTGGCTTCGACTGCTGGACAGGGGATGTTGACCTTGATGGAGGATGCAGTCTCGGTGAATCCTTTGGCTGTTTTGCCGCCGGGAGATGACCCGTATGTGGTGAAAAGGGACAGTGCGGACACATCCGGAGATCGCAAGTCACTTGGTTCGAGGTAGTACTTGGTCTCTGTATGTGTATGTTCGCAATGTGGTTGTAAGGTTGTGGGTGTTCTTTGTTAGTGGTTATGGCGTTGATTTTTGTCAGTGGTCATGGCGTCGAGCATGCGATGCCGTTGACATCTAGTACGACTGATTTTCTCGTATGGCAGGTACGATAACATGGTCTTCGAGGCAGTGGCGGGATTAAAAGAACCATACGGCTCTAGCAACGCCTCCATCGCCAGCTACATCGAGGTGAGGTGGCATCTGCTCGTGGACTGGACCTCTCCTTTGTTTACACCCTACTCTAGTCGAGTTCGTATGATATTTTAGTGTGCCGCCGGTCGAACTTGGGCTGAAGTTCGCGAGGAAGTTCTTGTACTTTGGAACTCGTCGTTCAGGACATTCTTCATGTCATCAGAAGTATGTGCTGGTAACCACGTTGTGTTCTCGGAGGCATGGGGGATCCTCTTTTGGGTCGAGCTTTGTCACTAAAACTTGTGGTCTGAGTCTGCGATGGGGTATGCCAGTGGAGAGACTCGATGAGCCGGACATGTCGTAGTCACGGTCTCTGGTCATTTGAGCATTTGCGAGTGACGACATTGCCTTGCGCGATGCTTCTTCATCCCGTAGGAAAGTTGTCGTCGACTTGGGCTCGTACCGGGAGCATCCCTTTTTGTTTCTGATAGCTGGCTTCCCGTCTTCCTGGACGTGTGAGTGGGTCTCAGCCTGAGTGGAAGTGACGTGTGGGTAACGTCTTTGTCGCTGACGACAGCAGTAGGAGATGTCTTCCACGACGTCGTGGCTTGCCGAAACCCGTTGTAACATGGGATTGTGAGTCGTAAGGAGTCAATGGAGAGCAGATTGAGAATAATAGAGTGGCCCAGGTCATGGAGTGACGACTGGAGGTCTCAAAGCAATCCTAATTTTCTTACTGCTAGTGTAAGGATTCTTCAGATAGACAGTCGTAATGAAATGCTGATCAATGAACTGTTGGATTGATTCAGGAGCGGCATGCAGTGCCTTCAAATTTTCGGAGGCTGCTCACAACCAAACTTAAGTCATTAGCTCTTTCAGGGAAGTTAGTAAAGGTCAGCTGTTCTTCCAAGCATGAAACCATGGGTCGGGCTTGGCAGGTTTCCCTTTTCTGCATGCAAGTAGTCCGCGAGCCCATGAGTGTTTAGGTTGAAACGAACGGGTCTTTTAACGGACGATGTAGGGACTCTGTAGACGCATGACTTGTGAGAGTGCTCGTTAAACTGCGAGCTGGTGTCCGGGATTGTCTACGGCCGACTCCTTTGAGGGATGGTTTTCAGTTGTGTCCGGCTGTGTTTATACGTGAGTCCTGGTTCTGTCTGGCTTGAAGTCACGTGCAGAAATGGCACTTATGGTTAAATCGTGTCAGCAGGTTCGGCAGAATTACAAGATCAACGACGGTAATGAAAGCCCGTCGCCGGCCGTGGAGGAGCCTGAAGTGAGAGAGAGGGAGAATGCTGTGACAGTCAGTGACGGTCGTGTACAAAAGGGCTCCCGCCTGAGGCGGCAGGAGGTTCACAGCGATGACAGCAACAAGCCACATGCCTCACGCTTTCCCAGAGAGTTGTGGGACCTTCGAGATAGCTCAAAGAAGACGAGGCCCGAAAATTCCATGTATAAGAAGCCCAAAATGGACATCGAGCACCTTGCGAAGGCCAGGGCGAAGACCGCCGAGGAGGCTGCACGAGCAGCTGCCGTGGCCGTTGCTGAAGCCGAAGCCGCTGCCCTCGCTGCCGAAACCGCGGCCCGAGAAGCAGAGGCAGCCGAAGCGGAAGCTGAGGCTCTTGAAGCTGCTGCCGAAGCAGCAGCTGCTGCAGCAACCAGACCTCCAAAGAAATGTAAGCGCAGATATATAATGCCCGTCGCCCTTCGTCAAAGTTGAATGGCATCTAGCAGTTGTTCTTGAGAGTATGTCCATACGGCAGCTGTATAGAAGCCTGTTGTGCATCGTGTACTTCGCCTAACATCGATACGACATTGACGTGTGGTGCAACAGTGCGAGCGATGGCAATCATGCAGGAGGTTGCTGTGAATGGGTAGCCGAAGCTCTGAAGCTCCGGAACACGCGGAAGGTGTCGGGGAACGTAAATGTACGTGGATCGACTGTGATGAAGTCCCACTCCAACCTGGTCGCGACAAGGTGTCGACGCTAGGCAAACAATACTGTATTGTAGACAATTTGGCTTGTTCATATAGAAGCCAGCTAGTTTAGATCTCGTTACCGAGGGAAACGAACACCCTGACTCCAGCTTTGATATTTTACAGCTTGGAGTTTTGCAGGCTTTGTGGCTTTGAGTGGCTCAGCATTTGTATCTTAAAAGATTGTGTACTTTGTGAAGGCTGTAGGAAGGAGGAACTTGAAGTCTCGTTCTGCTGTATCCTAAGAGCGACTCTCGATGTAATATTCTCATTTGATCCTTCATGTTTTCTCTTTCTCTTTCTCTAGAGAGCAAGCTTTAGCGGTGCTCACATCCTTGGGTGCAGTCGAAGTGGTGACGTGATGTTTGGCATGGCAGTGCTTGCGAGTGAGTTGAAAAGTGACATTCTTTGGTCCAGAAATATTTTGCGATGATGGGGATTTGATCTGGGGTTGGGGTTGAAGAGGCCGAATTTTGGACATGGAGTACTGTAGCTTCTTCAGTGCAGTCATTAATGATTGGCACATTTTTTCTGCGCAACACCCAATTGAATTATAGATTCAAATTTACAAGTGTGAAGTGGATAAACTGGACGAGGATAAATTTAAGCTCAATTCTCTAATATAAATCCTCATCATTCTCTCCTCATCATGGTCTCCTTGAGTTAAGGCATTTGCTTCGACCCAACTATAAAACAAGATATTCATTATATTGGGAAAATTCCATGATTTTGGGAAAATTCCATGATTTTGGGAAAATTCAGTTCAGGTCGTGTCGAGCTTAAGCTACACCAGCAAATAGGGTACTTCACTGAAATTGCAGAAAACAACCAATTGTCAAAACTTTAAAATGGCCATAACTTACTCAAAGTTTGTCCAAATAGGGCATATGAGGTGTTTTTTGACATCTACAGAAAACAAAGATGTCAAAAAACACCTCATATGCCCTATTTGGACAAAATTTGAGTAAGTCATGGCCATTTTAAAGTTTTAACAATTAGTTGTTTGGCCAGTTTCTATGAAGTTTCCAATCTGAGGGTGTAGTTTAGCTCGACTCGAGCTGAACTGTCATTAAATTGGGAAATTGAAAATCTCCTAGAATAATGAATATTGGGTTATAATCAAGGAGAACATGAAAACATTATCCCGCATGGAAAATTTAACAAACATTGGAGACATCAAAGTTAGTGATCGTTCTCCTTTTTTCAAGGTAGTGTGAAGCCAAACGGGACCAAGAGCACTTTACTCTCCAATCACAAGCTTTAATCCTTAAACGCCGAAGGTGCCTGAAACGGGCAACCCAAAGTTGGATCACAACATCTTTTGAACTTGGGCATCATGAATGATCCAATCAATGATGAGCTTGCAACCTCTTACAAGGTTATGTACAACCCCAACCTACCTATCACAATCCTTTCAAAGCACAAAATCACTCATACAATTGTGATTTGAATTCTAAATTTTCATTTTTTGAATGCATCACAAGAAGGTGACCAGTTTGACATCAAAATATAAGTGAAAAGTTGAGTACATTCAGAGCTACAAAGGAGATTCTGTTAGAATATGACCCCTCGGGTCACCTTCTGCATTTAAGGGTTAAGGGTTAAAAGGCCATGGTACGTCACCGTCATGGTCATTGTTATAAAACAAGCGACCCTAAGAAGCTACCATTCCGGGAATCCACCGGTAGTTTCGAGGACTCTAAAATAGCCACAATGATTGTCGGTACCAGATCTGACCTTCCTCCGATTCCGATGCTGCAATGAACGACTTGGTTACAAACTTCTCTATTTCTGGGTGTGCACCAATTTCAAGCTTGAACCCCTACCGATCCATGTGTACATGTACTAACATATCGAATGTTAAACGGCGCTTCACTGATTAACTTCCGTAGAATCAGGAATCTGCAACATGAATGGTCTCATCGGGAAACGCTAAAGCTACAATCAAAGCTTCATAACCCAAATGCAGACGTGACAGGGTAATCGGACTCTTTCCGAAGTAGAGATCCCCTTTTCGACTTTTCGAGTGAAGTTACATAACAGTTTCCCGGAGCGGTTGATTTGGATGCAAGCTAGGGTCGGTCAAAGTCTGCATTGAAGAAAGTGCGCATCTGGTGCCTGAAAAGCGGTGCATGGTTGCATTTTTCTACGTACTCTAATTGTAGCTCCCAGGCATTTTTTGGAAGAGCCAGGATTCGAGACGCCTGCGGTCGTTATCCATGCGATCAATCAATCGGTACAGACAAACGGTGGGCGAACACCTGTGCTGCAGACATATTGGGAAAAATCCAATATTTGAAAAGTCAACAGTCAAATGACAAGCCTGCAACCGACCTTGCTAACATCCACTTGCATTGACACCGGCTCACCTCGCAGTTGAGATATGCTACTCAACTACGGCAACCGTCGGTATGAGCATCCAGCACGTTGCAGACGTTGCAAACAGGCTGTCCAAATATAACTTGCATTTCGGAACTAGGTCTTGGAAGCTGTTTTCAGTGGAACCTTTGAAGTTGAATGTGTCGTGCTGAGATTAGAGTTTTCCTGAAAGTCTTGACATATGATCTCATCTACACATAAAGAGGATGTTTGGTTTCTTTCCTTTTGTTTTGTAGTGGGATCTTGCAAACCGGTGGAAAACTCTAAACGAGGAGGGAAGCACGGAATTTGTTTCATGGCGGAGGACCTACAGTGGAAAGGCTACGATGGAATTTCAAAGTATTCCTGACATCTAGATGTTAGAAATTTTAGAAAAGTTAGAAGTAAAATAGATTCAGAAACCCACTACTACTTCTACTGGACTTAGAGACACCTACTTCTACTCGACAAGCAGTATTACTAATACTTCAATTGGTTGTGGGAACGGGTTTCCCATTAATTTTGTAAAATTAAATTAAATTCAAAGGCATAACCAAATCATGACAAAAGCTAGGCGAACATTACAGGGCCACACTGCTACGTATAGTATAAGTCGTGATTTGTTTCCAACTTGCATTGTTGAATTGTGGACCATTCATTTGGTGTTCTTCATTTGATATAATATTCAGTAAGCAATTTGTAGCGTTCATCGGAATAATTGACTTGTAGGAACCTTGTCTATTCCACCAAATAGTGAATGGTGCAAGAATGCCAAATAATCTTGGGTGAATATCTTCTAAAACGAAGACACACTTAATTTAGGCTCAGGTATTCTACCCGAAATCGCCTCTATATGGTGGATTTAAAATTGAACAATCTTGAATGATTTATGATCGGCCAATATAAGGTAGAGGTGAATGAGAATGTAATGTGGTATATAAAATGATTGCATATGAAGTGAAAATGGGAATAGAATACAAAAGTCATTAGATAATTTCCGCCAAAATGGTGGGTTTAATTTGGAGTAGATATGCCACCAAAAGTAGACATTATCTTTGTAGTGTTAGATATATTACTATGGAGGTTAATATTATACACTATCTAAAATCATAATAAGACATATGGAACCATAATGTAGTTGACCATGAATGTCATTACATATGGCAATGAAAGATTATCGTGGGTCCAGAATGAATGATACTAAGCATAGTAGGAATAGAGTAGAAATCCTTCAATCAAGTTGCACATTGAACGAGAAGGACCAAGGACCATGGCAATGATTTCATTCAACTGTTAGAACATACTGAGGTGGATTGATCGATTCCGCGCAGACGAAAAATTCATAAGGAATTGAAAAACATAGTTATTATCTCAAATGGACAAATAAGGGATCCAAGCTCCTTAAAGAAGTTCACGTGCAACAACAGTAACATCATAGTACTAATGGTCCCTTTACACTATGTACCAAGAGCCATGACCAAGAAAACTAAAATCATTTTCATGGTCATGGCTCTTGGTCAAAAGCCGTGACCATGATAAATCAAAAATAGAATTTTGAGTGGCTTGGTCACTCTTGTAGTGTAAAGTGGATTTGGACCGGGAGAAGTTTAAGCTCAATTTTCTCATATAAATCCTCATCATTCCCTCCCTTACCCTCCCCTTTTTCCTCCTTTTCTTTTTATATGACTGAACTCTAGCCAATCAATGATTTTTGAGCCTCATGGTCTCCTTGATTGTAGTTGAGTCGAGCTATTTGCTTCGACTCAACTATAATCAAGGAGACCAAGAAAATATTATCCACTACGCACAATTGAGCATACTTTGGGGACTTGGAAGTTAGTGGTCATTCTCCTTTTTTCAAGGTAGTGTAAAGCCAAATGGGACCAAGAGCATTTTACTCTCCAATCACAAGTTTTAAAAGGCAATGGTCAATCTTCATGGTCCATAGTGTAAAGGGACCCTAAATCTACCAAATTATCACAGTTCAACGTACTAGATATGGCAACTTGGAGGGGTTGAAATGGTCCCAATTCTCCGGAATAGTCCCACTTTAGCGAATATGGCCTTATAGAGAAATTACACTACCGCATGACAAAAAGCAACGCAAGGCTAAAAACGAACGTAACTATACTTGCAGCAGTGTATTGCAGTTGCACACTGCTCATCAGTACACTAAATTTGATAATTAGTGTTAGATACACTAATTTACATAAACATGTTATAAGTTTTTATTGTTGTTCAATAATTTTACCCACTATATTGGCCAAGATGGGGTCCTTATATAGTATCAGAATCAATGCTCTTGGTAAATTTTTTAAAGCAAAAGTAAAAAATTATAGCATTTTCAAATCTTATAATAATCTAACACTAATTATCAAATTTATTGTAGCTGCAGCAGGAAAAGACAAAGTTTTGAATATTGTTTTGGTTCTTCATTTTACCTCCCATTCTTTCAGGAACGCAAACGCAACCGTGTGGCACTATGTTGGTGTGAATGGGCCAGGCACCACAAGCCTTGGCTTGGTGGTTAGGGCTTAGGCCCCCAATGAGGAGGTCGTGGGTTCTATTCCCCATGCCGGCGTGGTGCTCACCACTATAGTCCACCTAACTATTGTGGGGGGTCTTTGGACCTTGTTGTATGGGTACCTCAAAGACCTTTGGGGGGATACTATGTCAAGTATCTTCAAGGCACTAGTAACTAGGCTAGAAACTAGCGTAGTTATAGTGTCCACCCTCGAGAGGGGGAAGTAGTATTGTTCCAATCTCCCCTTGTCCGATGGCCATCGGGATATTAGCATTACGAACGGACACTTCATTCACGCCGGCCCCTTAGAAAGGGACTGGAGTTTCCATCATCATCATCATGTGAATGGGCCACGAGGAAGATGCCCGGACAAGTGGTGCCCGGACAGGCATGCACAGTAATTTTGCCTAAGCAAGTCCCAGAGAGCGGCACCATTTCTAATAACCGCATCCACTCAGATGGTAAAGGTATCAGCTTGCATTCGACTCCCAAGTGGGTGATGGATTCAGTGGCGTTAAGATATTTCCCACTCAGTTGTCTGCAGCCAGCCTGTACTTTACTACCAAAAAGGAACACTTAAAATATCAAAGATAGGTTACCGGATCAATAATTCATTAAATTATCAACATGCTGACAAATAGTGTTGTCTCTGACAGCCGACTAGCCGAGTGCATGCCGCCCTTAAGTTGTGGATCGTCGGTAGACTTACCGGGTCTGTAAATACGGCAGTCAAAGGCCGGCAAGTTGAAGCTTTGCATAAATTGCAAACTCAGCATTCACACAATGATCTCATTTGCAACCACACATTTGCAACCACACATTGCTGCATCCGTTGCATCGATCTCCAGCTTGATCGAACCCAAGCTGCTTGTTGATCTATCAGTCGTGCTGATCAGAATTCCTGTGTACTGCTCGATTGATTGATTAATTCGCGTCCTGCAATTTGGAAACGATTCAAGCTGTGTAGGAGTCTTGGAACAGCTCTTTCCGTTTTCTTGTTCCTGGTTGAACTCCGTTTGCAATTCTTCCGAGAGATTTGCGAACGTGTATTATTCCTTCAGTTAGAGTGTGCAGCACGCAATGTCGGGCCGAGGCAATCGTCAGGTGGCTCGTCACAAGGGCGCTCCACAGGGGAGGCGTCGGCAGGCACAGGTTCCTCAGCGTAGACCCTCCCAGGTGATCTACAACAACTACCAGATCATCAACTACTACAGCAGGGGGTACCAGAGCAGAGAGCACGCCCTGCAGTGCCCGCACGTGCAGAGGGCCATCTCCACACACGGCATCACCCGCGAGCTGAACTCGTTCCTAGGCTTGCTGGCCAGTGGCTTAACCATCTTTGCTTCTCTCGCGACCTTGGGCATGATGTAGAATGAATGGTGGCGCTCTTACCAATTTCAAATCCTCTTCTGGTGGAGTACATGATAGAAACCGTATGGTCACCTTACTGTGCACTTTTTGCTTTGGCAGGCTTTGCCATTTGTGATACATAACATTCAGTAGTATGTACTGTCTCTGCCTTTGCTGTACAGTAGATGGTGTGGAATATTCCACACCCAACAGTCCTGCATCAGTAGCTAAGCGCATAGGTGGAGGTGATATGTAATTGAATGGATTATTGAATCAAGTAAACATTACAAGACATTATTGAGTTGTGACTGGGTGAGTGCTTTCGATTACTGTTCACCATGGTTAATTGTTCTTGCTTAATGCCACTTGCCCCCATAGCTTGTGATGTGGAATATCCAAGATCATTTCATTGCAGGGATGAAATGATGTGGGATATTCTACATCATTCTATTGGGGAAAGGCAACAGTCATAGAGGCTACTCAATGTAATGTGAAGGCTACAGAATGTTATGTAAATTCAGCATAGAAATAAGATATTGTATTGAACTTGTACAGTACACTAAATTTGATAATTAGTGTTAGATACACTAATTTACATAAACAGGGTATAAGTTTTTACTGTTGTTCAATAATTTTACCCACTATATTGGTCAAGATGGGGGTCCTTATATAGTATCAGAATCAATGCTCTTAGTAATTTTTTTTAAACAAAAGTAAAAACTTATAGCATTTTCAAATCTTATAATAATCTAACACTAATTATCAAATTTAGTGTACCTGTTCATCGACATCGTCAAGCTCAATGCAGTTTAACTTGCAGGCTTTGGGATTTAACTTTCTGTTTGAGCAAAAGAATTAAGGAGTTTGAATGGAGGCCGGTAATTTGTACTTCATTATAATTTTCTTCGATCTGTCTTTAGTGTATCAACCCCTAAAGGACCAAGAAGCCCCAATTGGGCCTCATATTGTATTTAGCATTTTTGAGTGGATTCTAAGTGAAGTTCTTTTTGTTCAACAACACTTGATTAACGCATGCTATGTTCTTTATTGATTCCCATGATATAAAATATGATCTCATTTGAATTATATTTTTCACAATACGATCGATTGAATTTGTCATTCATTTCAAAACTATGAATCCTTGCTTCTCTTGTCACCATTGTCTTGTAGCAGTTGACCCATGAGTTTGCAAGCTTTGGAATTTAACATTAGCGTTATCCGTAAAGTCCAGCAAAAAAAAATTCACAAGTGGAAAGTCAATGCAGAACTGGATTTTTTTAGCTTGAAAGGCGGAAAAAAATGAGTTCTAGCTCTAAAAAATGATTAGTCAAAAAATGACTAATCACAAAACACTGCATTGTTAGGTAGATTCAAACCTTGAACCTCTCCAACGGATGAGAAGCTCCCCCAAAACCTAACTTGAGTTCCCATGGAGGAATCTCCACGTACCCCACACCAACCTCATGCTCCCCCAAAGGGAAGGAGCTTTGGTCGCTTGCTTGAGTGGGTATCAAAAAAATTCATATCAAGGCCGAAAACTCCATGTTGGAGACTCGCTACCCTCTGCTGACTTTTCAAATAACTCAATTGTGTATAGAAGAATGTTAAAGAACATTTGAGTACAGGTACTTAATAGTTTCATTGCTAATCTTCTTTGATCCGTGTACACCAATGATTCTTTTATTTCATTTTTATAAAGAGAAATTTTTCCATGGCTTGAAAAGCAATCGAGGCTCCTTGGATGCTGTTTTCATATATATATATAAAATTAGAGTACTACACATGTGCTGTACGAAATTCGGATTTTATTCTTTTTTCTTTCAAAAATCATTTTTATTAATCACGTAGCCCAAATCATGGAACCATGTGAAGTGAAAATCTTGAATTATGTATGGACCAGATTCAGAATTTCAAAAACTGTGTGGATATTAGGAGCCAAAATCAGGGTTATCCACCATGGCAAGAATATTCATTCAAACTGATTTGTGTTGTAGGGTTTCGTACGAGCCATTGGACTGAAGACTAAGCATTTGGTGTATGGATTTGGTGAATGGATTTACATATACTTGTTCTAATGAAGGGAACTGTACCTATTTGGAGTCTACAATCTCTTATAATTCCTCTAAATGCCCCTTTGATCCAAAGCTTAGCAACAACTATGATATTTATCATCCACCAAGGTTTGTGCACCCATAACAGCCACTAATTCCAAGTAAGCATATTTACAAATGCTTACTTATAATGGGGAGATGATGTACACCTTCTTCATAATAAACATTTCATTTTAACGGTTCTTGAGCAAGGGGTGGTTATGGATGCACATACTGACATATCGTAGGCCAAACAATGCACCAGGCAAAAATCACATGTAACCAGTACTTTCTGTTGTTGTCACAGACTACTCAAGTGACTGACATATCCTAGGACAGACAATGCACAAAAAAAAAAAAATCACCTGTAAATAGTACATTCTGTTGTGACAGACTACTCAAGTGGTCAATGAGTGTCAGTCGGGCGCCACTTTAAACAACCTGGGCTGAACTGGAGACAAAACAACTTTGGCTAGAAGATACAGGCCCCTTTTGGGCTTGTCAACCTGGGTTCAAATTGTCAACAAATCCAAGAACATTAGTTATCACAGCAAACAAACACATCCATTCTCTTTGAGCATTCAGATGCCCATCCAAAACCCCAAAACTCTGTGAGATTGACGACTAGATAATCAATTGTTTTGGCGATTTCTACTGAAGCCAAGCTGTACTTCTAAGAGCACAAAAAATTGAAAAATCAAGTCGCTCATAGCAGCCTCCACATCTATATCATCGTCGTCGATGTCCTCGTCATGGTTTCCCAAAGGCTGCTGTCTGGCTTCGATTCAGTTTTTCCTTAGAAAGAACAGAAACTACTTCCATGAGTCACCCAGTAAGGATCCGCGAAGGTGACCGAAACCGTCCCACGGATTCTCCAATGTAGTCAACCATCCCACACGAGAGACCAGCCGTGACAGGCGCTCGACTGATGATGGCGAGTTCCGGGTTTACACTACTCAGTCGCCGGGAATTCAAGAAACAGACTCTCGCTCAAAATCCTCAAGACCTAGACGTAGAGCAACAATCTCGCCCACGACACTTCAATTGAGCGGCGCTCACCTTCCCCTGTCATTGCATTGACTCTCGAACGATTTCCCAAGCAAAGCTTCTTTCGTCGGTTCACAAACAGGGCATCCATTATAACGCTTTCAGAAAGACTCAACGTGACCTCGGCTTGCGGCGGAACCTCACAAGCCGTGTGCTGTGACCACACTACACGCACCAGCAATTTACGGGCCCGTCGATGCAATGATCTCACAACAACTACTTGACGATGCACAATCAGACGACTAAAATGACTCCAAGCGGCACCGGACGCAAGCTGCTCCAAGCAAGTGTTGCCAGCAGAAAAAGATAAGATGCCGGAACATGCTCAAAGCTTGGCGTCGTACTGGGTCAGATGATCACCATACCGCGAGGATCGTACGGCGGACAAGAAGCACCATGAGAAACTCATGCGCCAGTCAGTACGCAACCACTCAGGGCCCCTGTGCGACCCAGGAAAAAAGGTGTTCTTCGGCCTAAGAGAAATTCTTGATGAGAAGCATAGACAGCCAGGTAGGGAGATTGAAGGGTGCGCCAGCATCCCCCACCGCAGAATTCTTCATCTCCAGCGTAAGAGAATGTCGCGTCCCGATTTAAATGCGATTGACCGGAATAGGTTAGAGGTCCGACAACATGTCAGGATCCGACCCTAAGATGAGTTGTGGCGAAGATACGCCTGCAGAAAAAGCACGGCAGCGCGGGAGGAGGAGGGAAAAGGAGAAATGCTCACCTTAAGGTCTACGTTGGAACGAGAGGTCAGACAGGGGCCGAACTTGGAATCCTTCTGAATTGCACGCCACTTGCCAGGTCCGTACTTCTCAACGCCAGCGCGAAGGGCAGCCTCCTCTTCGGCGGTCCACTTCTGCTTAGGAGCTCCCATAGCTGGGTGCGACAACGAAACCCTAGACGAAAAGTTAACAATCGATCATGTGGCTGGGCTGGCCGGGACGGTCGGGCTCAGAGAAGGAGCGCGAGCGATTTAGGGCGACGAAACCCTAATAATGGAGCGAGCGAAAGAGAGAGGTAGAGAGACAAAGGGGGAAACAGAGCGAGAAGCAGAAAAGTAACGAGCAGGACTTAGGGTCGACGGTCGGTGCTTGGGCCGATCATTCGCTTTCGAGTCGTACAAAAGCAGCAGGAGCATCAGCAGCGACATCCGTCATGATTCTCTCATACCGACGCGCAGGCTCTGGCTTGCGCGGTGAGACGCTTGGCTTGGCTTCCCCCTCCCCCTCGGCCCCGACGTTTTCCTCTTCTCTCCTGGAAAGAAGTTCTTGGGAGCTCCGCTGCCCCCGGCGGGGGCTCCCGGCAAACTCTGTTCCTTCCATCTGGCCATCCATCTGAACCACAGCGCGTCGGATGATTGGATCCTGGAGCCTCCTCATCCGTCACGCCCTTGCCATGCGAAGACCTGTAAAAAGAATTGCTGGGTTGTCGGAAATGCATGTCATTATATAGTTATAATTTTTGCTATGGATCTAGCTTCTGGATCACAATCCACAATTTACTTGGAACCCATCTCAAATGATTTCGTCAAAAGTAAACTTCACAATTATGAGGATGATTTAGCTTTCAAAAGTCTTAGATCGATTTTATAACCAATGTCTAAACCTTCAAATGGGAGTTATAAGTTCCAAGTACAAAATCGGAGTGGTTTATGGTTGGTTTTCTTCATTTTGTATTTTTTGATATGCTCACAACGTAAGCTCCAAAGTACCTCAGTCAAAAAAAAGTTGTATGCAAACGTCAAAAAAAAACTTCATTATGACAAATAAAATTAAGCAGACAAAGAAACTTCATTATGACAATTAACCCCTAAACGTTTCAATCCATCGGGGCAGTTGGAGAGGGGTCCAATTTGTGAAAAAATGTCAAGGTCGTTAAAAGAAAAGAGAGGCAGTAAACTTAAATTCTAACCGTAGGATCTTCTTCTCCCTTTTGTAAATAGTTGAAATGCCAAGTTTCATGCCATTTGGAGTTGGGGGGGTACTTCATCCACATGATTGAAGGCAAAAATGGGGGGCTGAAAATAGTGGGGCAGTCACCAAGTTTAGACTTTGGAGTGAAAAGTCGTATCAAGAATTCCCTCAAAATCAAATTTGGTCAAGTACAATAATATCCGGCATGAAGCAAAGGAGCTATTCCGAAAAAAAAAAAAAAAACATAATTGTGAGCTTCCATTTGCACATAGTACTATTTGAAACGCATGTGGGTTGAGGAAAGACCCAAATCCAAACTCTCCCGCTTGTGAATGATCCATGCATTCGTAATTGATAAATCTACCAAAAACATGAATATCCTATGCCACCATTTGTGGGTCTTGGATAAGGCCGTGTAGACTCCCCGGAATTGGTCACTCACATCCACACCCCGCATCATGCGGGTGTACTCCAAGTAGATAGGAGAGGTGGGTATGTGCTCCGTCCTCCCACGAGTATAACGGGGCACCGTGAGAGGCACCTCCGGATCCGGTGACAACGGCTCCGCATGGGTTGACAATAAAAGCACCGGTTTTTTATCTACCCAAACAAGAAAACATAACGTACCGGTGCAATGCATGTGCCAATCGGAGCTCCCTTGGGGTTGCTTCACCCATCTCCGCTTGTCCACCAAGTCACTCGGCAAACCAATCCGGTTGGAACGCACGGTGCCCGTGGCGTATGTGCCCAAGGAGTGCAAATCGACGAAGAGTTTCGGTGAAGTGAAGAAGTTGTCGGTGACGACAACGTGGCCCCGCCCATGCAATCCGTCCATCAATCCCATCACCACTTCGTACCCCGTTTTTGCCTCCCCCGGTTTCGCCGTTCGAAGATTTTCTTCAAATCCGCCCCTGTGTAGACTTGGAAGTTGTAAAGGTACTTGGATTTCGAATCTGCGGCCGCCCAAATCTTGAATCCAAATTTTACCGGCTTGTTAGGCATGTATTGCTTCATGCCATGGCCGTAGATTCCCTTGTATCTCACCATTAGCTCATCAACGGTTACGTATTGACCATGATTCCAGTTTGACACACATTGGTGCCTCACCTCCTCAATTAGCCACCTCAACTTCACTAATTTCTCAAAGTTAGGGTCATTTCTATCCATGGGGGCCATGGAATCATCATGAATATGTAAACACTTTGTTATAGCCTCATACCTCTTCATGCTCATAGTGTTAGCAATAGTATGACAATAGAAAAATTTCTCGCTACTTTTCCAATAGCATCTACGGTTAGGTAAAATTTTTAACCCCATTAGTATACTAATGCCCAACCATGCCTCCAACTCCGGCACGGTCAAACTCCACCAATCTTTTGGCCCCCTAGTCATTCCCGTGGTCGGGTCAATAGAAGCGGCATACCGGTTAGATTCTCTCATTATTTTCCTCAAAGTCTTCCTAGTGAAGAATTTGTGGAACAAGTCTAACACGGGAGAGATTTTCCTAAAAACACGTGGAGGACCCTCACTAGGTCCGGTGAAAACAACTTTATCATGAGTGTAAGTTGATCGAAATTTCCCCCAATATTTGTCTTCAAAGCATTCCTTGAAACTTAGACCAACATCCCAATTAGTTAGTCCCCTTCCTACACCCCTTCCTCTGCCCCTTCCATGTGGCCCACTTACCCTTGTATGATCAAAACTCGAATGTGATACGGGGCTATGCCCGACAATGGGCTCTCTCGCATGGGAGACTTGATTGTGGCCCACAATGGGCTCGGGCTGGCGGGTCCCTCTCCCCATACCTTCCACTCCAATAGCATACGTCGAGCTGGAAGTCGAGGTCGACTTCCCCAACCCCGTCGAGGTGCATGGAGGGCCGAACACTCTGGAGCTCGCCAGTTGCTGGCCCGCTGGAGGGCCCAACACCGCTCCACCATCCAAATAAATCGTCGACCTGGCTGGCTCGCCGGAGTTGTTCTGCAGTCGCTCGCCGGGCCGTCGGCCGTAGCCCAACATCGCCTCGGGGTCGGGCCGGATGACCGGGCCGGCTCGCCGGGTCGTCAGCCCTCCGCGCCCACTGGCCGGGTCGGATGACCGGCCGCTGGCCGGGTCGCTGCCCTCCGCGCGGCTTGGGTTTGGTCGGATGACCGCCGCCTGCCGGGTCTCGCCTCCGCGCCGGCCGGCCGGTCCGATGACCGGGCTGGCCTGGCCGGGGTAGGTGCCCTATGACCGTTGGTCTCCGAAATTCCCTGCGATGGAGCACAGGTCGCCCGCCGAGCAGGACTCCCCGCCCCGCCAAGGTCATCATTTAGGAGTAAGAATTCCAGTTCTTCTCCACTGTCTGAATCTTCTAAATCGCTTTCAGAATCAAGCCCTGGTTCTTCAGGTTCCCCCAAGCATTCTTCTTCCTATGTTTCCTGCAGTATGGTATGAGCAAAGATGGGAGCAATCTCACCAAATGGCACTTGCTTAGTTTCATTGTTCATTTGCACCACATATATCAATCTTGCTGACATTGGACACACAAAACTGCTAGTAGCTGTTCCCCTAACCCACTGAATCAATCCTTCCTCTTCTTCGTCTCCAATCTCACTTTCTGGATCTATGCGTTGCCTTTGCAATACTCTAACTTCTAGAGGCTCGATAATCTCTTGTGGCAGATTCATGACATGATGGCTTCGTTGCAGTTCCATGAGATTGGTGCGCGCTGGATCTTTGAACGCTGTTGCGCAGCGTCTAGGACCCCCCCGAACTGATCATCCCCCTCCTGTTGCTGCAGGCGGATTACTCCCACGTCGCTGGGTTACTGGGCCGTCGGTGGAGATCCTCACCGAGGTTGGGGAGCGCTGTCCGGGCCGTCGCTGTAAAATTGCGCCGTCGGTGGAGGTCGAACAGGTTGGGGGGCGCTGTCCGTGCCGTCGGTGGAGATCAACTGCGCCGTCGGTGGAGACGGAGGTCGCGCGGTCGGGGAGCGCTGCCGAAATCCTCGGCGAAGCTGCTGTCGGCCGGGGTCCCCAACGGCTCCGCAGGCGGCTCCGTTCGCTCGCCGCCGATGACCCTCCCATCCCCGGCCGCTGGGTCCCCTCCAAGCTGCTGTCGGCCGGGGTCGCTCCGCTCGGCTGGGTCGCTTCGCTCGGTCGCTCCCCTCCGCGCCGCTGGGTCGCTCTCCTCCGCCGAGTCGCTGCAGGTCGCTGCGCTGTCGGTGGATCCACGCTCCGCTGGCCGCTGTCCCCTTCGCTGTCGGCCGGGGTTCCCTCCGATGGAACAGCTTGTTGGCTCCTTGCAGGCTGACCGCAGCTGGTCTGGACTTCGCGGCCGCTCTGGTCCGATGGAGGAACTGTCGGTGGACTTCGCGGCCGTTGGGCGAGATCTCTTCCTCTGCTGTCCGATGGGAGCAGCTCGCAGACGCCTGCCCTTCTTCGCTGTTGACCCTGGATACCATCCTCCCAGCTCGTTGAAACCCAATTTCCATGGAAATTCTATGCTACTAAGATTTGGTGACATGTAAGCATACCTGGAAGCTGCTGATTGTCTCCTCTTCCCCCATCTCCCTTGATACTTGGTGTGTTGTGCTCCTCGTTGTTAGCATGGTGTTCAGTAGGCCAGATTTGACGAATCAAAGAATATAATAGAGAACTAATTCCTAATGGATCTCCCTCACAAACCCTCTCCTTCCATCCTAAAATATTGCTAACATGGTGATAGAACAGGTGACGAATTCCCTCAGAGGTATTACGTTTGTCAACCTTGTTTGAACATGGCAAATTGAGTAACACATCTCTATCCAAAAGCTCTAACAAAAAACCCACTTGTTGCTCCCCCAAACCCTTGTCAATTGTAGCCCATCTTACTAACTCCTCCCTTGCATCATGAAGCAACCTCTCTTTTGAACTCTCCATTATATGTGTTAGATAGAAATAGGAGGAACGTGTGTTGGACACAACTGAGGAGGAGTTTGTTTGAAAACTCATGTACATTCAAATTGAAACTAAAAAATTATGGCATTGATTGATGTGATATCTTAGGTGTGATTGTGGTGGTTTGAATTTTGAATGTGAATTGATGGATGCTACCATATGATGCAAATTTCCATTAGAGTATTGGTGCTGGATAGGATTGGCACGGAGAAATTATGTTGGCAAAAAGTTTGAATTTGAATAAGTTCATGGTGTTCAATACTCTAAGGCTGGGCCCTTCAAATTGGTGATGGGGGCTGAAATTGGTGGCTCAACCGCCATGACAGTTGCATTTATGCACTAATCCTCCCACTTCTTTCCAAATTATGACTTATCTTCCCAAATCCCTCTTTCCACTAATATTTCTTTTGCAAATTAGCCCCCATGCCCAACTGCCCCATTTCAATGCCCAAATGGCAAAACTTCACACCGAAACGAAGGAAACTCCTAAAAAAACCAATAATTCTGCCACTAAAATCGCCATTGTAAATTGTGAAAATAAAATTTGGAAGGGCAGTAAAGCCTACAATAAACATTCCCCACTTACCCACAAAGGGCAAAAATCGATGGATGAAAAATCGCGACGACGAGAAGGCGGGGAGCGTTCAAACATCCGTGGTGTCATCCAGAATGTCGAAAATCAACATTCGGCCCGCTTAAGGGTTAAAGGTCTTTTGAACACTCAAATCGTAATCATTAAATACTTAATTTTTGAAATTTTAACGAATAATACTTTGTGGTGCAAAATCTAAGGGTTGGATGTGAATGAAAACAATTGGTCCAAATCCTTGGGACCTTAGAGAGGTAGGACATCGCAGTTTTGAGCTTTCAAGTTTCGAAAAAATTCACCATGCTTTGTTTAGGAGCCAAGGTAAAGAAGGTAAATCGCATCTTAGACTCTAAATATTGTTTTTCACTAACAACTTAAAATTTTGGTATCTATAAGATAAAATTCCTATGTATTATGTATTATGAAAAGCATCGATTCTTGTCGTATTGTTTAGTGATTATTAGTATCTATTTTGATTTGCTTTCTTACCAACTTGTGATAGTGAGCATGATATGCACGAAGTATCTCAAAGACTTGTTCATGTTCCATTGGGATATTTCTAGTTTCTATTACTTTAAGTTGATGTGTGTCATGAACTAAGTAACACCTTGCCATCCATGTATGTATAAAATTCTCCAAATGTAGCTTCTATGACAAATTGAAATTTCCAATCATTTGTTTATTACTTTGTTTAATCAATACTTTAATACTAGAGGGTATGAATTTGAACTAATATTATTCAAGATAGACTCTATTTCAACATGTTTGTTATATCTAAAAAGGAGAGTTGTCATTAATGCTATGTTGATTCTCTATAAATTAGTTACCACAAAAAGAAATCTTTCACAGAGACATTGTTTGCTCTAGACTATCTTTATCTATACTAAAAATAGGTTATTGTATTCCACAATCTACACTGCGTTCCAACAACAATTCGATGTGTTGCAAAAGAACCTAATAGTGTTTCATGAAGACTTCAATTTATAGCTCAAAGCCTTGGTTGTATCAAGAAAAGACTATTTTTTTGGAGAAAGATCATTTGCTTGTTGGTATTGCATAAAAAATTGTTTGTTGCGCAAATCAATATTTGCACTCAACAAAGATTACTTTGTATTTCAAAACATTTGTCAAGATGTTTTATAAAGGTAGCAGATTCACTTGTAGTTGAGAGATCCATTCATTTCAGATTCATACAAAACAAACTCTTAATCACCCCAAATGGAACACCCTCCAAGAAGAATTCTAGATTATAATTTATTTTTTACAATAGAATGTATGAACAAAAATGCTAAATAAGATTTTGAGTCAATAACACAAATGTACAAGGACATATAGAGTATATGATGTACTTTGTATTCCACAAATTTTGTGAAGATGTTGTATGAAGGTACCACCTCACGAGAGATACTTGGCATTGAGAGATTCATTCATGTAAGATCCATATAAAACAAACTCACAATCACCCCAAGAGAAATACCCTTCAATGATCAAAATTTTCAGAAAAATTCTAAGTTATACGAAGTATCTTACAATAGAGTGTGCTATCAAAAATGCCGAATAAGATGTTGAGTCGAATCTTACAAATGTACAGTAAAAGGACGTATAGAGTAGATGATGTGCAATTAGAGTACCCAAAACAACGCCCACAATAACATAATGTATCTCCAATGAAATATACAAATACATAAGTAAATAGTTGATTCAAGTAAAACATGCGTAAATTTATCATGATAACAATTTGGTACAGCAGTGAACGTGAGTCTAGTCGGTCCCACCATCTTCTTGTTGACTTGGTAGGAGTGAGATGTAGGAAATGAAGGCCGTCCTTCCTTCCTGGCGAGCGAGGGCTGAACACAAGCTACCAGTGAGCCTGGGGGCCGACAGATCACTGATCAGGCGAGTTTGCGGGGTGTTCCTCAGCGCCAGGCCAGGCAGCCCAGCGGACTTGAGGAGGAGGAGGAGAGATGGCTGGAGTCCTGTGCGGTCCGTGAGGCGCAGATCACAGCTTCGAGCGTGCACGGCATCTCGACCACCACTCGACTTCTCTTTGCAGATGCTGTGAGGAGCTGCTGTCCCTGCCGCCTCCATGCGAACGGTCGGGTCCTCGTGTGTGTTGGTTCCGGACCTGCGTTGAAGAATTCCAGGTGAGAGCAGTCTCGCCATCGCCTGCTGCACCTCTTGCTTCCTTCTGCTTCCATCTTGCCTTTCGGCCTCCTCTCTCCTCCTCTCCTGTCGCCCTCCGCCCGCACCCTAATCCATCATCTACTCTCACTCCTCACCAACCCCGTGTTCCATACTTCCTTCCTGAAACCCTACTGGTGTCTGCCGACCCATACTTGAGCTTCCTCTCTGTTCGTCCCTCCTGCTGCCTGGATTAGGTCACCCTGAGGTCGGTCGTTCTCCATCCTCGTCTCGGCTTGACTCCTTTCCGTCTGCCTGTCAGCATTTGCGTTGCATCTAGGGTTCCACTTTGCATCCATCATGCTCTTTGCGCCATCGCCGCTCGCATCGTCCCCTCCCCCTTCTTCTATTGACTATCGTTCCCTGTGAGCAGCACCGCCACCGCCGTAATCGAGGACCATGGTGGGCTCGGGCAGCAAGTCGTCGACTGCTATGAACGGGGCGCCGTCGGAGTCCTCGGAACCCTCTGGGCCACCCACGGATGGCAGCCTCCCGACCACGGTGGAGACCGTGACTCGAAAGTTGCAGAAAGGCCTGTCGACGTCGGAGAGCGAGAAGCGTCACTTGTTCTGGGAGACCCAACCGGTGGGGCAGTACGAAGATGCTTCTGGGGCGGGCGAGGGGCCGATAGAACCCTCGTAACCGGTATCGGAGGTCCGGCAGGAGCCCTACAACTTGCCCAGCACCTACGAATGGTGCACGTGCGATCTCAGGGACGAGCAGACGATGAAGGAGGTGTACACGCTGCTAACCAACAACTACGTGGAAGACGACGATAATATGTTCCGGTTCGACTATTCGGTGGCATTTCTGCGGTGGGCGCTCAATCCGCCGGGCTACTTCCCCAGCTGGCACATCGGCGTGCGGGCCCGGAGCTCGAAGAAGCTGGTGGCGTTCATCACGGGGATTCCCGCGAGGATACGAGCGCACGAGGCCGTGGTGCCGATGGCGGAAATCAACTTTTTGTGTGTGCACAAGAAGCTGAGGTCTAAACGGCTGGCGCCTGTTTTGATCAAAGAGGTCACGCGGCGGGTGCACCTGGAGGATATGTGGCAGGCCGCCTACACGGCGGGCGTGGTCCTTCCCACGCCGATCGCCACATGCCAGTACTGGCATAGGCCTCTGAACCCGAAGAAATTGATCGACGTGGGGTTTTCGCGGTTGGCACCACGCATGACGATGAGTCGGACCATCAAGCTGTTCCGGTTACCCGACGAGGCAGCCACGCCAGGGTTCCGGGAGATGGAGAGACGGGACGTTGCGGCCGTGACGCGACTGTTGCAGACGTACCTGGGGCAGTTCCAGGTAGCGCCCCACTTCTCGGAAGACGATGTGGAGTACCTGCTGCTGCCCATCGAGAACGTGATCAACAGCTTCGTGGTGGAGGATCCGGAGTCGCACGAGATCACGGACTTCGCCAGCTTTTACACTCTCCCGTCTACGATCATTGGGAATCAGAATTACTCGTTGCTGAAGGCCGCCTACTCGTACTACAACGTGGCGAAGGCGACGCCGCTGCTGCAGCTCATGAACGACGTCCTGGTCATGGCCAAGCAGAGGGATTATGACGTATTCAATGCGCTGGACGTCATGCACAACGAGAGCTTCCTCAAGGATTTGAAGTTCGGGCCGGGCGACGGTCAGCTTCATTACTACCTCTACAACTACCGCCTGCGAGCCCCGCTGAAACCGGCCGAGATGGGGCTCGTGCTGCTGTAATCGAGTCCTCTGCCGGGTTCGGTATCAACTTAGTATCTTACTTCCGCGAGAGATGTGTAAGTTGGCTGCGGTGTCAAGCACGCACGACTGAGCGGCAGCACGTTCCCTTGGCCCCTCAGTGTGGATCTTGCAGCACCAGGCCAACTGTTGATTCGTATGTGCCAGCCGACAACCGAACTGTAGAGGAAAATTTATATGGCTGGGAGCATGTTGTTGCGCTCATATTCTGGTTTCGGGTCTACGTTGACGGTCCCCTTGTCCTCATGCCTGGTTGATTTAAAAAGGTGGAGTACAGGAAGATGGCGGCGCCGTAGCCGGTGACGGGTAGCGAAGGATGTGTCAGTGGATGGGTACATTCGTGACCACGGATTGATTAGCTAGTGGAAGTTCAGCCAGGTCGTGTGTAGTTGCGAGTCGGTCGACCGTGGTGTTGTCGTCCGGTTTCTGGGCACACCTTGGTAGCGCGGAGCGTACCGCTGTTGGAAAGATGGGGTGGGCTTGTCCGGCAGCATGTGTGGAGTCCATTGAGAGTCGGCGGGGTCCGGTACGAGGTACTAAAAAGAGATCGATTGAGGTGTTCATCACATTTTTATGATCATTCTTCTCCTAATTGACATATGCTTTTCTGCGAACCCTTCGGTGAGTCCTATCAATGCCCCCACCGCCAGTGTAGGCGGGAGAGTTCCTGGGTTTGCGTAACGAGATGGCTGCCGATAAGTGTTCATGTAGATGCCGCTCTGTCGAATGGCTGTGCCGACGAGTCAAGGTCCAACTAGCTTGTCTCATCCAGGAGCTTTTTCCTGCGTGCTGCTGAACGTCGCTGGTCGTGTCGACTACTGCGGGATGTTTCCTCCCGCCCGAGGCCCATCAAATTTATGGAATCGAGTGTTGCTTCTTTCGGAATCGAGTGTTGCTTCTTTCGGAATCGAGTGTTGCTTCTTTCGGAATCGAGTGTTGCTTCTTTCGGAATCGAGTGTTGCTTCTTTCGGAATCGAGTGTTGCTTCTTTCGGAATCGAGTGTTGCTTCTTTCGGAATCGAGTGTCGTTAAAACCGTTCGTGATGGCACCCTTGTCGGCCACACAGACAACATAGATTACAATTCGGACAAACAAGCATTTATCAACCAATTTACTGAGGTTTGGTTTACTGAGGTTTGAGAGATGAGGTGAAGGATTTATTGCTATATTCTTAAAAATTTGCACTCTTGACGAAGCTCTATTCAAGGTGTAACATGTGATAAACCACTATTTCAGCAAAATCGAGATTGACAATCTTCAAATCTCGTAAGGCAAATTGTAACTACTGCCATATGGACTCTTAATTCATACCAAGGAGTACAAGACATGGAGATTGAGGGATAACGTCTGAAGCCATTGAGATTGGAAGAAAAGTAAAGAAGATTTGATAAGATTGTACGACTGTATTGCCGAGAACCAAGACGCAGAGCCAATGATTGTCCAAAGAAGTGAAAGCTACCTAAACAAAGATTAGAAGCACTACAATCTAAGAAAACAAGATTGGCCTGTCATAGTGGGGGCTGTGTAACTGGATTTTTCACCATCATTAGAACATCAGGGTCCATATCTTTCTTCCGAATCGGCTCAATTTTTACAACACCTATATCTATTGGAAATATAAAATCTAGTAGTTTGTTAGGCTTAAGAGCATGAGCATGTTTCATGAGATGACATTTACCAAATTTCACAAGATTATCCTTTAGTAGAAGTCTAACCATGTAGAAGTAGACACTGTAAGAAATCCATGTTTTTTTTTATGTCTCAATCCCTGTCTTGGAATGACTAGTAAGTGGTTGTTAGACGTATAGACATCATAAGAATATCCTAAGACATCGCAAACATCTATTCGGACATCCAAAGTTACTAGAAGACATCCTCGTTCTTTAGGTGTCATGAGGTAACTTGGGAGGGTAAAACGTGTGTCATGTAGGTGACACATGAATGCCATGGAGACGGGCAGTGCCACATGGCAATGAATTTCATCATGATTTGGACTTTTTGGTGCTCCTGGAAATCTGATGTGGCGGCGCCAAAATTGAATGTGGCACCCCGAGAAATCCGACGTGGCACCTGGAGAAATTTGACGTGGTCTCAAGAAAACGATGTGGCATGCCACGTCAGCAAAGTTTTCAGGGTTTTTGTCGACAAATGACGTTCATGTTAGACCTCATGTAGGACATCTTTGTGTCTTGGTTGATGTCTCTAGTGCTTAGAAGAATGTAATAATTGATGTCTTTGTTATAATTGTGACGTTGACACGAATATCTGTAGCGACATCTCGTGGGACATTAATGTTAACGTTGTCTATTTTGGTGATGTTTTCAGGGTTGTTACGGTTAATGTCTTTTCAGTATATTAACGGACATCCGGCATTACATTTGTAGATGTTTACATAGATATCAGAACTATAAATCACATACATTTTGCTAGTTTGAATGACCATCCAAACAATTGTACAATATGTTGCACACATATACCCATTGCACAACATAAAACATGGTCAAATCTCCAAGTGAAAGTCAAACATAATAATGTTTAGTACTTTAGGACCTCACATAGCACAAAACTAGCATGTTGAAACATATACCTGTCAACAACTGCAAGATACTACTCAGCCACAACCTCAAGCCCATCCACTACCATTGCTGGCTATTGATATCCCCCTACGATCCTACGCATGTTTCGCCGCTGCACATGTTCAATAAATCAACAACGAATGCACTTAAAAAAGGGTTCCTAAAAGCAAAAAAATTAGATTCAATTCCATTTACTTGCACTACCTAGGAAGCTATAGTTTACTTCCTAACATCAAGAAATCAACATAGTTAGACATCCCTTTGGACATCTTTATAAACAGCCTTACAGACATCATTATAGACATTCTCTATGACATCTATGCAAACATCTCCTCGATGTCATGTTCCATACACCTACGTGCACGTGTCTCCTGTCAGTTTCTCTTTGAGTCCTGTGATCGTGTTTCGCTGCCTCTCTGCAATTGCGAGAAAACAACACCTCACTTACTATGCGTATGCAATTTCATTTTGTACTACAAAGTGTTGCTAATTTCTTTTATCTTGATTTGTTTTCTATGCGTTCCTTACCACCATGCGGGTCTATTTCAAAAACAAATGAACATACATGCAAGTAAACAAGTATAAACATGACATCATAGGTATTTCTTTTGTACCTTCTCAACCACCTTCTGAGGTTTTAATTGGCTTCCTTGCTTCTCTTCAGGTGCCTACTTCGATTGAGATTGTCGTGTTGTTTTTGGTTTGACACACTTTTCCAGGTTTTGGCAATCTTTCAGGCTTGAGATTCTTCACCGCAACCTTTGTTTTGGTACGTGCCCTCGCATTCCGCCTTAAAAAACATGCAGAGAGCTCATCTTCTTTTTTGACTGCCTTCTCATTCTAACATATTTGACACATGAAATATTATGCACAAATAAACAAAATGTCTAACATGAACATGTAGCTACCATTAAACAGTCAAAACCATGTGCTCTGGCTCTCCACCATGACATTCAGAAGTATGCTTCAACCATAACCTGCAATAACGCGAAGCCGCCCCTCACGTCCCAAAGTACAAAACAAAATTCAATCGACAGAGTCAGACATTTTTTAAAATGTTTTCATAAACATCCTCTAAGTCATCCTTATAGACATCATTATAGACATCTTGTAAGACATCCATGCTGACACCCAAACCCAAAAATATCCTATACCCTAAACCCTAGATCGGCGCAACGACTTTATTAAAACGTATATCGGCGCGGCGGGTCTACGAGAACGGGGAAGGTACAAAAATTCTTGCATCCTCGCTTTCCGCCCCTTCTGCCCATGATTGTGCTACTGCAACTTCAATCCTACAAACCAAAGTGGAGATTCATATTGAGGTGCATACCAAAATTTTAGTTGTAGCTTAGGGTTCAAGTTTCTTCATACCTCACCATCGCCGCTCCTTCTTTTCACTCCCTCTCTTGCTTCTCAACCACCTTCTTAGGTTTTGACCGGCTTCCTTGCTTCTCTTGAACTGCGAGATACTACATCCACCATGTCTATAACGCACATGACAGCCTTTTGTTCCCTCCATGTTTTCAGAAAGCTATGGTAGACACTAAGAGTAGAGCTATAGAGTATTGTGGCTGCCTAAAAAGTGAGAGTTGTAGCTTATTACACTTGCCTTAGTTGTTTAAGAGTATGCTTAGCCGACTCTAAGTATGTTAGACACGTGGATTACGGTTGCTTAATATTTATTTGTACTCCCATTTTTGACGTTTAGACATCTGCGTAGACATCTCAGGAGACATCCGCTGGTCAAAAAGTTCTTCCATAAATCACGTCGACGAAAGTTAGGCATCATGGGAAGTAATGAGAAGATTCTAATTGTTGATATAGAACAACCAAGTTTGGAGTTTGGAGTGAAATAAGAATGTATTTTCTTTCATTGTATGAATAAGTACTATATGAACATATGGATTATTGGAGAGACTAGAATATTGCGATGTTTTTGTGTACTCTATGCACATTGATGTTCTAAAGTCCAGTGTACAGTGAAGTAAATTGGAAACTAAAATCACATTATCTACATATAAAATTGAGTATACAAGTGGACGATACTTTGTGCAATTCCTAATCTGTATAAGACGTACTTCCAAGGTACAATTTACTTTAAAGATCCATTTTTCGTCACCAATATTATTTTACTGATATTTTATTACTTACATAATATTATTTATGTATTTTCATATTTTCAAATTAATAAAAAGTAATATTTTAATTTTAACATATGTTATTTCAATATTATAATTTATTAAAATGAGTTCAAAATTACATATTATATTTTAAATCAATTATAAAATTCTATTTTGATATCATTAAAAAAACGGACCAATGACAGAATAGTGAGAGTACCCTCAAATTAATATTTCAATATTGCCATATTACAAAAATTAGTTTTTAATGGCAAAAAAGTAAAGACTTCTCGAAAGTGTAGTGTCTTTTCTTTCACTCCTGAAAACCGCTGCCCATTCAACTACTTTTTTACCATTAGGTCAGCATTTTACTCTTCCTACCGGTAACTTTGACACGTTTTTACCTTGTTGGACCAAGATTCCTTACCAGCGTGGCAAATTGATGTCATTAGAAATGTCTCCTAAGACATTTAAAAAACTCCGATATTTCGAGCAACATCCCAATCGCAATGCCCCGCCAATCTGAAGTCATCTTATTAGACATCCTAGAAATCTAGACCTCCTCAAGGACATCATAAGACATCCCGAAATATCCTAGAAGTTTGAAGATGTCTCCTAAAACATCCAAGAGAACAGGGTTTTCTTATAATGAGAGGTGAGAGATGGGCAACCTATAGTTGGCGCATAGGAAACAAGAGGCTATAAATGTAGCAATAAAGGATTAGAATAATATGAATATGTTTAACGTAATAAATAGCCACTCTCATCCTATTATTTTGGAATATCATGGCTTGAGAAGTATATTCCAAATATAGACAACTCTTCCCGTAATATAACACAATTTAAAAATCTCAACAACCGGGAGAATGCTAGTAGACTTTGGGCTAAAAACCTTTGCGTGTTGGAGCAAATACCTTCATGAAAGTGATGTAAGGCGAATACACCGTTTATTGTTTATGGAATACCAATTTCATAAGAAACACCACTTAGAAATTATCCAGAACAATACAAGCAATATCAAGACGTATTTGAAAAGAAGAATGCAGACATATTACAAGAACATGGACCTTATGATTGCGCTATGGATCTCCAAGATAGAGCACAACCACCTTTTGGTCCGATACACAACTTGTCTAAAGACGAGCTTGCAACTTTGAAACGCTATATTGATGAGAATCTTGCAAAGAATTTCATACGACATTCCAAGTCTCTAGGAGAGACACATGAGCTCTTTATGGAGAAGAAGGGTAGCTCGTTACGATTATGTGTGGATTATTGAGCTTTGAACAAAGTAATCGTCAATAATCCATATCCATTATCATTAATATCAAGACTTTTGGACCAACTTTGCTAAATCAAGATCCATTCAAAAATAGATCTTCGTAGATAAAAGAAGGAGACGGAAATCTACCTGTTGCACAAGGTATAGGGATTTTGAGTATATTGTCATGCCGTTTAGTTTAACCAATGCGTCAGCCATCTTCCAACATTTAATATATGATGTTTTTGAAGAATACTTGGAAAGATTTGTTGTTTTCTATTTAGATGATATTTTGATCTAGTCCATGAACATCAAAGAGCATGAAGAACATGTGAAGTTGGTAATGCAAAAGAACTTGAAAAGGGATTACATGTCAAATTGAAGAATGCACATTCCACCAACCTAAGGTTGAGTTTCTTCTATGTGTTATATGTGGCGAAAATCTTTTAATAGATATGAAGAAAGTGTAGGCAATGATAGAGTCGAGTTTACTAAATATCGTATGCGACGTGCAATGTTTTCTTGGCTTTGCTAACTTCTTTCAGAAATTTATGAAGAATTACTCCCTCGTCACGGCTTCCTTGACTTGGTTAACATGCAAGGAGAAGTTGGAGTAGGGACCTGTAGGGCAGAAGGCATTTGAAGACTTGAAGATTGCCTTTACTACAACTCTAGTTTTAGTAGATTCTGATTTCACAAAGATGTTTTACATGAAAACAGACGTCTTTGATTTTGCAGTAGGCGCAGTGCTCTCGCAGATGGGAAAAGATGGAAAGTTTCATCCTATTACATTTTATTCGAGGAGAGTTTTGGCAGCCGAGATAAACTACGAGATTCATGATAACGAACTTCTGGCTATAGGTGATAACTACCAAAAATGGCATCATCTGTTAGAAAAGAGCTAGTCATCAAGGTGTTGTATATACTGACCACAAATCCTCGAGTGCATCCTCTTTGGTTTTAAGTTGACGACAAGCTCGTTAGAATATGTCCTAATCCCGATTTGATTTCACTATATGTTGTGTTGGATCGGTTCACAAAGATGATGCACTTTATTCCATGTAGGAAGTCCATTCTTGGAAAAGAGAGAGCAAAAGTCTTTCTTGACAAGATATATTAGAATCATTGCTTGTCAGACGATATTATTTATGAATTTCAGATGTTTGAAGGTCAATATCAAGCTCACTTTTGTTTTTCACCCTCAAACTAATGGCAAAAAAAAAAAGTGTTAATTAAGTGTTGGAGCAATATCTGCGATGTACAATCAACTATCAACAAGACAGTCGGATGTCGTATTTATCATTGGCGGAAATTGCTTACAACAACTCTATTCACACGTCAACTCAACAAACTCCTTTTTATGCCAATTATGGTTATAATCCAAAATCAATTAATTTGGCATCAACCGATGACAAGAATTCAACATATGAAGACCTTGTCAAGCTATTTTTAAAGTTGCACTTATAAGAAGCCTAAAATGTATATAATTTTTTGTAAACCAGCTTTGAAAGGAATCTCTTCCTTTTCATGTAGGTGACAAAGTGTGGTTTTTTTGGCGAAATATGAAGAATAATCGGCCTTGCAAAAAAATTTGACTATAAATGACTTGGTTCATTATGTATTGAAGAGCAAATCAATCTAGTTGTGTATCGGTTAGAGTTATCTACGTTGATGTAAATACATTGAGTTTTCCATGGCTGTATTCTATAAACATATAAAGAGTCTACCATCTTAGGACGATTACAACCATCTCCCATCGAAGTAGAAAATCACGATGAATACAAAGTGGAGGAGGTTCTTGATTTGCGGAGAAGAAGGGGAAAGTTACAATTTTTTATTCAATGGCGAGGATATACGAACGTGGGAGTCAACCGCAAATTTGGCAAATGTTGCACTAGAAGTATAAGAATTTCATCAACAATATCTTGAAAAACCAAAATCATAGACTTGTGCTGAATATTCGATTTTCTTGCGGTTTTGAAGGTGATCCTATTCCAAGCTTCTCGAAGACCTCGAAACCAAAAGAGAAGGTGATGTCACGACCATATACTTACAAAGATCTTAGAAGGTCTTAGGTTGTGGAAGGTTCTAGGGAACGTTTTTTTACCTTGTCTTTGTCCTTTCACATTTACTTTTACTTTTAGTTAGCACATATACATATGAGTTGAAGTTAACCTCTCAACAACGCATGTCTTGGAGTTCTTTTTCACACCTCTTGGTGTACTCTTCTTGGTAATATGAAGTTATTTTCAGAGTTACCACATTCCTTTTCCCTTTGACTCCTTGTTATATCATTGGTATCTAATAAACCCCTAATAAGAATCAAATATCACTTAAGAACTCTTCAAAATATTTAAAACTTTTCATGCCGTGTATACATAACCAAATTATGATGACCAAGATTATGTATGTATGGATCGTCAAGACAGACGAACAAATCATATATATATATATATATATATATATATATATATATATATATATATATATATATATATATATATATATATATATATATATATATATATATATATATATATAAAAGTATGTATAGCAGAGCCCCGACGACGGAGGGTATTCCACGGGAGATACCCGACGCGAGGGTATTTCCCCGCGGGGATACCCGACCGTTGGGGGCTCTTCTCTCAGAACACACCGTCCGGGTTTCGCCACTATTTGTCAAGTTCCTTTGTATTTGCGTTGCTTATGTAATATAATGTTCATCATACAATTTTTATAATTTTTTTTGTGTTGCATGGGTTTTTTTCTGTAAGGTGAGAATTGGAGAGGGCGTTATGTCGTAATGCCCTCTCTAAAGAGGGCAGAGGGCATTACGGGAGGGGAGCTCCCTTCAAATGAAGGAGCCCGAAACCGGACAGTGTGTTACGTGTATGTATAACCCTCTTTATCTTGTCCCACCTCTTGAATATCTCTCATTATGGAATAAATCTTTTTCTGATTTCTCCTTCTCCCTTTCCCTTTTTCCAAAAAGAACCTTAAAAGTATGAAAAGAAAATAAATGCATAAGGGAACTTTTACAATTCGTAAGAGTTTTTTCTAAGGATTTCTACAATTTGAATGTGTTGGAGTTTAGTTTGGCATTATTAAATACTTTTAACCATTCAAAAGCTAGTATCCTTTTGTAAGCTATATGCATGAAGATCCCAATAGCAAAAATTATTCATGGAGATATTGAAAATTAGGTAGTGAAAGGCAAATTGAAATTCCATCTGTCCCAAGACCACTTGAACATGTTAGGCCTGTCCCAAAAATCGCTTGAGATTCTGGTAGGCAAAATCCCCATTGACTGGAGCGACAGGAGCAAAGAAAGAGGAGAGAGGAAAGGCAGGGATAAGGATGGAATGCTGCTGGGGTTGAATATATGAGATATTCCAGACAGGCAGGCAGTAGCCGTAGAGTTGATAAGGATACTGGGATCAGCAGATAGACAAGCATCACAAAGGATCGAACGTGATGGAAGTGAATCATGTAAAAGAAGCAGGAATTGAAGTGTTGGCGAAATAATTTTCTGCTTGCTGCCCGACTTGAGAGGGCCTTTTCAATGAAAGGATGAATCGGCAGACAGGCAGTTCACGTTTTGTGTTTAGGAACACAGGGTGTGGAAGAACATATACTGTACCACCATAATTTACCAACTTTTAGATACCCTTTCGTCACTGTAAAGCGATTTTTGGATATAATTTCCCAACTTTTGGATACCATTTTCATAATATATTTTCCCAACTTTTCGTTCCTCTTGGCTTGTAATTTCAATTTTTTTTGTTATTTAAAAATAAAATTATTTATGAACAAACCTGCTACAGTATGGTGGTACGATAATCACAGACTCACAGTGTTTCAGAGCCATGTTGGTGAATTCCTCTCCGACAATTGGGGCTTACAGAGTGCCCGGAGTGAGCGCCCAAGAAAGGCACGGCAAGCAGGCCACGCACTCACCACCGCACTTGGTGGCCTACAGTTGACAGTTGACGCTCACTCACCCAGTACTGCCTTTGGGCATCCTCTAGGGTTTTGGGTGGATTCTGCATTACCGTAGGTTAAAACCCCCCTGTGCCTGCTCATCTCTCTATCCCCCCCTCCTCTCTCTCTCTCCCTCCCCTCAACTCCCTCGGTGGTCTCTGGCCTGATTTATACTTCCTTCACTCGGTGCCACTCGGTGAGACGTTGCAATTCTCCATCCCTCCCCATTTCTCTCCTTCTGTTCTGCTCTCTTCTGTTCTCGTCTGCTGTGTCGGAGTGTTCGTCTGCTGTGTCGGAGTGTTGGCTGTCTCCACCATGGCCATGGCGGTGCGCACATCTCCTGCTCCCGTGCTCCCCTTCTCCCCCTCCTCTCCACTCTCCTCACGTGCCCCTGCTCAAGTCCAATTGCTCTCCTCCTGGCGCTCTCCCGATGTGCGTGCGCTACTTCCTGCTCCTTCCGCTTCGCGCGCTGCTTCTCTGCGCTCCCGCTGCCCTCTTGTTGTCTGCGCCACTGCCAATGCTGCTCAACTCTCCGTTTCCGAAGGTATCTGCTCTCTTCAGTCTTTTTCCTGCCTTCCTCCCCATCCCGCGCTTTTATCCTGCATATTACAACGATCCCGCCAGTTTCTCACGTTTGCCGCCTCTAGTTTTTTTTGGCTTTTTCGAAGAATTTGCTTTTTTTCTTTTCGGTACACATCAATTCTGCTTTTGCACTTCCTTAGGCTCCTCCGCTCTAACGTATCGAAGAGCTCGGTGTGTTTGTGTCCAAACGCGCGTGTACATCCTTCAATTCTCGTGCAGTCTGCAGTTCTACCTCGTGAAATGAAGTTCGCATTGTCTTTTTGTCTTGCTGGATTCTCGCTGCAATTTGGATTGTTCTCAATCGAGAGGTATTATGAAGCAGAATTGCAATGTTTGTAGGAGAAGTGCAGTCTAGGGTCAATTGCGGGCTCTAGCAGCGCTACTCCGTTGGGGCAGGTCCTATTCGGAAAGCCACCTCTTACTAGGAAGAATTTTTTAGGGTATATTGTAGATAGTTTCAGGAGATTACTTGAGCGAGGAGAGTTCTAGTGGAACACAATGAACAGAATTGTCTGTGTTGTTTGCGCAGAAGCTGCGGTTGACTTTTCCGATCCCTCATTGCAAGAATGCGACCCCGAAATGCATGCCATCATCGAATGCGAGAAGAGAAGACAATTTCGAGGCCTGGAGCTCATCGCTTCTGAGAATTTCACATCACGCGCGGTTATGGAAACTGTTGGTTCTTGCCTTACAAATAAGTACTCGGAGGGTTTACCTGGCAAACGGTAGGCTGATTGTTATTTGCTTATTCTTACAAAATTACTCTGCTCGAAATGTCATGTGTCTCTAATTATATCGACATGTTTATCTCTCTTGTACTTCCGTGTTTTGTACCAAACAGCTTTTTGAATCGAGTATTGAAATGGTTCAGCTATGCACGTTAGCTTATCGCAGTTGTAAAACGTGTGATAAAAGAGCGAATAAGTATCTGAATTTGGATTTACCTATACGTTCAGGTATTATGGAGGGAATGAATACATCGATCAAAGTGAAAGATTATGTCAGAGACGAGCACTAGCTGCCTTCAATCTCGATCCTACTGAATGGGGAGTAAATGTGCAACCTCTCTCTGGTTCGCCAGCAAATTTTGCAGTCTACACGGCCCTTCTCCAACCGCATGACCGCATTATGGTGCGATCGATACACAAGTCTAAAGATCAGCGTTTCAGTGTCTTAAAGTTGAAACTGAAAGCGTTATGCTCACTGTGCTTGTATTGTAGATAATGTAGAATGGTCATTTACTTAATTACAGGAATGCAGCAGTCTTACATTTTACTATACTGTGGGTGAGGTTTCCTCACACGACAAGCATGAAGACTCGCCGATTGGTTATTGACAGAGTGCTCTAATTCTTGCAGGGTTTGGATTTAGCGCATGGAGGGCATCTTACTCATGGATTTCAGACACCCAAACGGCGCGTATCTGCAACTTCAGTCTATTTTGAGTCAATGCCTTATCGACTGAATGAGGAAACAGGTAACTTGGGAACGTGAATTTCTTTAGTATATGAGTACAATGTATTTTCTGTGCGATACTTTTAAGATCGGTTTGCAGTTTTAATGCTTCTCTTTTGAATCTTGTTACTTCAAATATTTTCTTTAGCTGCCAACGAGGTCCGGTGCTCTGCTTTCTGCTGTATCTGTAAACACGCTTTGAGTAACTGATTATTTGCCTACGGGAGCGAATAGGGTTGGTGGACTACGATGTTTTGCAACAGACGGCGACTTTGTTCCGACCTAAGCTCCTCATCGCGGGAGCTAGTGCTTATGCCCGTGACTATGACTACCCTCGGATGCGGCAGGTATAAATCTGTACCCTGTCTTTTGCAAATAGGAGCCAAACTGTGAAATTGGAATGTCGTAGCAACTGAATGACAGATGCTGGTTTTCCTCAAACATGTAGGTGCTTTATGCTTGTGATTAAGCAATTGATTTTTTCAATGTTTTGTCTGATTGATAAGTTGTTTGAATGTTTCAGATTGCCGACAGCGTTGGAGCATTTTTGATGATGGATATGGCACATATTAGTGGCCTTGTTTCAGCGGGTGTTCTTAGTAACCCATTCGATTACTGCGATGTCGTCACTACCACTACCCACAAAGTAAGCTCTTCATTTCGCACCAATACAACCTATTTTAGGTACTCTGTGCTGTAGGTACCTTCGATGTGTTCTACATGGTGTTTCCTTAACTATGTGTTTTCTAGATCTGTTTGAAAGTGCTGTTAGGCTCTGCTTGAATATTTTGTAATTCTTTCGAATACTTGAATACTTTGTAATTCTTTTCTGCTGTATGTCAACAGTCTTTGAGGGGTCCAAGAGGAGGAATGATTTTCTTCAAGAAGGGAGAGGTACTGGGAGTTGATCTGGAAACAGCAATCAACAATGCTGTTTTCCCCGGTCTTCAGGTATGTGATTGAAAACCGGGATGGTACCGTTACAACTTCCGTTTGAAAGTTTTAACTCAAGTCACTCTTAGCTGTGTTTGATCTTTATGGGCCTCCGAATATTTACACTCACAAAAGTTATGTGGGAGGCACAGTTTTGATTCCCTAAGTTGCTAGTATTTTACGAATTCTTGCAATCAATTATGTTCGTTGGATCAGCATTCCTGGTTGCCCCATCTTGCAATCTTCGCTTTGTTTGTTATTGTTATTGATTGGTTCGATGCCTATCCCTGAATGTATGTACAGGGAGGCCCTCACAATCATACTATTGGAGGATTGGCTGTATGCCTGAAGCAAGCTGTCACTCCAGAGTTCAAGGCCTACCAACAACAAGTAAGAGATTTCAACAAAAGGATATTAAGGTTTTTGGGGGCACTTTTATTTGTGAACCGAGCTCATCAATTTCAGTTCTTGTTGTCTTCGTACGGATGGATGATGTTTAGTGGTCTCATTGCAGGGATCTTAACTTGCGTTCTTTTTCCATTTTGTTCAGGTTGTCAAGAACTGTCGGGCTTTGGCAGATAGATTGATGGAGCTTGGTTACAAGCTTGTTTCAGGAGGAACAGACAATCACCTTGTTCTTGTCGATCTCCGGCCTATGGTGAGTTTATTAATTAAAAAATGTTTTGATTATTGTAGCATGCTGTCTTTTAGATGTCCCTCTGTTTGCATATTTTCATCCGGCGATGGATTGTGTTGCTATTGACAGGGTACTGACGGTGCTCGGTCGGAGAAGTTGTTGGACTTGGCATCCATCACACTCAACAAGAACTCTGTTCCTGGTAAGTTTGTAGTTTAGATCTATTTCAGGTCGTCATCAGCAGTATTTTGTATAAGTTGTGATGATGGTGTTGATTGCCATAGCATCGTGCTTCGGTACTCCAGCGCCAACCAGAAATACAGAAGGGACCTTTTGTACGAACGTTTCCGCAGTGTAACGAGGATTGTGATGCTTGTTCATTTTGTGTACAGGAGACAAGAGTGCAATCAACCCTGGTGGAATCAGGATAGGTTCACCAGCGCTTACAACGCGTGGACTTCGTGAAGCTGAGTTCGTGAAAGTGGCCGACTTTATCCATGAGGGCATTCAAATTGCTGTGAAGGCAAAGGAGACTTGCCCAGGAAAAAAAATTGCGGATTTCCTTGAGTATGTGGAGCTAGAGAGCTGCCAACAGCACGGGGCAATTGTCGACTTGCGTAAACGGGTAGAAGCATTTGCAACCCAGTTCCCCATCCCAGGCGTTGGCACAGAGGATCTGCATCATTGAACGATTACGAGTTTTATTGGCTCAAGCGTTTTGCAGGGCAAGAAACGTTCGTTACAGAAGCACCCTCCCTTTATAGAGTAGGATTGGAAAGCTGCGGATGGGTGACTGGTTTGCTCGAGTGTTAGCCTCAGGTTGCGCGGGTTCAAGTAGGAGCTTTGTAGGATTAGAACTTAGAGCATGAATGAGTTTAAACGCACGGCATTGCTAGGCCGAACGCACGTCCGCACTGTAGCAGTCAAATGTATTTGTAATCTCGACGAACCTTTGGGACTCGAGTTACCCAGGAGAACTTCGCAGTAGAGATCTGCGAACCGGAGTGATGCGCTTGCAATTGTTAGAATAATATTGAAAGCACCAATTTGGTTTACGAGTATGGTATTAAGAAACTCTGAAACACGTCATGGCTTTCATTCCACACTTCTTGTATTGCATCAAGAAGCAAACATGACTTCGGGTACTTCTGTGTACAGACAATGAGGAACGCTTTTGGTTTCTCGAAGTACTACGAGCTCTCTGCTCGCGCCGAGGTCTTCAGCCGCAACATCTAGAATTGTTAAGATTTCCGAGTGCAACGGCACACTTGTGCCCTCTGATGTAGTGGTCGTGAAACTCACTTGCAACAGGTGCCTGCAAGAGGACTTCTATCATCGAAATCATGTTTGTGGAGCTTTCCACTTCAACAGAACATATGCATGTGTGGTTTCATCTAGCGATGAAATTGAGCTCTTTAGACCTTGATCCCACGAATGTTTAGCAGATCTGTTATGGACTAAAGGGATCACATTTGGAATTCTGGCACCATAGAGTGAGGGAGTACTCAAAAATATCTTGAAAGTTCAAGAGTTTTCTTCGAGTTGAAACACTACTAATCTATTCCAATAAAAAAATGTCACACTAAGGGCAACTTTACATGAGAGCTAATTCATGGTGAAATCCTCTCTCCTGATTGGACTATTTCTTGAAATTGGCTCCAAGGGCTTTAGATGGGGAATCAAGGCCAATTTTTTGAAATTAGATTACAATGGGTGGGGAACAAGTTATGACATGGCCTCCACTCCAAAAGTTGGGAGATACAAGAATGGAAGGCCAATTGAGGGCCTAGAGCCCGTCTCTTGATTTCATTACACAATTATTAATTCACTTGATTAGTTTATTGTGAACAAATCAAAAGTATGGAATGTAGCTAATTATACAAAGTGGCAATGGGCTTGTGTTTCCGTCTACAAGTCGGCCCCAAGGGATTTACACATGGGGGAATTGGCCCCCACTTTATTAAATGTTTAATGTGTTCTCCAAGTAGTCCATTGAGCCAATTGGGCTCAAAATATAAGTGAATTGGCTTGGAGATTTGATGCCCTTGACTCCCCATGTAAAGCGTCCCTAAGAAAATTGCTTTCATCTCAATAGCACCCTTGTTCTAAAATAATTCAAGAGGAAATCTCTAGTCTCAATTAATGGCATTGTAACAATGGTAAATACCCCAAATTTTGTAAAGGAAGTAGACTCCAAAACTAGACCCCTCCCACCAAACTGCATGTACAATCTTTGTTGAATTGAGCAATGGGGTCTACCACTTACACTAGACTTGATTTGATATGTAACTCAACAATAACTTGGATATTAACAGTGGATGAAGGAAATACAACCTCTGAATAACCATTGTTTTTTTTATTTTTGAAAAAAAAAATTTAGTGTAAAAACACCATGTCAACCTTCATATGATAGTATTCCGAAGAAAAATTTCTTCATTCAAAATATGGCTTTGGGATAGCAGAACATATGCTATTACAAAGCAAATGTTTTTACAATGCAAATACTTTTACTCCTCACACAAGAAGACGAAAATTTCAAATCATCTTGAAGTTAGTCAAATCTTTTATCACAGAAACTAACATCATTTGAGTAATGACGACATTAGGCAAGTTCAGGATCGAATGTCTTTTGCACATAGCGACATATATAAGTGCACATAGAGACAGAAGTGGTGGTGGTGAGCGCAGGCAATATCTGTGTATGAGAACAGACCGTAGTGAGTCAAGCTGAGCCGCAAGAGGCGGTAAGGATTAAGAATTCCCGGAGCTTTACATTGTAGCGTCAAGGAAGTAGGGTGGCAGGGATGCACTCGTGCACTGGAGCTCGAAGCAACAGTGGAGAGGTCACAAGAGCGTAAGAGCGGAAGAAATATCCGGCCAATGCCGTGTTCGCCCTCATCCGTGACCGTCAGAACGTATCTGCAAAGTTATGGGTTTACGGAACGCTCTGTTCATCCTGCATGGAAGTTGGTCGCATTTGCATGACCTGAATCTGTAAGGACACCATTGGAAGCTCTTTTGTTCCTGACGATAATTCTGTGTAAGGGGTTGTGTGGAATTTCAGCGCTAACATTCTTTTGGGTGATTTACATCTTTTGAATTCCGTCCTGTGAAAGCACAATTGTGTCTCACTGTACTGTACGCCTTCCATGTGATTACGTAGAAAACTGTAGAAATATCACGTGAGCCCCCAGCATCCACTACATGTTTCTAAAAAGTCGTATGGTTCTTTGTTGGTGTGACCAGAGCTTCAAACTGAACGTCTTCTTTGGATAATTTGCGACCATAACTCAGTTCTGTACCTACCTACTTTCCCACCTAGACTAGAGATTGGAGTTCTCTCCGACCTTCCGATGCAAGCAGGATTCTTTAGTGTCTTTGATTTTGCGTGTCCATGAAAGTCCGAAGCTGCCCCTTGTTAATAAGGTCTTTAACCTTGTGTGCAAACTTATTCTGCAGACCTCGGTAGTGAACTCGTCAGTGGCATTCCTCAATTGCAGTACGTTCGAGATGGTGACGGATATTGACCGTATGGGTCTTCTTTTGAGTTGTTTACAAGAAAACCATGCTCTGGAGAAGTGCAGATACAGTACGTCAGCTTTTGAAGATCTTCACTGCTATCATCCCTGAAAACTACATGTTTCAGCGAGGGTTCCTGAGAGCAGATGCCAGGATTACAAGAGCAGAATATTGCATCAGGAATGATATTTCATTGAGTCTAAGTGAGTGCAAACTCCCTCTAGGATGGTATCGATGGAGGTTAGTGCTTCATTGCTTTCTGAAAGGGCGTACTGCGTAGGAAGGTGTCTGGCCTGCACCACCAAGCTGTTACCAGCAGAATGAAGGAAGCATGAACACCACAACCAGCTTCACACCGAGAAGAAAATCAAGCGCGGGCCTGACGTGACACACGTTTGCGGTGGTACGAAGGTGATAAGGTGCTTCAACACATTACGATCAGCTGACAACGGCGAAGGGGAGCAAGGTAAGCAGTGCTCATTCTTGGGCAGACTCCGCGTGAACGGGGGCGAACCCGGACCTGAAGCCTAGCAGCGTATCGCCATTGACCAGTAACTTAGACCATGGGAGGGCTGAAGCGAGGGAGAAAGGGAGGGGACGAGTTCAGTGAAAATGCAAGCGCCGGGAGGCACTAAGTTAGGGTATTCAGTACAAGCTTGTGACATTGGATGCGGAAGGTGAAAATAGCTCGAGTATCGGGGGGCGCCAGCAGCACAACACACAAGGACACCACCAGGAACGCTTCTTCAGCAGTGAAAGCATCCCTTGTCGCATCCCCCAAACCACTCTGCAAAGCCACGCCACTTGGCAAGGGCGATGGTGAGGCCCCAACGCAAACGAGAGAAACACTGTAAGCGACGGCTTCACGGAGTGCTATTCGACCAGAAGAGAGCTGTCCAAGAAAGCCGCAATTTTCACGCGCAACAGACCAACGAGACCGGGAGCTCGTTGGCGTGGCGAAAGACGAGAAAATGATGTGAGCTTTGACGTTCGCTCCGGGGCGAGTGCTCCCTGGAAGAGCCATTCGCGGGCCTGGCCTCTTCCGAGGCGCACAGCGCATGCTCTGAGGGAGGGAGGGCCCCGACGGACGCAGCAGCATGGACTTCCAGAGTCAAAGTCTGGCTGGCCTGCTGGCAGGTAGACTACTTCCGGTATCTTCCTGCCACAGTAGGCAGAAAGGCTGTTTCAAAACAAGGGGTTCGTAACCGGAAAGCGGCGGCTTTTACTTGTAATGTTATGTTAACGACTAATGATTATGGAATTTTCAACTGCAACTGGATGTTATGCTCCGAAGGTGCATCTTTTAATCCAAACTGCATTGCATTGCATCGCATGAACAGTTGTTACATCCGCAGGCAAGAATGAACAACATGACATGACCAGGTCCTTCCCTCCGTCGTCTTCGTAAGCTGAAGGTATCAGCGCCACACCGACGGACCGACCTTGGCTGGCTGGCAGGCAAGCATATTGTAGGAAGGAAATAAGAAATATGGTTCCCTTTAACTCCTGCACTCTTATGGTAGTAAAGTCAGTCTTGCATTAGCTGAGAACCTAAGTTGAGCTTACCAATTAATCCACTCCATCATCACTTCCTTACAACTGGACTGGCGCCGAGGTGGCTTCCCCTCCTCTGAGGAACAGACGAAGGACCCGGTCCCCCCTGGCCTGCCTGCCTGCCTGCTTCTCTCCCTCCCTCTTCCTTCCTCCTCGTGAGTCACTTTAATGTTGGTTGCCCCTGCTGCTGTTTCTGCACCTGCAGAAATCTAGTCACTGCCTAAGTAGTCTGTAGGTGTAGGCCGTGTCGCCCTTTACTGTGTGTCCGATGGTCATTGTGCTTTTTTGCTGCTTCCTCTGATGATCAATTTGGCCTTCTATTCCTCCTCTTCGCTCCTTGCTGCTTTTTCTTTTGTGTCGCTTGCCTGTGCGTCGTATTTTTCATCGCCGTCTTCGTGGTCTGGCTTCGTTCTAAGCGAGGGGCTGGGCGGGGCGCTTGTGTTGTTGCCGCAGCTTGGTTTGCCTCGTAGGACGGGCTGTGCGAGCGGCTTTGACCGCACGCGAGGCCCTCTGGTCGCCACGCGGGGTGGCGATGGCGGAATTCGCCGAGGTGGAGGCGGCCACGGGCGTGCGCATGCCGTGGAACGCATGGCCTAGCACCAAGATAGAGGCGGCCAAGTGCGCTGTGCCCTTCGCGGCCATCGTGACGCCGTTGCACGGCGGAGCCAGCCAACAAGCGCCGTCTGTGAATGTGTTGCCCTACCCACCTCTGCGATGCAAGACGTGCCGCGCGGTCTTAAATCCCTTTTGTCGAGTAGATTTCGACGCCAAGATCTGGATCTGCCCTTTTTGTTATCAGCGGTGTCACTTCCCGCCGCATTACGCCTCCATCTCGCCCATCAACCAACCTGGCGAGCTCTACCCGCAATGTGCGAGTGTGGAGTACCAGATGGCAGGGGAGCGTGGATTGCCCCCTGTGTTTCTTTTCTTGCTGGATACGTGTTTGATCGAGGAAGAGCTGGGGTTGTTGAAGACGTCTCTATCGCAGGCGCTCACGCTTGTGCCGGAAAATTCCTTAGTGGGTCTGATCACGTTCGGGGCGCAGGTGCAGGTGCACGAGCTAGGGTTTCCGGAGTGCCCCAAGTCGTTTGTGTTTCGGGGCTCCAAGGATGTGACCAAGGAGCAAATCCTGGAACAACTGGGCCTCACCAGTCGCGCGGCCGGAGGTATGCACCGCGGAGCGCCTCCACAGCCTGGGGCTGGAGTGATCGCGGGGATCGGCGAGGGTCTCTCAGCGTCCAGTGTCAGTCGATTTCTGCTGCCGGCGTCGGACTGTGAATTCACATTGAATACGCTGCTGGATGAGCTGCAAAAGGATGCGTGGCCGTTCCCGTCGGACCAACGCGCTGCTCGGTGCACGGGCACGGCGTTGACTGTGGCGGCAGGGCTTCTTGGCGCGTGCGTCCCTGGCACAGGAGCTCGAATTATGGCGTTCGTGGGTGGCCCGTGCACTGTGGGATCAGGCACCATAATCTCTAAGGAGCTTTCTGATCCCATTAGGTCTCACAAGGATATCGACAAGGACGCGGTGCCGTTCTATCACAAAGCCATGAAATTTTATGAAGGCCTCGCGAAGCAGCTGGTGGTGCAGGGCCATGTCCTGGACCTCTTTGCCTGTGCTCTTGATCAAGTGAGTTTTGAGTTTGCCCTGTCCCTTTACATCTAAGGAAGCATTGAACGAAGTGTGTTTTGATATGATCGCATCACAGGGGTAGGGTTTCTCCCGTGTCGTGAGTGCCTCACGTGCGCGCATCGCACGAGGTGAGACTGTTTCAGTTCCTGGAGGAAATTGCTGTACTCAGTGTTTCTCATGTTTGAACCTTTTGTCGTCCAAGCAAGGTCGTGCCCACCAATTTCATTCCATGGCCATATGTATCATCAATGACCTGATGAGAATACGTGGGATCCAATGTGTATGACTTCATGGCACGTCGATGGTGATTAGAATGATGGGTTGGTGGCTTGGTTGCCGATGAATTTCTTACTGGGGATTTTATAGGTAGCAATCGAAGTGCAATCGAACCTAGATCGTGAGTTATTGGTTATTGGTACCAGGGCTTGTTGTGACGACTTTCTGTATCGCATGGTGCATAATGCAGGTTGGGATCGCTGAGATGAAGGTGGCGATCGAGCGAACGGGTGGTTTGGTAGTACTGGCCGAGAGTTTTGGCCATCCGGTGTTCAAGGACTCGTTCAAACGGGTATTTGAGGCAGGTGACCATGCCCTTCAGCTGTCCTTCAACGGCATCTTCGAGATCAGCTGCTCCAAGGAGATAAAGGTGCAGGGCATAATCGGCCCTTGTGCCTCCCTAGAGAAGAAGGGCATTACTGTTTCAGACACCGTAATCGGTCAAGGCGGCACGAGCGCTTGGAAATTGAGTGGTTTGGACCGCAGTACCACGTTGACAGTCTTCTATGATATCTGCCCTACGACCCAATCTGGGCCTACAACTGCCATCGGTCAGCAATTTTATCTTCAGTTCGTTACATTCTATCAACACCACCATGGGGACATGCGCATGCGTGTCACCACTGTGACGCGGAGATGGGTAGAGACGGCCTCTTCCGGTGGCGTGGAGGAGCTCGTGGGAAACTTCGATCAAGAAGCCGCTGCTGTGGTCATGGCACGATTAGCTTCTCACAAAATGGAAGTGGAAGATGGATTTGATGCCACGCGGTGGCTTGACCGGTCGCTCATCCGCTTAGCTTCGAAGTTTGGGGACTACCGAAAGGATGACCCACAATCCTTCAATTTTGCCCCCAACATCGCCATCTTCCCTCAGTTTATGTTCAACTTGCGAAGGTCCCAGTTTGTTCAAGTGTTCAACAACAGTCCCGATGAAACTGCATATTTTCGAATGGTGCTGTATCGGGAAACCGTCACGAACTCGTTAGTCATGATCCAACCGTCCCTCTTATCGTATTCCTTCAATTCGGCGCCGGAACCGGCGCTGCTGGATGTGGCGTCTATAGCGGCGGACCGGATCCTGCTATTAGACGCATACTTCAGTGTAGTGGTGTTTCATGGGATGACGATAGCGCAATGGAGGAACGCCGGCTATCACAAGCATGAAGAGCATGCAGCGTTTGCGGAGCTGCTGCAAGCGCCACAGGAAGATGCACAGGGGATCATCAAGGAGCGGTTTCCGGTGCCAAGGCTAGTAGTGTGTGACCAACATGGGTCACAAGCTCGGTTTCTGCTGGCGAAGTTGAACCCGTCCGCGACGTATAACTCCGCCAACGGGCCAGCACCGGGAGGAGACATTATTTTTACCGATGATGTGAGTTTACAAGTGTTTATGGAGCATCTCAAGAGGCTGGCCGTGCAAAATTAGCAGTACGTACGTACGTAGAGTTACTACATGATTCTTTAATTTTACTTCATCAACCAACTGGGTGTACAGTGGTGGGATTCTACCCGGTCAATAAAGTATGGCCCCATGTAACACTACTATACTAGTATACTAGGGGCCGTGTCAGATTCCGTCGCTCTACTTTTCATGTGCACAGGTGGCACCAGGCAATGTGTTGAGGTACCTGGGTACAAGTGGCGCCCCGGGGCATGCACTCTTGATTCGCCCACGTATGTTAATTTTCTTTGTCTTCGAAAGACAGAGGTAGAGGTAGTGATTCAGGGTGCACTGGCATGGGAGCGAGTAACTCAGAATGAACATCTTACGTTCACTTGTGATTACTTAGTCTTCACATTGCAGTGGGTGGAAATGGAGGTGATGCTACACGCACACAGGATGAGCGTATCTGTTGCATGTTATTCTACTGCATGAAGCCCGGAGCATTGTACTGTACTGTGATAGTGTTGGAAGCCATTTACCATAGGCCCCTAGCTAGCGTGGTCTTGCCAGCTGTGATGGACTCCCTCCACCATGCAGTTCATTTTGTGAAGAAGTAAGGTAGAATGCCCTTAAACCGCTCAAATAAGAGATTCAGCATGGTTGTGGACATCGTGTGTATTGTTTGTAATTTTTCTTCGATGGAGAAACAAGAGGGAGAGTGAATGCAAAAATTTCCAGAATTAAATAGCAAAAGATGAATTTACCACAAATTTTTGAAGTCAAAAGTGTACATGACCTAAAACCGCTCAGTAGACTCTCCTTTGTGGCGGGTCACGCATGTAGCAAAAACCGTGCAAAAAGATTCCAGATCAAGTCACTATGAACCCTCAGATTTCAGAATATTCTTTTTTGCCGTGGGTGCAAAAAGGTCCAGGCCATGGGCGGTTTAACAGGCAGTCTAGCATGCGCTTCAGGGGGGCCGAACGGTTTAAGGGCATTCTACCTTAAAGCTTATTCAGCACGAGATCACCCCTCAGGTCTGGTGTGCATGTGCGATTTGTTACTTTTGCACTTGCCGAGAGCATGGCAGTCATATCAGGTACGGTGTGGGGTTTTGTTTTATCTCCACCATGAACAGTGGAGTCTGCTAGTCTTTGGGTCCTTACCTTGCTCTAGTCTGCATGTCCAACTTCCTAACTCTTCATTACGGTAGTCGCTGCGCTGCTCAGGTTTGTACCCTCAATTGTCCTCTCTAAATGTTAAATGTGGTGCAAGTTTTCTCTATGCTGCCCAACTATCTGCTGGTTCTCTTTACGTCCCATATGCTTTTGTTTTCGTCTTCTTTCTTTCTTTAGTTGCCATTGGGGTGACAATCCAATGCTTTGTTCTACAATTTACTGTAATATTATTCTGAAATGGCACAAGAATGCTTCCCAAATCATCACATCATCTTGGATGGTAATTCAACATTTTTAATGAGATGCTGAAACTTTGAAGCGCCGTAACTTCTTCAACCAAAGTCAGTTATAGACAGAACTTTTTACATTGCATTTGAATGAAATTTAGTTTTTATGATAATTATCCATTGAAGATATTCAAGATGGTATGATTTATGGCATGCATTTTTGTAAAATGAGCTTGTCTGCAAGGGTTTTGAAGTACGGGATATGCTTAGGTATTGCTACGCCAGTATTTTTATTCAGATAAGTTTTTCATGATTTCTTTCATGTAGGTGAGTTTAATACAAAGTCCAACATCTTCCTAGTTAAATTTTTTTGCCAAGAATAATTTCAATACTGGATTTGCTTACTGGGTAGATCTTCATGACGCAAATCCTTTCATTCCTTCATTCATTATTGAAATTATGTTCTTTGTTGGGTTAAATTTCAATTTAAATCTAGTCCTTGAGGTAGAAAACTACAAGGGGGGGTTCTATTCTAGACTATTTTTTCTTTATAAATTTAGGGGTAGTTTTCACCATAACAAGGGAACTAGTAGAGCCAGTAAATTTTTGACGATAGTCTATTTTAGTTCATTTTCATTGATAAAATATTCCCATGTAACTCATAAAGATTTGCACCTACTCAATAAGTTTCAGAAGCTCTTATCCAAGTCTAACACTAAAAGTAAGCCAAAACCACGAAGGCTGCAACACAGCTGGACAGGGCTGGGTGTTTCAGTCAAAGCTACTCATCAACCCGTGAGGGGAGGAGCTTCGTAAACACAATCTTAAAACTAGAAAATTAATGATACCGGCTTTATACATCTACAGAGGCTGGCTGGAAGGCGGGCCGGATGAAGGCCACCATGAGTTTGGAGAGTACGATCAGCTACAATGTAGTATTAGTATCTGGTGGGTGATCGGTAGAGTCGAGTATCTCACTCGAGTGTATCAAATATACTTTATCTCGCTGCGTATTGAATAAATAAAGAAACTCCAGTCGCAAGGAGACTGCATATCGCAATTGGTTAGTTCATATTATACGTTACCGCTTCTAATCTGAAAATATGACCTGGAAATATGCTGTAGGCATAGCGTATAATAAAAAAATCTATCACTCTACAACAAATCGGAATGGTCAACCAAGAGTGCACCATCAGCTCTTTTGTGAAATCGACATTTCTTACAGCTCACAAAAGAACTGATATCTTATTCGCAACTGTCAGCAACAATCTGGTGTGATATATCTACAAGGCCAGCGAATGTAAGACTTGAAAACATTCGGAGCCAAATTTTGAGTTAACAGACACAAATCCCGGGTATCCGGGCGAAGGTTTAAGCGGCATTTCAAATGCTCAAGGACATCCTCATGATCCAGTGAGGTAAAATATTGACTCAGTACATTCAGCTTCTACGATGAGGATACATGCTCACTGACATGACATATTGTAGGAAATAAACGACCGAATCAGTGATCGTCCATCAATCTCAGGGAAAAAAAGAAGCGTATTAGAAATCTCCTTTACTGTAAAGGGGTATAATGAACGCCACAAAACTGGACAAAGGTTCGTAATCTAAACCTCTGTGGCCTCCCTCAAACGTCTAATTGTACTGCGGACAGTAACTGCGGCTGCCGTGCTGCAGGAAAGAAAAGAGACGAGATCAGCAAACAATGAGCTCGAAAGTAGAATTTGAACCTAATATCTACAATCAATATACACCTCATCGAAAGTTCCATAGCACAATTTCTGCACATTCTGCATGCAGAAAACGCAACATGTGCAAACGCATGGCTCCACTCAACTGAAGTACAGTGCCCTCTTATCAAAAAGAAAACCTCAAAAGTTGCGCTTTAAGATAGGGGTTGACATACTCATACAATTCGAAAGCACTCTTACGAAAAATTGTCTAAATTAAAGATCATGTTCTTACTTTAAAGTGTAAGCACCGCCAGCCTTGACTTTGCCACAATCCTTGCAGTTCCAGATTCCGACAGCTTTCCTCTTCACTGCAAACTGTAGATAAAATCATTTGAGAAAATTACGAACTACTATAGATTGTCAAAACCTGAAGTGATCGTCATCATAGGCTAAGAGCTCACCTTTCCGCAGAACTCGCAGAAATATTTGGAGTGCTGACTGACCTCCATCTTCTTAATCTGCTTCCTCAAACTGGCACCATATCGTGTGCCTGTATATCAAGGACCCAATCAATGAGCCTCAGATCAAGATACGTGTCTAAGTAGAAGAGATGAACCTAGGCAACTTTGACAATATCATGATTCAGGTGTTCATTTAGAAAGTATCATAGTAAAGCCTCGCAATAACCACTTTAAGAATTTACAGCCCGCCATCTAAGCAGAATTGCAAGTGACGAATATCGAGCTGCATTGCGAGATAATTCGACATACCGTACTTGCCGACGATGCCGGCTTTCTTGGTACGCTTAGTCTGTCAGGTTTTGAAAGCAGAACTGATTGTTAGAGCTAAAGTAGTAACTCGTCCAGAATATTTAAGTGATCGACCGGAGCCACAATCACTCAAGGTATGGAAACCTAAAGTACAGAACATGCGCCTGTCGAAAAAGAAGCTGAACGTTACAGCAAAATAAAAGCACAAGACACGGCGCTTTCGTTCATTCTCGCGTAAGAGGGAAAATAAGAATTGAGGGCATGACAATGAGGTAGATGGCAGAATGGGCATTCTTCTGCAATCCGTGGATTTCTGTCTACCGAGACCTAGAACATGCAAGAAACAAGAAAAATAATGTCGACGAGTGGTGGATGCAGAGAAGAAGCGAAAGCAGGAGAGCACGTACCATGGCGAAGGTGACGAAGTAGATGTGTGCGCGACACGAAGACGAAGGGCGGGCCGGAGGCCGGGGCTCGCCTGCACTGCTGCGAGGGAGAAAGAGATTTACATCAGCGTTGTCCTGCACCTATCTAGGGTTTCCATTCTCTTCCCGAACCTCTCTCCCCGAACCTCTCTTCCTGACCTGCCCCGAACCTACTCTCTCACCCCTCCCCTAGGTTAGGTTACCATGACATACGGTACCGGTACAGTTCTGTAGTTGAAAAAGGTCACTCTTGTTTCAGAAAATTTCAGACATCTTTCACTTCACTTTCAGTATAAGTATAGGACTTTTTTCTTAAATTTTTTGGTTACTATGCATTTGTTGCAAGTTCTACATGGAGTTGCTTAACCCTTAAAGGTCTGAGCGTGCCGAGGCGACCAGTAGAATACGGTGTATTTTGGTTGTATTTGGAGTGAATGCACACCTTTGGTGGGTTTGAGTTCAAAGAAGAAGTTGACATTTGATCTAATGCAGTTCTAGTGAGCTATTACGATTCTAGTTTAGAGTTTCTTGTTGGTAGTAAATTCTAACTATACGACAGCGTACATACTATCCCCATGGGACTTTTAAGGGTTAAGGAACCTCCACACCTGGCGTTCCGCTTTAGGTTTTAACATATAAGAGTTGCCTTAATATTCGATGCATGCACACCATGCGTGGTTACTCTTTGCCGAGCCGACGTGTCTGCAGGAGTCGTAGAGCGTTAAGAGCGGTTTTACAGCTCCTACTTTGCATTAATTACGGAAGTCTAGGCGGCATTTTAGAAACTTAAAATCTTCTAAAAATGTACATGTGCGACTTTAATGGACGCTCTTCGACAACCTTGAGGTTAAACCACCACAATTTTCATAAAAAAAAAAAAATCCCTTGCATCCTATGAAGGCTAAGGATGGGGCACAACAATTCATAACTATCGTCCCTTCTAATGGGAGTTTTTTTCAAAGATTTGATAACAAAGTTTTATAATTGACTAGAGCTCGCGACGATGCACATACTAGGGCATTCTGGTTACACATACTAGGGGTTGAAGTGGTTCAAAAGTGTAGTACCAAAATTAAAAAACAAGGTTTAGCTCAACTTTTAGACTGAGGTATAGTTGGTATGCCAATTATATGACGCTTCTATAGACCGGACAACCCTCTGTAATCCTTATGGGACACTTTCACACTTGATTTGAAGCTACTTTCTAAGATAGATCAAGAGTGTTTAGTGATGGTTGCAGACTTTTTGATGTCCAATTAGAGTGTTTGGTGAAGGGAAGCAGAGAAATTCAACACGACCAGAAATCAACATTGTTTAACACTTGATATGGTTCACAGTTTTGAGATTGAATATGATAATTTCATGCCATTGTTGAAATAAAACTCAAACAATGTTCATAACTAAGAAGGAAAAAAACCATCAAAAATCATAACTCACATGCGCAAAAGATTAATAAAACTGAAATGTGAGTGCTCATTGGCATGTCGACGATATAGTCAAGAATCACAAAAGATGAGAGTATCCTCAATAGAGTAAGAATGGGACTAGCTACACATGACCATGAAAAAAGATTGATATTTAGCCCCCCTCAAGTCTACACCCTTCCCCTTGTTGAAATTTGGTAATATATTCCTCCTTGTGTCCCAACTCCACCACACCATGACACATTCCTAATATTCAACTTCAGTGCCTCCATCTCTTCATGTACCCTTCCTCCATAGGAGGCTCCAGGAATCCACGGAACTGTGAGCCAGAACAAAGTGCTAACATTAGTACCTCCCTTTCTAGATTTGTCCTTCCATTTATAACGCACTACATTACAGACTTGCGTCCATGGCAGTATATCATCAGCAACGTAGTCTAAGCAATGCTTGTGCCAGTCTACCAAGGAACGTCTCGCTACTAACAAAACCAACAAATCATTGCTCCCTTAACATAACTTAGGTTTCTGTTCAGCTTTTGCACGACTGGATCCGTTCCGTTCCGACCAAAATGGATGCACGAGACGAACAAGAAGTACCTGACTCCCATCAGCCAGCCAGCGTGCCCCATAGCCATCCGAAACCCGTATCTCAAATAAAGGAATTGGAGCCAAATGTATGTTCATCCACACCGTGTGCGTCATTAGGCGATGTAATGTGCTCTCAGCGAGCTGATTCTTTTCAGTTTCTGCGCATCCAACAACACAGCAGGTATTGGAAGTTGCGAATGAAGCTGTAACTTCGATATGATCAGACCAGCTTCACTTCATCGAGGACTGGATGACGTGATAAACGATCTTCGAGACATGTGAATGTATAGATAGTATCCGCTCAAGTCGGCCAAAAGCATATGCATACATACATAGAAACATACCTGTCCCAGTTATACTTCCCCACCAACCATCGAGGCTGCGGGGCACATGCTTCGCAAGTGCTCGCGCCCCTACAGATATTCGACAGCCTGCAACCTCCAACCCTCCCACATTCCCACTTCTCAACTCGACCAACAGATAATGCAGCCAGTAATGCAAACAGAGGGTCATTGTTAAAGCGAAGTTGTTTCAATCGCCTTCTTCACACGCTGAAGCTTTACTTCAAGCTGAAAAGTACAATCTCTTCTACGCCGATACAATGGGCAATATGAGTAAGAGTTGATCACAGACTTTTAAGTGCCATCTGGTGCCCCTTTGTTCAGACGATAAGGGATAGTGATACTGGAACAGAATTTTACAGCTCAAAACCTTACATCTGGATTCTGAAGTGCTGAGAAAGAGTTTATTAGGAGTGACGCCGGGGGTGGTAGAGCTTCCTTCACAGTACCAATAGTAGTTCGCATGCCTAGTAGGGCTCTCACTCCATCTATTCCAAGAGTCTGCAACACCAGCAAGATTGAGACCAACATCCCGAAACCCAAGTAATGATAATATATCCAGCTACTCATTCTATAAGCTGAAGATCGTGATATAGCAGCCTAGAAAAATCTGTTGATCTCGCCGATATCAGGTTTGAGACGGTCAGGAAGACAATGAGGCTCACGTTAAGAATTTCAGCTAAGAAGTCAACAGGATCTTTCTGAACAGGGCGAATCACATGAATACCGAACACTCCAAAGGCGTACTCCTTTGCCTCTGTGTAGAATTTTCTATACACCTTCACGCCTGCCACAACGAACACGAAAAGATTTATAGAGACGGAATTCGTTGAAGTTTGCTAAGTTAGTGCATCTAACTAGCAACGACTGCAAATGTGGCCTTCATCCACATGCCATACGCGTACGTCATTGAGGTCCAGGGAGGTCATTAGCATATCAAGTAACGTTGGAACCTCAAATGGAGTCGTTTAGGACCTGCTACCTTCATCAATGGAGTGAACTCCTGGTAGAACTTTCGGTAGACCTTCTGCCTCGATCATGGCCTTGAAAGTGGGATACCACAAAAGCTCCTGTTTGCAAGACCACCTTTAAGGGTTAAAAAAACAACTACAACTGAGACACCTTCACCAGCTTCTATACAAAGTCCTCGTGCTCTTTCTAGATTTATAGACCGAGATCATGCATGTCTTAAGATACTTCATCAGTAAAAATCATTACTCTGCTTCCTCTGAAGCAATAGGAACATTACAATAGGAGCAATAGGAGCCGATCGTAGAAATACAAGCAACCGTCTTGACACTCGGTTGGGGTACTTTCCAGCCGTCAGGATCAAGAGGGAGATAGTTTCCAATTCAGCAACAGAAAGGTCCCACATGAACCATGCATTCTGGAGGGAAGTGAAGTTAAATTGAAACTCAGACCTTGATTTGGAGGAGAAAGCTTCCATTCACTAGAATCAAGTCACCGCAGCGCAAGCTGCAAAGAGCAGAATATCCACATCAAACATCACACTATGAAGCTAATCACCGTGTGCTAGGTCATTGTGCAAATGCGAAATCCGCGTAAATTACAAAGATATAGAGACGACATGAGTAAGTGCCGCCATTACCTCCTGTATGAATCGGTTGCGCAACGACCCTCAACAACTTTGAGCCCATCTGCCACAATATAATGTCCCCGGAGATATGTCAAAAAGCGTGACAGTTGATAGCACCAGCAATTAACCGCGTTCTCTCCCATATACGCTTGATACGCACGGCATTTCAAATACCAGTTCAAACGTGAATCATATCGAGAAGTTTCCACGATGACGAGTGGGGTAACCAAAAACTCACCTTTAAGCAAAGTAGAGTAGGGCTCCTGCACGTCAAGCTGAAACGCAACTCCTTGCCACAACTAAGCACCACGGACGCTCAACAGGGGTCAAGAATTGGGTGATCATGGCAACGATCTTTACTGCGATGCATAGAATCAGCGCGGCATGATTGTGGAACGAGATGGACCATATCTGTGCCTGGTTCTAATGAAACTCAACCAGCATGAAAGATGTGCAATCTCATATTGGTGATCCAACTACCTCAAGAAGAGCAGAGCCCTGAGTAACGACTGTATCAGTCCACGCATCCAACCGCAACTTCCAAGAATCATCCTCATTGATCCCCGCAATGGGTGCCAAGTTGCGTGGAAAGAGCCTCCCACGGATCCACCCGTACAATGCCGCGGCCAGCTGCACGTACAAGGGATGCACAGGAAAACCCTCGACGATGGCATCCGGATTGCCATCTGCTCCTGGAGGCAACACAGAGGACTCTTAAGACAAGCAGTTTTATGGCGTAAAATGCCGGTGCATGCAAATTCTCGAACCCCAGATTGCGAAACAAATATTTACGAATTTGAGGTTACAACGGAGAATAGAAATCGAGAACCTCGCAGACAGATGTAGATATCCCTTGTGACCGAAGCATCCCTCGGACACAACAAACCCTAGTTCTGAGACCCCGGTTCGACAGTATCGTGAAATAGAGAAAAAGAAGAATTTGAAGTTCCTACTCTCATGGACACCTTGAAACAGAGGAGGGATTGCTCAGACTCACCAGGTCCGACACCTCCGTCTGTACTTGTCTCCTCACCGGAATCTTCAGTTTGCAAGCCTGGTGGGTGCAGCAGCAACCCTTGACAGAAAGCAGAGGGCAGATTGAGTGCACCTGAAAGCAGAAGCGAATGGCAGAGGGAGGTGAGGCATGGCAACGGGTCACAAGCGGGTGTAGCATGCGGAGGAGAGTCTGGCACTTCAAGGTGCAACCCCGTAAAGGATGATTCCTGAGCAGCAAGGAATGTGTCCATTGTGGATGATCGGGTTATCGTCACAGGAGGCCTCTTCCTATTCCTTTCCTCTCATCGAAAATTGCAGAGAAATTGTTCGTGCAGATCCGGACAATCGCAACGGTGGGCCGTGGGCGGCAACAACAGGGACACGGACACCATAAATGAGAGTGGAACGAGGACCGCAATAAAGACAAGATGACGAGAGTCGAACTCCCAGCGAACTGGACAACCGGCGAGGTCGCGAGGTCGCGAGCCAGAGATTCGCAAGGCGTGACTTGTCGCGATGCAGGCATTCAGAAATAGCTTGGGCACTGTCGATTAAAGGACGGGTCAACACTTAAAAGACTTCATAAATCTCGCACAATAGTGTATGTATGTATCGACAATTGTCACTGTTTTATTGATGTTCATGATACACGGTAGTCTAGATGGAGCAACTTTCAATTCGAAGAGGATCGACTAAGTCTCCTCGAGTGGTAAATGTGACGGTCTTTTGTCATGCATTCAATTTAATATGATTCGCAGAGAGCAAGGAACAATCTTCGGAGGTGGTGTCAAGCCGCCGGACAAACATAATTGCAATTCTTTACATACTGCCGTGGCGACGACAAGCGTTGTCAATTAGCAACGGTGGCTTCACAAATTTCACCACCTTGCCTCATTCAAACTTCGTGAACTGGAACAATCGCAAGCACCTTAGTAATAAGCTTAATATCTTTCTGTGCATCAATATTCGACACGAATGGTGAACATGATCAGCGAGGTATGTAGTATGAACTGATATTTGCAGCTTATTGATGAAGACCACAGCGAGGATTTCCTGCGCCATGGCGGTAGCGACGATTTCTCACAACGAAAACACACTCGTCTGATAACAGCCAACTTGCACATATGATGCCATGGCAAGTGGTGTGATCCCACTTTTAGGAATGCTCCATCATCTTACCCTTGAACCAAAATTCAAGTTGAAGTTCCACTCGGATACAGGATACTAACTATTTCACACATCGTAACATTGCCGCCTTCAACTTGATTGCAAGTGGCTAGCGACCATGTGGATCAGCACTCAGCTTATCAAGTTTCCTCAAAATCAAAATTATATATCAGCAGTTTCTCGTAAATTATCGAGTTGCCGGACGCCCTTAAACATGTGCGGCACGGCCGTTTAATACCCCGTAGAAGGTATCAATTTATGACGGACTCAGCTGCGAAAGTCGATTATTTCAATGATCACGTTGATCATGCTGAAATGAATTTTTCTGTCGCTCAGAGATGAGCAATTTATGAGCGAGAGCATGGAAGGAGGGCAGGATCACGAGGTTCAAATCAGTTGGACCCAAGAGGCCGACCCAGGGACATCGTTGTGCACCGGAAAGAGCATGTAGTAACCGGCGGGCGCGACGGACGTATGCGGAGGCGCTGTGCTGGCGATGGTGTACTCGTTGACGCCAGTGATGCTCACCACCCCGATAGCCAGAGCCAGCTGCCGCTGCCCTTGCGAGAAGGAGTGGGTTGCCCACGGTGCATTGCCCAGGCGCAGCTGGAATGCACCTGTGGCCGCTGTCGGCATCGTCACCGTCACCGTAAATGCAGCCCCGTAGGCGAGCTGTCATCTCATCACCAATTCCCACACATGAACACTCCATGAGCAAACGAAGTACAAAGCGACGGTCTTCAGTGCTCACTGCGCGCTTCAGTTGTGCTACAAGAATGACTCATATTTTCAACTGAGTATCTCTCAACATACTACTTCGGCCAGCTACATTACTCAGCTTACATTACTTAGCTTCTACCAGTAGGAGATTCGAGCAAGCTTGAGTAAAGCTCGAGGTGCTCACCTGGGCTGGGGCGGCTTTTAAGGTGGGCCGCTGCGCATCGGCAGTGGCGTCCAGATACGACGGCAGGAATGCTTCAACTCGCAGCTCCGTCGGGAATGGCTCCGAGAACGTGTAGAACTGATGCGTGTTGGAGCCGGCCACGAGGATTTGGCCGCTCGGAAGCAACACGGCCGTAGAGTGGTACATTCTGGGGATGGATGATGGCGTTTGCACCTCGAAGGACCGATCTCGCGGGGAGTATATAATGGGGTTGAGCGCGGGATTGCTGGCGAACCCCCAGCCTGCCGACCCTTGCTGAGCCCCGTTAATAATTAGCACGCGCCCATGCGGCATGAGAATCATATCCCCCATCACGCGCGGAAATGGCATGTCCAGCATTGTCCATTGCGGATCGGCGGCCGTTGCTTCGAGCAGCCCGCACGTCGCTGAGGCGGGGTATTGTGTTTTAGGGTCCGAGTAGGCGTTGTCGTTGGCGCCCCCACAGACAAGGATAGTGGCCGTACTGAACCCGTCGCCACTGTCCAGCGGTAGCATAACCGAAGAGCCTTGCGTTGGGTAGTTCCGTGGTTCTCCTTGAAGAGTGGGGTATTTGCGCACGATGTTGCCCGAAGTGGGGTCGAGCAAAATGGCATCGTGGCGGGCGAAGATGAAGACGTTTCCAGACGGCAGCAAGTGCAGAAATGGATACAGATTCTGGTCGTCGCCGAACACTTTATGAGTCTCCTGCAGGAAGGGCAGCGCCACTTGCCCCGCCGGTCTGGGAGGCACGAACTCATAAGAGAACACATTCTGCCCTCCCACCACCAAGATGGAGCCGTCTGGTAGCACCTGGTTGCTGGCGTACCATCGTCGCGTCTGTAGCCCAGATTTTGTGTCCTCGGCCCAGTCGCAGCCGCCTCCTACAAATATAAGTGCCAATCAACATCATGTGTGGTTTTCGGATTTCAGACGCAAAAGGCTAGCTGGTAGCTGGATGTATGTTATCAGTTTATATACATCTACTTCTGATTGATTCTACACTAATTATTTGAACTGCATGAGCAGCCGATTGAGTACTGCATGCAGTGCCGATCGATTAACGCACCTGGGGCACACGGTTTGAAGTAGCGGATCTTTGTGGCTCCATCAAAATCGCCGCCGGTTTGCACGAGAGTGCCATCTGCTATTCAGTCAACTCAATTAGCTTCTCTTCAGACATCGCATAGATTTTAGAAGAAAATGCAGAGAAAACGGTTTGTGGAGGTTGGGTGATATTGCACAGTGTTTACTGGATTAGGGATTTCCGAAACCACGAGGTGTTGATTGCATGGGGAACTTGTCCCCGAGGGGACAGGTAGGACAGATTGCTACTAATTGATTACTTGCAACGAATCAACTACCAAGGATACTCGATACACACATGCACAACATGACACAATACGATCACTGCAACTATTGAATGATGAAGGGCCATTCATGCTTTTAGATTTTACCTGCTACGAAGGCGGCGGAACTGCACCAGGTATCTGTGAAGATTGTCAAGGGACGCACCGAATTGGGCCCAGGCGTGAACTCTACCGAATGTGCATAGCAATCGTTCTGTAGCACCTGATTCAACAAAGCATCCACAACACCACCAAACACACTTTCACTAATTGTTTGTATGGTTACTCAATTACTCCTTGCTCGGCCACTCAGCATGCTTGTGAGGTCCTCTTAATGCAACGTTCGATTACTGTCGATTACTCTGGTTGCGATTTGAAACGACAAGACGGGCAGCTTGTACTGTACTGTACAAGTAACAAAAAAGTATTGCATGATGCAATTGAACGAGCTGCTGCAGCTAGCTCACCAATTCGGTGGTGCTGTTTCGGCAGAGGCCATTGGCGAGCTTGATGTGTGATGGGCCCACATTGGTCCTGTCGAGGAAGATGACAGTTCCAGTGTGCAGGACAGCGGTGTGCATGGACGCGATGCCGGCGTCGTTCAACAGCAGCTGTACAAACGCAACGGGAGCTGATTATGACAATGAATTTCCCACACCTCAATTCTCGCTGAGCCACCACGTCAACCTTGACAAACTACGCTGTGATGACATACAAAGCAATCTGACTAGCTGCTGCAATTTTATTTTAAGAACCGAAGCCACCAACGTGTACACAACACGGATGCTGGTTAGATCTAGTGCAGAAATTATAAAGCTATACATCGATAAGATTTAACTTTGATGCACTGGTCGCGGACATTGAGCATGTAGGATTACTACAATTGCCGCAAAATTAACCAACCTGCCAGCTTCCTGGGGCCGCCATAACCACATGAACTTGAAGGATGAAGGCAATGATGCCAGCAAGAGCGCCCATTTTGAATTTATCTCGCATAAGACTAGCTCCTTTACGACAGACTTTCGGTGACATTAATGGACGTTTCAGGGTAATCAACGAATCGATTACTGCTTTGCTGCTCTACAAAGCTTAAACATCCAACTGCATTATTTACGAAATATTTTCGTTCATCCCCTGAGAACATTCCCTTCTACTCCGTCCTTGCAGCATGCTCTGTTCTATAGCTTCCAATCAATCCAACTTGGGTACTCCTTGAGCGGCATCTACACTGTAAAGTCGAAGCTAGCTCACAACGACGATCCAGCCTCATAGCAGCATTGGACAATGGGAACTATCCTGCAGGACCTAGGCAGCTGAAAAGGGTTGAGATAAATTGAAGTAGATCCACTGGCACTTCGTCAAGGGGGATAGGAGGGAGTCTGCAACGAAATGACGAACAAATGAATGAGTATTATGCATCAATCAAAAATCGAAGACGAGGTTTAGTCTGCAAAATCGACTCGACGAGAGCAAAACCAGCAACTGATTCACTTGCAATGACCCACAATGTCGGGAGCACGTGAAGTTAGCGACACAAACTTAGTGCCCGAGGAAATGTCCGAACAGCAATATCATCTGAGGTCAAGTCACAGGAAGATCATTTAAGGTCCCCTGTAGAAAAAGGTGAACTTTTTCCGATGTGATTCCCGGTGTCTAACTGGAAATATGAAGCTACAGATCCCTTCGCTGTGAACATGAGGTCGCAGGGAACTCGAAACTCCACCCTCGGAAATTCCTCGGAAACAGAGTAACTTCACTCGGGGATCGTAACAGTTGTCCCACAAGACCGTCCCGGGAGCTGGACTTAGTACAAAAGATTGGCTTTTCCAAGCAGAATGAGATACGTCAAACTGAATCGATTGCAGGAATGATGGGACATGAGCTCCTGTTGGAACTGAGGTGATCGACTACAATCAAGTTATGTAAGCAAGATGAACGTACACTACAAGCGATGACACTGACGCGCAGCACTGCAGTCCTGCATATCAAGAAGTAAACAACCTGTGAGCTCAGGCTCGAAGGCAAGGTGACTTAGAGGCCCTTTTGTGAGATCCCAATAAATATGAAAGAGAAGATTTGAAAAGTGGCCAGGGGTAATCAGTGGTCTGTGCTACAACAGTCACGAAGTACTATCCAGAAGAGTAGTAGCGCACTCAGTTAATAGTAATTAATGGGTGGGAGATATGCGAGTGCGATTTGAAAGGTAACCATGTCGACAATCATCGTCACATCACTCCATTATGGCCAACAATTTATCGCCAGTTTGTCGTACCTCAACCACTGTATCACCAAGCGTCATTAAGATTTTCGACAAGGCTGCACCAAAAAACCAGCAGACATGCATATGTTCTGCTGCAGTTGTGAACCTCTGGGATCAATGGGAAGAATTGAGTCCTGCCAAGATGCAGAGTGCAAGCTCTGTCAGCAATATCGTGGTTGATTGGACCGAGCATGTTGCACGGAAAAGCTGCATAACTTTAGCCTGATGTTTACTTTATCATGCATCAAAAATCTTGCATAAAATTGGAACAACACCCGCACTCCCCAATTTGCCACCCGATTGTGTCAGGTGTGAGTGTTCGACTGTGAGCACACCAACAATTCATTTCCTTGACTTATGTCAGTAACTAACTTCAAAGTTGATTCCCATTTCATACCTATTTTCATTCAAAAAAACCATGTGATACCATGACATAGTATTGAAAAACTCCTGCCCTATTTTCAAAAAATTTAATGTGACACCGTCCAATAATAATAAAGAAGCTTCCATATAGTCGTTGTACATTTAACAAGAAAATACAATCCAAGATGGATTTGACCGGATCTTCGTTCTGTGTTCACCATGAGTGAGCAGTAAACTTAGAGCCTAGGACTGCAAGAAGGAATTAATGACTTGAAGACAATAAATGTCAACCATGGCAGAGGGACAGCTGAATCGCACATGATGACATGAATGACCCTGCAGTGATTGTGAATCAACTCAGTGATAAGTTAAAAAGCTCCAGTGACAAGTCAGGGACAGTCCAACTGCTTCATTTTCCACACCGTGAGCCCGTCCCCAGTCCGTGCCTTTGTCGATTTGCCCTTACGCTTACGTTAAAGGGTATGGCCCTTTCGTGAAGAGGCTCAAGTCGGCTATTTAGCGCATAATCTTTCATGTGCGTTAAAGACGACCATATTCACACGAACTGAAGTAGACCACAGCAGCCTGGTGCCAGGCTTTTAGCCACAACACGAAAGGATGGTCGTTTGGATCTGACCCAATCTACGAGCACGGTTCATTGCGATTCTCAATTTGGCTCGCTATCGACGCATTTGTAGCTTTCCATTGTGTATATTTGTGTCGAGTCCACACAATTTGCAGCTCCTATCTCCATCTTTCAGTTCCTTTACTCACGAATCTTCTGCAACAACTCTTGCGTACTTTCTTTCTTACTTACTTCTACCTCCGTTGCTCCACAGGCAGATGGATCCAATCATAAACCTGTATCTGCCTGCCGTAGTATCTGTAACTCTGAATTCCAATGACGAGCCACGTCAGATATGCTTCACAAGTGACAAGAACTTTACGAAATTCATGTTCAGGCCCTGCAGCTGGTGACTTTCATATTTCCTTGTTCCACAATTATTGCAACCTGTGATGATGGTACCAATTCGGAGGAAAACACATGACTTAGTCCAAGCAAGTACTGGAATGCTTCGCCACCGACGTTTCTGACATTTGGTCAACATTTGGTCAACATTTGGTCAACATTTGGTCAACATTTGGTCAGTATGATTCTGAGTCCGATAATGGTCAGTTCCCAAGCGGTGATGACATGGAACGAATCCAAATTGAGCTAGCAAGAGATACTTTATAAGTAATCATTCGTCTCTCCATTGAATCAATCATCGTGAGTTCGTGATCACATATGCCACTTTTATGGCAGCTGCAGAAATTTCACGTAATCGACTTATAAAGCTGGGCACCAACTGTATAGGTGGATATCATCAAGTCATCGTTATTCAGGTCAACGTCCTTATACACCGAAAGCCCATGCATAGATGTTCCAGTCCACAATTCAGCTACCGTATGGTATTCCAGGGATGGTAGTGAGTAGCAACACGAAGGTAGACCGTAAAGAGTAGATATGAGCATGGTTCTGACTGGAGTGTCGAATTTAATCAGGACAGTCCTCAATTGACGATGATGAGTACAATCTGAATCAAATTGTCAAGTTATGAGTGCTCTCCAATGTCAAAAGTAAATGCGTGTCCAAGCTCCGACAGAGAGCTACTGGCCTACTGTAGCTTGAAAGAAATGTGACAGCCTGAATGTGAGGATGCACATTCATTAAGTGCCCATCCAAAAGGTTTGAATGCAAGGCGAGGTGCTGACTTGCAGCAAGCATCAATCGATCACCCGAAGCCCGTGGGGCAAGGCTGCCGGCGCACTCCGGGGCACTAGCCATGGCCGTGGCGGGACAGGACAGGACTAGACGGCACAAGTAGGAAGGAAATGGAAGTAGCGGTGGAAGAGGGGTGTGGGGGTGGGATGGGAAATGTCACCCCGAATCTGAAGAGAAAGTCTGCAGCTGTCACGAGAATGGCGGAGGCCCTGCGACGTCTAGCCTCCGAATTTCAATCGCTCTTGCGACCCTTCACTGGGATCGCACCAGTTTTGCCAGCGGACCAACGGGATGGTTGGACTCCGCCCGCGGCTACTCCTGCATGCCTGGTGATCCTGATGACGCCTGACGGCCCCACGACCATGCCCATGTTGGCTCATACAAGGCCGGTCACACTAGTCAGAGTAACTCAGGTGACGAAACTGCGCCTTGAGGCCCCTCCAGAACATGATCCAAACCGACTCATCTGTTGACACGCGAGAATCCAAACTTTCTGGACGTTACGTATCAGATGGCTGCGCTGTCCTACAAAAGCTGCTTCGTGCACAAATTTCAGTTTTTAACCAAGAAACCTCCTGACCTCCACGTTGGTCCATCCCTCCGCCGCCTCCCCTGTTCGCTCATTTCCAGCTTCATCTCTTCCATCATTTGTCTGTCTGTTTGCCTGCCTGCCTCCCTGCCTTTCTTCCCCCCACCGCATCGAGGCTCTTCCGCCGATCCCATTCGTCACCTGCTTGAAGCCGGCCAGAACGTAAAAACAGTTGTGCGAGGTCTGTGAGCATTTTTCTGATCGCCGACTGAGCAGGCCTCCAGAACGAACGTGCCGATGTCCAATATGTAATTCCTCCTCGCAAGCCTTCCACGAAGCAAAAACCTCTTATTGCCAGCTTGCGAAATTTCTAACCCGGTCAGTGTAACAGCCAACGAGTCAAAAGTGGACTCGGATTCAGCAGCAGCACAATCGTATTCTAAGTCATGGGGGGCGATGGCCCGGCCGGCATGGCAAGGGCGCCAAGGTTACCGCTACCCCTCCCGCCGGGCAAGATGCACACGGTGCCGGGTGCAAGGATCGGCAAGGAAGGGCCAATTCCTGGCTACACTGGCACCATCCCCGCGTACCGGAACCATGTGGTAGGCCATGGCTACTCCGATGGTGCGCGACGAGCGGCCGCCCTCACTGACTCCTTTCGCCACAACAAAGTCGAGACCGCCTATCACCTGGTGTGTACATTCCCACTTCATTCTCCGTGATATCGCATGGATTCCTCCTACCTGGCTTCTCACTTTGTAACCGCATCGCTGTCCATTCCTGCGGCGACGCCGGCGGCAATTCTTTTGCGGCCATGGCCGAAGCAATTTACAGACGTCGAGTGAGTCATGGCTTCGAGTCCTGAGTGCTGTGAACTCTGTCATTGTGCAGAGTACCGAGAACAAAGTCGAAGGTCGGAATTTCTTCTACGCGCAACTTTCTCACGCAGGTGAAGTTAACGATCCCGCGCCAATCAGATGGCTGGCGAGTAAGCGCGAGACACCCGACGACATGAAATACTGCTCTGGCACCCTCGACATGAGAACTCTCAGGTCTTATGCTCGACCAAACTCCCACAACCACGCAGCGATCAAATCACTGCATGGGGATAAAATCGGTCCTACGGTGCATGTAGATTTCGATTCTCTTTCGTCACAAGGTTATTGACATTATTGTAATAGATTGAATGAAACTCATGATCATGCATGCATCGATGGCACGGTGGTGCAGGCCCATAACAGGGACCACCAAAAAATACCCGCGAGACACCGTTATGTCCATGAGCATGAGCGTGCTGCCTTACACAAACGTCAAGATTCAGACGAAGAAGACCTTTGAAGCCTTCAAGGATGACACATTGGAAGTCATGGAAGCCCGCCATCACCTGAAAGGCTACACGGGCCACGTCCATGCCTCCCAGGTAGACTTAATAAACTCCGCGCGGCTGGCTCCGCTTTGAAGTGAAGTATTAACGATATGTTTTGCATTGTGAGTGCTAATGTGGTTCATTTTGAGCGCCGTTCTAGCGGATGCTGAGTCCAATTCGTCCTAGTCGGACTCCAGCACAGTAGTTACAACTGGGGATGTACATGCATGTGGGCACAAGGAGGAGACTAACTGGTGAGTGATGTGCAATCTGTGAATGCAGCACCTGTTCTCGCAAACATTCGGCAAGACCACGCGGCGTCTGAAAGGATATCCTCCAGACACGCAAACATCCAAGGACTTTATCGACTACGCAGAGAATCGACCGCTGCGTGTGAACGAGTTTGAGCTGAAGCACCCCATGAAATTCCATCACTTGCAGTTGCTCAAGACAGGCGAGGGCAATCTGGGACCCCTGCCAGAAGGAGCTCGCTGAGCAGGTGGGTTTGCCGAAGGAGATATTTCTTACTGCCTTAGTACATGACAAGTCGACGTTCCCGACCGCGAGCGCGGCAGCCGGTGCACGGATGCACACTGCCGCGGGCAAAGTGCCCATAACAATGTGCAAGCCCATGTCGCAAGGAACGAAGTCTCAAGCAGGAAACACATCGGATATGATGAAGTAGAGCTAAGTAAGTGAGGATGGGCCTACTTGGGGGAGAAATTTCATCACGAACTTACAAATTTTGTTAGAACAAATTTTGCCAATTTCTGGAAACGGACTGTACTTGCAGTAGGAACTGTGGGTCAGTAGGTAACATGCAAATTTCAGGGTAGACAAACTGTATGATATTCACAAACATGTACAATCATCCCGGCCGATGACAATGTTGCGTCATGAGCCGTCATGACCTTCTAATTCTTCAAGTTTGATTGGCAGCTTGCAAAGGCCATGTGTGACTGACTCTAATTCACGGTACAATCGCTTGACCTTACTTAGACTGCCGATATCTTCCAGCCTTCCGCAGTTCGCCACATTTGAGACCAAGTGACATGTGCAGGAGAGCAAGATCACTCATTAGGGCAAGTTCACACTATGATGGAGAAAGCCAACACTTGGTCAAGAATTTCAACTTCAACCAAACACATCACAAGGGTCCTACTTTCAACCTCACATTCAAAATTTCTTCACCAATGGACTACTCCAATGTAATGTAAATAAACTTACAACCCTTAACCCCTAAAATCCAAGTGTTTTCTAGACTTCCAAAACCAAAAACTTACCATATTTGACCACCTTGTAGACATTGAGGTATGGTCCAATTTTTTACTGTTTTTTTGTGTTTTAACCACACGATCTCAACCCACCTACAATCAGTGTTGGATTTGCACCATTTGTGAGATCTTAACATTCAAAGTTGGTGAAAAAGTTTTTTTGGGCATTGCTCGGTAAATGTTGTCTCCATGGGGACAAAGGGAGACGTGAAGATTGTTACCCTAAACATTTCAGCTATATTTTTTTCCGTGTGGATAATCAAGTTATGTACACATGCAAAATTTTAGAGACAACTTTTCTTTTTTAACCTTCATGCAAAATCATTTTCTAAAAGAAGGTCTGAAAAGAACCATACTAGACCGAACATGATACATATTTTCAATGATACATGTTTTCAAAATTCCCGTTCTAGACTTGAAACATGAAATTTCTAATTGAAGGTTCTAAAATAGACTTTGCAAAATAAAATAAATAAATTATATATATATATACTTTGAAGTACAAGGAGCACCCAGTAAAGTGCCGCACTTCTTCATCAGCGTGTAATTTCTGTATCTCATGTGAACCTTCAAAGGCAGGCAAGCGGGGCAAACAAGAAGGGTTCCCGGATCCCCTGCTGGGTGACCACAGACCAGTACAGAGAGGCTTGCAACAAGGCTTTTGTAGGGAAGCCATGGCAAGTTATTGGAAATCTAGAAAAGCCATGGCAGGTCAACCTTTCGGGGTCACCGTTTAGTCAAGACGGCTGTGGCGGCGCGGAAGCCGGGATTGAGGATTTGTTGATTGACGAATCGAGGAGGTCGATGTTCCATTGACGAGTAAACCTCACCTTCCACCTCTCCGCCGTCGGTGCTTAAGCTTATATTGTTCATTGTAAACTACAAGCTCAATCTGTCTCAAGATCGATCATCGTCATTTGGAACGATACGGCTAGTTCGATCCTTCGGTATCATTCTGCTGAACGTAATTGAGTTCTGACTGCCTAACAGAGAGAGATAGGCAGAGGCAGAGATCGAGAGATCGAACTCTGCTACGCAGACAATGGAAGCTGCAGCAGCTACCATGCTACAGGTGCAATTCTCTAAGTACCATGGCGGCAGCCAAGCTCTGGAGGTGAGCTGCACAATTACCAGACTCCGCATGTCCATATCTGTCTTTGCTCATCTCGTGATTCACCTTTTTCTTGTAAGATTGTCAGCATCAGTAAAGCATTGGCCTGCAATTCACCTTTTTCTTGGTTCACATGTTTGTTCACTCCGATCCTTACAATGAGTTGCTACAAATGGCGATGACGCCGTTTGCCGCACTTAGATCACACTCTGGGGAATGCCGCTTCGTTACCCATGTATTGGCTGGTGCCCTGAATTGCGGACGTGGGAAGCCAAGGAAGCTGCGGAGTACGTAGCAATTTGGTGGGCTGTTGAATGCTGATGAACAAAGTGTTTCTTGGGTTGAATGGTTGCACGCTGGGTGGCAGTATGTGCAAGTGCCAATTCCGAAGCCGGGCAAGGGCGAGCTGCTGGTGAAGGTCGAGGCTGTGAGCGTCAACCCGGTGGACTGGCGCATTCAGGACGGGATCTTCAAGCCCCTCCTCCCCCTACGCTTCCCTTTCGTCTCTGGCACAGATGTTGCTGGCGAAGTTGTCACGTTAGGGTCCGCTGTCTCGGGGTTTCACCCCGGCGATAAGATCATCACATATGTTCATATTCTGGTATTCAACTTGCACTCAGCCTGTCCATGACTGTTTCATTGCTAGACTATATTCTGGAGTCGAAGTACATTCTTTGATACCATTGATACCGCACTTACTGTATTGATGTTAATTTCTGTCCTTTCTCTTATTCATTAGTTCTTGTAACTCTATCTCTCCCTCCGGCAGTATTGCAGTATGATAGTTGGATTCTCGATGTGAGCAGAGAGGAGGTGGCTTCGCGGAGTATGCCATCGCACGAGCAGCGAGAACAGTGCTTCGGCCCCCGGGGGTAACTGCCGCTGAAGGTGCGTGCACCGTCGTAGCGGGGTACACTGCCCTGCAAAGTGTGCGGCAGGCCGGCATCAAGAGCTTCGCAGGCGGCAGCGAGCATATTAACGTGCTCATCCCTGGTGCCTCAGGCGGCGTTGGCATCTTCGTGCTGCAGCTGGTGAAGCTGGCAGGAGCGCACGCGACAGTGACATGCGGAGAGCGCAACATGGAGCTCATGCGGAGCCTGAAAGCGGACGAAGTGCTAGACTACCGAACCGCAGAAGGCGCTGAGTACGCGAGCGCGTCGGGAAGAAAGTACCACATCGTGATAAACTGCGCGCACTTTGTGCCATCGGCGAAATTTGCCGAGCGTATGCAACCCAAAGGAAAAGTGGTAGATCTGACGCCTTCGATTGCGGGCCTCCTCGACGTCATGTGGAACAGAGTGAAAGGAGCCATGGCGATGGCCAGGGTGCGAACGGAGAACTTTTATCTGATGGACAACTTGGAGGATCTGCAGACGATGATGGACCTGATGCGCACTGGCAAGATAAAGGCGGTCGTGGATTCTCGCTACCAGCTGTGCCGCGCCGGGGAGGCGTGGGATCGCAGCATGGGGCGCCACACTTCGGGAAAAATCCTGGTCATCGGCACTTGATCGTCGGAAGGTGGTGCAGCCAGCGCGGAACAACCTGTTGTGGCATCAGCTGGAGATCATTGCCAAATGTTGCCGAGACCCGCGCGACTGAGAGTATTACGATCGCTTCTGGCCAGAAATTGTATGTATGATGACGAATGGATGTCGATAGAAACTGTATGAGTGCAAGAGCTATGCGTAGGACGACGATGGTGCGGCTGAGAGTATTACGGTTGGACTACCTAAAAGCGCCAGGGTACCTATAATGGCGCTGTACCTCATTTGTACATTGTGAAATTACAGATGTACCTCATTTGAACATAACGCTTATGGGTCAAACCTTACTTAGCACTTTGGAATTTTGTATAAAATTCACAAATGCAAATTACATGTTGCAAATTTTTGCAATCCTCCTGAAACCTTATTTCGAATGTGATCATATTTTCATTTCGAATTTACTGCTGCTAAAAATAGGTCAACTCGATTAAGTTGGTGGTTATAGGACACTCAACCTTATAAAGTGGTTAGCAGAAGTGTTTGGACAGGACGCTTCCTCTTCCAATATGAGCTAGTTTTCCCACATAACTCACATTCAAGTTGTAAAAATTTAAACATACAATCACATAGTTACAACAAATATGTAACATAACATTCATAATAAAAAATGTCAATCAAAAAATCAATCAAAAATAAAACACATGATGTGGGTGTCCAATTCTTTATGCAAAAAGTGAAGTGGTTATCTATTTACATTGAAAACAAAGCCATGAGCTACAAAATCAAGCTAAAAACTAGAATGTAGAATCATAACGATTACATAAAAACTTGAATGTACAATCATAATGACTACCATCGTGTATAGCCACCTTTTGCTTTATAAACATCTGCAGCTCTCTCAGGCATAGACATGATCAATTTCCTCACGGTATTGACCTCAATGCTATACCAAATTTCTTGCAATTTCTCCCACAAATCTTGCATGCCTACACTTCTTTGCCCATGCATATCGATGTGCTTTGTGCTTCTTTGACAAGAATGGCTTCTTAGTTTTCACTCGTGCTTTCAATCCTTGCCTCTGAAGACATCTTCTAATTGTATCATGACTCAAATCCAATCCTTGAGATCGCATTTCTCTACCCACTGCTGCAGCTGTACCATTAGCTGGTGCATTCAACAACCTTACAACCATACGATCATCACGTTCATCAAGAATTCGAGGTCTCCCTTGTGAAAGAGCATCTCTCAAATGACCTCTCATTGTAAACCTCTGTACAATAGCATGGCAAGTGCTTCGAAGGATGCCTAAAACCACTCAAATTTCAGAGTACGTAGTCCCTCTCTCATGCATCTGGAGAACTAACTCACATTCAGCAAGAGACATTCTAGGAGCCATAGCTAATCAAAAGCAATCTTACTCAATCACAATGAATTTTGAAATGCAAGAGGTCTCCATAAATACATGTTGATTGTTAAGATTTTTTAGATGCACAACTTGTATGCATAATGAATTGGACACCCATGATTGACACATCATGAACTGCTGCCCTTGCAAGTGGCCTAATGTCAATTTTGGTACTCTTTCTAATTTACAAATGGCTCTTTAGTTATATTTAGCTGGAAAAATCAACACCTACCCACCAAAGTTGACAAGTGTTACTACTAAATCAAGATTGTTATTCCTGTCCGAACACTTTTGCTGACCACTGTATACAACAAGGTTCAAGGACCCCACACAATAATTGGGTGAACTATAGTGGTGAGCACGACGCTGGCATGGGGAAAAAAACCCACGACCTCTACATTGGGGCCATGTAACGATGCTAGGAAGTGAGCCTAGAAATGCGAGCCATGAGCATGACTTTGTGAGCTTGAGGGAGAATATATATTTTATAATTATATATATAGTGAATAAAACCGTACATCATGATTAGATGAATTTATTATGTTGAGTTTTATATTTTAAGTAGAGAAATACCCTAAAATTGTGGGTCATGGTTGTACCTATAACCATGGGAGTAGACAAATTTTGTAGAAATAAAATAAGATAATTGGTTGCTGAATGCTTCATTTTACAGATCCACTCACCTCAAATGTAGTACCTAAAACCGTGAAAATACGAGAATAATGTAGGAAATAAGTGGCATACTTGCTATGTCGATATTAAAGAGAATATCACATACTCATACTTATAGAAAAAAATCAAGGAGTAGATCTCCTAGACATGTAATAATAAAATCTAAGCATGTAGTTACTAAGTATATAAGAGGTAAGGCTATACTCTAAGGCTATAGTTGCAATACAAGAAATAAGACTACAATTCCAAGCCTATGAAATAAATTTAAATATTCTCTAGGATGATTTGGGCGCGTAGAAGGAGTTGCTTCACTTCGTTGAAATTCAAGCTTGGGTAGTGGATGAACATGTCATCCTCACAATTCATCTTGCAGAATTAGCAAAAAATGTAATAAATATGTTTACAATTTTATTGTCGACGTTCCAATCGATGACACAACCATGTTTTGGAAATCTGGACACGTACACTCCGGGAGGTGGCTGATAGAGATTCAATAAACCTTTTTGTTTGGATCCGGTCGAGATTCGAACGAAATTATTGCACCAAGACTTTGAAATGGAAGAAGTGTCACACCAATGATGGTACCTTGGATGTTGCGTGCGTTTTCCCACTTGTTCCGGTGTTCAGCGATTGGAGCGCATTGGTTGCGGCGAATGGAATTACTATTCCGAGTTGTTGGAAAAATATTAAGATTTACAGGGCTTGGATGATTAAAGACATGTGTGTCAACACAGTTGGCCAATGAGAACATACATCGAGGTCACATGTGTATATGATCTTGAAGTGTAAACCCTGCCTCTTGCAGAAGAAGAGCTTCTTGGCGCGTCAAGTAAGTGCTACTCAAAACAGGCCATACCTCCAGAACGTGAGGCCAATCAAGAACCCAAGGTCGTTTGCTACCCTTTACACAACGCTTAATATCGTCTGGACAGAACGAGAAATTGGTAACAATCTCCTTGTTTCCACCGTACTGGGTTTTTCTACCTTTGTATGTTGGTGCAAGGGTTTCCTTTGAACCATTTGCAATACGAGCACTACACTTAATGTTTGTCGTTGCTTGTTAGACATGGCATTTACAGCTCGATTTGTGAGAGATCCTAGTTATATGCCACTGTAACACATCACAATGAGACTCTAAAGTTGTCATCACATGAGGATTATCATCATGTGTTGTACGAAGTGTAGACCCTTCTCCAGACCCCGGATAGAAACTAGGTCTGCACCATATTTATTACATTCTATATGAGATGCTGCAGACCTAGTTTGTATGCGGGATTGTAAAAAATTTACCTTGTCAGGTCTATATAAATCTCTATCATCACCAAGCGGAAGATCTAGTTTCCTTTTTGTGCTACCAAAGATTTCTTCCCCCTCCCTAGATGAGGAACCCAAGTATCGGCAACCTCAGCGCCTGGAAGTTGACCAACTACATCAACAATTTTTTTTGGGTTACCAGAACGTGTTGCTGTACGTAGCTTCAGTTCTTACTCTGATGGACCCGTACCTGACCGATTGCCCTTCTTCTCATACGCCCTATAGTTAGTCATCTGCATTACTGCTCGGAACATATCGTCGCAAGTGGCCACATAGAGGTCATTGCCACAGTTTCCTGACTGCTGCAACCACTTGTTGTGAATGGTTTTTGGCATATGCAGTTATGCAACCATATGAATAAATAGACATAAGATAAAGATTGTACCATTTGACAGTAACAAAAGTGCCAGAATGCAAACTAAATATTTAAATCTCGAATAGATTCTTTAGATGTAGCTCGTGATAAAGCCGCCAAGCCCGAATAGTTAGGTACTTTGACTCTGCATCATTAAGTGTCTTCGAACCCTTATATTGCTTACAAAAGCGGTTGTGTTGCATGTTGGGCTTAATGTAATTCTGAGTATGCCGAATAAGCGACGTGGTCCAATAAAGAAGGCATGTTCGCTCTCTGCCTTACATAGGTATCTTTGGAACGTCACTCCTCTAGATAATGCGGACCAAGTTCCAATTAGCTTTTGCACTATCGGCCATGAATCCTTTGAAATTGGTTTTCTCCACGCCTTGACGTTGCATAACTTCATTGAGCTTCTTCCACATGATACATTGAACCTTAGTGTCTTCCGATTGCATGTCACAAACAACAATTGTCATAACTTTGCAATATTTTGTGTTATGCACATGACACGCCATTGTAGTCGACTCTTGAACACGTTTGACATAGTGAAACATGAGCCAAGCGTTCTGAATATCACCTCTTGGTTGCATGCGTTCAACAGGGTTGACACCACTACCCGGACCATCTTCCAACATTTTCAATAAGTACAACTTGTCCTTCCCTTCGCCTAAAAGGAAACTAATTTATATGTGTTCAAGTGTATTGTACCTCTTCATTGCAAGAATGTTATCGAATACACCTCCCTTGCCTCCGCCTTTATTCAATGAAATCGTGTTCTCAAATTTGAGGAATTAATGTGCTCAAATTTATCCAACACATTCTCCAAATATTCGCCTCAAAGCATCTTCTTTGCTCCAGAGCCACTGTAAATGAGGTACTTATCTAAGAATTCTTTACTTGCAGCCATAGTTAGCGTTGAATTCTTCGCAGTTGGTGTTTTTGCAACTTCTTTAGCAATTAGACCGGATATTGTGCTTACAGACTCACGACAAACACCAGTAGACACCGGATGGGTATGCACCCCTAAATGGATGGACGCCCTTGTCATATCATTTGTACTAAAAACGTAGTATATACGATCATTACAGAAAGTGAGACATGTTAGAGGAACTTTGCAAACTTTGCAAACTAAAGGAGATGTAAGAGGAAGCGTTGACCCAAATTTAAAAGGAGTGTTGGTATGGCTGGACCACTCTGTTTCATTCTTCTTTCCTGCTCTTGATTAGAAATCGCATGCAATCACAGACCAAATGAGAGGCACATGAAGACTTTCTAAAAGTTAGTCCTTCTTTGTTCTGAATATTAGTTCTTATGGTTCGACACCATGCATGACTATCATATTGCTTATTTATACCATCCATTTGATTTTTTTGACCAGGTATGGAAGAATGACTCGGAGGCAACTCGAAGATGACATCTCCATTGTGTACTGGAGGGAGAAATTGGAATTTATGATACGTAACCTTATCATAGTCAATAGAAGCAAGTTTAGTTCTAGAACTTGGAAAAGAAGAAAGGTGTTTCAAACATTGCATAATATACTCGGGGGTTCTCGAGTATTAGGATGATATGGAGGCGGAGACAGAATAACCAGAAGACTGGTCCAGAGTATAAACAAACTTAGACTGATTACTAAAAGATAACATAAGTGTAGGTAAGGGACATCATGAAAATGAACTACATCGTTAGAAATTTGACCTTGTGATGAGTCATTTGACAATTTGACTGCATCACCATGACACTTTTGTTTAACTCTTGTAATCTGAAGCGGAAGTGTAGGATTTGGGCAGACACTCTTATACGACCTTGTTTTCGAACTTGGAGAACAAGGGGGATAAGGTGACCAGATGCTCCAACAAAATCCATATTGTAAACCGAAGAGAAGTTGTAGACAAGAAGCGGAAAGAGAGCATAACATAATCTTAAGAAATAACTATCGATGATGAAAATTAAGTAAGAAAAATATCAAAATCATTGCATGGACTTTAAGATATTGAGTGGTATTCTATTGGATTCTAGTAAAAATAGAAGGCGGCGCAAACCAAACCTTAAGTGAAGTATATGTTATTAATATTGGTTGTTTATTATTGAATAAAGTAAGCAGAATGGGAAGTAGGTATGCATATGAGTAGTAACATGTGAAATGACAGTAATCATATTATAAACAGAGAATATAACGCTTAAAAAATATTTTTGATAAGACGCCAATATGATTGTAGAATAGTCGTCAGATTATGGACAATATCTAGATATAGAATAAATTTTTTGAATTTCAAATTAGGTAGCCGCATGTTGTTCGGCATAAATTATGTATTTGTTTTCTAACAATTAACGCGGATGCTAGTATCCAAGCAACGGTGATCAATCGCAAATGTGTTTGAATGTATTGGAGCTTGGAATATCAATCATTTTCAAATGCTTCGTGCAGGCACAACTTTAGTGCAGTCTTCGCTGTCGTAGTGAAAGCTATTGGGGACTCATGAAAGAGGGTAGTCATATTGTTAATCAATTCACAAAAGCTGCACTGAAGCGGAAGAAGCAAAAAGGTGGCAATAGTTTTAGAGACCCTAAGGAGAGGAGGCGTAGGGAGTTAAGGAAGAAAGCGGTTTTCAGTGAAATTTGTGGAGAGACTATAAGAACGTTATGTGAGATTGACGACAAGAGGGTTAGATCAAGTAGAAGTTGTAAGAGTGGTATAGTGGACATCGTTGTTGTTGAGGAAAGTGAAGAGGAGGAGAAAGGAGTGCAATTGGAAAGATTGTCAACAATGAGATCGGAAATCGAACGTGCGCCACAGAACTCTGTAGAGAGTCATTTCAATAATGAGATGGCAGGCGGGTCCATAGCTACGGTAAATAGTATTCTTTTTTGGTAGATTGCAAGTCATATTGGCAATGTGTTCTTAGATCTTGTGTACCCGAAGTGGATCACTTAGTGAGGTGATTGTTTTGAAAGAAGTGGTACCTTTATGAAAATTATTAAAGTTTTTGCGTATTTTGTACTGCACATTTACTTTTGTGAAAGGAGGTGACGAAATTATATACGCCCAAGAGTACGACATGGAAGAGTTAGAGAAAGACGAGGTGAATAACAATGATCAGATCAAGACCAACGAAGCAACAACAACAAAGTTATTGCGTTCCAACAAAAGAGCTCATTCGTCACTCGCAAAGGTAGAAGAGACTTTATTTATTAAGGGTGAAATAAATAAACAAGTTTTCTAAAAATCTAAAATAATGATTTTTAAAGTTGGCTTAGATTATAGAAAAATATGTTACATTTTATTTATGAATTGATATTTTATTTCATTGGGACGTAATATCACCATTCTATAATTTGTAATTTCTACTTGCATTGGAAAGTCAAAGCAAATTATTATCTTAGTATTTTACAAATGTACATGTGTTATAGGCTTGTATTCTAATGAATTAAAAAATGAAATAAAAAAGAATTGGCTCAATTAGAAGATATTCCACTAACGCACTTGCGTACTCATCCACCTTCCTTAGCACCTCCCAAACTCCATCCACCAACTATACTTTCTGAATAGACCTCATTTTCATATTAGGTTTAGGATAGGCGGCTTCACGTATTTAGAGTTTAGTAATTTAGGTTTAGGGATTTGAGATGAGGTGAAGCTTGTTGACTTTTGGTTATTTTGTTTTGAGTTCTGAGTTTTAAAATTTGAAATTTAAGTTTCGAATTGACTGTTTTGAGTTTTGAGTGTGTGGTTATTAAAGGAGAGGAAAAAGATGGAAGGTAAAGATAGCGTGGTTATGGCAAGCGCGGTTATGAAAATGAATGAGACTCAAAAGCAGCATGAAGTGGAGAGAGAAGAAGTTGTAACACCGAAGACTAGTATTCACGAACAAATTTCTAATACTAAAAAGGAGCTTTTAAAAATTGTGATTGCGGATATAGAGCCTTTCGTTGCCGAAAGGCTCTTTGAATGTGTGCTGGTCGTTTGAATGTATGTGTGTGTGTGCGGAGTTGCACAAGCCAGGGTCGGGCCGTGGCAGGGCTAGGCCAGGCGGGTCGTGGCCCTGGCCTTTTAGTAGTTTTTATATTTTTAATTATATATATATATATATATATATATATATATATATACATTCTTAATTTTTTCATTACTGTATTTGCATTTTTAGGCATTTTTAGGCATACATTCATATGTTTTTTTTTTTTTTTTTTTTTTTTTTTTTTTTTTTTCTTTTGATGTGATATACACTTTTCCATATAGTTCTCAAATTTCGTAACATTAACAATGTTTGATTCTTATGCATTTGGGCTTTCATTGACAAAATGCAATACTTTTTGTGTGTTTTTGTAGCATCTTATTTGAGGTCAACTAATGCATAAGTCATTGGGTTGATTAAATTATTTGTTGTAGAGTATTTCGTTAACAAAAGACTATTATAAGTAAAGTTTGTTTTAATTTTATTTTACATGTCGTAAAGCCTTTTGATGACGAGAGACTCTTCTGATGATTTGATCATTGTAATTTCTAGTAGTAATCATCTTCATCTTATGAACATTGAGAGAATGATAGAGAAGTTCGTAGACAAGGGGTACTTCGCATTATTCCTGCACATCCCGCACCTGCTCTAATCATACGCAAAGATGGCCCTACAACATACCTTCGACTATTCGCACGTATCTGTCCGGCCTTATCTAAACGCAATCTGCGTATGGCTTACATAAGAACTTGGAATGAAAATAAAAGAAAATCTCATTTATAATATTGCTAGAGCTCAACCTCATATATCCTCTAAATTATATTCAAAAACTAAGTAATTATTCAAGTTTATTTAATAGTATGTTTGCAATCCTATGTATTGTTCGTAATCTTTTATATATATAATTTTTATGCAATATACATTTTGATTTTTTAATAATTGAAGTTAAATTTATATTGCGTTTGGACTTTGGACCTGTGGAGTTTTATTAGTATGGAGGTCCAATCCTAAGGATACCGTGTACAGTATTAGGAAAATAAATTGGTTCGTTATTTATCCGTAGGTGAAGGTCTGGAATGGCGCGAAAGAGGTGACATGACAAGTTTAGAAGCAACTTATAAAGCTAGAAAAACGTTGTAGATGAGTGCATCATCCTCAAACGCCAGAACATGACGACCAATCTGCTGACAAGCCTTAATGGTAGCATCTGAGTTTAAACGTATGCGAGAGAAGTTAGACATGTTAACAATGTGACAACATAAGGGTTGCACAATTAATTAGTGAATGGTTACATGTTCCTGCTTTCTGATCGAGAACTATGTTGTCCGGTTCAGTCAGCAACTCAGTGAGGACCTGCATAAATAAGGGCTCTTTTCCACTTGGTCTTCTCCATAGAACGTTCTTATTTATGAGCTGAGACTCCGCATTGGTGAAGTTGAACGGGACATCACTCTTCGTTACATTCACATCATCATGTGACATTTCGCAATTCTCCGTCTGAAATGAAATTTTGGATGTCACGTCGTCACCATGAATGTATACGTGAATCCAGAACCGTATAGACTGCAATCAACCGAAACATGTGAGGACTGTGAAATAAAAAAGTTATTAGTGCTGTATAAAAACTTAAACGACGAGCGGAATAGGTGCCATAAGAATATAAACGACGAATGAAAGCGAACAATATTGTAGAATTTGGGTCCCTTGGAAAAGCCAAGCTCAGGTCATTGATGCCCTACCAGTCCTTGGTCATCACAAAGTTGTAACTGTCTGCAAGATCGAATACCTCTGTAAAGAGGTCTTGATCATTGTAGTGGAAAATGAGGAGATCGCTATCATTTGCAAGAAATAACTTGCAGATTCGAAGATTAACTCTACATATCCAGATTCTTGCATGTTTTAAGATGGAATTGTTGGAGACGGATTGGAAAGTGTAGGAACGGGTAGATTCTCTGGGATGTTGTTGCGAACGGCAACTCAAATATGAGACTCGACACCAAATTGAGGGGAGATCTCAAATGGAAACCAAGATAAATTGGAAGTGAAGAATTTCTCACAGAAGACTCAAGATGGTAATTGAAAGAAGAGAATGAGAAGTAATATTGATAACAAGAGCATATATATAACTGGTGTTGAAGAGAGTGAGGAACAGCATCCTTGAGCTGTCTATATTTACTAGGCTAAAGGAAGCTTCCGTGGTAGTATCCTGGAAGCAGCTATAAGGCCTTCCGGAGGCTTCAGCGGCTTCTGGAATCTAGGAAGGCAAAGCGGAAGCGAAAGCTTCCCGAATCTAAGAAGCTTCCAAGGTAAGACCCAGGAAGCAACCATAGGATCTTCCAGAAGCTTAAGGGCTTCCAGAATCTAGGTTGGTATGATGGAAGCTTCCTATATCTATTAGGAACTTTTAACAACTAATGGAAGGTTCTATAACCTTCCATAAACATAAACTCACAAAGTATGTTAAATAAACATAATCTGGAAAGTACTTGTAAAACAATTGCACCCCAATAAACTCATGAGTGCGGATGACATCCGGTATAATATGTTCATGACAGATGTCGGCAATAATCAAGTGAACACCCTAGTGCTTCTCATTGCTACACTGCAGCGAGACCTCTCTTTGCCGTTCTCCTCCAACCTATAACGATGAAGTAAGCCGAATTAAACATTATTTTTCTAATAAAAAATGAAGAACACGGGCCGAGCCGTAGTAAGGGATTGTACCTTGCAAATAAAGTCCTGAAACTCTACCCATCTTGGGTCGCCACCGTTGTCTTTATGGATCTTCAAATGTGAAGTCATCAATGTCTCCACAGAGTTGTTGAAGATGAAAACTTGGGCGGAATGAGGAGTCCTTTCTGAAGAGCTAGAAGTGGGAATTCGTTTAGCCTTCCTCTAGTCAATAAGACCTTTCGTGTTCTCTAATGCACTTACAAAGAAAGACATGATTGGTTGAAAAAGAGAAAGACTGCCAAAGACTTTTGATTGAGAAGCAATGTTTGCATCCGGCTCATGACAAAGACATGTGCATGAGACTCCAGCAAGTGCTACGGTTGGATGCTCAACTGCAGGTCAGTTAGTCATTGAACTGGTACCTTTACAGCCTAACTCGGCCATTCCTACAGTGAGGTCTGAGGTATCCAATCGTAAAGTGGTTGTATCCACTACAATTGTTACTTCTTCTAATATGATTTATTCTTCTACTCTTCTTGAAAATCAGATTTGAAACAACTTATTGAGTTCAATCAAATCAACGGACTTCATATTATTGCTCTGGAGAAAGGTATTAAAATCTTCAACGGCCTTCTGAAAGCATTAAAAGAACAACAAAATCTCTCATCTGTTTTTATCCCAACTCGTCCTCTTTTCAGGAGCTTTCTCTACAAAAGAAGTAGAAACATATTGCTCTTCGTGCGTAAGTTTGATAATCAATATGCAATTATGTTAACTTAATAGTTATATAATACATTTTCATTTTTGAATATTGAACTTACATAATATCTTGTATTTTTTGCATAGGTTCATCTTCAAGAAAGAAACGGATACTTACAAATGACATGTTTATTAGTTCTTTAAACAGTTTCTATATAGCTTCTTACGCTTAAAATCTTGCACAAGAATTTGTAAACGCACTCTCTATTGTCTTTTTCTATCGTAAACGTTTGAAATGTTTACGTTCTATTCGTATCAAATGTTTTTTTCTTTGTATAAGTCCTATTTTTATGAGATATTTTCTTTAACATTGTCATTCACTTATAAGCTTATGTATTAATTTGCATTTAAATAACTTTGTTATATTTTACATAGAGTGATGTTAGCCCTAATTTAATTGGTCTTTTTTATTACAAAACAAAATACTAAAATCTTTTTTGAAACAATAGTACATAATTTAGTCATATGGGTCTAATATTTGTTATTGTAATAGATGGTTGCTAACCAAACCAAGATCTTAGAATTATTTTTTTTTCTTTCGTGCACAAAATTTCTAATATGATTTCCGCAGATTTAGGGTACTTATAATAAATTATTCAACTCGTATTTCAGAAAAATAAGTTACAACTCATTAACTTTATAATTTACCACCCACGGTTATAGTTCCAATCCACCTTTTATTTCTTGGTAAATCTTTGGGTTCTCAGGCACGCAACCTCAGTACCTCACAAGCTCACATTCTTAGGCTCACCCTACTAGCAACCCTTGGAGTCATGAGCCCTAACCACCAAGCCTAGGCTTGTGGTGCCTTAGGTACATAGTCATATATATATATATATATATATATATATATATATATATATATATATACATGCAATAATAGAATGGCTTCTCCATTCAGAGTCTAAGTAGTAGGCTCTATTAGCTTAAAGCACGTTGTATAAACACGATAATGGTGCAAAGTACATATTATATACATGGGATAATACAAATTAAAGTGAGTAAGAAAGATTTGTAAAAATTACTATACAATTTAGACGATTCAGAACCCATCACACATCAACTTGTCAACATCCGTAGTGGCCTATGCAATTTAAAATTTTTGGTACCAATCATGGTTGTCATATTGGACAAATTACTATTCATTTCATGTCCTATAGGACGAGTTACCATTTATCAAATGTACCTTTCAAGTACATGCGATCAATAGTAACTCGTCCTGTAGGACATGAAATGAATAGTAATTTGTCTGATATGACGACCATGGTACCAATGTGAAACTTTGAAGAGCTATGGATGGTAAAAATTTTGGCATACATTATCATAAAGGAAGCTTAAGCTTTAGGGTTCTGAAACATGTGACATATTTTTGCTACTACAAGTCAATTACATGAAGACATAGAATTTACTCAATCCACATTGAGTTGTTGAATGAGGTGGTCGACAACTCCAGTTGCCCATCACCTAATTCTTTTTACAAGGGCAAGTAGGGTGTAAGAATCACGTGTAATTCTCCTAGTCAACCCCCCCCCCCCATTTTTGATCAAAAAGATTAGTTTATTTATATTACCAAAAAGTTGAAATGGAAATAGATGGTCGCTTTTTATTTCACTCCATGTTAGAGTAAGAGTCAAATGAGTAGTTCTTCCAAGCAATCCATACATAATTTTCCATTTCTTCAACAAAGTATTGAGTTTATGTGTACTTCCGCCCATAGCAAGCCTTACAAATAATTTTGTATACCTCCTATCACTGAAAGATGATAAAGAGAATGGTATGTAAATTACTTTTATCCATCACCAACCTCTCAAATGAAATATTAAACTAAATATGGACAGTCCAAAATTTACAATTAACAACAATCGCTGCAAAATGGTTTGTAAAATCTAGATTCTATGAATATATTATGAACAATTTGTGGATTTCATAATCATGGATGGGTGGATTCTCTTATGTTTTAAAGCCAAAAGTTCATATCTAGTTGAATGATGCAATCAACATGAATTTTGACATCATATCTTGTTGCAAACAATCAAGCTATTAGTTCCATAGGTCTTAGTAGCTTATATTCATTATATATAAAGATTCCTAATTCACCTAGAAACAAAATTTGGAAAGCCACGAGTCCTTTACTTCAAAGCGGTTCTTTTGGCCCCCATGTCAACTACTTTATAGATAGTTGCCTTTGGATGAAATATATACTCTTTTCTTCTTTCTTTCTTTCTTTCTTTTTTTTTTTTCTTCTTTTTTCCCTTTTCTATTTCCTCTTATATATATATAATTTATTATTATTATTATTATTTTCTTTCTTTCTTTCTTATGCCGTATTTGGACTTGAAAAGTAGAATTTGGATTTGCAAATTTTACCACATGTAATATGTAAGTATTACCACATCCACATCAAATTATAGCCCAAATACCAAAATTATACGCTTCAATGGAGCTGCCCGGAATAGAAAGAAGCCATTGTAGCAGTCTTGAGCACTTGGAACACGTATTTCGTTATAATGGTAACATTCACTAATTTTGAGAAATGAGATATTAGCTTGAGTCGAGCTAAATGTACCCACATAGTACAATTGGCTCAACTCAAGCTCAATTGTCATCGATTTGATAATTTGAATATTCCCATTATAACGAAATGGTTGTTTTAGGGGTTAATAGAAATTCACTCCAGATGGTCTAACAACTACAGTGACAAGATTGTATTCTACTTTCGTTCTTCCATCGAAATTGTAACCGCCTCCTTCAACATAAGCCAAATATCCCTTTTATACTTTCGTTATTCCATCGAATTTGTGACTGCCTACGTTGATGAAAGCCCGAATATCCCTTTCACTTTTGAGATTCCATGAAATTTGTAACTGCCCTCTTCAATGTAAGCCGAATATCCATTTCACTTTTGAGATTCCATGATATTTGTGACTGCCCTCTTCAATGTAAGCCGAATATCCATTTCACTTTTGAGATTCCATGATATTTGTGACTGCCCTCTTCAATGTAAGCAGAATATTCCTTTTCGAAAGAATATTCGAAGGCAGCCATCGATTGCACGGATTATTGTAGCAACTACTACTAGCAACATGCCTGGAACCTAAAGTCCAGGACAACTCTTTACTAGGTGGAATGAAAATATTGATTATTTATTCTTCGAACCAATTGCACTTGACGATACTGTACTCACCTTTTGTGTACCAACGGTAGCAAGTTCTCATGTAGTCAAGCTTTGTTTTCACACCCACAAGCTCTAGACTGTCCATTTCATCCACTTCCAGCTGACTTCTGCACAGTACAGATACCGGTAAGTAATACTCCCTCTGTCCCATTATGATTTTCCAGTAGGTTCTCTCAAATCTACCTTTAGAGGTAGATTTGAGAGAACCTACTGGAAAATCATAATGGGACAGAGGGAGTATTCTTCTCTAAGGATTTACTTCCTCCGATCCAGCAAGATAATCTCATCTGTTTGAAACCGGTTCGAAACTGTCGTGCACTCGTGACGGATTGAGGCAGATCATCCTGTCGCTGCATGGGACGTGGAACCTATAATGTCAATGAGGTGCCAGCCGGACCATGAAGTCCTGCAACTAGCTAATGTCGTACGTGTCTGGACAGGGTGAGTTGGAAGACCAACATGCAACGAAGATCATCTTGAGCGGATCACCTCAAAAGTCACGTGATTATGTGTTTCCTGATGCAGCTTGCTCAGCTGCGAAGTCGTCACTCGACAATCGCAAACGCACCCCTTGCACAAGATTGCACAGTAGTATTTACTTGAGGACCGAGTGACCGAGAGCTCGCAGTTGTGAAGGAAAAACACATTCATGTAACTATGCATGATTCTCATAGGACCTTGAATTGAAAAAGAATTAAGGCCCTGACTTCCTGGAGCGTGTTTCATTCAGGTTCACGTCTCAATTGGGCACCTCTTCAGACTACATGAACTAATAAAGTTAAGATGGATAAAATCTATATGTGCAATTCTGTGCAACGGGTGCCTTTGCGATTGTCTAGTGACGACTTAGCCGCTGAGCAAGCTGCATCACGAAACACATAATCACGTGACTTTTAAGGTGATCCGCTCAAGATGATCTTCGTTGCATAAGGCATTACGAACGGACACTTCATTCACGCCGGCCCCTTAGAAAGGGACCGGAGTTTCTATCTATCTATCTCTTAAGATGGATATCAGATGGATATCAGGCAGTCCATGTTCCCCTGGACCGTGGACCGAGGTGGTTTCGACTGGCGAGCTAGCCCAACGCAGTGAGCGAGGTCGCAAACTGCCAGACAATATCCGTCACTGACTGGGCTGAATGAAAAGCCCCAGATGGGACAGAGTCAGCATCCTAATCATGCGGGCAATTGACTAATTAAATACGAAGGGGATCTGGATATCCGTCGCGGATATACCCCGACCTGTCGCCGTGAATTTCTATCTGGTGCCAGACCAGCTATTCCGAGGTACATGTTGGTGACAAAATTGCGACGATCGGACACGGAGCCAGCACCGTTGAAGCTACAGAATACAGTGGTTGCAGTGCGACTGTGTGATGATTCCGCCAAGGAATCACACTGTTCAAACGTAGCATCGTCAGTTCTGCATGCATGTGAGCTTGACGACATTCCCTGATCCACTTCGCAGCTTGCACGGTGTTCTCGCAGTTGTTCCCCTTGTTGGAGATCCCGGTGGCTGGGTCACTGGAAATATCGGTGGCGGAGAATACCAGGTGAATCTAATACCGGTATCCACCCGGGTGCTTTATTGTCATAGCTAGATAAAGGTAAAAGCAGAGTAAAGTGGCACACTACCACTTAATTGCCTTGAGCTTGTGCTCTACTGTACAGCTATACACATACACAGACGAGTTCTAGAAACTCACCAAACGAGGCAGCAGTTAACGGTAAGGCCGTCTCAGTTAGGGAGGGTATCTTCTGCCATTGTCTTTGACGACTCACAACGTGCTGCGACTGACTGACGCCGAGCTCCAATCCAGGCAGCATCTTTTCATCTGCTGCATCTCTGCTGCAATCTTGACGTTGGGAGAACCTTAGCAGTGTGTGAGACTACACTATGTTCTGAAGGCCTGCCTGACAAGATCACTTCTCGCATCCAGCGAGCTCTTTTTGTGAAGCTGTAACGTTCTTCGTATGGCCGTCACCAGTCGTTAAGCCGCTATTGATTTAACGCCAGCACTAGATTGGAGGCTCGCAGCAGCAGTGTCACTAGGTTTCATTCAACTCGTGATTATGCTATGCTGCTCTTTCTCTTACTCTTTATCTTCTTCTATTTTGATCCACATCTAATGCTGGAATTGAGTAGGTCGTCGCTTGATTCTGGAAATCTGAGCTGGGCGGTGGTAGTGGTAAAAGATGCGTCCAGGCTGCCACCAGCGTTGTTGCATGATGGAGAAAGCGGCAGCCAGCATCGAGCGTTAAGCTAGCTGTCGACCTAGTACCCTGCTCATGAATATAACGAGAGACAATTACGGGAGGAGGCTGCGGTCATTCGAATTTTAGTAGCAAGAACATAATCTGGTATCACTGAGCAAAGCGACTCTGAGGAAGTGAGAAGTTAGAAGTGACAATTGAAAGTCCGTACAATTCTAGCGATTTGAGTAGAATCCGAAGGAGTGGAGGAGCGAGAACGATCAATCTGTGAGCGTACCTGGAGGAGCTGGAGAGAACTGGTGTAGCTAGGCCTATATGTCTGTTGCAAAGGCCAAGGGTTTTGGCAATGTTTCTAGATTTCTTGATACTAAGTACTACTTACTGAATATTATCACTAGATTGACAGTTACGTACTGAACTTCACTGAAACTTCTAATTACCAAACTTTTCACTTTCCTTAATGCCGCTTCCGCTCTTGCTCTCTTCCTTGAGTTCAGCTGAAGTCGACTACTTTAAAAGTGTGTTTGAGACTATCTACTGTGTTGAGACGTGAAGTTAGATGAAACTAACAGTCATTACCTAGCTTGGGGTAGCTGTTGAACTGGTTGTTGCACAAGAGCTGATTAAAATCCGCCTTGCTCAAAATGATCAACAGTATTGAATGTTAATTGTGGCCGTTGCCTCTTGTAGGTTCGAAGGGGGACGCTTACGCCGAAGAACTACTGTGGTGAGAATGGTACACTTTGGTCGTTATCTCCGGTCCCATCGAACTCCTGGCTGGGAAGAGTACGTTACCTTCAAATCCTCTATTATTACAACGGAACATTTTATGTACCTGCAATAGCAAAAACAATGGCAGCTGTTAATCAATTCTATACCTACCTTAATCAAGCGTAACTGTTATAATCTGCATATTAATACACGCATCGATCAGAACGGCTCCAATGTCCAAAAAGTGAAGGTCAGTTGCTTGAGGAGAGTTCCCTCTGGAACTGAGTCGTCACTTTGATTGCAGGTACTACATTGCTTATAAGCTCCTCAAGACAAGGATAAGATTAGATTCAGAACGGGTTCGAAATTCCTCAACGCTGAGAGATGAGGAACGCAAGGAAATTACCAAATCGTTCTCAGAACTTCTTGACTCTCAGGTTTGATCGATAGCCTTTCGGCTCCGTACTCAAGAGTTAAGCCAGTACTAGAAACAGATTGCACCATCACGTACTACTCTGTCGTGCCTTCATTTTCCATATATGAACTGGGCCACTGGCTCCAATATTGTCATAGATTCAGTACGGTAGCCAAGTTTGTAAGTGATGATGCATGATGGTGTTGGTTAAAATGGGGCTGATAGATGACGGTGTTACTTGCAGATAGAAAAAATCGTATTGTTTATGATAGAACAAGAGGGTCTACTAGCAGGACGCTTGCAAAGACTGCGTAAGCAACGAGAAGATGGCTTGTCAGATCTTGTAACTTGTTATGAGGCTGATGAATCAGGTCTCACTCCGGATCCAAGTGCAGGGCCGGTAGTAGTGCACTGGCGAATTATGGATGAGTACAGGTATAAATAAATCCACCTACTACATCCCATCTCCAATCGCACTAGTGGACGGTCCTAGCTCAGATCCACCAATTAGATCTTATAATTATCATCAATTTTAAAGCACCAAATTTACTTCTTTGAGTATTCGGATTCACCTGATTAGCTGACCCTCCATAGTACAGTCCAAGATGGCATTAAATATGTGCACTTCGCATTCACCCAGTCGTCAAGTCATTATATCGAAGCATCGAGAAGGAAAAGAGCACAGGCTCAGAGAACTACGAAGAGCTAATGACAACTAGTACGTAACTTTCTAAATTTCAGTTTTTAAGAGCTGTGGTTTAACATGCTCATATTGTGCAGGCAAGTGGGATTGGATCTTCTGCAACTGTTGTCATTTGTGGAGCTAAATGTCACGGGACTTCGGAAAATTTTGAAGAAGTTTGACAAGCAAGTGGGATTCCGCTTGTGGCGTCAGTACATAGCCTCACGCTCGAACCATCCATTTTCCCAACTGCAACAAGTCTTCCGCACTGTGGTAAGCTAGTATTCTCTATCCTCAGTCTACATCAATCCTGCAAGATAGAACTAAAATTTTGGAGCTCAAGTCATCACTCACTACAATCTGAGGGCTTCATCTTAGTCAAACTTTACTATATCATTTGACCTGAACAGTGATAGCAGTATATGAGATGATTGAAAGTATCTATCATCTCGACAACAGGGCTTGGGCGCCATGGTGGCCACCATATCTCGAAATCTTGCTGAGCTGCGAAACGAGAGCATAGAGACAAGCTCAACAAGTAGTGCCCTGTCCCTTTTCCGCGATTCTGCTCTTCCAGCACGAATTGTGGAGGAAGAGCCCATCATCCAGGTACTTCGATCGATCAATAGACCATTGCTTCATATCAATGTGGAGAAAATATACTTACTTGAAGCTGTCGTGAACTCGTGAGTTTCCGAAGTTGAGAAACTAGTATAATATGAATTCAGGAACTACGGAAAATATGATGCTGCTGAGTGCGCGGGTATCCAGCCACGCTAGGACTCTTGCAGCTGTACATCAGCTCATATAAACACTTGGCAGAGGTTGCTCCGGACCTCCTGACTGATTGCATGAATGAAGTGCTGATTGTCCTCTCTGCACTTACTCTTTGCAGAGAATTTTAGAGGTGATGTCCCGATTGACCCAAGAGGTGGATATCCAAACTTTTCTGGCGAATGAGCTTCTGCTCCCAGCTCCCACGGAGAAGACATGTGGAAGGACCCAAGACGAGGCGCACTTCATGTCTATACAGATAAACCTTCTTAACACGTTCTTGTACATGGTAATACCCTACTTACCAACCTGAATACCTCATATCTAAGAGTCAGTTACGCATCGATTGTTTCCAGATATGCAGAGTCTACGTGATTGTGTGCATCTACCCCTTCCCTAGAATCAGTCAAATCATGTTTATTCCTTTCATACTCGTTGACCCAGGCCAGCCCTGCTGGCTGTTCATTGACCACATCGGGCTGCTAGATGCGAGAATGCTTCAGTTTTGTATGAAGTTGTCATAAGAGGCTCGTAGTCTGCTCTTATTCAATACTTAATACATAAAGATTGGTGAGCGTGGAACTTTGACTGTAATCGCAGGTAAATTATTATATAGTAGTGCCATCCTCAGATGATTATGCCAAATTACTGAACATGCCAGCTACGATGTGTGGAGTGATAATCGGCTCCATGCCTTTCGCGGCTCTTGCATCAGCATTTGTATACAGTTGGTGGTCGAATTTCTCCTACACCGCTCCTCTTCTCGTGAGCACTCTCATTCTCGTAACGGGCAACTTACTTTACGCTTTGGCTCTCTACTTCGACTCCGTATGGCTCCTGCTGCTGGGTCGATTCTTGTGCGGGTAATACACCCATTACAGCTTTCTACTTTGATTGATAGAGCGACTGAATGTAATTACATTCATTGATCAATTACTAGTTAGTGTTTTCTTTCCTGCTTGCCCACTTGTAATATTGTCATGTTTTGAACTTATTTGTTTTCAATTCTCGGTTGCGATGTGGCCGGTAGATTGGGAGGGGTAAGGGCAATCAACAGGAGGTATATCTGTGATCATGTTCCGGTGAGGCAACTCACGAGTGCTTCGGCGGCCTTTATAAGTGCAAGTGCTTTTGGGATGGCAGTTGGACCTGCTGCTGCCGGCTTCCTCAGCCAAATCGATTTTAAGGTACCTCCTACCTATGCCCCGCCAGGAGGTTATCTACGCGACTTCGACTGTATCTTCGATCGCCGTATGAAGTGAAGTCATTGACATCGATCTCTTAATCCGAACATTCGTATGAGGTCATGACTCTAACAACCTTGCATCAATCTCCTGGATGTATGTATGTATGTGCAGATATTCGGAGTGCTACCTGTGAATTTTGTGACTGCCCCAGGATGGTTGATGTGCGTGAGCTGGGGACTGTATCTACTGCTCATCGTCTTGTTCTTCAAGGAACCCGACCGATCCACGGCCACGTACTCCCAACGTCGAAGCTCCAGTCGGAACCTGGATGCAATGCCTGACAATGCTGTTGATGTCCGAACTCCGTCCTCGTCTTCTTCACTCCGAGCTCCTCTCTTACCCGGAAACGGTCAGAGCAATAACCACCCGCCGGATAGCACTTCCGATGCCGACGATTCGAGAGGGAATGTCAAGGAAGTGGATGACTCGGACTGTAGTGACGACAAGGCTGTGGAAACGGTGAGTGAGCTTCTGAAGGAACTGACTCGCCCCGTGAAAATTTTGCTGTCGATCTATTTCATGCTCAAGTTTGCATCGGAGCTTCTCATCTCCGAATCCAGCATCTTGACGGATCATTACTTTAAGTGGAAAACATCTCAGGTAACTAATACATATCTGTATCTCGTAGCGCATAATCCAGCCTCAATCATCGTATCCAGTTTCAATTTTTCAATATATGTGTTCAGCTCCATTTTTACTGCTGTCCAGGGGACAAACAAGCCATATATTGATTGAAACTGACCAGGCCTGCCCACTACAAGTTTCATCATGTGATATCTCATGTACAAATCATGTTACACTCTGAAGTTGTGGTCATGGCTAGAGGGGGATCTTCTAGCGATCCCGGTGTGAAGTCATAGCCTGTTTTAATCTATGAAATATCCCAGACATGCATTTGTATGGTTACTGAAAAAACTAGACTGACTGTTGAGATATCGTATGAAAGAAAATTTCCGTTGATCTGGTGTGGTGCACCTGTGCATGCATACAGGTGGCATTGTTCTTGTCAATGCTGGGGTTGACGGTGCTACCCATTAGTGCAGTTGTGGGCAACTGCATCAGTAACATGTATGAAGACAGAGTGGTGGTGGTGTGGGCGCAAATGACGACGGGACTTGGGGTGGTAGCGATCCTGTGCTACGCTCCCTACATTGAATATAGTGAATATCAGTATGGAGTCGCGGCGGTGGTGATATTCGTGTCAACAAACGTGCTGGAAGGCGTGAACATGTCTCTGCTGTCCAAGGTGACTCCCCGAGCCATGCTTTCATTGACGCGTAGAGGTTCGAGCTTTGCTTCGCTTGGGCATGCATGCATTAGCTGACACAACTTATGAATGTGTGACCGAGCTATTGAGCTGTAACGCGTGCATAGTTTTGAAGTCCTCGGGTTCACCTGCGCACCACCACAAGGGTGTGAAGGCTTGGCAACGGTTTCACCGACGTTTACATTAGCTTCATCCAACGTTCTGGATGAGAGAAACGTTACATAACGCCAATTTGAAAAAAAACTGAAAACATTCAGGCCTCGCAATAACACGTCGTCGCAGGGGATATAGTCGAGTCCTTTGCTGGCAAACTACTGTGGCAAAAAATCACGAGTAACTGGTGAAGAAAGTCCATAATCGTGCCACGCTGAATGATTGGGTCTCATTTGACCCACCAGGCTGTGCTATTTTGACTTGGTTTTGCGTGCAGTTGATGTCGCCACGGCTGTCACGTGGAGTGTTCAACTGTGGCCTGCTATCCACGGAGGCGGGGACGCTAGCGCGCACCCTAGCGGACGGGTTGATCACCTTGGCTGGCCGTGGCGGCGTCGACCATTTGCTCAATCTCACGATGCTCCCCACCCTCGCGCTCATGGCCGCAACCACCGCCTACACAGCAGTCGGCTATTACGCTCTCTACTAACTTCATCGTGGATAGCTTCACCAACAAATGAATGCTTCCATAACAGTTGAGTCCGCTCTGATAATGTGCTGCTGTGGGAGCCACCAGCTTCTTAGCTCTTTGTTCCGGTCCATCACGAGCTTCTTGTGGTGGCTCTCGGGATGTGAAGAGCAGAAGACTCCGTCGATCGAAGTCGTGGAATGGCTGTGGGACGACCTGGCGAAGTTCCTGGTCTTCTTTAATTTTGGCAGACAATTTTTGATGTGAGTGAAGACAATGAATATGATCAATACCTGATGGCGGCTGGAACATCTCGGACGAGATGAGCACCTGAATCCGACTAGCTAGCCTGTTGTAGGGCTGGTTGGCCGGCATGCATCCACCGATTGTAGCATTCAAATCATGGCTTCAGTTAGGCAGGGTAAAAGCTAGACAGTGTGTGTCTTTTTGACAAATCAGGCGGACGTCTTTGAGCCAAAGAAACCTCTCTAGGTGTTCGAGAAGTGATCGACATATTGTCATACAGAACGGAGAACCACTGATCAACCACTCGTTGATCCGTATTCCACAACGCTGGAAACTTAACCCTTAAACGTCAGACCCAGCCCGAGGGGTTGGGTTTTTTTTTGAGAGAATCTTGCTCATAACTTACACTCCATTATACCAAATGGAATTTTTAAAATTCCAAACTGTGCACCTTAAAGAGATCTATACTTTCTTAGAATAGAGCTCACGCAAATTAAAAATAGAATAATGCTAAAAGTGGAGTTTTAAAAGAGATTTTGGGTGTGGTATCAGGACAGCATATGACGTTTAAGGGTTAAGTTAGTGCGTGTTTAGTGGGTATGGGGCTGACCATTTCACCATGATTGTGTTGCTTGAAAATTAATCAGGATACTCATATTTATGAATATACTTTAATTCCATTAATCGACCTTGCAATGTTTCACAGCGGTCCTTCTCAAACATTGAGAGGTAATTTCAGAATGTTCCATGACAGCCGTTGAGAAACATCCCAAGGTCAAAGTTGTGAGAAAATCAGTGTTACTTTAGGGAATGCAATGATGATACTGTAGATGTAACAAAGATGATACTATATATGATTCCATAGTAAGCAAGTGATTATAAATACTAAAAGTGAGATTACAGAGATTGGTAGTAATTTTAGAGAAATGTCATTTTAGAGGTATAATTAGATATGCTTTTAAAATGGCACTTCAAGTTCACTATGATGGCTCTTGGAATAACATTCTTCTAATCAAATTGAGGTTAAATGCTAACAAGTTTTAACTTTATCAAGTAGGTATAAATGTAAGCCCGTTGCGGTCCAAGGTAATAGTTTCCAATTGAAGCAATTAGGGTAGGTTTTATTTACTCTTTGAGTTGTAGTGCTATAACAATCTCAACATTATACTTTGTAATGGGTGCTTTCAGATTATGGAAGTTAATCTCCTCATCAATGAATACTTTATTTCATGTTTATTAGGGATACTCAGTAGGAATAATTGTGATGATCATGTTGAGAGCAAAAGGCTAAAAGCTTGCTTAGAGAATGTGCTTTTTAATTTTTGGTATTCTGACTTTTGAATTGATTTACTTTGTTTTAGTTCATAGTGAGGCTCTATAAGAATCCATAGAAAAATTGCGATATAGAAACTCAGCTTAGATGCATGTGAATTCGTGCTTGTAATTCAACGCTAGTATTCCTATGTATTTTCTTTGAGGGGAAATAAATAGAACAAGGCTTGTGCATACGGAAAGAAATGATCAACCAAAGACAAGGCTAGGATGGCTATGCTCATGATTAGAATATCACGCTCTCCAATGTTTGACAGAAATATTGTTCCTTGTAGCGGCCACTGAGTGCTCTTCCCCCTTACAGTAGCTAGGTTGGTCATCTCTCCATTAGTCCATGTACAGTATTGCTCCCTTGTGCAACTCATTATATTCTTGACACCCATGCCACCATTATGTGCCTTCTTATCTCCTTCTCACTTCCCTCCTTGCTTATCAACTTTACATCATTTCCTCCTCTTCTATAATATTGATGCTACTGTAGATCTTTCCACACTTCCTTCATTCATTTTATAAAGCCACACACCATGAGCCCGGATGTACCACTTCAAACTATAGAATCCTAGGGTTGAGAAATGATTTCAATTATGTGAAATCGGTTCAAAAATTGCATGCATACTCAAAAATGAGAATCCCAAAGTGCACTCAAATCACATTGGAGTGTACTAAAATACCTACCATGTGAAGGGTTTTTATAGGACTAGAGGAAAGTCTATTGGTCATTATACAACTTTTTAAAAGATTCCTCCAAGCGAGAATTAATAAATATATTAATGATTCAACACACATGGGCTCAAGTATCTCAAGAACAACTTTAGAAACAAATATCAAATTTTCAAGTAAAAATAAATATTGTAAGTTAAACAATAAATGGAAATAATGAACGACAGACAATACACATGGAAAGCTTGACTTGTTGAGTGTTATCACAAAAAAAGTGTGATTCTTTGCCATGAAATTGAAGTACACTCCACTGTGATTACAACACACTATACTATTTTTCGAACCAATCATTTTAAAAACACATGTCAAATTTGAACGGTTGATTCTTCTTCGTATGTAAGATCATAATGGTCAATCTTTGGAGGTCCAAAAAGACCATTATGATCCTAATGCAATTTTTTAATGCAATTTTAATTTTAAAGACTCATGCAAATTTTAAAGAATCATTTCACTTTTTGGACCTTCAAGCAATTTTTTCCTAGAAGAAGGTATAAAAATAACAGTTCAGAAAAGCAAGCATCGCATTTATTGAATTTAATCTGTAGAAAAAGTGAACGGTGAGTACGTACTTTTTTGACATTTTGAGCTTAAGAGTTTTTTCAAAAAAATTCAAAACCTCGAATTTTGGAAAAAATTGAAGGAAAAAATTGGGAAATTACCAAAAATCTTTAAGATTGTTTTTGTACTTTTTGGAGGTTGCCCTTGTAAATTGGTAAACTCTTTGACATGGGTTACTTTGGAACTTGAGTAGTAATTTGGTTATGAAAAAAATTCTATTTTTTTCTCAAATAATGACTAATTTTAAACTACCCATTTTGGACCAAAACCTATAATTTCTAGATTAAGCTTTTAAAATTGGAATTTGGCTTTGCATATTTTACGACATGCACTTTACAATATAAGAAGCATTTAGTAACATTCTTAGGAAAAATTATTACCTTTACATCTAGGTTGCATCTACTAGGCTGCATGAAATCGTAAAAATCTATCTTGGGTTTTATGTACATTAGAAGTTAAGATGAATACAATCTAGGTAGCTTCAATAGGTATATGAATATCAAATTTTATACACTCAAAGCAATGGCTTATATATCCTGGCGATGGGATCTTGAGGACTACATGGCTCGATTGAGGCGTTGTAGGTGTCATTGATAGTGCATATATTTGTTATTACACTATCTACAATTGGATCACTGATTAGACGCGTATATTACAGGACATAAAACTCCAAAGTATTTATGGTCCAGAAAATTTGGGAAATTGCATATATGACCTAATGTTTAAAAGTTACAAAACATAGGAAAGTGGATTGAATAGCCTTCTTGCCTTTCTATCTTCGTGTCCCTAGATAAGATTTCCTAAATAAGACTGACATAAAGACATTGGTGAAGTTTGGGACGAAGATTGTGACAAGGTTAAAGGGTAGAACAAGAACAAGGTTTGTGACACAGACATGAACAAAGTTTGTAACACGGATAGGAAAAAGGACCTAGTTGGGGATAAAGACAAGGTCTAGGGATTGAGACATGGACATGGATGAAATGTGGACACAAAGTTGAGATGTGGATAGGGACAAGGTTCAAAACGAGGTGCGAGTCAAGGACATGGAACAGAAATTGGAAAACCTACAAGGTTCCGGATGGAGAAAGGGATAGGAATGACCAATTTCCAAGTATCAATTGGGGTGTAGCAATGTATGCTAGTTTTCATCCTAAAGTGAAACTAATAAAATTTGAGAAGTCTTTTTTGTACCGATACATCATACTTTTGCAATCTACATGCCCTCGTGATTCTAAATCCTATTCATATAGTTTAATATAATTACAAGATAGTAAGGTTAGAATCCAAATATTAACACTTATGGCTTTTTCTTTGTCCAGATGTACAATATATAGGTGGAATGAATAATTGACTCACATTATTAAACCTCAAATCAAGCTTGGAGTTCCTTGTTGTTATTAATAAGTATCTCAGAATAGACGTACTACAGTGAAAACTTTGAACATTCTTCAAATTTTTTGTATCTAGAAGATCTTGTACCAAACTTATAGATGGCAATATGTATACAATTCCAGTGTAGAAATGTTGGCAGCATAAACATGAGTAAGAAAAGTTGACATGAAGAGAGCGGTCCGCGGCCGACTGGACAGACCCGGTCGCTTTGGTGTGAGATTCCCGGTTGCAGAGGTGACGTTGCCATTTGCCTCGTCAGTGAGCAGAGACACGTGTAGAGAACTGTGTGGCCCGAGGGGCGTCCAGCGTGGCAAGGGTGGCAAGTTGGGGGACGAAGAGTGGCCAGGCCAGCCCGGCCAGCCGGGGGGTGGGGGGTGGGAGAGAGCTCCGCTTGGAGGTCACTCGCATCGTAGCTGCTGCTCCCGTGCTTGCTTGCTCGTGCTCGCCATAGCCAGTCAGCTGGCCTGCCCCCCCTTCTCTACTGTTGCTGCCACGCCATAGCCATACCCCCTCTGCGCCCTCGCCTTCTCCCCTCTTGCCTCGCATCGCCGAAGTTTCCTCTTCCCCTCCCCTCCCTCCGCCCGCTGCGCCGCCGTCCTTCTCCATCTCTCTCCTTCTTCCCTCCCCCTCTCTCTTTGCTTGCTTGCCTTTTCGAATCCCACCATGCGGCTTGCTGGCGCAGTGCGCGCCGCTTGTGCTTGTGGCAACGGCTTCGGCTGATGTCCTAGCTCTTTCCCTCCGCTGTTCCTCCCCCCCGAGGCTGGCTCTATGGGGGCAAGCTGGCACTTCAAGTGCGGGCTAAGGTGAGTGGCCACTATGACTCAATTTTATCAGGGTTGCACTTTGCCATTTGAAGATGTTGATTTCTCTAAATGACGTGAATTTTGTCTAAATTAGGGTTTATCAGCTCGATTACACGTTGCTTGAATCGTACTTGGATGGAAAGGACATTACCTTGGGAACACTGTAACTCCTTTCAGCTAGAAATTTGAGTTAATTTTTTTAATTCCCAAGTAGGTATCTTAATTTTCAGGAACTGTGTTGCACAATTTTGAGCTGAAGGATAGTCTGACACAAAATTAGGTTACACGGAAGCTGTAGGCAGGATTCCTTTTCTCTTTTGCAGATTTCGTTACATGTTTGTTTGTGGTGCATCACAACGCTACTGAATTTGAGATGAGTATTCGATGGGAGCGGATGAATGTTGAGAAAAATCTGGTTTGTGAGGATTACTAGGTGTTGATTTTTCTCTGGTCAGGTTGAAGAGGATGCGAATGATTTTCAGCGTCTCGTGAATCAGTTCGTTCTTAAGATTCCACTCTGATAATTGTGAGTCGAAAGGTAGACCAGAATTCGATCTTGGAAGCTGTTGGAGATCATTGAAAGATTGTGTGACTTTGCAGGAGACCGAAGCATTTCTGGTATGATTGCTCGAATTGCGTAGGACGTGATAACTCTCATTCCGTTGGGGGATGATTTTAGAACTACCTAGAGTTTTAGGGTTAGCTGTAGAGATGGATACCTGCAATTGTGTGGAGCCGCAATGGCCTTCAGACGATCTTCTGATGCGGTATCAATACGTGTCGGACTTCTTCATCGCATTGGCTTACTTTTCGATTCCTTTGGAATTGATATATTTTGTGAAGAAGTCGGCCATTTTTCCCTATCGATGGGTGCTGGTACAGTTTGGGGCTTTCATCGTTCTCTGCGGAGCGACACATCTGATCAACTTGTGGACTTTCAGTCCTCATACACGGACTGTGGCTGTAGTGTTGACCGTAGCGAAAATCTTTACCGCCATAGTTTCCTGCGCTACCGCCCTGATGCTCATTCACATCATCCCGGACCTGCTTAGTGCAAAAACCCGAGAGCTATTTCTGAAGAATAAGGCCGCAGAGTTAGACAGAGAGATGGGGTTGATAAGGACGCAAGAACAGACTGGACGTCATGTACGCATGCTGACACATGAAATTCGGAGCACACTTGACAGGCAGACCATTCTGAAAATTACTTTGGCCGAGTTGGGAAAGGCCCTGAACCTGGAGGAGTGTACTTTGTGGATGCCGGCCAGGAACGCTCAGGAGTTACTGCTCACGCATTCTCTGCGACAACTTGAGCAAGGAGGGCCTTACACAGTTCCTATGCACCACCCAGTCGTTAAGCAGGTCTTTAGTAGTAATCGAGCCGTAATGATATCACCCAATAGTCCTGTGTGCGTAATCAGATCCCGTCAAGGTAAATACTCGATGGGAGATTGTGTAGCTGTGCGGGTGCCGCTTCTCCCACTGAAGAACTTCCATACTGAGTGGGCCGAGAGTCATTCAAAGCGGGCTTATGCACTGCTGGTCCTTATGCTCCCTTCTGATAGCGCACGTAGATGGCATGTTCATGAACTACAACTTGTGGAGACTGTGGCAGACCAGGTTTGCGCATCCTCCTTTCTTCCATCATGCTGGTTGATACGTCGCTGTCAATAAAGCCCTATGCTCTGTGTTGAGAAATTGGATTTAATTAGGATGTCGGTTGGTGATAATGGCTGGATTGGCATTTCTGAAATTTTAGGTTCGTATTAATGTGGCGAGTCTTTGTCATGCAGGTGGCTGTTGCTTTATCGCATGCAGCAATTTTGGAAGAGTCCATGCGAGCTCGGAGTTTACTTGTGGAACAGAACGTGGCCTTAGACATGGCCAGGCGTGAAGCTGAGACAGCCATCTGCGCTAGGAACGACTTTTTAGCTGTGATGAACCATGAGATGCGCACACCCATGCATGCGATTATCGCTTTGTCTTCACTTCTCCAGGAGACACAGTTGACGCCTGAACAGCGTTCGATGGTCGATACTATCTTGAAAAGCAGCAACTTATTAGCTACCCTAATAAATGACGTGCTTGATCTCTCTCGGTTGGAAGATGGGAGCTTGGATCTGGAAGCAAGAACATTCAACCTTCCCAACGTTTTCAAAGAGGTTTGGCACGTCGACCTTAATCATCTGTATGACAAGTCTGTAGACAAGTCCAGTCATACCAGAGCCGATTCTTAGGATGCGATTTCAGATTCCCGATTGATTCTACTGACTGCCTGGACTTAAATTCGTCAAATGCGACGGTTTCACAGCAATCGCATGTAATGTATTGATCAATGTTTTCGATGTGCAGGTCATGAAACTCGTGGCACCTATAGCATTAGTTAAGAAACTTAAGACTGAAAGCAGCTTCGTTGACCTACCTGAGTTTGTGGTGGGCGACGAGAAACGGCTCATGCAAATAGTTCTTATTGTGGTTGGAAACGCCGTCAAGTTCACGAAAGATGGGACCATTCAAGTCCGTGTGTATCTAGAGAGAGATAGAAGTGATTCTCAAAGAGAGCCTCACTCGCTCAGAGAACCGCGCTCGCTAGCAGATCCCCGCTCTCAAAGGGAATTTCTGTCACAAAGAGACTTCAATATTTCTCCGGGAGAGCAACACGTCCACATTAGAGTTGAGGTACAGTATTATAATTTGTGGTGTATGTCAATCTGTAAATGTGCTCATGGCCGGAATGCAGACCTTTTTGGCTCATAAATATAAATGCTGATAATTGTGTTGGTTTTTTAGTAGGAAGCATATTGTAATGGGCTGGTTGGACCAAGCGTATCACCGTCAGCCTTACAGATACACGTTCGTCATATACTAATCGGTTTGTGGCATGACAGGTAGTTGATGCTGGTGTGGGCATAAATCCCTCAGATATCCCCAAACTATTCAGCAAGTTCCTTGACGCCGACTCATCTTCTACGAGAAATTACGGAGGAACAGGCTTGGGCTTAGCAATTTGTAAAAGGTAAATCTAGCAGCTACTATTGCATTTCGTCGTCACGACCGCAGCTGTCTGAGTGGATTTTCTAGGTGTTTTTTAGATAGTATTACAAGTTACGGGCTTCTGCGAGGGTTGTATGTTTTGCCAAAAGAAAATGTGCTCCGTGCCAGCTGCAGTTCTTAAGTTCTGAATTGATACGTGTTGAACAAGGGTAATGTTTCTAGTCGACTCATACGCGAGTTCGTTGGTGGCGCTTAACTCCTTGCACGAAGGGTAATTTTTGAAAAGTGGCTTTACTATGTGATGATGCAGGTTTGTGAACCTCATGGGTGGAGAAATATCGATTGAGAGCGAAGGTTTGGGTAAGGGAACCACTGTTAGATTTGGTGTGAAACTTGGCCTCCCTGAAAAACCGAGCGAAACAGACAGGCAAATTGCTCCTTCGCCAGCATCGGTTCATCTACGAACTGATTTTAGTGGGGTGAAGGTCCTTGTGACGGATGATAATGGGTATGTAATTTGTAACATCTGAATGGTTCGCTTACGTCTCCTTAGGTCACCACTGTGTCCTCACCTGCGTCCCTTCTATTTGTCGGATTTGGCACGTCGTGTTCATTGAACATAGTAGTAAAATATGGTATGTGTGTTCCAATTTTTTTTGTTTAAAGAGCCTTGAGTTACATTAGAATTTATCGTAGGACTCCTCCTTGCAGAAGCGTGTGCAAAAGGCTCAGCTTTGAGTCTTGCATTGCATGTGCTGGATCTTCTTGCAGGGTCAAACACTAACTTCAATGTCGTTTACTCTGCAGAGTGAATCGAATGGTTACCCGGGGGTTGCTGATGAGGCTTGGTTGTGACGTCACCGTTGTTAGTTCTGGAAGTGAATGCCTGCAAGAGATTTCGCAACCAGGACAAAATTTCCAAGTGCTGCTGCTAGATGTCTGCATGCCGGAAATGGATGGCTACGAAGTGTGTATTCGCATCCAACAAAAATTTGCTCGACGTGAGCGGCCTTTGATGGTAGCTTTGACTGCAAACACTGACAAGCAGACAGAGGAGAAGTGTTTGGAGTTGGGCATGGATGGTGTGATCATGAAGCCAATCTCTTTGGAAAAGATGCGACAGAACTTGACAGAACTTCTGGAGCGGGGTAGATTGACACCTGACTCAAGACGAAAAACTTGAAATGGAAGGTGAAGAACCTTACTTACATGCCGATTTGGAGCGTGCTGTACTGCAGCTCTCTGTGAGGCTCTTTGTTTCAGTCGAGCATTCTTTGCTTCTTACAACCGAAGACAAGGGAAGAGAAGGGAGTGCAGCATCGGGCGTGAACCTTCAAAGTCTGCTTGCTAGTAATCTTGAGTTAGATATTCCGTGGATTGTTCAGCATCTGTGCAGATTTAATTAAGACATACATACATGGTAGGTTTGTGCAGGTTTCTGTGAGGGAGGTTTGACCACTAGAGGCTACTCTCTGTGAGGTTGAGAGGATGGGCTTGTTAAAGCACTGATCCACAAATCTGTTAGCATGATTGTCCGCTTAGGACTCGTCATCTGTATGTTTAGATGTGATCAATTTGTAAAATGCGGTGGTGGTATTGTGTCAGGTCCTTCAAGTGATGCCTTGTCAGTACTACTTCGTTAGTAAATGTGTTCCGCTCACAGTTGAAAGAGCGTGTTAGATTGTCTCCAATGGTTGGAGATTAATTGTATCATAATCACTCTCCGTGGGAGTTGGAAACTGACAAAACAAATTTATTGTTAGCAATTCTTGCTTTTGGCAACTGCCTGAAAGGTGGTTAGATATTCTCGAACCTTCACATGCTTCATTTGCCAACTACAACCAGGCTATTGACGAGCCTGCCTTTCGCTCAGTACGAAATTGCATGTCTTGATTATATCACAATCGAAGAATCAATTAGTGCTAGTTCATGAATATCAATAAATACCACGTAGAAAGGAATGCAAACTCAAGGTGATGACGAGCAAGGCGTACTGGCCTACGTTGCACACCATTTTTGACACAAATTTTCATCTTTTCACTTCTGAGTTATGAAGAAGAGCGAGAATCTATGACCTTGTAGAAGAAAGTTTGTGCTAAGAAGTGCGTCAAAGCATTATTGTGAGGAGGAAAACGAAATGACATTTGAAGATGATTAAGTATTTGATAGTTTAGGTCAAGATATACATAATCTCTTACTAACAAATGCCGGTTTGAAGTTGTGGTCTTTTACTTGCAAAAGAATACTAGGGTTTAGAGACAAGGACAAAAGTGTAAAGTAGATGTGAGGATTAGCCACTAATAAAAAAATTCACAAGAAGAGATTTACTTTGTTGTAGTGCCCGTAAACTCAAATGTACACACAATTTTTTTTATCGTATAGCTATGTGATCTTGCAAATGAGTTAAGTGCGAGGAATTGAGGTGGAATCAACTCTAGCTCATGTGAAAATTCTTATCTATAGATAGAAACTCCGGTCCTTTCTAAGGGGCCGGCGTGAATGAAGTGTCCGTTTGTAATGCTAATATCATGATGGCCACCGAACAAGGGGAAATTAGAACAATACTACTTCCCTCACTCGAGGGTGGACATTGTAATTATGCTAGTTTCTAGCCTAATTACTAGTGCCTTGAAGATACTTGACATAGTATCCCCCCAAAGGACTTTGAGGTACCCATACAACAAGGTCCAAGAACCTCCCACAATAGTTGGGTGGACTATAGTAGTGAGCACCCACGACCTCCTCATTGGGGCCTAAGCCCTAAACACCAAGCCAAGACTTGTGGAGCCTTTCCTATCTATACGGTGGGAGGGCTTTAATAATTAAGATCTACACGGTGGGAGGGCTTTAATAATTACACCCCCTAATTTATTCCCTAACCGTCACCGCGATACTTGGAGCTTGAAACCTCAAAATTGCAATTATCTACCTCTATGCATTCCTTAGGCATGAAACAAATTTTTTTCCCTTTTTTTTTAGCTTTCAACATTAAGATCTTGTACCTAACACTATTTGATACATCTACCCTCTCTAGACTTTCAGGGATAGGTGAATTTATTAAAGTGCATCTCCAACAGCTTTATGAATGGCGTGGACAGGACATCCCTCAAGCTGAGACTTACCCTAGCGCTTGCCCGCCCATTCTCCCTGCCCAGCCAAAAAACGGCAATTTTATATTTTTTTCATTTTTTGATGCTTTCAACTACTTTTTTTGAAATTTTGAGTTTCGAAATGGGATTTAAGACCCTTTTTTACCATTGGGAGACCTCATCATGGTATCATGGGTGACATCAACAATTAAAAAATAAGGGGCAAATTTATTCCCAAATTTTTATATGGCCAGGGAGGGTTTGAGGGGCAAGGACGCTGGTAAGTTCCAGCTTGGGGGATGTCCTGCCAAATCGTTTATGAACTCCCTCGTTTATGAACACCTGAAGTTCTTTACTTTCTTTCAAAATTGAAATAAGAGTTGTAATGCATCTTCACATAAACAATCATAATAATAGTTGACTGCGTCTTCGCATTAACCAACATACAAATCACACCCCGTACACTGAAGTGAATTCAAGAAGTAGAATGAACAGTGCAGATTTTAACTTAATTTTCAGGGGACCAATACAGGTATATATATTGGGGAGGTGGATACGGCCCACTTCCTTTGGTTCACTCATGACCATAACAAGCATACGGCCCACTCTGTCTACGGCCCACTCTGTCTGTCTGTTGTATATCATAACGGCAATAGTACTAACACTCAGGTACGATCACTCTTATTGGAATAGATTCCAACACCCTCCCTCGCTCAGTTATTCGCCTGGACTGAGCGTTCTAATAAGGTGAAGATGGTGAAGTTCATCGGGAATTCGTTGAGGGAAAAATATGCCGATCTTTTTGATAGATTGTCTGCCTGGCAGGTTGTGTTGCTCGGATGCTGGGTTTTTGGACATTGGACGATCTTGACGTCCGACTCGACTGGCGGAGCGGAGGTTGAGAACCTAGAAGGCACGCCGGAGTTTGAAGTTTGCCTGCTGCCTACTGATGACGTAGTCGTAGATGACGATTTGCCTGTCCTCACGAGTCTTCCATGGTGTTTGCATGATCAGTCACGGTCATGAGCCTGAAAGAATTAGGAGGAAGAGCCGCCGATTGTTCTAGTGCTCAGTAGATTGATTGCACCCTTGTAGACTATTGTCCAGCCTTCACACTTGACCAATTTGCAATGAAAAGATGATCATTCTTCAATACCTTTTGTCATTGCTGCCGCTTGTTGTCTTGCTCTCGGTTGATGTGGACTAGTCCAAGCTTGCTTCTCGAGTTTGAATATTGTCCTTCATGTGGCCTTCGTCAAGATGTCTGCGACTTGTTCCGTGGTAGGCACGTATCCGAGAATGATCTCGCCTGAGGCGACCTTCTCGCGAACAAAGTGGTGTCGCACTTCGATATGCTTGGTCCGGCCGTGGAAAATAGGGTTATGCGCGAGATTTAAGCACCCCTGATTGTCACCAAGTATCTTTGTTGGCGTGCTTTTGTCCTGCAAGTTCAATTCACAGAGCAAGCGTCTAAGCCACACAGCTTCCTTCGCCCCTTCGGTTGTGGCCATGTATTCGCTCTCAGTCGAAGATAATGCGACAGTAGGCTGCTTCTTGCTGCACCACGTGACTGGTGTGCTCCCGAGATAGAAGACAAAGCCAGTTGTGGAGCGTCGGTCATGGGCATCTGCAGCCCAGTCGGCATCAGTATACCCAAGCAGGTTATCACTCTCCCCCTTCCGGTACAATAAGGCAAGATCTGCTGTGCCTTGCAAGTATCGGTATAGGTGCTTCACGGCTTGGGCGTGTGGAATTTGGGGATTCGCAATAAACCTGCTAAGGACGCTAACAGCATATCCTATGTCTGGACGAGTGTGGGTGAGGAAAATCAATTTTCCCACCATTCTTTGATAGAGGCCTAGGTCAGCTGTTGGAGCTTGCATATCAGGGACCAGGTGCAGCTTTTCAAGCATTGGAGTTGCTGCGGGCTTGCATTGATCGAGGCCGAATTCACGTAGTGTGTCCATAATGTATTGGCGCTGAGTGACAAGGATGCCATCGGAGCAGGAGATGAACTCCAGACCAAGTGAGTAGGTGAGCAGACCCAAATCCGACATCTCGAAAGCTCCCTTGATCTCGGATCGAAGCTTGGCAATGTGAGCGAAGTTACTCCCTGTTATGTAGACGTCGTCTACATATAGCAAGAGCAGGGTAAGCTTGTCACCTTCAGCCAGAAAGTAGAGATTCGTGTCTCGGATGATCGACGAAGGCCTTGACTTGCCAGATAGGAGTCCATCTTGGTGTACCAAGCACGAGGGGCTTGTTTGAGCCCGTACAATGCTCGTTTTAGCTTGCAAACCAGGTTTGAGCCAGGAGCAGCAAAGCCTGGAGGGGGGGTGACATAAATGTCCTCATCAATAGTTCCGTTTAGAAAAGCGGTCTTCACGTCGAGATGATACATGTCCCAGCTATGGTGTGCAGCAAGAGCTATAACACTCCTGAGAGTGTTCCACTTCACGACGGGAGCAAAAGTTTCTTTGTAATCCAAGCCCTCACGTTGTTGGAACCCCTTCGCCACGAGTCGTGCCTTCAATTTCGAAATTGAGCCATCAGAATTGGTTTTGACACGAAACACCCATTTGGTGGAGATGGCAGTTCGGTTGGGTGGCAGAGGTAGCATGTCCCAGGTATCATTCTTGTGGATAGAGTCAAGTTCTGACTCCATGGCTGCTCTCCATCCAGGATGAAGAAGGGCGGATTCAACTGAACCAGGGAGATCCACTGAAGATGCAGCTTCCGTGAGATGGAGGTGGTAGTCGGTCAAGCGACTGGGTGGTCGAGCAGGTCGTCCACTTCGAGTAGTGATCAGGAAGGGATCAGAATGAGCTGCAGGAACTGTAGAAGAGCTCAACGGAGGACGACGTTGGTAGACGCGTAGGGTAGGGACATGTGAAGGTGAGGCCTCGATGTCCTGCAGAAGTTCTTTAGCTGGAACAAGCAAGTTGGAATTGCTACCGAGAGCGTTGGAAACGGAAAGTCTGCCGTCTGAAGAGTTTGTTGGTTCCTTGACCGGGACCAGTGGTGACGAGGAGCTAGAGTCAGCAGGGATGGAGGGCAGCTGATTCGAGGTCATTTCCGTGCGAGCAGGAGTAACAAGATTTTTTGGACCTGTGCATGTGGACGCAACCGGTAGTAAGGTAGGCGCTCCACGATACGGAGCAGGATCACTAGCACATTGAGTCGCAGCTTCAATGAGAAACTCCCAGTCCTGGTAGTTCGGTGGAACTTGCGGTGATTCTTGAGGTAAAGAACCACCAGGATTCTTACAGGGAAAGGAGTACTCGTCAAATTTGACGTCTTTGGAGATCAAGATTCTTCGAGAAGAGCGATGATAATGACGATAACCACGCGAAGTAGCATCATAGCCCATGAATATGCATTCGTATGCCCTGGGAGCCCATTTCTTCAAGCTTGGTGAGGTATCCAACACGTAGCTCCTGCACCCGAAGACTTTGAGGTGGTTGACTTGAGGACGCTTGCCTGTGAACCTTTCAAAAGGTGTGATGCCGCCGTTTGCACGGGTTGAAGTCCTGTTTGTAACGTAGTTGGCAGTAGCAACAGCTTCAGTCCACAAGTGCGGTGGAACCATGCTCGCAAAGGCCATGCACCGAGCCTTGTTGAGGAGCGTCCTGTTCTTCCTCTCAGCGACCCCATTTTGGTGAGGAGTGTAAGTTTGGGTCAACTGGCGCATGATTCCGAAGTCCTCACAAAAATTTACAAACGCGTGGGAGATGTACTCACCACCATTATCTGATCGAATAGCTTTAATCTTGTAAGGGCTCTGAAGCTCTATCATGGTTTTAAAGCTTTTGAACTTTGCTAACGTTTCAGACTTCTGCTTAAGGAAGAATATCCAGGCAAATCTGCTAAAATCGTCAATTATAGAGAGGATGTACTGTGAACCTGACAGGGATTTCGTTGCAAATGGCCCGCAGATGTCGGAATGCAGAAGTTCGAGTGGAGCTCTCGTGCGGCTCGAGCCAGTGCCGCTCAGCAGGTTGTGCCCTCCAGTGCTTCGATGCGGTTGAGAGCGGGGCTTTGAAGCCCGAGATCGCTTGCTCACGCAAAGATGCTTCAGAAGGGGCATCCGAGAGCTCAATGTAGGTAGGCCTTCAACCTTGTTATGCGTTGCCATGAAGGTGAGTACCTTTGGACTGGCGTGGGAGAATCTCGCATGCCACAGTGAGGTGAGTGTTGTTTTGGAGAGATGCTCTGCACTGTTGACCGCCAGTCGTGGTGGTCGGAACTTGTAGAGCCCGTTTCGTTTGTCTCTCTTTCCGATAGAGAGAATGTGGTGATTTTCTGGCGAAGGAAAATCGCGTAGTATCCAAACATGGTTTGAGTCGAAAAGCACCTTGGGTTTGCCTTTTCCGTCTGTGATTGAGCCAACGGATAGTAAGTTCTTTGCAATGCCAGGCACATAGAGAACTTCATCAAACTGTATTTCTCCAGATGCGGTGGGAAGATCAAGTTTCCCTTTGCCTGCTACATTTAGAAAGTCACCGCCAGCAGTGCTCACTTTGGATCCGGAGCCTCCTTCTACGTTTCTGAGTAGGCTCTTACTTCCTGTAACGTGCTTCGATGCACCGCTATCTACATACCAGTCGCTATACTGAGAGTGATCAGCTAGATTAAGCTCACAAATTGAATTGAGAGTGGTCCGAGTTTCTACAAACTCGTCCTCGCCATCTCTGCTTTGCTCTCAAAATTGTTTACAAGGTTAACGGTGGCCTTCTCTTGTTGGCGTGACTTGCGATTCTTGACAAACGCAGCCAAAATCGGACAAAGCTTCATCCAATGATCAAGTGCTCCACAAGAATGACATTCATTGTGCTTCTTTCCTTTCTCGCGATTGTCATGGCCTCCGAGTCGGGTCCGACGAACATCACCGCTTCTTTGCCCCGGTCGACGTTGATCACCTCCTCCCCCACTTGTCTTGCGGCCGCTTGGGTCTTCTTGCCGCTCTTGACGTAAAGAGCCTCATGCTTGCTTTCCCGCACCCTCCCGCGCACTTCATCTTGGAGCGGGATGACATTGATTCAAATTGCGTTGGAAGTACTTGGCTGGTACATCGTAGTGTTTACGATGCCGTGATAGCTTGCGGTGGTAGAGCCATAAGCATGTGTTCCACCAATTCGGGGTCGATGATCTTTTCTCCAATGCCCGCAAAGTCATTCACCAACTCCTTGACCTTCCGCGGGAAAGTCGGACATTGATTCGTTTGTGTCCATCTTCGAGGTTCGCGAGTCGACGGCGGAGCATGATCTTGCGGTCATTGGTCCCGGCCGGGCGTAGAGATCGCGTAAATGCCTTCCACATTTGATCCGCTCGGTGATGTGGATGATATGTGGAATCACATGGTCTCTAACCGAGAGAGCAATAGTTGTGAGTGCTCGACTCTTGATCACTGCAGTCGTCAATGTCGGCCGCTCTCCGCTTCGGTGCAACAATGTGCCGGTGGGGGATCGACAACCCTCCAGAATCATCCTGCTGAGTATATTTCGAACCTTGAATGACCAAACAAGGTAGTTTGGATATCCTTCAAGTTTCGACGACGCTCACTACGGTGATCTCCTTGGAAGCCATGCTACTATGAATCTACTGCCACTTTCAGAAGCTCGAATTCTTGCTAACAACACAAGGACTTAGACAGCTTTTCTATTTCTTGGAACCTCGCTCTGATACCATGAAGTGAATTCAAGAAGTAGAATGAACAGTGCAGATTTTAACTTAATTTTCAGGGGACCAATACAGGTATATATATTGGGGAGGTGGATACGGCCCACTTCCTTTGGTTCACTCATGACCATAACAAGCATACGGCCCACTCTGTCTACGGCCCACTCTGTCTGTCTGTTGTATATCATAACGGCAATAGTACTAACACTCAGGTACGATCACTCTTATTGGAATAGATTCCAACATACACAGATGTCTCACCTTTTGCAAAGCGAAAAGAAAGAAAGCATACAATTATTAACTAAGCAAAGCACGTACATCGACAAAACACTAACACTAGAAGGAGATAGAATTTTCTTTTATTTTAAAAAAAACTGTGTCCGTGCAAGAGAACGGCAGTGGCCACCACTGCCCGAATGAAGGAACGTTGGCCGAATAAAAGTCAGACTACGTACCAAAGGTCGTAACAAGCTTCGTATACATGTCACGATGTGAGGATCGAGAAGCAGCATATAACTATTTACAACTTATGTGGAGGAAGAGAACTGACAGCGAGCTCCTCTTCTTTCCCTTTTTTTTTTTCCTTCGGAAAATTTCGTATGATGTGATCGAAATGGCTCTCACAGAATCACACAATTTCTGTTACTCAGCTGCTCTTGAATCTTCCTACTGAGCTCCTCTCTCTCGCGATTAGACTGATGAAGCTCCTCACGAAGAGCTCGAAGTTCCGCATCAGCTCGGGTCTTGTCAGCGCGGGCACGTTCCTCAGCAGCCTCACGCGCACTTTGCTCCATCGCCAACCGCTCCTCCAATCTTTCGGCATTTAATCGGATCTTATCCTCCACCTGCATGATAGTAACATAACTCAGCCTTCTTTACATCCGCCCAACATGAAAACATAATAGCCAGAAAAAACAGAGATCTAAGAAGTGAACAAGGTAGTCTTCCTAGAGTGCTCTCAACCCGACCTTGCTACCACTGACAAATCACTTCAAGTTGTAGCGACGCACTCGAAATAAACTAAGAAGAAGACACTATGGCTGCTTTTCACTAGACTTCTGATGAGTTTCAGGCGAGAACCCTAAAACGTAAAGCTCAAAAGGCCTACTTGCTACTTTTACAACTACAAATCTCTACGGACAATAACTTAATTCTATTTCTCGACTGCTTCTTTCAAGCAATCAATCAGCAGTTGATTATGCTAATTGAGTGGGTTTTGTTGTGCTTTTCCTAGCCTAAGGTTTCAGATTTCAGGAACTGTCATGTATTCCTCTCGACTGATGTACTCTGGTGTACCCAAATGACTACATATAAAAAGAGATTAAACAAAATGAGACATGTGAAAGCAGAGCAATTTGTAGAACGAGGCACAACGAGAACCAAGTGATTCCCATACAATAGTCCAATGCGTCACCGTGCTACTCTGAGCAACACCGTGTCTTAGCAGCACTACTTGCAAGCGCAAGAGGAACCCACCATTTCTCTGAGCTGTTTGAATTGCTCGGCATACGTGTTCTCCAAGTCCCGCTTGATGTCCTGCAAGTCTAGGCCACGAGCAGCAGCTTTCTGTTCTGACTTGTATGCAATATCCTGGAACATACAATGCAAGCTCATTATGCAAAGTGTGATATTTTGATTCAATCTCTAACTACTTCTCAACCGTTCCTGTCGTTGAGAGCTGTGTCAGAAAATCAATTGCCCCAAAAACTAAAAAAGTCGGCATTCTAGTGTGTAGATAGTATGTACTACTTCATTTACATGACTGGACGGAGTAATAAATCTAGAACACATGCTGCTCGCAAAGAAAGAGACGTTGAGCACAATCCAGCCACCGATTAGAAAATCCAAGATGGGAGGAAAACCTGAGCTTCCTTGAACAGCTCGTTAGAGTACGGACTACCGCCATTCTTGAGAAGCATATCATCGATAACGCGGAGTAGGTCGTTCGTTTGATTAATCCGCTTAGCTTTGTCTTTAGTTTTGTTGTCAAACAAAGCCTTTCGGTCGTCGCACTTCTTCAAGAAGTCCTGCATGCATATCTTGGTATCAGGCAACACATTCTCGAACGTAATCTCTGAACCAGACCAAAACACGCTATAGCAGACTGCATAAAGGGCGTAATCAGCATACTCAAAACGCCTCGAGAAACCCATACACCCAAACCTATACCCACACCTCACACAAAAAGAAACGTGACTACTAGTACTTAGGAAGTCAGAATTACCCTGAGATAAGTAGGTGCCCCCTGCTCAAGATAATCGTCAAGTGTTTCGTCATCCTCCAAGTCATCACCGCCAGTGAACACAACGACCATGTAGTTCACAACCTTCTCCCCAAAAATAGTCTGCAAACTCTCCACCGCGGCAATTTCTTCGTCTGTGAAGCGATTGCGCACCGACAACACCAGAAGTAAAGCATGCACCCCATCTTTAGCAAGGTCCAGACACTTCATTATTTCTTTGCCAATGTACTCGGGTGGTAGACTGGGGTCGAATAAGCCTGCAGTCGAACACATACCCTCGTCAGGTGATTGCTCCACACGAAGATTCAATCTTGGCATCATTCAATTTAGAAGCTCTTTCACGTCTTCGAGTTCCGTTTCAAAGCAGCTGCGCTTATTAACTTGGCAGGGACGCATGCAGATGACGCTTGCTTATGCGACTACTCTACACAAGTAGGATATGACATAATTCGTGAAGCTCCTGTCTCCTACAAAACCCTAAATTTAGAAAACCGCAAGTCTGGATGCGTAGAAGAACTATAGAAGATATTTTTGACAGACTACACCAGAATGAGGAATTGACGCTTATTTTCATTGACGTGAGGGCGGCCCCGACGATGCAACAATAACGTTTATCAAAGCAGGAGTAGCAGAAAGGCAGAAAACCCTAGAAAGCATCAAGAAGCTGTGACTACAAAGTTTGATTCCGGTGCAAGGTATAACAAACCGGGAGTGTCGATAATCCGGAGATTATGACCATCGGGCAGAGTAGTCTCTCCAAGCTCGCAAGTGGAAGTGACAGCGGACGAGGAGGGGCGCGACTTGAAGACCCGGCTGCCCAGAAGCGAATTCCCGGTGGCGCTCTTGCCGTTACCGGTGCGACCCACGAGCACCAGCGTCGTGGGCATCTTTATAGCCATCGTCGTCTCACCCTCCCAATTCGTCTCCTCCTCCACCAACTCAAACTCTTCGAAATCCGATCCCCCCATCGCTGCAAGCTCGCTGCTCACGCGTCCAGCCGATTCTACAAGTCCTGCGCTTCTGCCACGCTCAATTATGCAGACAGACAAAAAAAGCACTCCGATGGAAAAGAAGGTCACAGAAGTCCACTGCCCAATGCTATGAAACCCAAGTTTCGCAACCCCAGCCTAAATTTATCAGCCAAGTTAGCCAAAACTGGCAGTGTCCAGAACAACGTAAGCTCCACCGCCCTGGAGCCTTGATAGAGACCGCACTACGCAAACTTTCAAAAGCAAGCACGCCAGGAAAACCCAAGCAAGTTATGAAACACACAAGAGCGGTTACCGAAATTGGGCGTTCACTGAGTCGGCGATAGCATTTGCGAAGAAGCTCACAGCCGTGGCCCACTTGGCGAAGACAAATTGAGCACCGTCGCCATCATCCTTGATGGATTGCACAACTTCGGGACGATGATTACTAAAATTATTATAATTATTATTCTTATTCTGGGGATGCGCGCATGATGATGGTGAACAGCCACTCGCATTCGGGACGCGCCAAGGTCGGTGCTTCCGAGGCAACCGGGGAAGGCGGTAAAGTACTGTCGCCAGGACCGCCAGGTGCCAGCGACAGGTTTGATGAGGAGAATCGTTGCGTGTCAGGTGCCCGAAGCCGCCGCAAATCCGGTCATTTATCATTCACTCACCCGCTGGGGTACACAACTACACACTGTAACGTCCTGTAGGACAGTACCGTAGAGATGGAGTATTGGATTCCTTGACCTTTTGACCTCGTCTACAACGAGCATCCGAGATTTGTTGCTACTGTTGTGATTTCTGACACATCTCCTTTGATTGTGGCCTCGCCCGACTGATCCAAACCTCAGTCCCCTCTTTCTCCCCTCTTTTCGCCCACGCTACACCTCAGTCTGCACTGTTGAATGTATTACCATCCTATTGCACGGCTACGTGCTGGGTTGCTACACATCGACTTATTCATGTTTCATCATCTGAGAACAGAAACCCACTCAGCCAGGGTCACATTTTCACATTCCATGTTTGAGATAGCTGGAGTCTCCCACAATTGCAGTACTAAACATTTTAAAACTTTGAAGCTGGGATGTCGTCCTGCCACAGTACCTGCGGTCGAAGAACAAGCGCTTTTCATCAGGTTTGCCACTGATCCTACACACAATGCTGCCGAGGTAACACTTGTAACTACGTAGGGTCTAGCGGAAAAGTAACCCTCATCTCTTGTTTATAGCAGTTAGTCGTGGTGCACAGAACTACAGACGAATTGTTACGTACGTTGCTGCCACACAGGATTGACCATGATTGATTACCTTCATGAATGTGCCCCTTCATACCAACAGGTTTTCGTAAAAGTACGTATTCATCAGCAACCAACTTGATGCTACACGGAAGTAAATGAGGTTCAGGACATGTTTTGAAGAGTGATCCGAGCACTAGTTGGACAGTGAGTAGGTTTGTACTAGGACGTTCATAAAACAACGTAAGTCGACTTCCACAATTCGATCGATCTCAGTAGGTGAGTGGTGAATGGGATTAGACACAATCGATCGAAGTAGATGCAACCTGCATAATACATGCTCGACGGGGCAGTAATCTTCACTATCTTAGCAATGAAATATCGTTGCAAACCAGATGTGCCAAATTCTACTACCGATGAAAAAACTGGTCTGAGTGTGCAAGCAATTCACCCTACATGTCAACTGCGACGTTGGTATACAAGGCAGCAGAATGTCTACCTAGGGAAGCTGGTGTTTATAACAAATGATCTTCAGACTGCCTCCAAATGGAGTTTTCTCTACTTTCAACCTGGCTGGTGTGTAGGGCCATATGTCGTAGTTGACACTGTGCAAGGTGCATGCTTGTTGTTAGCCCGATTCTTGTATCCGAAACCACTTTTATATCCGAAGCCTTGCAAATGCACTCCACTGGTCTGGTTTCGTTGATTACTAGTTGCAGTTTTCATAAACAAGGTACCTCCAGTCTCAATCTTGTTCAAAATTCAGTGTTAATGCATGTACTACTGCTGTCCATAGACTTGTTCAACGTGTGAGTAGAAAAGATTTAGAGAAAAGTTGTACTCCCTCCGTCTCACTAAAATACCCTGATTTCCTTGAAAAGGTTCGATGAAACACTTCATGTGTTTTGTATGAGCCTCTTAGGTTCAACAAGAAACTGCGAACAATATTGCACTATCTTAATAAGTCATACAGTAACCTTTATATATGTGCCATTTATGTTGTGTGAATCTGCAACATAGGTTGCATATTGAGGCTCTTTCTATTTCCCTTGTTAAAATTGAATTCATGATATTATAGTGAGACGGAGGGAGTATTAGCAATAGTATTTTAATAGAATTTCTAATTTGTGAACAGTGTTAACCTATCATTGTGATTGGGTAAATGGATCAATCCTTTGCCACAATCACATTCTCTCTAGAAAGTTCTAAACTCTACCATAAAGTATCTCAAAGATATGTACAAAACAACAACTACTCCGTAGCATAAGATATACTAAACTCAGAAAGTCGTAAGCCATCTAACTTACACAAAATTTGTATTGGATTATTACTCCCTCTGTCCTCGAAAAAAAATCATGATTTGGTATGACCCCTTGTCTCACAAAGAAACTAAGATTTGATAGTAATGAGGAACCCAAACCATCCAAACCATATCCAACCATATTGTTGAGTAATCTTGCCTATTAAAGAAAATCCAACCATTTTTAACAAATCATGGTTTTTGTTACAGAGGGAGTTCTTACTTTATTGCTTACTAGTGGTAATTGTTATGTATTGTTCACATGCCATGAGTGCAATGATTGTCAAAGGTTACACTTGAGATTTCAAGATGTCTCTTCACTGTTCTCTTTTATTTTGTAGTCCCACAATAATTGAAATAGGACTAGTTGATGGGAGTGTACTTGAGAATTGAATAAATTCTCATTAAGTAGCTATATAGACTTCACACTCTAATGTGAAATATAGAAACTACAGTGACTTGTAGATGTTTTTGAAGTCAAAGCATATCATTGTAACACCAATAAGGAGATTGAGCATAAAGGCAATCAACCACTTGAAAGCTTTGTAACCATCATAAACGATCATAAAGTACATTAATATTTTTGAATAATGTAATACATATCGAAGTGGAATTGGAAACTTGGAGAGCTGGAGTTGCAATTTACTCTATATGTATATAAACAATTTCTAGTTTCCAGTAAAAATAATAGCTCAAGTTCAAATATCTCGTATAAAAAATGAAGCTTTCTTTACATTGATATCAAGAAGTCTGTTGTATATATGAACTAGATCTTTCATTTCAATAATTATCACTTGTGATTCTTTAATTGATAAGAAAACAAAAAAAGCGTTTTGAAAATCTTGAATTTAGTCATGTTCTCAATTAAAAGAAGCATAGTACTTTAATGTATTGGTTTTTGAGAGATTTTACTTTGGAATGGTTCGAGGTTGAAGGTGCATTGAGATATGAAGAGATGTTAATACATAAACCATATGTATTCTTAGAACGTAAACTTTGAAGATTCACATTCATTTATGTTGTATATGAATTGTGTGAAGGACCTCAACGAAGATATTTACATATATCTTACAAAATAAACATAATAATCAATTACACATTTTCAGCAACAAGTTGTGCAAAATTTCAAAATATCTAAATAGTATGGACATGAAAGTTTATGTTTCGTGTTACATTCCGAGTATAAAACAAACTGTTATGCGCATTATCCATATACATTCTCAGAGTACAATCCTAGAAGCTCGTGATCAGATACTACAAGCACTTGGACTTGGTGAAAAGAAAGTTTTACTTAGCCTTGGATTGGAAAGAGAAGAGTACTTATTTTCAGGCACTCAGGTCTTGAATATGCTAATAGAAACTAAGTTGTATATTTTATTTAAGTTTATAAAACTCTCTCATGCAATTATCAGATTTTCTAATGATAAAAATAAAAAATTTAATACTCATTTTCTCCTCTCCTTTTCTTAATTTGAAGTTTATGTTGATTATTGAAAACATTCACACTTGTCATATCGTTTGAATCACAAAAATAAGAAACAAAAGTCTTTAAGTTAAACTAACAAGGGTTGTTATCTAAATGAATTTGTTTACTTTTTTTGAACAACATTTGTTTTATTTTATAGAATTGCTTTGTTGAATTTTGAGTATTTTTTGAGTTTGTCACCCAAAAAAGAATTGAAATATAAACGCAACTTAAAATGGTATATGTCATCAAAAAGTCCATGAAAATTAATTAGATACACCTTTTTCTTTCTGGTTGCAAAATATTGGTTTATGTAAGTTTATGATTGATATATGTTATTTTTGATGTTTTCACCATATATCTATATGCTACTTGAACATGGTTTAATGGTTTTTAATTATATGTGCCTCCTGTTCTAGTTGATCATACTTAAGCATCATTCATTAAAAGGTAAATAACATTCAAGTTGTTAAAATCAATTGAAATGATCAATATAAAAGTTAATTTTCAACTTTAATTGAGTAATGTGTTCTAGAATCAAAAAATAAGTAGCTTCATACAAAACAAAATATAACAAACAGAAATGTTAATGGTAATATAAAGTACGACTAACATTCAATATAAAGTAAATTACCATTATCTTTTAGATAGATAGAAAAGTAATATCTCACCTCAATTAAATTAATAGATAATCACACCATTTACAACCTCCCGTATTAGGCTCATGTAACGAATAGTAAATTTTCTTGCAGGTGTATATTGAAGCATTACACACTCATATTGATGTACTTCATCTTCCAGCACAACACCGGTTAGAGCCTTGTTACACCCTCCAAGAAGAATTCATGCGTCACGAGCATCGAAGTCCAAAAGTAGGAGATATTTTCAAACTTCGCCTTATGTTACCAAAGTTTAATGAAGATGCTCAAGATGAAAATGATCTTGCAGCACTTGAAGTTCTTCAAGGTAGAAAGCGAAATCTAGAGGAAGCCAATTGTGAAGCAGGTAATTAATCAACTTCTAGAGATAATTTTGTAAATAATGATACAAAATTAGTCCATTTTTTTTAAAGAACACAAGTTTTTTACACTAACTTCGAGTTTTGGTATACATGTATTGAACAATAACCACATGTATCTCATTGATTGCAAAAACTCTATTTTTTCTTTTATCTTGTTTGGTGTTATGGCTCCGAGCTCTTGTTAAATTCTTCCAAAATAATAAAGTGAGAATTTCCACTTTTAGAGAAAATGTTGCTTAATATGATTTTGGACCTTTGAACGCTCCCAAAATAACATATATAGACTTGATATGTTACTTACTTCAAGGTTGGAGACATATTCAAGGGATGTAAGGAGTCCCTTGATGAGATAAGCATACTTATATGAGATTATTTAAAGATCATATCAAAACATTTGATATTTAACAAGGTTAATAAGCTTGACAATTTGGTTGGCTACTTTTACGAGATAATATCAATTTAGGTAGAGTGAAAAAAAGGTTGCGAATTCTAAAATCAACAAAAAAATAATAAAAAATAAAAATAAAAATCTTAGGATGAAATATAGATCAAATATAGATTAGTAGTAGATTGGATTTATTAGAAAAATGATTAATAATCAACTACAAATCCAATTTCAACACAAGTAAATTGAAAATTACTAGTAAAAAGATGAACAATAGTGTATTCATAAGAAATTGAGACAAAGTCAAAATTTGATAACTCCTTAAGGATTTCCTTTCTTACTCTAAATTTCTTGCTAAACTGAAAAGTAGTCAAATATATCTTAACAAATAAGATCGTAATGAACCATTGATTCATAGTTATTCACATTTCTTTAGAACTTTCATAATGCTGCATGTTGCTAGGGTGTGAATTTATATGATACATACCACCTTAATAAACTACGCCTAATTTCTAAGCAATAAGAATTGATAGGGATTAGTTTTTAAAAAATTGAATTTAAATTTTATATCATATAATAAAGAAACACATGAATGATGGATCTTTTCTTTAGACTTTAATACACTACAAATAAATATTTAACTTGTGTTACCATATTAATGTGGGAACATATTATAAGTATGGCGTATGAACACCAACATGACTTTATATGAGTATATGTATAACTTGTGTAGTGTTGCTTGTGACTATTATACTTCGAATAAGTATGGTGACTAATACAACACATTGTGTTACTTTATTAATAGTAGAAACTAGAAGATATGTGTTGGTTACTATAATCATAAACATAGTTCTTTGATTTGAATCCAACGTGAAAAATTATCTCCGTAGATTTTATTGGTTCACAAATACCATTTGGTTTTATGGTTCAATCATATACTTATCGTGTTCATGAAAATTTCAAATACAGTGATCAAAAAGGCAAAACTTCTTCCAACAAGTATGGTATCTTCAATAACATCTCTAAGGGAACACTTGAAGACTTCAGAGCCATTGTCACGACCTGAATGGATGGAACTTAACCTTCCAGTTGCTGACGTTGATGTATGGGTTGCAGCAGACAATAGATTTGCTACTAATGATGGTCGTTTTGCATATATGGGTCGTTCGCAATATAAAAAACTACGTCAATTGATTTCACAACTTATAGCTGAGCGTAATGAAAAGAACGGCCATGAAGGCATACGTGCATATGATAGTGTTAAAAGCCCAAATTGTTATAGTGAAACAATTGGTAGTATTTTCATAGTAGGTCCCGTGGGAATTGGCAAAAGTCACCTTCTAGCCGCTGCAGTCTCTGATTTTACGGAAGAATTTCAACGTAAACAATTATCAACAACATGCCAAAATCGAGTTGTTTCTATAATAGATTGTGAATTATTACGGCATGATCAAGCATTCAAGGTTATTCGTGAAGCTCTTTTTGTAGCATTTGGAGATGATGATAAGAACTTATTGCGTCTTGAAAAATGCACTACTTCAGATCAATTGATTAATTTTTGTGAAAGTATTGAAGATAAAATGTTGTGGTTATTAGATCAATGGGAGGCTGTAAATGGAGACAAAGATGTCAAGAACTTGATATTTCGACTAACTTGTAATCATTCTATGATTTGTGCTACCAATTCAAATCACGATCTTATAGAAAAAGCCAACTATAATTTGTCACCTGCAAGATGTTTTATTATGAATGAAGGCCTTGATGTATGCACATATTTACTTATATAAGTATAAAAGCTATAGTATAGATCAATCATGTTTTAGTTCAGAATTTTATATTTATCATTATAAAACAATATGATTGTAAACCACAAAAACATGTAAATTATTTGTACGATTATTAAAATAAAAATATGTGGCATTATATAATTAGGTAGTTCATATGTAATCTTAGAATATGTTAGAAGTACCTCACTTAGTCTTCATTGTCCAACTTCATATTAGTGTGTGCATGTATATAAACATAGATTAATCATATGACATAAATTTATTGTGATAGATATTGGCTGCATTATATATTTAAAGCATAGAATAGCGGGGATTCTTGAATAAAATCTATACATGTCTTAATCACATATATCTATCTATTTATGAATAATATTTGAAAGTTTTTTCAAACCTTACTTTAGGATGAAGAGCTCGAATGTTGGGGGAGATGGAAATTTGTAAGCTCAATAACAGATGGTGAAAAAACTAAAGAACTTCTTGATGAAATGGAGCTTCAATTACTACTAGATGCTACTGGAAGACTACCTGTGTATCTTTCAGCATGGTATGATGCATTGAAAGAGACCATCCAACAAACAACTAGAGGAGAGAAAATGTCCTTTGAAGTTGCTATGAGAGCTCTCCAATCCCAAGGGGCTGTAGAAAGTATGCATGAGTATTTGAATAACTTGTTTGAAGATGCACAAAAGAAATCAGACCTATCAAGGTTTATGGATGGAATTGGTAAAATTTCCCCCCTTATATTCTAATCAATAAGTATTATTTCTATATTCATCGCTTAACATTCCTAATATATAAAGTACATTACAAGCTATAAATTGAAACCTTAGATTATTTTTTTTCTAGAGTAAATTCTTTTATCATTAGAGAACCCTCTACATCTATACTATATAGAAGGCATTTTCCTAAATTGCCTACTTGAAATAAGTTGAGTTTTCTTACCTCTAAGATCTCCATAATTATCTAAACCAAAGTTATATATCACTAATTTATTATTGAAAAAAAAAACTTGCACATTTTAGGAAAATATTTATTCGGATCACCTATGATAAAACCAGTGAAAGATATAGATAATCAATATTTGCATATCGTCAATGGGCACGGTGCGCCATCTTGTGGATTGGTAGGTAGTGAAATAGCACGACTAATTTTGAAGTACAAGCAACATAAAAGATATTTTGATGCCACTTGTTTGAATTTAATCAAACGAGAATTTGGACCTCTAACAAGTGAAAAGCATCCGTTGGTTGGAGGTGCTATTTTGGAGCAAACAATCATAGGTGTTATGAGTGAACAACCTTTAGCTTTTCCTCTAGGTAATATGACAAGGTTGTGTCCTACAATTATTGAAGTAGAAATTGGAACTGAACATGCCACAGTAGAAGATCTCTACATGGATTTTCTTAAAGGTGGAAAAGAAGAAGCTTTATCTATGGTTACACCACTTTCATCAACATACAAAGCTGTTGACGTTGTGCTTGTTGGTTTTCGAAGAGAATCAAAAGGATGTCACATGTATATTAGTGGCTTCCAAATTTCTATAGGAAAACTACCAAAGCATCGTCTTTCAAGGAAGGTGTTCATGAATCGTGCATGTATTAAGTGGGTGCCATCCGCGTTGAATATGGACGAAGATGTTTCATGGTCAATGAATTGGATCATACCTGAGGTTGAAATTCCAAATTATCATGGATTGTATATCAAAGAAAGAGATAGCTTTGAGTTGCATAGTCATTGTAACATTGGTAAAGGGAAGGTAAGTAAAGAAATTGATTGTCTTGAAGTTTTCACAATGTTTAGGCAGATAGATTCTAGGCTTGGCTTTTTGGACACATTCAAATTTAGAATGTAAGCACCAATTTTATAGTTAAGGATCATTGACAATGTCATACAAATATCAACAATTACAGGTACTTCATAGCAGAGGTTTTCTACTAAAAGAAAAGCGGTCCTTTCTAACCTACTGAATATGGATAAGTTTCCTTTGGTGCTTGTAAATAACTTCATGGCATTCACTATTTATTTAGGTGTCCTCTTCTCAATCATCACATATTAGTATTTTGCAATCAACTTATCATATACAAGAAAGTTGTCGTGAATGACACTATACGTATAAGGTGATTTTCTATTGGTCTTTATATATGTTAAGTACATGGAAAGGCAAGAATCATGGGTATTGATGGAGTGCAATTAGTTCATCCACATGTTACATGAACCTTTGCAATTGATGATAAATACATAGGCGCATAGTTGTTGCACAGAGATTTTGCCACTACAAATAATCATTCATTGCAATTGAGTAACTAGAGGCAGTCATTGATTATCTTTCACAGATAACTTAGTTTTGGCCACTTACACATGGTGGAATTAGAGTCATCCACCTGATCGGACGTTGCACGGTACATGAATGAACGGGCTAGATTCAATAAAATATGGTTCAAAAAGTCCTCGGTCACAGTTAAGTTGACCCTTTGATAATGATGAGGTGGTCTCGCAAACAAGAATCTACCAGTTTACTAGATGATGCAAAATAACATCTACACACCAAATATATTCCAACACAAAAATCTATCAATCCAATTCACAAAATTTGTCCCAAAATTTGTCCCAACATCTTGATGCTTAATACCAATTGAATTTGCAATGGTCTCAAGCAAATGTTGCTCTTCATCTATGTCAAAGTCATTGTGTATCTTTGTTTTGAACGTGGCCCCAAGTAATCATGTTTTTGTGCGAAAACACCCATATACGGTTGCTCAGTTTTAAAGATTAACAAAGTTAGAGTTTCTTCCAATTGATAATATTATCTCTACCAACATATGATTCATATATAGTATGTATATGAAACTTGTAAAGTGCATAAATTTCATAATCTTCAAACTTTTCTAATGAGTTGTGAACTTTTGAGAAACATGTTACTTTCAGTTATGGATTTTTGAAAATAAGCATTAATCATAAAATGGTTGATTGGACCGTAGAGGTCAAGAGGGGAAAGGTTCACAAGTCAAAGGAAGATCCACACACTAAATCTCAAAGAAATCACGATAACCACAAACAAATTTAAGTGAATTTTAAGTATATTTCATAATAATTTGAGAGTAACTTCAAAAGTTGATGCATAGGAAACCCGGTAATTTATTCCACTTTACGAATTTCATATTTTTCAACTTATCAATTTCAGAAAGAAGAAATAGAAAAGTTGTTGGTTGATTATTTGATTATAATGATGAATAAGTTGGTAAATATCTTCAAAGACAGAAGTAAGTAATGGCCGCTATGATCGAATGTCGAGAGGTCATCGATTTTAGCAAATTAAATTGCAGGAAACCCTAGTTTTGGCCTCTCCAAGCCTTCACACTAGAAGCCAAAGTCACCTGGTCGTTGCTCTCAAAATAGCCTACGTGGCCGCACTTTTTGACCAAGGCAGCGACCTCTCAGCATTTTCTTAGGTCTTGTATTTTGCAACACCCAAACTATGGTTGAGAGGCCATCAAATTTATTCATAAAAGTTTTACAAACTGACAAATTCTTGGCTGTTGATAATGGAAAAGGCTTGCCTTCATGTAACAAAGGGCTTACAATATCCTCTATTGGATTCCGGTGCCAAGACAATACAAAATGCTTTGCATTGTCATAATGGTATGGGTTTACTACCTGGATCCCTGTATTGCTAGGACCCCTTGTATATGATTATTAACTCACATACCTCACATATGATTATAACCTCAAATATCCCACATATGATTATTACCTCAGATAACCTCAAATACCTCACATATGATTATTTTTGTTTAAGACATTGTTTCATTCAATAAATGAAATTTTTAAAAATAATATAAATGCCCGAGACAACATACTTCATGACCATGAAAATTGAAAGTAACATAAGAATGTGTTTCATGGTTAGACAAGGTAAGTGGAAAATTTCAGAAATTGGATGAGTTGATAAAGAGATAAGTAGATTGAAACCAAGTAAATGGTATGGGTTTGGACTTTGAGCTTGGCCTTTTGAGGCTTCACACTATGCCTGCCCAAAGGCTCCAATTACAATATTTTACTGACTATTGTCAGTAGATTTCTTCGGACCCCCAACAAAGTCAGGACTCTCAATCCCTCGGCCCTGGCCCTCCAAAGGCCCAAATAGACAGTCTCAGTTGTTTGAACTGAACACGGTAAGATTAGTGCCGATTAACCCACAAGGATGCATACGCATGTCTGTTCACCGTCCCTGATCGGAACGTCGCCGCGTTACGGGTTAACAAAGTATAGATGCCTGCTTGGCAGCAACATACCTTCTCCTCATCACCCAGGGTGGAAATTGCACCAGGTTCCGTCCCCTCGCAATACATGTTTACCCTTAACCCTTTAACGTCATATGCTTTCCTCATACCACACCCAAAATTTCTTTTAAACTCCATTTTTAGCATTATTCTATTTTTAATTTGCTTGAGCTCTATTCTAAGAAAGTATAGATCTCTTCAAGGTGCTCATTTTGGAATTCTAAAAATTCCATTTGGTATAATGGAGTGTAAGTTATGAGCAAGATTCTCTCCAAAAAAACCCAACCCCTCGGGCTGAGTCTGACGTTTAAGGGTTAAACGCCCAAGCAAGCCCGAGGGGCTTGATTCCAACAGAATCTTCCCTGGAGCTCTCACTCTACTCAACTTTTCACTTATATTTTGATGTCAACTGGTCACCTTCTTCTGATGCATTCAAAAAGTGAAATTTCACAATTCAAATCACAATTTGTATGAGTGATTTTGTGCTTTGAAAGAATTGTGGTAGGTAGGTTGGGATTGTACATAACTTTGTAGGAGGTTGCAAGCTCATCATTGATTGGTTGGTCTATTCATGATTCCCAAGTCCAAAAGATGCTGTGATCCAATTTTGGGCTGCCCATGAGCGTTTTAGACCCCATGGGCGTTTATGGGTTAACATCCCTGTGATACTCTGAAATCTCCACCTTCATATTTATCACTGAACTAGCAAAGGAATTCCTTGGCCCCTCATTCGAGCTTGGCGTTAATAGCCGAAGACAGTAAAACGGCAATGCCGCTCCAAAATTGCGGTCACACAAGACATAGATGAGAAAACAATCCACGATAGACAATATTTATACTCCAGGGGAAGGTATGCTAAAACAATAACATGAACCCAAATAACCACACAATCTCAAGTAATGTACGCTTCCTTCTTTCGAAGTGTCCAAGTTGCAAAAGTTGCGGAGATCATTATATATTGCAGGCTATTCAACAACAATCTCTATGATTCACATCACTGCCTGAAGTCCTGCATGCTTCAAGGCCTGGCCTGGCCCAGCTTTTGTCTGCAGGAAGTCCCCACTGTCCCGGCCGTGGCTCCTTCTCCCCGTGACATGACACAGCTACAAGGACCACTTCTAGTGCCTCTTAAGAACACAAACCCAGGCACTTCAGGCGGAGCTCGCTGAAGCAGAGCGTCACAGGAAAAGCATCCTACGCCATAATCTTCGCCGACTTCAAGTAGAGGCTATCTACCACCTTGCTAATGTTTGATATGGTTTCAAGTGTGGATGGGTATATGCCATCAGGTTTCACATCATCAAATATGATCAAACAGCCGGCTCCTTGATCCAACGTTCCTGCAAATTTCTTGTCAAGAATCATTTGCGAAAGCTTCTTCTCAACATTTTCACTCGGAAGACCAATAAGTTCAGAAATGTGAGAAATCTCCACTCGAGAAAACGGTTCGATCAATCGGCATAGATTCTGCTCCAGTAAAGTGTCATACAACGACGATAGATGACGATGGACAATTGGGTCCTCCTCTAATTGTTCTCTATACACTCTCAACGCTTCTTCAAAATTCTTGAGCGATCGCTTGCTGTAAGCATCTGCAACAGCTTTCATTGCGTCTAGCTCCACACCTGCAACGGTACTCCCCGTGAGAGGTTTGAAGATAGAGAGCATTTACAGAAAAAAGAGCGTAAGCGAATGAAGAAAACGATGTCCTAAACTCAAAAGCAGCATCACAGAATCTAAACATTATATTGATGCATTCACCCCTACTTAATCCCATTCCACCATACTCACAGATACTTGATAATGAGGCCATTATAGAAACTCTCCACTTCCTTGGCTTACTAATCAGTAGTACGATAAAAGATCTTCCGATACGTGAACCAGATTCAGATGAACTGTCTTCTCGATTATTTCGTTCACTTACGACCGACTTTCTTGTACTCACTGACCTACCCAACTTGCGGACAATTGAGATAAATTAAGCCTAGCGTGTCCCTCAAGTTTGAATTTTCCGTGAAAAACTACCGACATGTGCCCCCATAAGCATTAACTTGACACGGAGCACTAAACCCTAATCCCACAGCAACTTAGTATGTGAAAGAGAACGTGCCGGATGTAAGTTCACCTAATCTAATAGAACCCTAAATTGTCCCAGAGATGCTAAGGGCCTATGGTGAACCATCGTGAGGTACAAATACTGAATGGCTAACCTCGTTCTCATTTCCATCTACAAGACTTCCATTTCTAAGGATTTAATCCTCGTTAGCACATTATTCTTAGCCCAAGTGACCACACTTAATCGCTGTCAGGTGTACAAGTGAAACCCTAAGCGTCACCGACTGGACCAAATCCATAACACTGGACACTAGAGCTTCCAGAATGGCCTGCATCCCTCCAGAAATGGAAACCAATGAAGATCCAGAGCAAGTGAACTATTATTGCCACAATCTGGAAGTATGAGAAGTAAGAAAGAAAGCACTAACCAGTATACTTGAGTCCTGCCTTAGAGGAGATGAGACTTCCCACGTCATCGGCCTGGTTGATCATTATCTTACACAGCAGCATGTACTTGAGACTAAACACAGCTCGGGGATCATCGAGGGCATTGAAAGCCTCAAAAGCTTCAAAGAAGTAGCTGAATCCAGTCTTGTAGTCCTTCTCTTCAGCATGCAGAATACCGCTCTGGAGGTCAATCGTGCCCTGTTGCGCGGGCGGTACGTATATGGCGTTCGCAGCAGTCCTGGCAGCAGTGAGGGCAGCCTTGGCCTTGGGCAAATGCTTCAATGAGAAGTGCAGCTTGCACTCCAGCAAGTCAATGTCCACAAGCAACAGCTTATCATCCAACCGGCGAACCTCGCGGACTAAATTTGTCAAGAGACTGAGAGCCTCGGGATACTCCTTGCTCTCCATCAAGAGAGCGGCGAGCCTGGCTTCCACTCGCTGTCGCAGGAACATGCGCTTTTCAGCACGCGTCCATTCGACCATTTCGCGGCACAAGGCAATTTGCAAATCCGAGGTGCCAGGAATCTTGGCCACGGCATCGATGATACCGCGCACAATCTTGGCAGTCTTGGCCTTAGGGATGAGATTGAAGTAAGGGCGCAAATCCGTGAGCAAGCCACGGAGCTCCTCGGCCTTCTTTTCCTGCGACAGTAAATCCGAGAGAGCGGTAATGGCCTGCTCCTTGAGACGCAGTACGTCGGCAGTGGACGAGGGGTGGTAGAGGATCTCACGCAACAACGCAATCGCCCGGGTGGGATCAGAGTCCTTATACTCGAGCGCATGCGCAAGGGTTTCAGAGGAAGGGATCAATCCGGACGCATCCTTGCCGCTGCCGCTGGGCTTCAAAGCCGACACAGGCCGGCCCACCGCCGTGGAAGCCATGGCTGGACAATGAGAGAGGCCAATAGAAGGAGGTGGAAGAACGTAGTGAAGGGCGGAAACAGCGATGGCGAGGAGAGGGGAATGGGAATGGGAGAAGGCAAAGGTTAGGGTAAGGGCTTGACAGCGACCCCACTCCGCAACAATAATAATAACGCTATGAAATGCAACTCATGATACAAACGCAGCTCCCTCCTCTCCTCTGCCCTGCCCTGCTTCGCTTCCGGAGGCTTCCATGGAAAATCACGCCACCTCCCCCCCCCCCACCCCCGTACACCCGGCTGGGAGCGACTCGCTGCACGTTCCCCTCCACCGTTCCCTCGACGTGAAGAACACCAACCTTGGTCCCTTTCTTGACCAAACGTTTCGGAAAAGAAATGCTTGGCTTTGCTAGTGTTGAATGAACATGAATATATGTTCATCCTATAAAAGCATTCCCAACAGACTAGCTAATTGACACCGGCTCAATTTGAATGGAAAGCCTTAGTTACATCTATGTGACTCGTGAGATTTGACGTCACGTTATGCTGAAAAGGGGCCCTCAATTTGCCAAAGGTAGCAACTCTTCATGCCCATATGAGACTTCCTACCAATCCTCACTCATCACTCTCTCACATCACATCTACTAGATAAGGCACATAGTTTGTTTTGTTTTGTTTTACTTTGTTTTGTTTTCGAGTGGTACTATAATCTTAAGAACAGATAGTCGGATTGAGGCGCATGAGGTGAAGTTGGAAGCGGGTTTTTTTTGTAGAGGTGGGGGCAACAATCTGATTGCATATTGGGCCAAAATATTGAATTTCCAAGTATTTATGCCCTCCAAATTACCAACTACTACAAAAATGACCTAATTTCAAAATCTAGCTGAAAAACGATATGAGCATGGTCTAAGTATTGAAGGGGGTGTGGCAACGCCGCACTAGCTTAGTAGTCTATTATTTAAGGGAGATAGTTTTTTTGTGTGTGTCAGTGTGTGAGCGAGTGAGTGACATTATGATCTTAGATACCATCAATGCTTTTTATAGTATCAGAAGTATAATTCTAACCGAGGTATTAATATCTTGATTGTACTACTTTGTCTTACGAATAATGTAAATTTTGTGTATCCAACCCAAAGTCATGAGGCCCCAAAGCTTGCAATATAAAATTGTTTTCATTTTCAAAAAAAATAAAATGGAATTTCATCATTTTCATTATGAAGTTAAAATTCTATTTATGCAATAGAATTTAATGCGATAGAAAAGCCTTCAACTAGAATGTCACCTATTTTTATTTTTGAAACACCCAGCACCAAAAAATAAATAAATAAATATATATATATATATATATATATATATATATATATATATATATATATATATATATATATATATATATATATATATATAAAAATCCTTAGGTCAAATAATGGCCTTGCAATAGTGAAAATTTTACAAAAGGCACATTCATGAAACCAAATCCATCTCAAGAACATACTTGCCATGTTTAAATTACATCTTGGATGGATTTAAGATCCCAACTATTGTGAAATTCAAATGGAATTCAACTCAATAAAAAAGGTAATACCAGCTGCATACAATTTAATGTGACAAATACTAAATTTCATCTTTGGTTTGAGAGAGAGTAAGTATCATAGACGCTCTATTGAGGGTCGAACTCCCAGCAGCCAGGAGTTCATCTTCTCACAGTTTACACAAATGCCCGCCAGGATTTCAACCATATCTCCCAGTCCTGTACATTTGAAGCTTTAAAGTCTACGACATGCATAGATTCAGGGAAGACCAAGACATTCTTTCAACAGTGCGAGGCAGTATTAGGGTTTGCAGGGGGACGGAGTGTTGAGGTTGCAGACGCATGTTACGCAGCTGATTGCATCGGTGCATGACCGAGCCCCGCCATGGATCTTTCGCCGCGCAAGTTTTCTGTCTTCGACGTCGAGGTGTTGAAACGGGAGCTTGAGCGCATCGGCGTCAAGGCGCTGCACGTCTTCACCATCTGGACGTACGTTACTTGCTCAATTCGCTTCTTTTGCCGTGCCTCTGCAATTCTGCACTTCCCTATTCTCTCTCGACTTGGCTTTTCTGCATTTGCACGTATCCGTGTTGCTTTTTGGCAAATGGAGATTCATGAACACATGTTTCTAGCTGGAATTGACTCACGATTCATAATGCGTAAACCCTGTAAGCTGAATTTCAGTATTATGCCACATTCATGTGTCGTAATTCAGTATCATGAGCGAAGCCGCTAGTTTTAACTTGTCAATAACAAAAGATATCATTGACTGTATTTGGACCTGGCTTTTAAATTCTGGGAAAGGAGGAGGGACTGTGTTGTTTGTTTGTTTGTTTGTTCATGAGGATGAGTCTTGTAGCTGCCTTTTTGTCTCATGTGAACGTTTCCCGACCGAGTAAGTGTCTTGAGGCCGGAATTCCAGGTTGGTCAGTGTGGCTTATGATGCTCCTAACGAGCTGAGGCTGTCGCGGCAGGTATGTCTTGGCACATCTAGATACAGAAGCACATGATGTGCCCGGATTGCCGCATGCTGCCATCGAGATGCTAAAAGGGAAATTCAAGACGTTAACATCGCAAGTTCAAGATCAGCAAACATCTGCTGATGGCACGACTACAAAGCTCTTGATCCGGCTACAGGTATGAATTGTAGCTTGTGCAGTCCATGAGCATGAAGTTATGCTGTTAATGTGAATTGGTACATACAAACTCAAGTTGTGCAGAATTTCGGATGAGGTTAGCTGCTGGAGAATGGTAAGAGAGAAGCTTGATGATCAAGTGTGTACATGTGTATGCAGAGTGGTCAGTCTGTGGAGGCAGTGATCATGAGACATGATGCTGGAGCAGGAAAGTATGCTGGTGGACCTCGTCAAGGTGGTTCTCGGGCTACTTTGTGCGTCTCATCACAGGTTCGACTATATTCTATTTTGCAGTCCCGGTGTCACACAAGTTGGTGCTATCCATCGTACTACTCCGGGAATCATAGTGACTCGACGTAGTTCATGAGATCATCGTCACTTGAACAATCGTCTGAGATTCTGAAATGTGTTTTTTCTCTACGGTTCGGAATAATTCACTGGTCATGACAATTTTGTGTGTGTTTGTGCTACTGAAGGTAGGCTGTCAAATGGGTTGCACATTTTGTGCCACTGGCACCATGGGATTGAAAGGTAATTTGTCTGCTGGGGAGATAGTGGAACAGCTCGTTCATGCTTCTCAAGTTGCTCCTATCCGCAACATCGTCTTCATGGTATGACATCCATCTTCATCATAGAGAAGCTATTGACTTTCATTTGACGATGCTAGTACCTCAGGGCTCGGTAAATTTTGATTCCTTGGTAAGTTTGAATGCTAAATCATTCATAAAATAGGGTCCAAAGTCGTGGTCTGCCTGTTGATGATTGGTTTCGCGCTAATTGTTTAGGGCATGGGAGAGCCTCTGAACAACTATAAGGCAGTTGTAGAAGGGACGCGGATAATGACGGGACGCTGCTTCGGTCTGTCACCAACTCACATTACCATCTCTACTGTACGCAGTCTGTTGCATGTGCCATACCCTCATCATTGTTTGTTTTCTACTTTTTCAGTTGTTTGTAATCTGAGGTTTTTTTAAGTAAAAGATTCGTTCAGTACAGGGCCCTCCACAGAGGATTCCTGTGGGGGACCTTCTCAGGAGTTGAGGGAACGCCTGCTTCGTCACGCATGTATATTGTAGTCACTCCTCTTGTTTGTGATTATGCTGTGCGTTTGGAGTTTCAATAATCAATTTCCATCTCCTTGATATTGTATCAGGTTGGAGTGATCCCACGTATGTTGTCAATTGCTGACGACTTGCCCGGAGTAAATTTAGCACTCTCTTTACATGCGCCAACGCAGGAGCTACGATGCCAAATCGTACCTACTGCAAAAGCTTATCCTCTGGACAAACTCATCACGGCTTTGAATACTTATCAAACAATCAGGTTCCATACTCAAGTCATTGTTACTCCGTACTACAAGTTCCCCTTTTCCTGCAAGTTTTGTTCTTTCTTTCTTGAAGCAGACATGCTGGTTGAGTCGTGATATTGCATCTGGTGAACATGGACTTCGTATTACCACTCTTCCTCTAGTGGTGAGATGTATGTGCTAATTGTCATCAATATCGCCTAATGGAACGCAGTGGGCGACGTGTATTAGTGGAGTATGTAATGCTTGCTGGTATCAACGATTCTGAAGAGGTAGCACACCAGCTTGGGGCTCTTCTGAAGGACCACGAAGTGGTAAGCATCAACGATTGCGCACGTGGAATGTGATGTATTGTGCGGCTTTGAGGCTATTCTTGTAACTGCCAAGTCTGGATATAATCTCAGCTGCACTTTGTTAGATGTGTGATTAGAGAAAGATTCAACGTATAGTTTGTTAAGACAGGGGTTGATTCACGTGCAGACAATCAATTTAATTCCTTACAACCCAGCTACCTCATCCAACTTCAAGCCCTCTTCACAGGAAGATTTAACATCATTTCAGAAGATTTTGAGGGGACTATACGGCATAAGAACAACCATTCGGCAAGAAATGGGGCAAGATATCGCGGGGGCATGTGGACAGCTCGTCATCTCTTCTCAGTCGATAAATCAAGTGCCGACGGTGACTGACATCGAAGAACTCTGTGCATAACTCAACGTGGAGGGTAGGTGTACCATCTTCTCCCGACTCCGGTAGCCTAGTAAGGTGGCAACACTGGAGCAACTATTTAGCATTTTAGTTTACTCATTTTGACTCCTTATCAAACACTGATCTTGCATTGCTGAGCTTTCGGTACTACTCTAGTCAGGGTTACCCACAGCAAACATGATCAGTTTGTAACATAGAAACTTACAGACGATCAACTATGGCCTTGTCTTTTACTCGAACTCTAATTATCTATGTTGCACAAATATTGATATATCAAACGCTGCCTTCTAATTACTTACAGCTACACAATGAATCACGCCACAAATTAGTCGTTTGGAAGTTGAATAACCTTGATATCATGGTGATCAAATCATCAGTTTCAATTTCAATCTTGAAACAACAGACACAAGATTCTCAATGTCCTGAATCGGGCCAATCAGTATGTTGTTCGTCCTCTACCATCGTATCCGTGGCATCTAAAGATCTGTAGAAGCCATCAGCATTGCATGACGATTTTGCCAACTACCACTTCAATCCGGGAAGAGCCCTTCACCACGTACTGTGTAGTGCAGTCTCGATTGGGGCTGCATTAATGTAAACTTTTGCTCTAAGTGCTAGTTGTGAACTTCATCATAGAAGTGCTCGTAAGAATGTCCGCGGCACGGCATGGGCACGTTGCTACTGAATCAGAAGTTGCCGATGAGACTCTCACCCTCCTCACATGGGCCTACATGGATATCTACATTCTCAGTACTCCAGTTCTTTACCCTGCAGCATGACCTTCTTGGCATCTGCAAATATTCCACTACACTGTCAATTAAAACATGATGACGAGCAGGTTTGCACAAGAATGCTGTACTCTAAGCGTATGTCAACTCTGAGAAATTACCTACCTTCCAGAATTTGCAAAGATAGTCTACCTCAAATCTGATACCAAACTAAGTGTCGTCAGTTTGTGCGTTTCAATATTGAGGATTTAAAACTAAAGCTGTTGAATCGGTAGACAATCAGGAAACAACCTCTTTACGAATAAGTCGCGGTTATGTAACTAGCATGTCGGGTAAGATAGACGACTTTTGTAAAACATGAGTTTTTGGTGTTCAAGGGAACACACATCTTTTCGCATACTAGCACCGTCCAAGCATTGAAGTGACAAAATACGCTGGACTGACTGGGTATGGGAAGCATTTAGAGAAAGGATGAGTTATTACCTGATACCAGGACTGGTCAAGCTTCATCCTCGTGACCCGAATGCTTTGCACAGGGGTGAGAGGCTGTAATCTATCAGCACAGGCTTGATGTTTCTCCTCGTCAAACTCGCGAATATAAACGCCCGTCATCACATCGCCAGAGTCGGTAACAGAGTCCATGAAAAAGCGGGTGGGCTGCTTACAGACATCCTCAGGATCCTCACGAGTGTTGAAAGCGAACTCTACTTTGCTCCGCTGCTTGTACCACGACTTGAAGGTTCGCTGCGGCACTTGCAAGTCACGAGGACTCACGAAGCCTTTGTACACTTGGACAACATACCCCCAAGACACGGACACGGACCACCGGAGGTTCTGAGCGTAGCAGATGGATTGCTGCACGATGCTGCCAGATTCTACTTCGGCCGCCTTCAGCAGATGCTTCAGTGCCTTCACTCGCGTGAAGTTCCTTGTCGCGGTGTTCGGAAAGATGGGTTTTACTTTCTCCAGGTGATGGAGCGTTACTAGAGGGGCCACCGGATGCGCCGCTAGAAGACCAGATATGTCTCCCACGATGTCCAGCTGCAACCAACAACAACACGCAGCAAAGAAACGATCGAAACAAGTTCAGGAGTCGAACGTTTTGAACCTCACTTGAATTATCTAGAATGATAAATTGAGCATGGATCACAAGAAAACTACGTGAGATATTAGCAAAGGATCCTAACCTTTGATGTAGTTTACTTGTTAACTCTAATGTACCTACTGAACGGCAGTAACATACAGCTTTGACAAGCGATGGACTAACGTTTATTTATGAAACGAAGTGTGATAGGGTCATGAATGATTATATGCCAAGCCACAAGAGAGTAAGAAGGCTCAGCATGCGACCAACCTGGTGGAATCCCGGCTCCTTTGTCAGGGGAACGCCAAGCTCGGCCATGCATGCATGCGTACGATCATCACTGCCATAAAGATAAGGGTATCTGTTGCCAGCAGTTGTTGCCTCCTTTAGATTGCCAAAATGCTCAAGACATACATAAATTCCTCTATCTGGTATAGACAAATCACATTGTTGAAGAAAGCTCGATATTCGTATAGCCTGACTATGATCGGTGTTTCAGGGATAATGATCGGGCTGCGAGCGGAAGAAGGAGGGAGGGGTACCTTGAGAGGCAGTCATCCTGCATTTTAGCCAGCGCCTTGGCGAGCGGGTAACTGATGGCAAAGCCCCCTCCACCGAAGGCCATGGCGTGAGAGAACATAATGTTTTGAATGTGGCTCTCGGAGTTGCTGCCGATGTAAAACATCTGCGTGTGATCGTACTTGGACAGCACTTGCACCAGGTTATCGCCGAAGAAGAGGGTGTCGTCGTCGCCCACCACGAACCAATCTACTTGGGGCAACTGCATCCTCACCATCTCTGCCACGATGCGGGAGATGCGAATGGCGGAGCGTGAGCCTCCTTTGTAGGTGTACTGGAAATGGGAGGTATTCTCGGAGATTCTGTAGGGCGGCCACTCGCGAGGCCAGAAATTCCCATACGGCTGCTTGTCCAGGAACACGTACCCCCGCATCTTGGCCGGCCTCCACCACAACTTCAGGTACTCCTTCCTGCCCCACCAAAAGTCCGTTGCGGCTGCAATCCCGAACACAATGCGCGATAACTCCGTGTTTCTCCGTCCTCCAGGATCGACCTCAGCGGCTTTGGGAGGCATCGCATAGTCCTCACCCAGCACCATGGCTGCTGCTGATGATACCGATGCATCGTTTGGGCACGGTATGGCCTGCTGACACGAAGCCGTCGTCCAGCAAGGATGCGCGCTCATGAACAACAGAGCCAGAACGTAGACGAAAGAACATGCACAGGCCATGCCTACTGTGATGCTCACTTTGCTATGAGAATCTGCGAGAGAATTCTGCTTCCCAGTGCCATTTCCATTTCCATTGCCATGGCCTAGCCCCATGGTTGCTCCGAACTTACGATTAGACGATCCCCTTAATCAGGATCCAACCTGCTTGGTCACGCTACCACCAACCGTAGAAGCCTGCTGCAAGGAGTCGGGCACTGGTGAGCACATAGATTATATCAAAGCAGCTGAGGGAGATCTCAAAGAACCCCGGTTCACTCGTACTAAAACCCCATCCACGTATCCAGTCCGTGAGGCGACTGACCATTGCCGGAAACACGAAGTCATTGTGACACCATTTTCCTCAGGTGGTGCCAAGAGACTCACCGCATTTTGCCAAGAATTTCCAACTCCAGCTTTTCTAACTAATAAGCTCAAGTTTGACACGAAACAAACAGTAACCACAACTTGAAATGCCTCGTCACCAGAGAATTGCCTGTACAAAACATGGTTCGGAAGCAATGCTGGTCCCAGGACCTACATTGCAGACCAGATCTTGACTGCTGTGTTCAGCGTGTTGTCAAAGTTGCACCCGAAGGTAACCCCGTGAAGAGCTTCACGAAAAACGTGAGCAAGCTACAATCAAGAACCGACAGTCACAATCGTTCGATTTGTAATAAAAGCTGGTTCTTGTTAGACCTAAGCTACCAGCAGCACCCAAAAGAGCGCGCAGCTCAATCAGGGCAATGCAATTGAGACCTCAAACTCTGGATCTCAGCTCTACAAGAGAGAACAAGATGAAAGGCAAGTTTCGGGTGGCAAGCAAGCATCGAGACGTAAGCCTTGGAAGGGGGCGGAGGCGGGCGCCTGGGTTTGAACGAACTATGAGGTCAGTGACTGACTGTGGCTGCCACTGCAGCCGACTGACAGCAAAGTCAGTGTGGGTTCCGCAAGATGTACGTACTGGGCTGAGAGGGAGCCGCACTGGGAGTGTGGAAGCGGTGGGCTGGCTCGCATTCCATCAGTGAACGAGGTGATGGTAAGTTACCTTGAAATTTGCAAAGAATGGAGAGTGAGGAACTTGGTGATGATGATGTCGAGTATGCATGGAAGACCGGGGCTTGTCAATGAGTGTGACATGCAGCGAGTCATAACGCAAGCGGCGTGTGCACAGGACAGCGCCTGCATGTCTGTCCGTCTACTTGAAGGGCTATCGACACACACATAAGAGGAAGTTGAATACCATGGGTCTTGCTATTTTGTTGACTGTGCTTGCAAACTCTGAAAACGCACATGTATATTAACTTGAACTTGGACGGCCGTAGTGTGAAGCCTCCAAAGGCCAAGCCCAAAGTCCAAACCCATATCGCTTTATTCCTTTTCCAAGGCATCCTTTTGATCTAATGGCCAAGATCTTGTCAGTTTTTGAATTTTTTATAAATAAAATGTGACAGCCTCTGGACCATAGTTTGGGTCTTGCAAAATGCAAGACCCAAACAAATGCCGAGAGGCCGTCACCTTGGTCAAAAAGCGTTGCCACATAGGCCATTTGAAGAGCGACGGTCGGTGGACTTTGGCTTCTAGTGTGAAGGCTCGAGAGGCCGAAACTATGGTTTCCTGCAATTTCATTGGTTGAAATCGACGGCCTCTCAACCTTCGGCCATAGTGTGAAGTGGCCCTAAGTGTAGTCCTCCTATACTATCATGCCCCTACAGCTTTGTCACACCAAACTTAGCAAGTTGGGTGTGAACAACAGAGTTGGTTGTAAGTACTCGTCTTTTATGCTAATAGGATGTTAAAACAAGAGTACATATGATTAGACAAGGTAAATGATCAATAGCAATTAAGAAAAAAAATTCTTTCATTACTTTTTAAATGTGAGGACCAAGATCACCCTAAGTAGAATACAAAATCAGATTATCAAATAAAAATATTGCAAGCCAAATTTCACCTTGCTTTGTATGAAATGTTATAACTTGATATTCTATCGATAAAAAATGGGTATTTTATTCTTAATCCAGAAATATAACTCGATGTCTCCTATAATTACCTCCTCTATTGTGCATGTCTTTAATGAGAAAACTATGTGCAATTGTTTTAACACACTATTTCACAAAAAATGAATTTCTTATAGGGTTTCTCTTCTATTACATTGCTAATTTGAACTTATTTGCAATGTAGCGGTACTTAGCTACGAGCTTAGGTTAATGATAGGCCAACGGAAGATGAGCCAAACGGCAAACTGAGGTTCCCAACCAAAAAATACTTCGATTTGGGAAAAGTAAAAGTTACATTTACTTTTAATGTTAAAAAGTACAACAGACGGACATGGTGTTTGCCATAGTCATTTTGCTTACAGCATAAAAGACTAATACTTAAAAATTAACAATCCTATGTATGTCCGCATCCCAATTCCCAAACCTTGTCCATGTCCTTCTCTTGAACTTAGTGCCTCTCCTCTACCTAGTCCCAAACCAAGACCCTATTCCAGATTGTATCTTTATTCCTTTGCCTATCCGACCGTGTCAAAAAGACTTCTCAATTCACTTTTTTATATTTTGTAGCTATTGAAAATTAGGTCATTTTTGCTATACCCATTCATTTTGGGACCATGAATACTTTGACATTTTATATCTTGCTATCAACACATTAAATTTGTGATTCAATTTTATATGGTGAGCCTACAAAAATATGCGCTTCCAATGACACTTAGAAAGCCCTCATTGACCAAAAGGTCTCCAAGATGTTCTTAACAACACCACCATCCAACGAAGCAAATATATTTATTCAATATACACATAGCAAGGAGGAGTATACTTCATGACTATGAGGATTAAAAGGCCTCAAACCTACCAAAAACCCTCAAAACTGCCAACATTGAATACAAGGTAAAGATTTTTAGTGTTATATGTAATTTGGAGATTGTAGCGGTTAATTTAATACCTCACTTGTAAGTCTACATGTACCCCAAACCTTAAATTTGAATTCATTACCATTTGTGAGATCATCATGTTCAAAGTTCAAAGTTAAAATTAAAAAATTAAAAAAAAAAAAAAAAAAAAAAAAACAACTTTTGATGCAAAATGGTTTTGAAGTGTCTTTTGAGCCAAATAAACCAATTTTGAAAGTATATTTGAATTTACGCTATTCAAATCCTTATTCCTAAGTACGGTAGGAGTATTAATAAAACATTTATCGTTATAGGACCTATAAAACCTAATGAAATGCTTCAATTTTCACATGGAGGTATGTTGAAACTCATACAAAAGCCAGATTTCAACAATACAGGAGGCAAATAAATTTATTTAGTATCAATTTAAAGAGTGAGACTTAGTATCCCTTTTGCATGTTCAGATACAAAATTTGAGAAAAAACAAAAACGTAGATTTTGGTGGATTTTCGAAAAGAGGAAGATTTTGAAATATTTGAGCACATATTGTATTCTTGGGCAGATTTCTGCATGCCCTAGAGGTGTTTTCAGACTTTGAGAGTGAATATCTCCTACAATATAAGGAATCTTGAAGCATGAATGGTCTTGCTCGAAAAATATGCAAAAATCCTACTATTTGCAAAAAAAATCATAATCATACAATATAAATAATAAGTCAAAGGTTGACCAAAGTCAAAACGACTCGTGATAAGCTCTTTGTACCTAGGAATTATATGTTTGAGAAATTCACAACATGGTGGTTATTTGACACGTAAGGTGCTCAAAAATGGTGAAACTTTTAAGTTACCAAGTTCCTTCTGATTTTATTTTTAAGAAAATAGGCAAAGTTTGTAGAGGATTGATTCAATCAAAATCATGATTTTTAAACTCTTCATGTATTACTTATGAAGCTCCTACAAGTCATATGGGTACCCTAAATTATCCACCCTAGAATTTTAACTATGGGTGCCTTAAATTCTACATATGAGACCAAAAAAGATCCTCTTGAGGTTGATGAGGTATTGTGCGGTTCCTCAACCTACGTGGATCTTGGTGCCTCCACCTTATAAGGTGCTTGCATTGAGTTCAACTTGAAGATCTCTTCGCACCATTAAATATGCCAAATTTATACCATCTTACTTAGGTTGAGAGAATCCTTAAACGCCTAAGGTTACCCGAGGAGAATCTCCTCTGTAGCTCTCATTTTACTCAACTTTTCACTTATATTTTGATGTCAAACTGGTCACCTTCTTTTGATGCATTCAAAAAGTGAAATTTCACAATTCAAATCACAATCTGTATGAATGATTTTGTGCTTTGAAAGGATTGTGGTAGGTAGGTTGGGGTTGTACATAACCTTGTAGGAGGTTGCAAGCTCATCATTGATTGGTCTATTCATGATGCCCAAGTTCAAAAAGTGCACAGTTCATGATGCCCAAGTCCAAAAGATGTTGTGATCCAATTTTGGGTTGCCCGTTTCAGACCCCATGGGCGTATAAGGGTTAATCACAATTGAGTTTGGTATGAATACAAACACGAAAATAGTGTCAAAAATTTACATCAGATATAGAAGATATGGCACCTCAATGTTCATATGCTACATTTCACTACTTCTCGACCTCAAGGAGTATTAAGGTAATATGTTAGGAGCTTGTCCCATGGCTTTGTCAACAAGATATTAACCCAATAGAAACACCCTTACGGGAACATTTCTCATGAACCTACAAATACTCACGGTTCTTGATGGGAATTTTCAATTAGCATAGCAACCATTTTACACAATTTAAAATTCTACAACAAATTGTTATATTTCAAATTTCCCGAAATAGTCCTAAAATTAGATATGGCATTTTAGCCCTTCATATATAAGGTTAAAATTCAACATTTGCTTGTTTTTATTGAGATAACATTTAGAAGCCAAACAAGCCACTTATTTTGGGATGTAGGAAGTGTATCTTAAAAAAAATCCTTAAGAGCCAAAATTGCTTTTTCTTGTTTTTGGTACCATAGATGATGAGTCAAGTTCTAATATTTTGGCTATAATTTGGTGTCGGTGTGGTATTTCATAAAAGGTGCATGTCGTATATATTGCAAAGCTAAGTAAGGATATCTTATAATTTTATCAAAAAATTGTTTTCATTTCCACATGCAGCTAGAAATAACTCCATATTAGAAATTTTTCGGCTTGATTTTGGTTGTATGGTTGTAAACTATATATATATATAAATCTACCTCTTTAACATAATACTATTCGGCGATCCCTATCTACTTCACATGAACATGACGAAAAAGACATGAACGCATAATGCATGGCCATCCATTGGCAGCTTGGCATGACATGAACATGACGAAAAATCACATGCCTAGTGTCTTGCTTTGTGTCCAAAGGACATATATGGATACTCAATTTTTTCGTACGACAATATGGATACTCAAGTGAAGTTTTATTAATGAAGTTACTTTTCAAACCAAGTTTTTTTTTTGGTGTCCAAAGGACGCGGGTTCTACAAATATCTTTATCTATATCTATTTGTATAACATAATATTGTTCGGCGATCCTTCCTACCCACCAACTTACCAACATACAAACCTATCCACCTATGTACCAACCTACGTACCAACCTACCATCATACAAACCTATCTACGTACCAACCTACCATCATACAAACCTATCTACGTACCAACCTACCAACATACAAATCTACCTACCTACGTACCAACCTACCTATCAACCTTGACGATGCATGGTTATGGTGATGGTCATCATCATTGGGTCATGTATACATGGTATGAAGGGTTCTAAAGATTTTGAAGAGAATTTCCATAAGTGGTATTTGATTGCTATTAAAAGTTTATTAGATAACAAGGAGGCAAAGGGACAAGGCATATAAAACATGAAAATGAGAGCAAAGAAGAACTGGAGGGGGATGAAGGGAACATTGGAGGGGATCTAGGAACGGGGAACAAAGAGTAGGAACTGCGAACGGAGGATGGGAACTACGAACAAATAATGAGAACAAAGAATAACTGATGGAAACTAGGAATGAATGATGGGAACATGGAAGAAATGATGGAAACCAATAAGGGAAGTTGGGAGATGGAGAACTGGGAACAAAAGAAGGGAACCATGAATGAGAATTTGGAGGTAGGGAACCAGTAAGGAAAAAGTGAAGAATGGAGAATCATAATAAAGGACATGGGATTGGGAACAAAGAAACAAGGAAACTGAAGATATGCTACAAATTGTAAAAACACGGGGAACCAAAAAGATGGAAACAGAGGACATGCTATAAATCTTAAACAACATGGAGAACTGAGAAGCAGGGAACTTGCATATTGATTGTATATTCCATAAACCTCCAACTTCGTATTATTTTTTATACCTAGGTTTAGATTTTTTATACATTTCATAAATTTCACTATGACCTTTTTGATGTGTGCGTCCGGAGGACACGGGTAAGATCTTGTTCTTCTATAATAAAATATTGTTCGGTGATCCTTCCACCCACCAACCTACCAACCTACCAACCTACAAACTTACCAACCTACCAACCTACAAACTTACCAACTTACCTACCTACCTCTTTTATGTTTTTTGGATTCTCTAAATATATATAAAAAACAAAAAAACAAAAAAAACAAAAAACAAAAAAAAAAAAAAAAACACGGACATATATAAAAATCATAAACATAATATGAGGAAATGGTAAACACGGGATGATTTTATAAAAGTACCATATAAAGAGCTTTCCCGTCGGGACGACGGATATATTGCTAGTATAATATAATATACATGATCACATTTTATATATTATTAATAATATGATATGATATTATATTATAATAATTTTAATTGATTGGTAGGAGGAAAAATAAATACAAATTATTATATATAAGTGCATTTATACGTATGAGAATCTCTTCGTTTGGAGCCTCTTGGTGTGAAACTTGTCTGCATCTTAGAACGAATGAAAGTGAAACTAGCAGAAAGTTCATCCACTTCATCCAATCGGTCGATGGGCTGGAATGATGACTGGATCTTCCACTGGTAAAGTGACATGAGAACTGGTAAAGGAAGTTGAGATGAGAATGGCGGGACAGCGGATACATTGCACCTGGTCTATGAGAGGACGATGAAAGTAGTACTTTATCATCCATATTACTCGATGACCGAAGATAGTTGGACAGAGTTCGTCATCCCAGCAGCGCTCTCGTACCATACCGTACATGCACCTTGAGGAAATTGAGGAAAGCCCACATTGGCGGCGAAAACAAATAGTTACTGTCCACAGGGATGAAGACTCAAATGTTCAAACTCAATACCGCATACAGTATGCAACAAATCCTTTTGTGGGCTTTTTTCACTCAGCATTCTACCTGTATTGGGCATCTTTACTTTGGGTTTTTTTTACCTGAGCAATCAGAGTTACTCAGAATCGTTCGGAAAATTTCTGATAGTGTTGAGCGTGGGAGGAGTAGAGTAACATGTCTCATGAAGTGAAGGAGAGAATGTATTTGAATACTGTAGCAGAAGGAACAGAAGGAAAGTTTCTGTACCAACTACCAACTACTCAGGGAAACGACGAAGCAAGTGCGGGACGGCAGCGATTCTAGATTCGCTTGTTTGCTGTTTTGTTTTGATTGCCTGCGTTCTGGCCGCCAGCACGCATCTTCCTCTGCAGCTTGGCAAGCAGACCCTCCTCCTCCTCCTCCTCAATTTCCTCTGCGCCCACATTCCCAGTTTCTCACCTCCACCTGCGCTTTCCACTTCTGGTTTGTTATGATATATGACACCTGCTGCTTCACGGAGACTCCTGGCGGGCGCCTTGCACCATGACCCAGGAGCCTGAACGAGCATCGGCATTGTTGTCTTAGGATCACGCCGCAGTTAGGGTTGTGTCAGTTGGTGTTGATAGCTCTTTCTCCTTACGCTTTTTGCATGAGATCTTGACGGACTGGACTGTTCTTCCCTCCACGACCTTTTTCAGTTGTATACGATTCAATCTCGAGTGTAGTGCGGATTTCCCGTCGGTCTAAATTTTCGGACTTCTGGAGTGCCATGGCGATGTTGCGCGTGCTTTCCGGTATGCCGTCGGTGACCAGTGGAGGAGCTTTGTCAATGAGAGTGAAGAGCAGTCCGCTGAGACTGTGTCATTCCAAGTCCTCCATCCGGTCTTTGGATGCAAGCTTCAGCTTGTTGAGGCTGTCCAATTCAACAACCTCGAATTTCAGTAGTGATGTGCCTGTGGCGGCGAAGAGGGGCGCAAGACTGACGGCACAAGCGATGGAGGTTGGCGCTTCGAATGAGTACGCTGATGGTGGTGAAGAGAAGCGGTTTCCAATTGAGCTCTACTTCACAGTGTGGTGGTCGCTGAATGCGGTGTTCAACATCTACAACAAGAAGGTGTTGAATGCGTTTCCGTTTCCGTGGTTGACATCAGTGCTCTCGCTCGGCATGGGGTCTGCTATCATGCTCGTGCTTTGGGGCCTACGGTTTGTAGAGCCCCCGGACGTGGACGGGGCGTTTTGGCAGGCTCTGGCTCCTGTCGCCGTGCTGCACACCATTGGATTTGTGGCGGCGACCGTGAGCTTGTCCAAGATTGCGGTGTCATCGCACCACATCATCAAGAGCTTAGAGCCCGCTTGCAGCGTCTTAGTTTCGAAGCTGTTCTTCGGGGAGGATTTCTCGTTAGCCGTCTACATGTCGTTGCTGCCGGTAATCGGGGGATGTGGACTGGCGGCGGCCACAGAGCTGAATTTTAGTATGATAGGGTTCCTGGGAGCTATGATCTCGAATGTGGCGTTCGTTATCCGCAACATTGTGTCGAAGAAGGGGATGAAGCAAGTAGGCGGCATGAATTACTACGCGTGCTTGAGCATGATGTCGTGCGTGCTGCTGCTTCCGTTCGCGGTAGCGGTGGAAGGGCCGGGGCTGTGGGCAGCGGGCTGGGAGGCGGCAATTCGGGCGGTGGGCAATCAATTTCCGGTGTGGGTGCTGCTGCAATGCGTGCTCTACCACTTGCACAATCAGGTATCGTACATGTCCCTGGACCAGATCTCGCCTCTCTCATTCAGCATCGGCAACACTATGAAGCGGGTTACGGTGATTGTGTCGTCTATTCTCATTTTCCGCACCCCGGTCAGCCCCATCAATGCCCTTGGCGCTGCTATTGCCATTTTTGGAACCTTCTTGTATTCTCAGGCCAGGTGATCTTGTGCTCCAGTATGAATCCTTCTCTCTCCAGGAATCATCATCGCTCAGGTTGGGTAGAGATCTAGGTAGGACTCCCGCAGGCAAAATTTGACGACAAAATGCATGCTCTGTTGGAGCCGAGAGATAGTTTGCACCCGAACTGGGGCATTAGGCGAGGAACATTCTGTATAATATAGTGAGGAGAGTGTTTTTTTCACAATCAACAAATTGGAAGAGTACACGTGAGGTGTGGCAGGAATTTGCAGGACATTGTCAACTGCCGCTGCACAATGCTTGCGGTTGCTGCGATCGGCCCTACTTAACGTACGAGGCCTTGCTTTGTTAATCAGTTTTGTATTTGGAGGAAGTCTTCTTCCGCAGTTTTGAAGTTGAAGTTCCTCTTCTACTGTATCCTTACGGAAGGAATAACTTCGATCTACACCCCTCGGTATAAATTTTTTAACTTACGTTCGATCTTTGAAGGCTGCATTTCACTTTCAATCTCGTTTTTGTGGGAGTAATCTTCGCTCACTTCAAGACATGCGGTTTGGCATTCATTTGAGAGCGAGTGGTTTAGAATTGCACTATTTTTCAGCTCAGATATCAACTCTTAAAAGAAAAACATCATCGGGCACTGGCAAAGGAAACCTCATCGGGCAGTATCAGCAGAAAGTTTTCCATTGACCAGAGAAAATGGTCGTCTGGGCTATTAGGGGCTACATGGTCTCTCCTTTTTGGAATGAGCAATACATACAGTATATCCGCATGTCTGCTGGAGCCGTAAGAACATTACCGGTATTCAATTCCACTGCTTTAGATTTTTCTACGTTGCTAAGGTAGGCAAATTACAAGGTAGACCGGTGATTTCTCAGACGCGTTGACAATTGGGGGAATTGGCTCTGCAGCCAATTGCAGCTTCTTCACATACTGAGACGTTGCATCAGGATGTCTAATCCAGCAATCCAGACAATTAACCGCACAAATGTCAACGACAAGTACAAGAGACACGGAACAAAACAAAATCGTAAGCATAGTATTCCATGTACAATGTGTGCGAGCGCTGCTTGAGGTATCCCATTCCATGAACACAATCCTTTTTTGACACCATGCATATGACAATCGTGGTGCAGTCTGTACTGAACTCACGCCATGCCACTCTAAGTGCACCCACAAGCACTTTATCTACAAGCGTACTTCGGGTCTGCTACGACGTCCTAAATTCTCCACTCAGTTGACGGCTTTATTGACGCACTAATTGTTCGCGAAGGTTACATTGTGAACCAGGCCGCCTCCTGTCTGCGACTGCTTTGGGCCACAGTAGCGCGGTCTCATCAAGCGACTTGGACAGAAACGTCTACTCATATACAAAAGTCTAAAGCTTACAGGTGTTAGGTCAGATCTCCAGAGGGGAAGGGCGTAGAAAGGAGCAGTGAATCTACACATCTCACCCATTCCAAGGTAGAACACTCGCTAGCACGACGTTACAAGTACATCTTAGTCGCCAAACGATGTGGAGTCATCGAAAGCGAAGAATCCCGGACCACCCACCTCGTCTGGAGCCTCCTGGAACTCGAATTGCCGAGTGCCCAGAGCTAGAGACGTGCCGTCGAAGATTGGCGCATCTCCATGCTGAGCGTCGAATATGTACGACTCTTCGTCGAGTGGCGGTGCGGGCGTTGTCCGTCCGACCACAACACTTTCAGCGGCGAACAAATCCCCGTCGACGGACGCCAGCTCGGGGGTGGTGGTGTCCACTGGGGCGTAGAAATTGTAGTTGTAGGGCACATTGGTGTGCTCTGTGAACACCTCAGCGTCGGCAACATCTGGCGTGGGGAACGTCGTGGCCGTCGTCGCATCCCACTGCTTGAGCAGACGGGCACTGTCTACATGCGCCACCAGCAATGTCAGAGTCAGCAGAACAACCAGCTTCGCCACAGCGTACGCCATCTCTCAACCTCCAGCTACCTTGAACTCACACACGTACTCAGAGCTACCATGCGAAGTGCAATCTGAAGATGAAACGATGCCAAGATATGAATTCTGGAAGATGGGGTTAGCATGCCGGTTGGCGCCCATGAGCCGCAATCGTGGTGTGATTGCCCTGAATCGTGGCATTGATGAAGTCAAACAGTGTTGCAGACTGCATCAGTGGGCAGTGAGTTGGTAAATTAAGCAGCCTGACGCCACGAAAACGAGCGAACTTCAATTAATTAATATATTTATACCTTCGAAAAAATAAAATAAAAAGGATCCTGCCCGTAAGTCTGAAAAGAATTCATAAGAGAGTGGGTGCTATTAATGAGAATGGAGGCGGTATGCGTCGGGATTTGAGGTGGCGCCGAACTCAAGCCGCAGTCACGAGCCCACGACCGATGGGTGGGGCTCTTTGTGGGCCTCTCGCAAACAGTTACTACTGTACCTCAACTGTTTACTTCATTAATATCATCTTAATTTGCATTACATGCAGTGATCATGGCTGAATACGATACACAAGCACGTCCACGGTAAATATTCAACCAAGTCAAAGGGACCAGTATTTTGGTCATTCCGATGCTTACTTCGGATTGCTGAATGGCAAATTTTTTATCCGGGCTCCATTGAGTACTGTTGTTCCTGGCATTGCTAGAACGGTCCGTCACCAGCTAATTTTCGAATGAAAAGAAAGCCCTATCGATTTGCTGAAGGCCGGGCCACCCTAGCCTCACAAGCCATTCAGCAACACAGAAACGTGCACTTTAATTCTAATAAACGAATTCCTATTCAAACAAAACTCATACAGACAGTCTTGTACTGTACAGTGGGGTACAGAAATAATTCGAACTGAATTTGAAGGCAGTTTTTGAAAAAACTTCGAAATGTGCCTACATACTCAAAAATAATCGGAATTGCAATCCGTAAAGGGCGTTGGAACCACGTTAGAGTGTTTTACACTATCATGGCAAAAAATTGCTTCTTTTTTGTGCAATTGTTCAAAGAACTAAAACTCTACATGTTCCATCCACAATTGACCATTGTCGCTTTGTGCTTCAATTACAATGTTCATTCTCACTTGCAAAATTGATATGAATGCCATAATTTGTTCTTTAGATACTTGAGCTCATTGTTGAATGTTCAAAAATACTTGCTCCCTCTAAACTTTTGAGTTGGAGTAGTTTTGTGATAAATTTCCAATCAACACTTAAGGTGTGAAATTGAACTTTGATTTAAACTCGGCGAGAATGCTAAAAGAATTTGAGTTTGGCAATGAGCTTATGAAAGTAAGCACCCTAACTTTATCAAACCATCCTTTAAGTCCTTGTAGGATATTTCTAGTGGTGTGCATGGCTTCAGAAAGCTTTGAGAAAAATTGAATAGTCACAAGCACATTCTAAGACATTCCTCCTACCCAAGAAGAAAACAAGGAACATATCAATGATTCAATAAGCATGAGCTCAAGTATCTAAAGAACAACTTATGGCACTCATATCAATTTTGCAAGTGAAAATGAACATTGTAATTGAAGCACAAAGCGACAATGGTCAATTGTGGATGGAACATGTAGAGTTTTAGTTCTTTGAACAATTGCACAAAAAAGAAGCAATTTTTTGCCATGATAGTGTAAAACACTCTAACGTGGTTCCAACACCCTTTACGGATTGCAATTCTGATCATTTTTGAGTATGTAGGCACATTTCGAAGTTTTTTCAAAAACTGCCTACAAATTCAGTTCGAATTATTTCTGTACCCCACTGTACAGCACACACAATCAGAAGAGGCACCTTCAAATCTCCACCTGTCATCGAAAGTTGAAAAATTGTAGATTCTCGGCTTTGATGATGCTGCTTATTGCATGATCAGGATTTTGTTCCAGGGGACCTCATGGTACCCCATATATGCCATGTGCCATCGATCTAATTAATCTCTCTCTCCTTGCGGGCATCAAAACTCCTCCATCAGTGAAGCACCAGAAAAGATCAAGCATCGAGATGAAGTGGGATTTAGGCGAGAGCATTCAGACTGTCTCACTTCCGACAGCCGAAGCAAGTGCAGGAGATGGGGATGAAGGAGCAGAGGCCGTACGGCATGCCTTGCAAGCCACACCGGATGTTGTAGCAGCACACAGTGGGCAGGCACCAGCGGCGAGTCTTGTCGCAGCACGTGCACGGTGAGCACTGCCGAAATACCCCCAGCCTTCTCCTCCCCGTTGCCGTTGTTCCGTTCCCGGGCTCCAGCTGCACGTGAGCCTCCGCTGTACTCGGATACAACTGCAACTCCGTTCCGTTGGCCAACCGGATCACATCGCCTGTCAGCGACATGCTAGCCTCTGGATCCCACTCTTTCGATGCCTGCACAGTTCACACGATTCCACCACACATCATATCTCTTCTCTTAAGACATACGAGTGAAATCGCAACAAGAATGAATGCAGTTTACAAAGTGGGAGATTCAGCTAAGAGCTGGTGTCGGTAAGACCAGCCTGTAGGTACAAGACGGGATGGGGTCTATCTTATAAGGATACATGCATGATCGGACGACGGGTCGGGAGGTTCTCTTCACCGACAGCATGAGTCGGTGACAATTATGTCTCGACTCATTCTGAATAAGCGTGAGACATTCACATATGTTGCTCTTGCTGAAGAACATTGAAATGAAGGGTGGTACCTGATTTGGTGGAGCCTCGCTCATCAACTTCTGGTGCTGATTTTCCTGCAGATCCAAGACCCAAAATGTGAATGAATGGCCTTTACAGTCTGCAGCTCAGCACCTTCATATTTCCAGATCTGCGTGCTGCTGCCAACCCAAAACCTTGGTGCGAAATTCCCGACTGCATACTAATAATTACATGTAATTGGAGATTCTTAAATAAATAGTTGCATACCTTGGGCTCTTCCAATGAGGATGTGACGGACGCACCTGCAATTGGAAACATGAGCAGAGTCTAATTAAGAATTTTAGACTATCAAATCTCTAGAAACACCAACTAACTCTGCTCTTTCTAAATGGAATGGCACTAAAGCAGCTAACTGCAGAGTCTCCAGCCTTTCGCCATCAAAAAAGACCGGAAGCGGAACAGACACGGGCCAAGCAGTAGAGTGGTGAGGAGCGTATGTGCATTTCACCACATGGTAGTTTTGAGGTTTTGCAGTGATTCAGACAGAGCTTTTCAGTGAAACGAAGGCTTGCTACAGGACTAAATCCACAAACTCAACCACCGTCACCGTCCAAGCTTGAGAAACATACCAGCGAGCATGGCGAAGAGCAAGATGAACTGCAGTATAGCACGTCCCATTGCAGCAGCACTGTTGTCGAAAGAGAGTGAGATATTCACCGGCCTACAACTGGATTAGGTCAACCCAAAACAACTTAAGGTTTCAAGCTCTAAGAAGACATTCCATCAACTACGTACTCTCTTTGACAATAGTACGACTACTGTAGTATCTCAAAGTGGGGAGAATACCAGCGATCATGGTGGACTTGAGAAACAAGCCGCCGAAAACACCGACTACAGCATGCAGGCGTAGAAAAACTTGGCACTCTCCCAGAATACCAAGCCGAGTACAGACAGAAACCTAGGAACTAATAAACACCTTGAAACTACACACTCCGCGCAGGAGGCAACATACACACAGACAATGGCCACACCGAGTCTAATGCAACAACGCCCCCTGCCCCGGCTCCCACCGCAATAGTACAACCGAAGACTTAGGTCTCGGAACCTATTGGTCAGAAACCAGTACAGCCACCACAGATTGCAAGCATAGAACAGAGGAGATCGAGCTGTAGTTACGTGAGCGCTGTCAGAGAAGCACCACTACTGGTAAGGAAGAACAGTTCTGTGACAAGGAAGTCATTTCAAAATGGGGCTCGTCAGCTACAGAGCTGCCACTGTTGTTCAAAACAGATGGTGGTGATGATGACTCCTGGCCAGCCATAGCAGTACACACCCTGGCGAGTGATTGAAGTTGCCAACTTCTTATTTTCTGCTCAGTGTGAATGGATCCCGCACAAACGATCTCATCCAGGTCGATCCCAGCCTTCCTGAGAGAGACCACTTTCCATGAACATACAGTAAAGTTGTTCAATGGGATTTCGGGGTTGCAGGCTCGGTTGGCAAAAGCTGCCAATGCTACCGCCTTGTTGATATTGAGGTATGGCTCATTCTTTTGTATTTTCAGTGGTAGGATCTTAATCCCTAAAGGAGAAGCTCTACATTGACCTTCAAGACGGCCATATCTGAAATCAGTGAACAATTTATTTTTAAAAAATTTGTTTATGGGAAATCTAACTAAAATAGTTGTCTAACTATTTTACTTGCCAATTTTTATCGGATTTCACCATGTGGATCTTGACTTATACTGAGTTAAAGTTTCATTTTTTGCAAAAACAACATATCTTTTTAAAGCTAATTGACCACAATGTAGTTGATCTCGACTAAAACGGCTAAACATTAACTACTATTGGTACTATCTTGTGAACTTTCAAAAGTTGGATCGTTTCACTTTTAAGATCAGAGTATATTAAGTTGGTACAGGTTTTTTTTGAGGCATTGTGTGAGAGACTAGTCTACTTTGTGCAAAGGGAGATTGATGATTGTTATACTAAATATTTTGGTTTTTTTTTTTTATTTTACGAAGTATATACCTTAGTTGAGAATGTCCATGTAAAATTCTAGAGACTCGTTTGGCTTATTGAACTTTCAAACTCAATTTCTACTAAAAAAGGTTAAAAATAACAATTTGGTAATATATGCAATAAGTTAATTGTATCGAGTTTAGAGGAAAAATAAACAGTAAGTACATACCTTCATAACTTTTTTATTATAAAAAGAAATAAAAATTAAATTGAAACTTAAAAATTTAGATATACATTGAAAGAAAAGAAATGGAAAGTAAGAAAAAACTATGAAGTTTAGCCTTGTAAATTATAATGCTTGCCCTTTTGAAATAGATATAATTTTCTACTTAGGTCTTTTGAAAATATGATTGATATATTACAACTGAACCAACTTGAAAGGCAACCCTTACAATATTGGTGATGATAAGGTCCAATTATAAGCATAAATTAATCAAATAGCAATGCCAAAATGTCATCATCAACGATAATTATAGTAACATATATTTTCCCGCTTCGATTATTACAAGCTTATGGGTACATACATGCAGGAATACAAGACTTGCATTCTTTAGACAAAGAAAGTAAAACTTTTCAGCTAATATTGACTTGCATTCTTTAAACAAGGAAAGTAAAACCTTAAAGCAGTATTGTCGGAATAGTGGTGGAATGTAGCAAACATGTGCATGGAATCACAACATTGCAAGTATAGTATGACAGGGGATATTGTTTACTAAAAGTGGAAAACTTGAACAAGATGTGAACATTGTAGTTTGGAACTGTCACAGTGGAATAAGACAACGTATAAGTGAAGACAGTGCAGCTGATGGAGGAGGCAGCTTCCCCAAAATCAACATTTTTTTTGAGATTGATAAGTTTTAGTCGAAGCAAGACATAGCAGCTTGCAGCTCCTCTCACCATTTGGAGATGTCGGCATCCAAGAGCGGCCAATTGGAGTTCAACCAATCAGAAGTGATTCCCATACAAGATAATATTTGTCACCAGAAGACTTTCAATTATATCGCCTTAGTAGATAATATTTGTCACCAGGAGACTTTCAATTATATTGCCTTGGTAGATAATATTGTCACTAGAAGACTTTCTTTCAATAATATCGCCTTGGTAGATGATATTTGTCACCAGAAGACTTTCAGTATATCAGTGCATTGCATAGCGGTATGCTTATTAAATGAATCTTGAGAAGTTTTTCTAGAAAGTAGTTTTGTTTTGTAATCTTTCTGATCATGGTCGTCTACTTGAAATTTGCTCTCTTTTGCTCTCAAACTTACCGAAGTTTGACCCATTTCATGGCCACACCTACACTTCAACCACCCATAATTGCACCCAAAATTGCTCAAATATCGACCATTGATAAATACACATGAATGTTGTGGGCACTTATTGTTCAAAGCAGATAATGTTATCATATAAAATCAACTCATTTAAATTCTTGCTCACAACCATTGTCAGCTATTCTTCAATCCGTCAGCTGCAAATTTTCAACCAAACTCTGTCCTTACATCTGTTCCTAAATATGTAATGAAGTAAACAGTTTAAGCAATTCTTTTGCATGGGGAAAGTAAATGGAAGGATAATCAAAATAAATTCATTATTTTTGAGCCCTTTTACAATTTGCTACAAATTGCTGAAGGCGGTTTTCCAGGTGTTTCTAAAATGGTACCCTAATTTTGCACCCAGTAATGTTTGTCTTGAAGACATGGTATAGTTGAGTGAAGAAGCTATTGTGTACCTTTGGAAGAAGACGGATGAAGAAGCCTAGTGCTACATTATTGGTACCGCTCCAGTTTTGAGCACTCACCTTTGAAGGTGAGTGGCCTTAAACACTAGTGCGGCTAGAAAGAGTGGATTACAACCGCACCCAGCTGAATATTAATGGCGGGTATTGCAGGTTGATATCGTGTCTGGATGTTGGTGATGCAAGAGCCGCTTCAAAGCAAAGCCTGCATCGTTAGGCTGTGGGAGGTCCCAATAGAGCAACGAATCGAGCTCTCGAACAGAGCAAATGGCTACAAGCCAAAAAGCAACAACCGATTGGGCAACAACGCACCTTTGAACGGAGCGCACTCGTCTCCAGGCGAAGAGGACAAGCGGCAAGTAAGGGAAGGACAACCGGCAAGTAAGGGAAGGACAACCGGCAAGTAAGGGAAGGACAAGCCCCACACTATCCCCGCCCGCACCTTCAGAGGCAAGGCCAGCTAGTTTCAGCAAATCTTACATCTATTCATCCGACCCGCCTCTCTGATACGACCGAGGAAACTGCTTCCTGATGCAATGAGACCCAAGCATTCTACCCTACAGTGCAAGGCACAGTAAGGAATCCTTTCGTCAGTTTCAGTCACTACCCGGTTTTGGATCCTGGTGCGATAGATTGCTACTTCTTTACAAACAAACTCGAGCGTTTAGCCAATGAAATGGGAACCCATCATCCGATATGCCGAGAATATCAATCAATGCTCTGAAGTTGCAAAGTGCCAGAGAATACTGAGCAAGTTAGCTCGCAAGAAGCAAAACTCAGAGCGAAATTCACACTATTTATGTTCGAAACAGAATGTCATCCAGTTAATTAATTGCTCTCAAGGACATAAGAAAAACGAAGAGTTCGTCCTACTGCGAACCGAAGATACGAATCTGCAAAATACTTTCTAAATAACCTTCTATACTCTACTTTCAACTGATTTACTGTACAAAGTAACAGCTCAGCCTAATCCTCCATTTACAATAAAAATATAACTATCAAATCAACCGGAAAATTTGAACACCATGTCTGGATGCTGTGGGATTTGAGTCGTAGTGGTCTCTAGGAAACTCGCCGCTTCACTTTTAATTTGACAACCTACCCCCTTGCGACGAGCTACTTCCCGGGAGCGCGGCACGCGATCGACTCCCTGAGCCTACAAACACACACACACACACACAGTGCCGAAGTTAGCGCATACCCTACAGGAGATTCTTCGGTCTTCCCTAAGCACCATGTGATCCGCACTTTCTTCAGAAGCCTTCGATCTTAACACGAAAAGCTGGACCTCAATCTAAAGGTGGGAACCTACCATCATAAAAATCGAGGTTACCGTGAGATGCGCCAATGGTGTGTGGTCGAGATCTATTCCACTGCGGCAAAGCCTTTGATCGGTCTTCCCAAGAACGTTCGAAGGATGGAACCTCATCTGCATGATAAGATAAACAGGTTAGGAAAACAAACAAAGAACGCCCAGTACATTGCAAACACAACATGTGAAAAGATCGGGGTATGTGTTGATTCGAGGAGCCAAAAATCCTTTACACAAAAGTCGGTAAACAAGACTTCCTATATATTTCATTTGTGCATCTTACATATTATTGCAGATGAGCAGTAAAAAAACATGAAAGCCCTGTGGGTCGAGCACTTTAGGTACCTTCTTGCAGATTGTGGAGTGTTTCCAGAGTCTGCTCACGCCCTTCGGACGTGCGTTTACGGGTGATTGACCGACCCTGCACCGACAAGCTCATATCAATATTACATTGTTACAGAAAAATGCTATTGAATGCTATAACGAACAAGTTCAGATCATTACAACAATTCAACGATGTGCTTATGTACCAAAAGCGAATGCTACGCGAAACAGCAAGATAAAAGTACCTTCACGCCGAGTCCCCTGGAATGTCGTTTTGTTTCGAGGCCGACTGTAGAGTCCTTCTCTTGAAATTCCTCCTCTATAACCTAAGCTCATTCAAAGAAACCAACAGAAATAAGAAAGACATTCGACATACATTATGACGAATACCAGCTTGTAAAACAAAATAAAGCAATAGTGACGAGAGCTCACCCCGTCTGGACCCGTCCGCCTGGCTGCCGAGGACGTATAATAAGTGCCGTTGGGCCCTCCATAAGAGACGGATGAGCTCTGAAAGCTGTAGGAACGGCCGCCATTGTTACTATTAAACATTGGCAGAGGGCCAGCTTGCACAACGGCAGACTGATGAGATGGTCGTTGCCGTTCCTGAGGCTCTGTTGCAAAACCCAGAATGCAGCCGATAAGCAAAGCTCCATATCCATTAAGTTATCAGTAAAAAAGAGATTATCATAGATACCTTGGAAGAGTTTATAGAATAAGGGAGCGAAAGAAATAGCATGATAGAGAGGGAGAGAAGTACAAACCTGGCCTTACATCATCATCAGGGTGTTCAATTATGGGTTGTTGGTGGCCTGGGCGAGACGATGAACGAGGCGCAGCATCCGCATCCGCATCGGAATCGGAATCTGGTAGCTCCTCTATGATCGGGTCCCGTTGCTGCTGATATCGCTGTCCCAATTGGCAGTTGCATTCATGAGTTAGCCACCACTTTTACCACACGACCTTCGGGCGAAGCGAGATTCTTCAATTAGCTACTCTCTTCATTCCTCTTTCCAGCCTCACAGTGACACCAATGAAATAAGATTGAATAACCGTCCACAGTGATCGAAAAATAGAATCAAGTGAAAGTTCGGCTAGGGTTATGAGAGAAGAGTGCTTACAGGAGGATTATTGGGCGCATCCTCGAGGTATCCACCAGGAGGGGGGGCACGGGGAGCTGTCCGATTATTATGATTCTGATTATTCACGCCGTAAACATCGTTGGCGATGAAGCCTTGAGGCACGCCGAACAGACTACCGCCCTGTCCACCGAACATGCTCCCGAACGGCCTCGTGAAGAAGGGATCGTTGAAAAAGGGGTCGTTGTCGAACATGTCGAACAAGCTGCACCCTCGACCTCCCAGTGCGAAATTCGCAAATGGGTCGGGAATACCACCGAAACCGGGAAACCCACCTCCGTTTCCGCGTTGGCGGTTACCGTTCCCTCCCCCCTGCGCCATAACTCAACTTACACTGCACAACCCCGACCCACGCAATTCAAAATCCGCTCAAACCCAATTGAGCCGATCCAATAAGTAACCTAATCGACAAGAGCCCTGACCTGCAGTAAGCGGACGAGGAGCGATCGGAGGCAAATGCTCCGTTTTCTGTTTTTTTGTTTCCGGGGGGTGAGGAGAAGAGAAATGGAGCAAGATGGAGGGAGAGAGGTGAGAGGTGAGAGGTGGGCAGGGAATGCGAAGGGCGGAGAATTGAGGGGGAGATGAGATCGAGTCGGTTTCAATTAGCGGCCATTGGGATTGGCATGGGGGAGAGCAGTGGAGGGAAGAGGGGGAGTCGCGTGCCCGGCCCAGGCTGGTTCCTTCCACAAGGCGCCTTTGCCCTGCCTAGTCGTCGTCGGCTTCTCTTCTAGTTCCTTCCAGAAACCTGGGTCTGCCTCCATTCCCTTCCTTGCCCTTCGTCTGCAGTGAATGGGTCCGTCCCCTTTCACGACGACTGCTTGAGAATTGTTCTCCTCCCCCTACGCCAAGTGGCGCCTGCACCACCCCTTCTTTGTCTTCTCTCACCATAATTTCCATTATGGGGCCTCAAATCTAGGCTGGCACTACTTACACTTGGTTCTAGAATTATGACCTTTTTTTACATTTATCTTGACATGTTTGTTGATTAGATTGAAGTACTAAGAGGATAGTCACTCGCTCTCTGCAACAACAGAAAGAGTTGCTCTCTGCAACAACTGAAAGAGTTGCTCTCTGCAACAACAGAAAGAGTTGCGTACAAGGTCATTGAAAAGACGGCTAGTGCAAGCTCATACAATGGAAAAACTTATTTGTACTTGCCCAAAAAGATGCTCTTTATGCAATGTTCGTGTGTACGTAATTCACTATCCTTCCAAAGTCTAAATCATTGATTGGTTGCATGCCAAATTGAGCGATGATCATGAAGGGGTGTGAAAGTTTGTTGTAAACCACAAATTTAAATGCAGTTGAGAGGGATTGTATTGGAGTTGTGGATAGGTTGTGAAGCATACCAAATAATTGAAGGGATTTAGTCAATGGGTGGCTATAATCAAAGTAAAAGTATTCATGACCAAGGACTTAACTAGGTAGGGTATGCAAAATTTTGTCGAAATATGTTATCAAAACTCTAGTGCAAGAAGAACAAGTTTATTTATTTAATTTTTGTTTTTTGGAAGTACTTATGCTTTACAGATGACTGACTAAGCGCCCATGGATTACTGAAAGAAGTGATTTAGTGGTAATTGGGTGGTTAGCTATATTTTGTACGGAGGGGTTCAATTCTGGGTGCAAGATGCTTTTAGGTACTCTCACCATGATGTATTAGTATGTGTGCGTTGCGTTGCCACGCCTACGTAAATACTTTGACCATCCTCGTCCCCACTATCATAATAGAAAGAAAAAAAAAAAAACAAAGATTCTACGCGTGTAGGCCCACTTTTCTAATTTTAGTAAATTTTCAAGGGCTCCAAACGATGTGATTCTTGCGCAATTGGGCTCCTCTTGTTTTTTTTCTTAACTAAAAATAAGATCATTTTTTGTAATTTCCGGAAATTTGTGAAACCATAAATACTTTGAAATTGAATATCTAAAATATCTAAATGTTTAATCATACAAGAAACAAAAAAAAAATAAAAAAATGAATGAATATCAACATAAGCATTTGGAAAATTCAAAAACATCATACAATAGTTTGCAAAGTTCTTATGTTGCAAGGTTTTATATTTATCTTGGTTTCCTGCCATGGCTATATTTCAATTCTAAGTCAAGAATAATAGACTATCTCAACTTGAAAATGTTGAACAATTTCTAAAAGAATGTACAACGTGTCATATTACATGTATGGTTCTACGTACAACATCAGTAATCAATCACATGTAACAAGGAACAATTGTCATGAATTCATGAAATCATCTGAGCAACCTTAAACTTCCTTCGGTTTGCCTTGTTCATTCGATGATTATTTAAACCTTAACATGTTTTATGACAACATAGTGTCAAGATTAATGGATTTTTTAAAGCTTTTGAGCATATGGGCAACCAATTTTAAAAGTTTGTGCAAACCACCCATCGAGTACACATGAAGGGATACCCGATCTTAAATTCTCTATATATCTTTTATTTATTAAGTTTTGGCCTTGAGCCTTTACTGAAAGACTTTGATGCATGATTGTGTAGCAATGTAGTTTTAAAAGATTTTTACTAAAATAATACGTGTGTTCTTAATTCAATACTTCGTTTGTTATGATAATGAGTGATTGGAACAATCTTATGGATTGACCCTGATCACAATCATGAATAGTCATCTACATTACAAAACCTATGAACTATAACTGACACTTGTACATAGAATCTCAATAGTTGAGTAGCCTTGAAATTGATATGCAGTTAGAGTAATGAGTTTGAGTATCTCATCTTAGGGTTGAGTTGTTTTTGAGATACTCAAATATTTTTTGTAACTCGAACTCATTCTTTGGAATGGATAATAAACTTCAGTAAAGAAAAAATGGACGCGATCGCGAAAAGTTGAATTTGGAAAGTTCCAAAATGTCAACAATTACAAATTTGAGATTTTTAAAGACCGCCGACAAAAAACCTATGAAAGAATTTGAAGGACTATGTACACAATGGACCGATACCACAAAACCAAAAGAGTTGATTGAATCTACTGAACAAGCCTGAGAAGACATTTGTAAGAAAACAACTCAGATCCTCATTGCTAGCATGCCCCAACGTATGAGGGCCGTAATTGATGTTGAAGGTGGTACCATGCAATGGTAGGTAGTGTATCCCTAAGATACTATATTGTTATATGATTTTGCAAGTCTGTCGTAAAATTCTTCTTATAGTAAAGTTCACTTCCTTACCTTGTAATACCAATTCAAAATTACATCTCGAAGTGTGTTCTCTACATTGAAAGTAACTCATTTGCTGAGTACTGTACAATACCCTCCAGATGATTTACGAATTCAGCATTCAAGGACAATCTTCCTATCAACTTTGAACATTGCTTCTGCACTCAAAAATGATCCGATTTCAAAACCGTAAAGTGGGTTGCAACCGCAATAAAGACTACTACCTCTCCAATACTTTTGTACACATTCATCAATGAAAGGAATATAAACGATTAGAAATTCTTCATACACTATCGACAAATAAGTGTTACCATTCTTTGCTTCAATTTGAATGTTCATTCAAGCTTGCAAATTTGAAATGAGCTTGCAAGTTTGTTCTTTATATAGTTTAGCTCATTCCTAATGCATGATTTGTATCTCTTCCTCTCGTGTTGTGGTGTGGAGCAGTTTTTGTAAAGGTATTGCATAGTATTTATAGTAGATTGATAAGTCATTCCTTGAAAAATCGGCAAGAATAACAAACATATTGAGCTTAGTAATCAATTCATGAGAGATATCACTCAATGTCTCATGCAACACCCTTTACTTTCTAGTGCAACATTGTAGAGGAGTGGGAAGGGCTTTTACAAGCTTTTACAGAAATTCTTTAAATATCAAGAATATTTAAGACTCCGCTCTAGATTGTAGCATGAAGTAGAAGTGATACAAATCATGCATTAGAATGATCTACAATATCTAAAGAACAAACTTGCAAGCTCATTTCAAATTTGCAAGCTAGAATGAACATTCAAATTAAAGCAAAGAATGGTAACACTTGTTTGTCGATAGTGTATGAAGTATTTCTAATCGTTAATATTCCTTTCATTGTCGAATGTGTGCAATTGAGTCAAAGATGTAGTAGTCTTCATTGTGGTTGCAACGCACTTCACGGTTCTGAAATCGGATCATTTCTGAATGCACAATCAATGTTCAAAGTTGATAGGAAAATTTTCCTTGAATGCTGAATTCGTAAATCATCTGGAGGGTACTGTACAGTCTTTGTACCTATGCCTTCAAAAGATTTTCGTAATAAAACTGCAGGAAGAATTCTGGAGAGAATTGTCCACCACTACATTCTGAGAGAAGTAATCATCATCTCTCGAAACAAGCTTGGCATAGAAACAAAGTCATCAATGCGGATATTTCCGTCCTAATCTGTAGAGTGAACATAACAGTCAAGGTACAAATATTTCGCGATTGTGTTGACTTTGTTTTCCTCAAAAGACTCTACACTCATTCCATTAGGGTTGTCTTATTAGACAAAATTCCTATTCATTTGTCAGACACAATTTAGATGAGGTGTACATCTACGACGTTTCAATGTATCAAATGTACATCTCATCTAAATCTTGTTTGACAAATGAATAGGAATTTTGTCTGATAAGACAACACTAATTCCATAAGGCTGTTCATGATCAAGAGCTACAAGAATGAGCGATTTTCCGCTCAAAGATGGATACTATATGCACTGAACGGTTTTTTACTGGCTTGCATGCAATTCAACCAAGCCTCTCATTCACAAGTCTGTCCCGTGTGTTGCTCGGAAGCACTGACTTGCATGATCACCACAGATTCCATTCACACCAATAAGCAGGTAAAGGCAAACAATGATTGCATCAACGCAAGTGACAATTTCATAAAACAGTAGAGAGATATTTTATTGAACGAACTCAACAATAATTGAGTTAATATATTATACCACAATTGTGGCAAGAATTACAGATATAGAGGTATTAAGAAAATACCTACAAAGCTCGGAGGAGAGCTTAAAAACTAGTAGCTGAATAGAATTCAAGAGATCAGTTACAAGGAGTAACTTCGAGTGATGAGTTACAAGGAGTAACTTCACTTGCAATGGTGATCCAGGAGTTTTATCATACAAGAAGATTGTCGTATGGAGGGAAAGGGAGGGGGGGTAAATGAGCTCTAAAATATCTACAATGCAAAGTGTTAATCAAGATATCCCCCAACAAAATGTATCTACATGCTAACCACTACCTGTCTGTGGCGATGGTCGTATCTACAAGTGGAAATGGTCAATTCATCACGCTGAAGCGGAGAGATCTCCCAAAACGCCCTCCATGAAGCGAAGAAGGGCGAGGCTGCCTGCCCAAATGTCGTCGGCCAGAACGTGCTCGGCGGGTGAGTGGCTAACACCACCTGTACACCTCAAGAAGAGCATGCCTACCTGCAATTCCATGCGATACCACTGTTAAGAATCACTGCACATTAAGCATCAATTCGATGTGCAGTGCAAGAATTATTGTGTGGAGATTTGGACCTGGGTGAGGAGAGACATGGCCATGGCATCATGGCCAGCACCACTGACTAATGTAGGAGCCATCATTCCGCCATCTTCCAGAGCAGATACGTTGTTCCGGAATGGTGGTAAGTCTTTCATAGCGATGACGGCAGCTGAATTCAGCATTTCAGTCAACTTCGGAGCACAAGCCACAGCGCCTGCTTCATGCTGCACATGTCCGGAAATAGTGTGAGACTCAGTAAAGCGATTACATTGCAGAAAAGATTCTACGCGTATAATTTCTTTAAGAAACATCATGCAAGTGTCTTTCTTAGTACCTTTCGCTCAACGCTGCATGCCACACCACGTTTCCTGCAGATGTTGTAGATGCTGCTCTCGATGCGCACCACATTCTTCTCACGGTCCATGTCATCTTTCGATCGAATGTCAACGGTGAACATGACCTGGAATGAAAGAACCAAATTCATGGTCAGCACAAGAAAAAACTCGGCATTCTCTATTACTTTCAAATCAAGGCGTGCTTCATTACTTTCAAATCAAGGCGTCGAACAGCCCTTTCGACTTCATGTTAAAGTAAACGAACAGCGACCAGGATGTGTGTGAACAATTACCTCTCCGGGGATGACATTGCTGGCACCGGGCCATGAGTGAATCTCTCCAACTGTGCATACAATTGCTCCGGCATGGTTAACTGCGGTGGACATAGCAGTTGCACCGCGGCTGCCTGCAACAGCCTTCTCCGGGTGCGTACAGATGTTCTCAACGGCGACGATACCCTGAGCGGCTGCTATCATGGGGTCTTTCCGCATGGTCATAGGAACGGTTCCGGCGTGGCCCTGATCTCCCCGCACTTTCACCTGAAACGAAATCAAGAGCAACAGATAAGGTTCCACTCCGCTTCTTTTAACACTCTGCATCTTCTTTCATGTGAAACTCCACAAACATCCGCATAAGCATCTGATTTCAAGAACCAGGCTTACCGTCAGACGAGTTTGGCCGGCTATGGCTTCGACAACTCCCAAAGGTAATCCGTGCGCTTCAAGCACAGGCCCCTGTTCTATGTGTAACTGCACCACATACACCACAGGCACCGCAGTATGAGAAAGTGACCATGTTTTGTAGAATTTGCTAAGAGCAGCTTAAATGAGAAAGCTTATAAGCGAAGCGTAATTAAAGAACACTGAGTGTGGAGATCTTAGAGCTCGTACCTCGACGTAACCCCAAACGGCTGATGGTTTGTAGCCTATGGCGGAAACAGATTCCATTGTTCCACGGTGGGATGCAGCTCTGAGAGCAGCGCCGATGGATATGCCCCTGAAAATCACATGAAAACACTTGCTCAGAGGAAGCCACGTGGTTGCATGCACGCAATGGGAAAAAAACAAGCCACAAGATTGTCTGTAAGAGGAGATTCGAATTGACGAGCAACTGTAAACTCACCTTGCATCGAGGTTCTTCAAGTGCTTCGCCTGGAACGTTCCTGCGACAGCACTACTTCCAAGAAAAGTGGTCTGAAACCGAATTCCCTCCTCGTCACTAAACGCAATGATCTGGAAAAGATCAGTGCAGGCCAGTACCACAGTCACTACAGAGTTTTTGGTCCAGAAACCCACGGGCGCTGCATGGAGACTCAGCCAAGAAACGGGGATGCGTCGAAAAAGTAACCAACCTCTATGGGGCGAGGAAACTGCTGCAATTTCCCCTCCAGTTTCAACACCTTCACGGCCCCGATTGCAGCTACAATACCCAAGGCGCCGTCATACTTTCCTGCGTCGATTACTGTGTCCTGCAGTTCCACCCACTCCAACAGAGTTAGCGACACGCCGTGTGGTGGTCACAATTGAGATCTACCAACGTCTGAGACTTTTGCGAAGACACGAAACCCCAAAAAAGGCCACCGCTACGTACCAAATGAGATCCCATAAGAAGAGCAGGTGCTGTGGCATTGGCGCCATCGGACCGGCCATGGATGTTTCCAAGTTCATCTACCCATCTGAGAAACCACAAGGCAAAGTACATCCATCAGCCATCGTCATACTTCCTGAAAACGAAAGGCTTCGAAAAAGCGTTCAGGAAGCTTACGTTCTGAGGCCTGCGTCTCTCATCCATGATGCCAGAAGTTGACCTGCTGCTATCGCCGCCGGACTCAAGAACGTCCTCTCTAACACGTCTCCGGAGTCGCTCACCTGCAACCACCCAACCACAGGTTGAATTTCCTTCTACAGAGAGATCTACTTCACGAGTTACAAGGTTCTTCACGAGCCTGGATCGTTATAACAATTTTCATGAGGAGAACAACACAATGCTGTGCAACAAGAGAGAGGGAACAGGGACCCACGTTTCCGAGCTCCTTCAGCCGGGCGGCGACTTCGTCCCGAAGAACGGACCTGTGGCGCATGACGCCAAATCCTGGAAAGCCATATCCTGCAAACAACACAAACGTCAGAACGGGTGAAATTCATGACTTACAGCTCAGTACTGCAAGGAGAAAGCGACCGTTAACTACCTGTGGCGTGAGGTTGACGCGCAGCGTCGGCAAGAAACGCTGCAACAGAGAACGTCCGAAGCAGGAGTAATGTTGTGACGAGATTGAAGGCAAAGTAGCCAGCGTAACGCCCCTTCTTCATTACCGGTTTGAGAGAACGCTTACCCGCTCCTTGAGCACAACGTCCAGGACCCACGAACGGATCCTGCAGAGGCTCTGCGAAGCGTTACAAGGGAGCCGGGTGGAGAGCAATCTGGACGCAATTGGGCTGCGGGAGAAGGTGGAGCGGGGTGGCAGAGGGGCGGGGTTATAAGTGGGGTGGCAACATGCATGCGGGGCTGCGATTCACGTGATTGAAGAGCGGGGTGCGGCAAGCACGCTGGCTGGGCTGCAGCGATCACGCGAAGGCTGGCAGCTGAGGCGGGAGCATGGCAAGCACACATGCAGATCCCAGCGAGAAGCTGGTGCAGCGATGTGAATCTCCCATGAAGAGGGGCGGATCCTTTTATGACCGTCGTCAAGGACTACGATTCTTCGGCGCGGCCAGCCCGAGCAGCCCAGCCAGACAACCAGCCACCCTGCCAGCCTACCCGGCTCGTGATTCCCGTGGAGCCGGGGCGACGAGAGCCACTGCTTACGTTTGCAGCAGTAATAATTCTTTCTCCCTCCACTGCCCGCAACTGCCCGGCCTGCGCGCCTTTGAGCTCTGACAAGAGTGGCCTGCCTGCCCGCATCGCCCCGCCCCGTCTCGCCCACCCGCTGCCTGCCCCCATTTGCCAAGGCGGTCGCTTCCCGGTCGCCTGAGGAATCACTGTAGAGTCCCTTTTTCCCGATCTTTTCCTTTTTACCCCTACGACCGACGGGCCTATAACCACGCTTCGCTTGATTCTATTCTCATTCTCCTTTTCCTGCACTTTCGATCCAAGTAAAAATTCACGAAATTCTATTTTATCCATGAGAATTTTTGTTTATTTCACTTATGCAGTTTAAATCACATTTGTACTATAATTTTTCAGCTTAGGGTTATTCAATCAAGCTCTTGTTACTTTTCGCAACTATCCTTGTTGAAAATATAGAGGTAGCATGAACTATGCTTTTGGGTGGTTTTTTTTTTTTTTTTCTTTTCAAGAAAGCTACTTGACACATGAGAAATGAAGATGATTGTGAGGCATATTATACTATAAACTAGCATTTTAAGATGCGGTTTCCATATTGATGCAAGTTGAAGTGCTAGTTTTAACACATTTGATAATAATGGAGAAACATTGGGCTTCATAGTTTCATTGAAAGTGTAAGTCTAAATACCATCGTCTCAATCAATTTTTAAACTATTCATGGTTGCATTAAAAGTACCAGTTCCAAGCATCACCTTCACCATCGATTCCATCTAAACACTTTCGAAGCAACAAAGTTTTCAACTATTCATGCAATAAAGTCTCCAACTCTTCATTGTTGCACAATTCAAACTTATAGTTTTTGAACTGCCCCAAATTCCATTTCTTGCTTTGAGATTTTATGATGGTATTATGGATGAGCATTCAATGCCAAGAAAATGCATCACAAACTCGCAACCAAACACATGAAACGAAATGTTGTGATTCAACAATAAATGCACTGATTGCAAAAAATATTCTAATTACCATTTGCATGCTGATGAACATATACAACTCTTGTAAGTTCGACATGATGTTTTACAAGAATCCACTAAGTCCGCATACCAAGGGAAGAAAACAAACAAAAATTGATATCTAGCAATCTTTCCCACTTTGAGCTAGCATAAAAATACTTGTGAGGTTGCACTGTCACAATCTGGAAGTGTGAACAGAGAGTAACCCATGCAACGGAAAGTATATAAGTAGGTGAATAACCTGTTTACAATTTTAAATTGCGAGTAGCAATGTCAAAGAAGTGAATGATCAAAACTGTAGATACCATGTAGGCACAGGTGGAGGAACAGGTCTATAACAAAATGGATGAAGAATGGGCCGCAAACGGATGAAAGCGTGTTAGACGCCGGAAGAACAGTCAGGGGTGGCGGCGCCTCGCCGAGAGGAGAGGGGCGAGCAATGCGAGTGAGTGGAAGGAGGTGAAAGCGCATGCTTCTGTAATCTACAGTAGTAGTATCCGCGGTCAGCCCCGAAAAGAGATTCTAAAGTCCTACTGTCTAGACCAACCACGGTCAGCCCAGAAAAGAGGTTTTATAGTGAGTGCAGTCAGGTCTACGGTCTGGAGCGTGGGGAGCGCATGTGCAGCTTCGTCCCGGCAGGCCGGACTACCGCCTACCGCTCCTTTATTCTGAACCTCCCAGGCTGCAATCAATGAATGAAAGGGAATCAGTTCTGGAACGAACGGAAGCAACGGAATCAACAATGGTGTGCAGTAAAACACTGTAAGCTGCTGAAAGGTGGTTTTGTTGCCACTGCCTCATGAACGACATTCCTTGTCTGTCGGCATTCATCTCCGTTTCGTGGGAACCCCACCCCACTCTCACTGCGCGCACTCATGTGTGTTTGCTTTCATCACTACACTAAATTTGATAATTAGTGTTAGATTAATATAAGATTTGAAAATGCCATAAGTTTTTACTTTTGTTTAAATTTTTTTACCAAGAGCAGTGATTCTGATACTATATAAGGACCCCCATCTTGGCCAATATAGTGGGCAAAATTATTGAACAACAGCAAAAACTTATAACATGTTTATGTAAATTAGTGTATCTAACACTAATTATCAAATTTAGTGTACCTCTTTCATTCTAAATTTAAGAGTTCAACAAATAAGCATTTAGTGTTTGCTGCTTCTCCACCGCTGCTTCACATCCCCTGCGCGGTGACCGGGGTGCCCCGAATGCCGGGCTCCATTTCATCACGGTAACGTGGTGCATGCTAACCTTGTCGTAACTTTGGTAAATCCTTGATAACATTGGGCTTTCAGAAACTCATTTCTTTTTTGGATTTGTTGAAATGAAAGCCATTTCTATAAGTAGTCTTGTGAATTGAGCATCTCTTCGAAATTCGTTTCCTTTTTAAATCAATCAATATTAGTCCCCATATTGTTACGCCTACAACATGAAGCATAGTCTTTGTTCTACAGAATTTACATCACCAAAGCGAAGGATTTGTTTGAAGGTTAGATAACTATTCGAATGTTTGTGAAATACTCTACGTGATTGCATGTATTCTTCTATAAAAATTGATACCTTCGCTAAAAAAAATGTTGTTCGTAGAAGTTAATTATAGCAAACCTTGCTTGCTCCTACATTGATAATACATATAAACTTAGTCACTCATGAAATGTAATAATTGTAGGTTATCATCGTTGCATCTAAGTCATATTGGAAACTCAAGTTGTTGCATTTAGACTTAGTCCAATTTGATTTTCACAACTTCCATAATCGACTCATTTATAGAATGGTAAAACCTCAAGGTAACATTCTCAAGTTAAGTTTTAACTATGGCTAAACATTACAATTGGAGTCTAACTACACAGTAGTGAACAAATAGTAACACACATGACAATTAGTACAAAACTCACATGACTATTAGATAGTTTTCCTCAAAATAAATAATTATCCAATCCGACATGAAGGTGGTGCCACAGAATTGACTACATTGACGGAATAAAATGGCAGATTCAAGAGCATGTGGCTTGTGAGGAGGGCAAGATCCTACTGTTTACACACATTGCTCATGGGCGGGATTGCATTTCTGTGAGAGAGAGAGGAATAAACATAAACAAAGGAAAACATCATTTTTTTTTTAAAAAAATTACAAAATTAAAACTCTACCACACAATGGAAAAGAACAACACACCATCTTGAAGTTGGCAAGATGCCGCTTTTTGCACACTTTTAAAGGAAAAAACAGGAATGATGAGCCTTGACTGCTTCTGCAATAATAGTCATTTTCACACCAAGTTGGAACTCCCACCTTCACATCCTGCGGTCTGTAATGATCATGAGCTGGTGGATCGAAGAACAAACCGTCCAGATTGGGACTGACAAAACCACTCTCCTGATATTTTCCTCTTTTAATTATATATTCTCTGCAAATGCAAGCATTGTTTTGACTTAACCCCTAACTTTCCTGCAGGAGAAAAACTCAGCCAACTTTGATCATTATAATCTCACAAATGAGGAAGAATGAACGGTTCAAATTTGGTATGTGAGAAGAATGTTAAGTGAAATTTGAGATCTTACGGTTGAATATCTTAAATAATTCTTAGATTGAGATTTTTGGAGCTTAATCTAAAGGAAGGTCAAATTTTGTGACTTAGACCATTTTGCAACAAGGTAATTAGGGGTTAAGGATTATTAAATTTCAAGCAACCAATGAGTTTATTTCTTTCCACAATTGAGCTATTTATCCTTCCAAGAGTAGTAATTGAGCTTATGTAAAATTACAGGTTCAGTGGGATTCAGTGAGAATCTCTGGCATCATGAGGTTCAGTGATCAATCATGACTTTCTTTCCCTCCCTTGAAGGGCAGCTGACAAACTCAAAGCCTTGCATGAGGATTCTTTTATGACTTTTTTATTATTTACTATATCTCCATACAAATTGGAATGCAAAGATCCAACATGAAATAATATTTCTTTTAGAAAAAGAATAATAACATAGATTCGTAATGAAGTAATAAGTGAATCACTCACTTGGGAATCTAGCTCATATGGCCATACTAGGTGAGAAGGAACTTCTGGGTGAAAATGAGCATTCTTTCCTGAAAATCACCTTTTCTAGTAATTGGAGTGTCTAGTTTCAATTTCTACCCATAAATTCTTCTAAAGAAAAATGAGTAAAATTTGTCTCTAAAGTCAGTATTTGTAATCAACACAAGGACACAACAGTAGTTCACTACACAAAAATTATATTTAGTGTTGGATGACAAATAGTGTACTCACCTCCAACACTAGTAATCACATAGTGTTGGGGACCTTTGTTCCAATCGACACCTTTTGTTTTTTGTTTTTTGTTTTTTTTTTTTTTTTTTTGAATGTGATGGAGAAATGTGATGTTTCCACCTAGTAAATGAAAGACTTATTCCACCAAGCTAAGAAATGAAACCTTCTTGGTAGAAATACTTGGTGAAAATACGACACTTTTCCATTAATGTTCATTACCTCCTTTATTGAAATTTGGAAAATCTAGTGACCAAATCTATTGATGATGAAGTCCATGTGGTAGTAATCATGCCACCATGCATGGTATGGCCTCGAGTGATGTGATGATTACCAAGGCTAGAGCTAGGGGGTGAGGTGGTGTCCAGGTGGCCTTAACCACATGGTGATTCAGTGGTGTTCCCGTCATTGTGGAGCCAATCTCACATGAGCACCATCTTTCTTTTCTGTTTTTTTTGCCACACAAAGGCTGAGCACCATCTTTCTTTTCACTAAGAGCACCCGCACCCATACTCTGCCCGGGGTCTGACACACGCAATAAGTGGATGAGAAATGCTGAAATGCCTCTGTGCTCTCTACTTTGGTGCGTCAAGAAATGGCCCTCCAAATCTATGTTTAGTTGACTAAATCTGACATTCTACTTGCAATTAGTGCAACCACACTTTTGGTGCTTGAGGGGCCTTTAAGGGGATCACTATAAATTGTTGCTACGAGCATTCTTTCGGGGGCCACGGAGGGGAAGGGGTAAAGAGCCTCCTAAATTTTTGATGTATAGGCTTAAAATGCCATGGGTATACTCTGTTGTAATTTGAGGCCGCATGCACCATTTTTGAATTCAAAATTACCAAAAACGGTCATTGGGGGTCCAAATCGAAAATTCTAGGGATTTTGAAGAAAAAACCTCATTGGCCGATGGGCCTCTGAGAAACGCTGGTAGCACTAGTTCCAGGGTGCTCCTTTAAGGGTGGGGGAGTGTGATTTCAAAGGCTCTTGAAATATAGATGAAAATTTATAGGGAGTCACCTTTACTGAGTATGGGTGGAGATGCTCTAAGACATGCGATTGTATGGCTGTTTTGACACATTCCAGTGCCACCAGCAGGTCAATTATTATCAGAGTCAGCTCATGTGAATTTGCAGAGGCAGGGAAATTGCAGTGGCAGCAACAGAATCAAAAGAATGGTTGGGAAACTATACAGGCCATGGTATTGTATGGTAGGCCGTACTGTACAGAGGCCGGTGACAGTCTTCTGCTCTCTGCAACGCTGTTCTCATTTGGCACTGCCCGGCCATGCATTTGATCGAGTTTTGGCCTTTGCTTGGACCACATGGAATATTCATTGAACTGGTGAATGCTTGCACGGGCTGGCAGATGGTAAAACGAGCAGGGATATTATATGTTGGCTTCGTATCTCTTTTGGAAGCTTTTTGAAGTTAGAAGATGTTTTATTCATGTTTATTTTCTTTTCTTTTTTCCCTTATTCGTTTTTTTGGGATACAATGGGTGGACCCAACAAAGACTATCTGTTCATTTCTTGCTATGGGTGATGTACGATGATCATTGAAGTCAAACATACAACATGTTCTATACAATTAAATGTGTGTGTGGAAAAGATATTTAGGTCATGCACTACGTAGATGTCATGTTACCATTATCTCTAATCCCACTTCCAGTCATGTCAAAATTAGGTACTTGAGGACTCAAGTCTTGATTCTAACATGTTTTATTATACGTCTCTTTGATAGACTAAAGTCCTTATTTGTTGTAATTATGGTCAATTTCGGACAGTTGCAGTGTTGTAGTCGTTGATTTGTAAAAATCAAATTTTGTCAGTTGTTTACCAGAAAGAAACAAAAATTACATTCTTCTTGACTTGTCTATGCAAGAGTCACCCTGAGAGACGGGTTCTTCTACCCCTCTTTGCAGGGATGCCACTGGAGAGGTCAATATCCAAACAGCTGAAACAAAAAATCCCCTCACTGTACTGATTGCCGGAGGTCTTTCTTGGGGCAATAAATCAACCCTGTGATCGAGCAGGTAATTCCCGAAATTCATCCTGAGGGCGGTCTGTAGTAAAATTTTCCAGAATGTGTCCAAAGGTAGCAACCATACACTTGAGTACAGTACAGTACAAGGATGTGGTCTGCCCAAGAATAGTATGGCAATGAGACCACCACAGATTCCCGTCACTCTGAGAACATTCAAAGCTAACGAGGTACCATGTTCCCTTTTTTTTTCATTAGCAATTGAATATTTCAATTTGTCTCCAAAAAAAAAAAAAAAAAAAAAAAAAAAAAACAAGGCAAATTTTAGTGTAACTAAATTGGGGTGGGTGGAATGATTGAATATCATCTATTCTGTTAGAACTCCCAGCAGACCAGATGCTTGATATCTGTCTGGTCGGTTCTTGTCATTCCTACATTCATCATCCCCAGGGCGCACTTTGCTACAGTCTATGTGGGGTAGTATGTACGGGCAAATGGATCAAGCGGGCCCGAGGGGGTCCGCTGGTGGGGGGAGGGAAGGGAGGGGGTAAATGGATCAAGCGGGCCGAGGGGGTCCGGGAGGGGAGAGTGCGTTTCACTTGGCTACGGAATTTCCACCGAGAAAAGGGAGTGATGATTGCTTGCTTGCAAGCCTCCAAGTGAATAGAAGTGCGGTAAGGTAGCTCATGTTTTGACCGTGCTGGAGCTTATGGCTCCATCAGTCCATGTGCCACCAGCCACTCACTTCCTTGCAATAAGCCTGCCCTGCCATGGAAGAAGATACTCCAGAGAGGCTTGTGTCCTTTCATCATCTTTTTTTTTTTTTTTTTTTTTTTTTAAAAAGATTCAGTTCCTGGCCACTTAATTACAGGCCTCTCAACCCTGGCCCTGTTGCAGCTTGTACATGTGTACGTGCACCACCACCCACTTCATTCCGTTCAGTATTTGTGAAGGCCTTGCCAACTTGCACTAGCAATTTACTACTAGTAACTAGAAAATTCCATTAGTGACAGCGCAATAGTTTTTAGAGCAACTCTTATGGGCAACTTAGACGGTCATGCCAACTGGTTAACCCCTAAAGGTTCTTGATGCAAAATTGTAAAAATGGACATTCTCTTACTTCAGGCCTAAAAACTCTCAATCTAAGAATTACTTGGAAGATCCAACCGTAGGATCTTGAAGTTAACTTAACCTTCCACTCACTTGCCAAAATTGAACCGTCGATTCTTCTTCATTTGTGAGATTATAATGGTCAAAGTTGGCTGACTTTGGACTCCAAAAAGCAGTTTTCGCTTTCCTGGACCTTTAGGGGTTAAATACTCACATCAAAAACGTCCCTTAGATTGCCGTGTCACTCTACTCCATATACGATTAATGCCTGATACACATTTTTGTACATTCTTGCATTTTCTCATAGATGAGTTAACACCTAAAGCTTTTTGTGTTTTTGGGAGCTCAAGAACTCAAAATTGCATTCTTCTGCAACTATGTACATGAAGGAGTATAATTCTTTTCCTATTCTTCTTTAGGTACTTTCAAGTGTAGGATCCTGAAGCTTGCTACGATTGGTACTCTTAAGTATCATCCGTTGAATTTTTGCCGTTAGAGAGATCATAACATTAAAAACTTATGCAATTTATTTTTGAGGCATAATTTTAAAAATATACTCTACTTTGTGTAAAAGAAGACTTGATGATTGTCACCTCAAACATTTTGCTCATATCATTTTCCATGTAGATAAGTAAGTTGAGAATGCCCATGCAAAACTTTGGAGAATTGTCATTATTTTTTGACCTTCATGCAAATTATTTTCCCACAGAAGGTATAAAAACAATGATATGGTAAAACTTGAAGAACGTTAAAAAGCTTTTGGTTCAAAGAATAAGTGAATAGTGAAAAGTTATTTTTATGAGTTTGTGAATTTAAAAAAAAAAAAACATACGTTGAAAAGATCCGAAGTATATAAGTTGAAAAGAAAAAGAAATGTAAAACTACTACAGAAAACTTTGAGGCTTGCTATTGTAAAATTTGAATGTTGCCCTTGTCAAATTGGTAAAAGTTTCAACTTGGATCTTTAAAGGTTTGAGAAGAAGTATAATTGTGAACATATTTCCAGATTTACAAAAAAAAAAAAAAAAAAAAAAAAAGGAAGAAAAAACACTAGATTTCTGGCTCTCCTATTTGGGATTGAAAAAAATAAAAACAAAAAATAAAAAATAAAAAAAACATAAAAAAGTAAAAAAGTAAATAAAAAATAAATTCAAATCTGCATTAAAATGTCTAAACTCAAATTTGATTTTGAAAATTTTCTCACATACACTTTTTAGGGGCACTTCACACTATGGCCGAAGGTCGAGAGGCCGTCGATTTCAGCCAATGAAATTACAGGAAACCCTAGTTTCAGCCTCTCTAGCCTTCACATTAGAAGCCAGAGTCCACCGGCCGTCACTCTCCAAATGGCCTACGTGGCAGCACTTTTTGACCAAGGCGACGGCCCCGCGATGTTTGTTTAGGTCCTGCATTTTGCAAAACCCAAACTATGGTCGAGAGGCCGTCACATTTTTTTTATCAAAAATTCAAAAACTAACAAGATCTTGGCCATTAGATCAAAAGGATGCATTGGACAAGGAATAAAGTGATATGGGTTTGGACTTTGGGCTTGGCCTTTGGAGGCTTCATATTACGGCCGTCCAAGTTGAGAGGCCATGGGAGTTAATGGCCAAGACTTTGGGCTTGGCCTTTGGAGGCTTCACACTTTGCCCGGCCAAAGGCTCCAATTACAATATTTTATTGGTTATTTTCAGTAAATTCCTTTGAACTCTCAACAAAGTTTGGGCTCTCAATGCCACAGCCTCTCGATTTGGACGGCCATAGTGTAAAGCGCCCCTTAGAGCCTATCCCCATGCTTGAACCGACCCGTATTTATTTGAAGGTGAGGGTGGCTTGCATGTAATTTGGAGACACCCGACCCGTATTAATAAAAGCGGTTTGTTTTTTAGATGACGGGTCTACCAAGAAGGCTTGGCAAGCCCTCTTGATAATACGGGTGACCCTCATTCTTATCTTGGATTATTCTTCCCTCAATTTAGGATGTTTTTTGGAATTCCTTTGTTTGAGGAGCTTACAATAGTTGTTTTTTGTCATTTATCTAAATCGAATGGAGGATTATCACGGCACGGTCCTCACATGAGGACAACCCATCATTTCTCCTCCCTAATTTCAAATGAAGGTTTGCTACAGGACGAACCTTGAAATATGACGGCTCGGTTCAAGCATGGAGACTCGCCCTTAGTATAGGGAACACCCACACTAAATTACAGGCCAGAATACTAAAGTTAGACCCTTCATCTAGGCTACCCAAAATAGCACAAATCCATCAACCAAAAACCATTTCCGCTTCTGAGTTTTAGGGGTCAAAGATGTCCCCAAATAAGTTGAGAGAGGTGTCAAGCTAATAAAACGAAACACACAAAAACAAAAATAATTTACTAAAGATTCGGTAAGAGCTCCATACCAAATTTGAAAGCAAATGTAACTCAAAGCACGAAAACAGGGCGGTGCTTTTATAGTGAGAATCAGACAGCTACAGAAGAATCACACAGCATGTCTTTCACGGACAACAAGGAATGTGGACGCGGGCGGCATGGGATCTTCACTTTCAGCCCCTCCAACAGCCCCGCTGAGGTGCCGCGATGCTCTCTTGACTCAGTATCACCATGTTCCTGCACTCCGCTCCATGCACTTCCCCATGCACGCAAATAAACTATCATTCACAGCCCATGCACTCTAATGCAACCTCCATGCACTCCATAGCCTAATCTCCACCACTGCTGCAGTTTAGCCACAATCTCCAAAAAGCAACATCAACATGAGCAGAAAGTAGCTAGAGTGGCCAAGCGATAGTGTCCCAGGCTCACAACAGTGTGGACAACAAGTGCAGATTTGAGCCAAAAGGACAGAGGTTTGCAGCAACTAGTGCAAGTGAGCAGATGCTCGAGGAAAATCGATGAGTTCTTTCGGAATGTTGAGGACATTCTTACTAGTGAACATCATCCTGGAGCAGAGAGACAAGGAATATATTCTTCACTTCGACATTCCTGAGAGACCTTCTACTACTGTACAGGTATAATTGCGCTTTTGTGTGTGTAGATGCTGACCCACAATTCCTGGAGATTAATTATTGACTAGCATCTTGCAAACTTAGATTACCAGTGCTGTTTTTGAACAATATTTTATGTGCCCGTTTGTAAGTTGCTTGAAAGAGACTCAATGTAACTTCTGAGTCTGATTGCTCGTGATTCTTCTTCCGTAGTTCAAAAGAAAGAAAAGGGAAAGACCAAAGTTGAAGTCCTGGAGGAATATGTATCTAAGATAAAGTACGGGAGGCTTTACATGGAAAGTTAAGCTGAGCATGGGGCCAAAGGAGGGCAGATATCCTCTCAATGTGATTGGTTCATTACTTGTAGTTCAAAAAATGGAAAAATCACATTTGGAGGATTTCTGCTCCATGTACGGCTTGATTCCCCATGTAAAGCGTCCCTAGTAGATCTCTTATCATGACAACCCTACTCATATATGTTTACCAAAGTTCCCCCAAAGCCTTCATAGTTCGAATTCCCTGCCAACTAAACCTTTTATTTTAATTACATCTCATCACATAAATGGGTTTTACTTTTCTCTCTAATCCTGCACTACTAGAAAAATGACTTGAGAACACCAAACACTACACCACATCTGACTATTTACACCCAAGGTGGGTGTGAAAACGTCACATTTACATATAATTGGGGTATACTCATGAGGTATACTCAAACTAATTTTTTACTAGTGCCCCAACATGCCCATCTATCGAAATTCATCTTTCAATCATGGTCACAAGATTACTCGAATATCTTCAAGTTTCGACAACGTAGTCTTGATCAAAAAAATTACGCACTCAAGAATTACTTTTCATACTTATAAACAATTACAAAGTACCAACAACAAAACACAACACAAACGTTATGTATATGGAAGAATTCTCACACAAGTACGGGAAAAAATTCCTTGTACTCGAGTAACTATACACGCGTAACCGTGGTTATTTCAGCGGATGAAGAATCTCGGAACGAACAGAGACAGTGGGATATGCGACATGAAAAGTTCACATACTGCACAGATTTGGCTGGTACGTTAGATACTACTTTTCAATTTAAAAAATAGCTTAAAACTGCAATGAATGAATGCACATATTTGGAAATTGAATCTTTTAAGGGGGTTTCCATTTGGTCCCACAGATGGGGGTGGGGTACTTTTGGCTCCTTTTGGCCCCTTTTGGGTGGATGCTGTTCCCAGTGGGTGGAATATTGAAGAGTGGCATGTAGTGCTGCTGTCATGGTATCATGCTAATGTCCAGTAGCGGGGCCTCTTATACCTTTGATTGGCAGATATTTTACAAACACACGACCACCACTCCTTTTACCCGTTTTCATGTAAGGAGGGCAACGCACCGGTTTACTACGTCAAGTGCTCGTAACAATATTTTTTAACGATTTTGGAGCGTTTCACTAGTTTGACGCTTTTTGCTGCACCAGTCGGCTCAACAAGCACATGCACAATCAATTTTACGGTCCATGCATTTCATTGTATTAGCATGTCGTCAACACGCTCGGACTCGTACAATATGTCCACCTCGGCCGTTTTGTACAATATCCAAAATTGGAGCATGTGACACGAGTTCTCTTGTGGGCTTTTTGAACTTGAACTCGTATTCAACATAAATAAAAAATAAATAAGAACACCAAACCCTTGTAGGCCTGATATGAATAAAATGCCCATTGATGATATGCCCAGGGGACATAACAACAATGACGTAGGACTACTAACCACTCTCAGGGTGGACACAAGTAGTGACCAGTAGCCATTAAACTAGTAGCTACATATTTTGTTATATGACTTATGGTTTGTTTGCTCGTATTCAACATTCATGACCTTGTTGTCGGAAATTGAGGTTCACGTACCGTGCTTGGAGTATTTTTCACAAGCTTGACGTAAATAATAATACACTCGAACCTCCTTACTTCACATTTCATGTTTGAAATGTATTTTGAGAATAAGGGTTAAGGTGGGCATCTCTCTCCGTCCAAGACGGTATGACAATAAGGGGGTTAGAGTGTAATGTATGAAAATTAAAATGAAACATAGAAATACCATGAACCTTGACAACGTAAGATTTGCATGGAAGTAGTTGGTGAAAATGCTTTAGGTATTTTTTAGAGGAGGAAATATAGTTTAGGTTGGAGCAAAGTGGTCTTATAATTTTGTGTTCAATAGTTTCTAAACAAACACCGTATGACCAAAACTTTGAATCATGACTATAATTTAAACCTCTATGCTAAGCAACACAGTCTCTTGTTGTCCTCACTACTAGAAAAATTGTTTATAATGACTTGTCCCTAATGACTCGAAAAGTTGTAGACCAAGTGTAAAATACACTTTTATGACTATTTTACATATTTTGGAGCGATTTCGGACAAATTGTGATCAATACTTCTTTACATGTGTATTAAATAATCTTGATGTAAGTATATGCATTATGGACAACTAGAGCCTATTTTCCATTAAACTTATGCTCACCTGACGAATTTAGCTGCGCATTCGCTCTTGCAAAATGGAGAGTGCTCGTGGAACTCGGAAACCTCACTTTCGTTAAAGTGGCTATTCCATGTGCCATTTTGCCACACGAGATCACAATTTTTTGTAATATCACTTCTTTATAAACGTTATCACTCATTTTCCATTATATCATTTTTCAACTTCTGTTATACCACATGGTTTTAACCCTTAAACGTCAAGCCCCTCTGAAAATACACTGAAACCAAGCCCGAGGGGTATGCTATGACGTTTAAGGGTTAAACCGCAGTTGAGGTGTGCCATTTTAACAAAATTCAGGTTTAAGGCTCCACCCTTGTTCACATGCATTTTGCCTTGTTCACATGATTCTATACACATAACGTGTTCATGAATAATTTGGTAAGTGCGGAGTGTATTTCAATATAGCCCACCTTATTATACGATTCAGTGAAATGAAAGAGGAAAATCATCTACTTAAATTCTCATAAACCTTTCTCGAATTAATTTCTTTTGCGACAAAAAACTTGAAAAGCGGATTGAATCTCTAGATAATCTGCTGCAACAACAATGAAGTGCATGTATGGCATGTTTGGTGCTGCCATGGATGAAAGAGAAGCTTGCCATAGGCATGCAAAATATGACAAACAGTATCGGCATGGATTCTTTTAGTTCAATAAGCTTGGATTCCTTCACATGTTCGTACACGCGTATGAGTGTGTGGTGTGCGCAACGCTCCTTTGTGAGCAACAAGGCTCATTTGTAAGGTGATTGAGAATCCCATCCAGTTGGGCTCCACCTTATTGGTTGCATGCTAGTTCGTATGCCCGCGTGGCAAAAAGCTGTGGCCACCTTAGTATGACATGGCAAGCATGGTTCGCAACTTCACACTTTCCTGGCTGCCCTCTCAATCCAGGCAAGAGAATCATTTTAAGTCGCAATTGCAATTTTAATCCTGCAAATGATAATAATATTTTGCATTTCTGTTTCAGCCTGACAAGAAGTTTGATTATTGGCACCACACTGAACGAGTTTTGTGTTGCCGCTTCCCACCCATTAAAGATCAATTTCTGGTTGTTTCAACATCCTACTTGTGAATTCGGAAACGTAACAAGGTTTCAGGTGCTCTTTTGAACATAAAGTGCGGGCACAAGCATGTCTACATAGAAACTTCATTTGACACACTTGTGTAAGCACTTCATGACGGCTCACTTCTTGCTTGAGATGAAGATATTTTGTCAAATCCATTCGGCACTTGGAAATCAGATAGCCATGTTGAGAGAAACGTTTGCTCATGGAGGTTTTCCTTGTGCCATGATGCAACTCAGGCTGAGGATGACTGCAATGAAGAGGTGCAATGTACTTAATCTTTCAATTCACAGCAAGTTCAAGGCAAGCAGCCAGCAACAATTGTGATGATTTGCATAAACAGAATGTAGCCCTGACATGGAACGTACTCATGAGCAGTATCAAATCCTTCTGTAATTTTTTTTGGCACTTGCCCAGAACCCAAAGCATACCGTCTGAGTCTTTACAGCATGGACCCTATGAACCTGATAAAATTAGTGATTTCCTAGTGATACTCTCATACTCCCAACTTCTGGCACAGATTTCTCCAAAGTGGGTCACTATTCCAAATATGGGTACACCTCAACTTCATCAAATGAGATGTGGGACAGGTCAGTGACCCACATTGGTCAATTTTTCACATGAGTAGGCAACTGTAGGGTAAGCAAGGACAGACAACTCGTTTTGATATGGTCTTGTGTATATCATGCATGGTAACATATCCAGCAACATCCCAGCAATATCAGAAGGTGCGTATGAAAGGAGAGCAACTGTAGAGTAAGCAAGGGCAAGGAGCTTCTATTGATATAATCTAACAACCCAGCGATATCAAAAGGTGTGTATGGAAGTCTCATTTGGACCCTACAAAAAGGTCGTGAAATTGACAGTACGTAACTAAGCTTGGAAACTGAGAAGTGAAGATGAAGTCACTTTCGAAGGGTCCACATAATAGCGATATGTTACCTATATCAAAGAAAGATCTGGCTTTACATACAAACAGCTGCACAGGTGACCCATCTAATACCCAAGTACCAAAGCATTCGTCGTCACAACTTGTCTTTTTCAATCAGAATTGCGTGATGATATTTCGAAGAAGAGTAAACGCACCGAAGGCCAAAAATTGAGCATCTTTCCTCCCTTCTACAATCTCTCCTCACTCATCCATATTATATATTGGGCTTCACATTTTGATCCCCTAAATAGTGACACTATCACATCAACAGCAGGACTCAACAACGAAGACCAGATTTGGCAATATGCCTTCTTACAAATGATAACAGCATGACGTGAAATGAGGTACTTGTCAACGGTATAGCAATAAGATTCTTGCGCAAGACTATATAGTGATTGCGCACAGGAATTGGATTGCCCACTTTCCACGAAAAATGATAATACCATGAGAAATTATGAGAAAGTAAGCGCTGAATTGACAAGCAAAATTTTCTGCAAGTTTAATTTGCTCTGCTTCTGTAACCACATCATTGGTAGCAACCTGGTCGATACTGGCTACCTGTAACCCTAAATTGAGCCGACAACAGGCAAGAAGTGTGGGTGTTGAATCAGGCTCAATAGAAGAAACCAAGAACCTTGCCTCCTACATTCTTCCTTCTGGCCTCGTCGTGGTCCATGATTCCAGCTGAGGTAGTCAACACAATGTATCCGAACTGCAAAAAACTCCAGATCATCAGCACACTTACAACCTCCTGAAAACTCCACATGTGACTCACTAATCCTCCAACATAGCTCGTCATTCATGTATACTACAACTACAGCACCTTGAAAAATCATGAACGAAAATAATCCGCAGTAGGAACTGGTAACATACGAGGTTGTTTCACCGCCATGATTTGGATTACCCCCGGGTACAGAGTCCGGAGGTTGACAACATGGAAAGGTAGGAGCCCTTTGACCTAATTGAATGATCGAAAAGCTTAAAATTTTCGCTTACAATCTTGAGTCCGACAGACATACCTGACGAGATGGAAGAAGACGAGCAGTCCAAGCTTCGAGTTCACCAACACCGACATTGTATCGGGGACTGATGACACCACACTTGTTCAATCTGCCGTTGAGCTCCACTACGATTTTCCCTGACCTGTGGTCGTCGACCAATTCATATTCTCCAATGTAACCTTCAAACAGCAAGACCAGTATTCAACCATGGGTCAGGCCTCCCGTGATTTCCCCTACCTTCCTAAAGTGAGATCCTACCCAAAAAGACAGGATAGAAAAGAGATCCCGTACATTACAGTATAATGTGTCAGAACGAACTCATCAGAACCAAGTACAATTAAGTCCATCATGATCAAAACATCATTTGCGGCGATAGAAAACTGTAACTACAAAATTTCAAAGCAACAGACTTGAATCGAGTTCCTAGTACTAAACCCGGAACGAAACCCTAAATGTCGAGATGGTGTAGAATGAAGGGAAAAGGAAGGGAAGTGGAGGGAGAGGGTTGATGGGTAATGAGGAGTGAGAGATGAGTGCTGACCATGCTTCTGCATGACGGAGAGGAACTTGATGACGACCTTGGAGGAGGGGCGGATCAGCACCTGCCGCTTGCCGCGCTTCTCGGCGTTGAACATGTTCTTGAGAGCATCGTTTAAAACGCTGATGCGCACCATTGCTGCAAGCAACAGCAACAAGGGAGCACGACGATGCGGCAACAGCAACGCAGGCCTGGAGCGCGAGAGCAAAAGAGAAAACCCTAATGCTGCTTCCTGGCCTTCATCGCATGAGCTCCAAACCCTAATAAGAAGCTTCCTCGGAGCTTCTAATCAAGAATATCTGTTATCTGCTCTAACATGGTAAACTCCTTAACTTTTACTTGTTAGCTTTTGTTGCTCAAATTTCACTAACTGTGTTTATCTTTTTATCTTTTTTTTGAGTCGCCAAAAACAATAATGCACTACAAACTTCGTGGGATTTAAAGTGAATTAGGATATTCATGGTTGTTTGTTTAGCCGGATGGAAAGCTCTTGCTAAAAGCTTTGCAACAATATATAATTCAATAATATTTGTTGCAGTATTCATTATCTTTTGGCGTTCAGCAAAACTTGAATGATTAGATATCCCCTAGAGCTCAATTGATGTCAATGAGAGATAAAATGAATGAAAACAAGTGTAGGAGACATAAATGCTTATGATTGTAGTGAACTGTATTATGAAGTTATTAAAAAAATAATTCACCGTTGATTTATCACATGGAGACCACAAAATACATTAATTTCTAAACTTTCCTGCCTATTTTTAGCCTTTTTTTTTATAAAAAAAGTGTTATAGATGAAAATGAAGGTATATTGATTAAATTATAATAGTTCAAACTTATAGTAGACTTGTTGTAAAGCATGTGGATCAAATTTTAAGTCATGAACTCTCAAAGATTGTGATATCGTATTAGTACTAAAACCAAACTATGAGATTTCATCATTTTCACTTTGGAGTGACAATCCTACCAACAAACAAATGGCAATCAAAATGTCACCAACTAGAAAGTTCTTTTCCTTCATCTAAATCAACAAACTTGTACTAAAAAAAAAAAAAAAAAAAAAAAAAAAAAAAATCATCAAAAGTTCATTGGCTCCTATAGAAGCCTTATAATGGTGAAAACGACAAATCAATTACAAAGGAAAAGCAGTCTATAACTACACCTCTTGCACTCAAACCTACACCTAATCCTCAAAACACTTTCAATCAAGATTCCTACCACTAAAACCACACTCTAATCGAAATTGGTTTCAAAAAATAAAGTCAAAATCCAACGATGGATGAAGGAGATGTAGCTCCTCCAAACTTCATTCATTTTCTCACTTTTTTTATTGTAGAACCATCATGGAAAATCCAATACTAAACTCTTTTGGATCAAAAAGCTTCCAAGTAGAAAGTTATAAGAATCCATCATGTAAAATCTTTCATGGAAGACTATTTTTTATTTCACGAAATCGGCTTGCAATGGTAAAACATGCTCAATGTTTGAAATCTCAAAACCAAAAGTTGTTGGCACTAAAATGCATGTCATTAATTCATACTTCATTGTATGGGTCTCGGATTTTCACAACACAAGCAGTACTTGATTTGGGATCCAATCCAAGTAATTTCGTCAAAACGGATTTTAGATGAAGAAGTTATGGCTCTTAAAAGTTTATGCAATTCATCCAAAATGTATTAAAACGACCCCAAGGACGTTTAAGGGTTAAGAGGCATGCAATTTATTAAAAATGATACATTCCAGTAGATAGATAGAATCTATGGTTCCTTTTTAAGGGTCCGGCGTGAATGAAGTGTCCGTTCTTAATGCTAATGACTCAATGCCCACCGGACAAGGAGAAATTGGAACAATACTACTTCTCCACTTGAAGGATTGACACTATAATTACACTAGTTTCTAGCTAGTTACTAAGGTGGAGGTACCCATACTCGACAAGTTAAGGCAATTGGCACAGTACCAGTAAGATTACAAGCTGAGAGAAATTTTTCAATGGAAGGGAAATAAGGTTCATGAAGAATGAGCATTTTTTGAATTTTTTTTTTTTTGCAAAATTGAAATTACTACAAATTTTTAAGGTGAAAAGTTGATCCAAATGGGTAACCAACATATAGCTTCACCAATAACCAATAACATGAAGAGCAATTCTGGAACACAATCTACTAATACCCTTGATAGGAGATCATTAATTTCAGCTAACATTACTCCCTGGTAATTGAAAATAACGGAACTAAAAATCACTAAGCAGTAACCTTCATGCGAGCAAGGAGTGGCTCATAGCCTGTGAAGAGAAAAGGAGATGACCAGGACCACATGGTCCGCATGCCGTGATGCACCCCTCCCCCCAATTCTGGCTTGCACCAACCCGACTTCCAGCCTGACCAGCCTGGTCGCGCTTTCCCTCTTACGGCACTTGAGCCCGTGCTTTCCCTCCACTTGAGCTCGAGCCCGCACTTTCCCTCCACTTGAGCTCGAGCCCGCGCTTTCCCTCCACCTGAGCCCGCGCTTTCCCTCCACCTGAGCCCGCGCTTTCCCTCCACCTGAGCCCGCGCTTTCCCTCCACCTGAGCCCGCGCTTTCCCTCCACTTGAGCCCGCGCTTTCCCTCCAACGGCACTCTTGCTTACTCTCGCGCCCCTTGCCCTGAGACTCCGCATTCTGGTACACGAAATGCAGCTTGGAAATTTTGCGCAGGCGTGGGCTGCAGAATTGGTTGTGATGGGTGGGTTGGCATCGTCAATATCATAGGGCCACCAAATTGGTTGTGCAGGAGGTGTGCGTTCATGAAGTAGTGTTGATGCATCTGGGGCGATGGTGGTGTGAAGCTCGCGAAGTGATTAGGGATTCCGCCGGGAGCAAAGGAGAAATCGTTGCGCTACGCCTCGGACGCTTCGCCGACCTCCTCGGCTCCTCCCTATTGCCCCCACCCATGTGCGCTTGCTCCGAGCTCCCTCCTTGCTGGCCCTCTGTTGTCGCCGATGCCCTTCCGCCTCGATGACGCGGGCGGACTCGCTCTGCAGCTAGCCTGGCCTTCTCTGCCGTTTTGACAGCTCGCGCCGCTGCGACCTGAGCAACGCGCTTAGTCCTCATGCGCAGCGCCAGTTCCTTCTCCGCGCTTCTTCGCTCTCGCACTGCAGCGACTTCTAAAACCCGCGCCTCCTTCTCCAGCGCCTTCCTACGCTTCGCGGCCTCTTTCTCCACACGTACCCTCTCATTCTCTTGTGCTGCTTATTCTTTTGCTTCTTGTTGTCTTTCAACTGCCGCTGCATACTCATCCGAGGTCAAGATCTTGACTGTGTGAAATCTAGGATGGGAACACGCCTTCGGGGATTTGCACGTGCAATAATGGTGGGCAGCGTCACAAACCAAGTGATGGACTCAGGCTCCCTCTCATCGAGCTCCAGCCTTGCCAATTCGTTGGCCACGTCTTCATCAGACTGATCCGGCGCTACGAATAAATGTGCCGCAGTGGAGTCGGGGACTTCACCGAATTTGGCCTCCATCGACATGGAGCTCCCAGTCTCTAAAGGTACGTCGAGATTCCCCATCTTATCCGGCTCTGGCTCTAGTTGCTCAGTAGGACTTTGACATCCTTCCATTTTGTCTCCTACTTCTGCAATGTTTGGCTCACAAAAAATTTCAGATGGTGTGAGGTGTCTATTCATGGCTGCAGGGTTGATGGGCCAAATACCTGTCCCGCGGAAGCCGCTCACAATGTTGCTGGAGGTGAACGCTTTTCGCAACCCTAGAGAAACCCACCGTGCTAGAGTAGTCTAATTACTTGCTGGTTGTGACATGTTTCGAGATGTCGAATAATCTCGATAGGCTCTGAAATATATAGCTTGAATGGCTTGAAGATACTAACATCAAGCGGTTGCATGGCGTGCGATGTGTGCGCAGTTAGCGTGAGAATGTCCAGCCCTGCCGGCCGCACGAGCCTCTCTGACGACATTGAGGGTCATGCGAGTTATGCCCGTCTAGAATTAAAAGGTGTTTGTGTTCCTGCGAAATATCGCCATGCATTTGCACACTCTTAATGAAGTGGGACAACCATGCACCGAACATGTACGTGGTCATCCAAGCCTGAGGTTGCATTGCCATCGTAGCCTCGGGCTGGCACCTTTCAATGTAATTCTGCCTGAACCTTATGCCCCTAAAAACGTAGAATGATGGAATTGCTAACCCCCCTGCGTTTATGCAAACTAGGACAGATAACCACTCTCTTTGATCCGGTACAATTGAATGGACATGACGTGCACCTCTACGAGCAATGACTACACCCCCACCATTGCGCCCCGCTTGCGCCTCCGACTCATCACACTTCCAGATTTGATCTGGACTGTAATTATGCAAGGTACATAGACTTTCCAAATTGTCATAGAAGCTTTTGACGTTAGCAGCACATATACCCCTTGCCCATGCGGTTTCTAAGCATGCACGCTACTCGTAACGTGAGCTCGGGGTGGCGGCGCTTCCACCAGAGCATCCAGCCCTGGCCTGAGATACCATTGGAAAGGGTGTCGGTCTGGACTTGGTTATGTCGTAGACTTTTGTTTTTAATGCAGTAGGTGTAAGGCCTAGTCCCAATTCGCACATCCGTATGCAGTAGTCGACTAACTGTTGCTACTCAAATGGACTTAAAACTGCAGCGGGTCCTCTCTTTCATGTCCTCATGATGCCATAACACCACTCTCGAAATGTGGAATAAGGTATGTAATACATATCAGATGCTTTTTTCATGTTCATACCTCCATGTACGCATGCCATTGCTTCTCTGAGTTGGTTGTTCGTACATGCTCCCTCACGTCGTGTGCCACCGCCGCTCCCACATCTTTGTCGTCCCTCACGAGCTCTACGGGATTGTGATGGCTGGGTAGGTGGGCTTTGCAGAACATGGCGAAAGGCCAAGGGCTGTGTAGGAGAGTCGGAGTCAAGGGCAGTGATGTCCTCAATGGACTGCCCCAGCGAATCTCTCACTGCCGATCTCCTTGACACTCTCGCCAACCTCCTCAGCGTTGCGCTACTTTCGCCTACCCCACTGGTGAACAAGTTTACGCCTCCCACGGTCCTGTAAAGGCCATGCAGTGTTTGACTCGAACCTGTCTGGCCAAGCTGCAGCGACCCCTCCCCGTGTATGAAAGCCTTCTGAGCCTCCCCGTGGTCTTTCTCCCGCTGAGTCTCCCCGTCCTTGCTGGCCCGCTGCGCCATTGGAGTCTCCACGCTACCTCTGCCGGCTTTGCATCACCATGTTCAGTTGGTTGTAGTCCATCATTTGGTTCCTTCTAGGCTTCCCCTCATCACTACTACCTCCATCACTACCCTCCATGTTCTGATCATCGTCCTCTACACCATCCCTGGAATGGATATCCTCATCTAACGAAGTTCCCTCATCGTGATTACTAAGTGCAACGGTACCATGCAGTTGAGGTGCCATGATATGCTAGTGAAGGCAAGACTTGTAACTATTGAAATTGCACAATAAAACTATGAGAATGTGAAGAAGAAGAAGTGTTTAGAATGATGTGTGGAAAGGTTGCCTCAAACTTGACTTCTTATTGCTTGTTGCTTGAGATCACATATTTTTAATTCTGACGAAGATGGAATGAGTAGCCGCTAATTTTGCACCAAATTTCAGTTAACATTCATTACCACAACGGAACATTCAATTTTTTGGAAGTTGTCATCAAGTGAATGCAAACCACAACACTACCACAGCCATCATGGCCACAACTCTTCTATTTCTGTTTTTTCAGAAACTGAATGCTAATCCCGGGTGCAGCCATTTCCGCACTGTTCAATTACACAGCGCTGTCAGTCAGTTTACCAATATTAAAAAAAAAATGTCCACATTGGGTCATGACATATGCAACATCCGGGAAGCCTACATGCTTGGCATAGGGGGCCTCTCGGGTAGGGGTACCTCCACCTTAGTGCCTTGAAGATAATTGACATACTATCTCTCCAAAGGGCTTTAAGGTACCCATACAACAAGGTGTAAGGACCCCAACGATAGTTGGGTGGACTATAGTGGTTAGCACCACGCCGACATGGGAAGTAGAAACCACGACCTTCTCAGTGGGGGCCATGAGCCTCAACCACCAAGCCATGGCATGTGGTGCCTTACTAATGCTTATATTATTATGAACCAAGGATATATTTGAGTAGATGCATTTGTAAGTAAGAAAATTTTATGTAAAACTTCATCGATATAAGAACTATCGTCTACTTTAATGATTTGGCATCATTGAAGTAACCTCTTAAGAGTTCCCTATAGGATTATTAAACATTCAATTTTCTAAGAATTAAAAATTGATATGGCGGTTGTGGGTTTGAACTCTGAGAGAAAATGGAGATTACTATTATAATAATGACAAATACGCCAAAGAATTGAAAATTCTCGTTGTATCAATTTGGAGCAAAATTTTATTTTTGTAGTTGCTTAGGTTGCTATACCTTATTCAAGACATTTTTAGAAAGTACAATGAATTCATTTTCAAATGCTATAATAAATGAGACATCAAGAACGCAATAAGAAACAACATCGATTACCTTATAGTCTCAAATTCCTAAACACTAGTAGCAACATCATTAGAAGGAAGGTGTAGGAAACATTCATGTTAAAAGTAGACATGCTTGCAACAAAACCTGTGTGACTTTAGGACAAATGCAAGATCAAATACAAACCTTGAGAACAACCAACATATTAGGCATAGATTAACATTTATGTAGTTGGTCATATTTTCAACTTATTATTCTTAGTCGCTCCGAACAATATGACTATGCTCATAGTCCTAAAACCTCAAATCTGTAGTAGAGTTGGTGAGGGTCGGCATGCTTTTGGCGTAGCTGACTGTTTCCACTAGTTGAAAATGGCAATAAAAAGTAACGAGCGTAATAATACTAAAATGCCTATTTCAATTGTGCTTCTAAAAACATCAAAGTAGATTATTAGCTTTTTCACTTTTCTTTTGACTTTTTTGGGTTCTAATAAAAATACCATAGACTACTAGATTAGTAAAGAATATTAAAAAAAGTGACAAATGTAGTAATTTATTTTGATGTCATTGGAAGCACAATTTAAAAGGGGACTTTGTGTAATTTCAGACAAGTCGTTACAAATGTTACATTTAGTGCCCTTTTCCACTAGTGTTTGACAAGTCTTTTTGAGCACGAGGTGGTGTAGTAACCAAGTGTAGCACCGGACAGCCGTTGTTAAGGTGACTAGAAACATTGCTATGAAAACAACAGACATGTTGAGAATTGTATTCCACCACTACGAAGACCGTTCTGTCATTGCTTCATTCAATGGCAACATTCGCCACCCAACTTTGATAAACGTCAACGGCCATAAGGGAGCGAGGATCGTCACGACCGCTATTATATAACAGCTAGCAAAAACTACATCGCGTATTTTGAAGTGATGCAATAGACACCCGAACAGTTTCACGATGTTGTTGGTGTTCTACACGCATACAAAAGAGCTACGAGGGATCACATCAAAGTCTGAAGCAGATTACAATTCATAGCTCTAAACTCTATTTGCACACACCATACAGCCATACATCGAGCGGGAAGCAGTGAATGGAACATGGTCAGGGTTGGCGTACCTGCAGAGAGTAAGTAATTTCTTGAGGATAAAATTGAGGAATTTTATTCCATAGAATTTTCATAAGAGGAAAAGGGCATTTTTTTATTGCGACTTCTGGGGACAAAGTAGGTGGCTTGGGGTTCAGGGTTCGGAAGGTGTGGCCGAGAGGCACCCAAACGCCACCTTCTCGCCTCTCTGCGCAAATTCACCACATCACCCATTTCCAGCACATAAATGGAGTTTGATTAGGTTTCAAGATAGCTATGGCGGGACGGTGAAGAGAAAGCAGCAACGTAATGGTTGAGATCGTCGAGGAGTAAGAAGAGGTGGCAGAGGCAAGCGATGGAGAGTCTGGTGCTAGGCTCCGGTGGAGCGGGCGGACGCCATGAGAACGAATCAAATGTGAGAACTAGCGCCAATCACAACTCTCACATGTCTTGTGATTTGTTTGGACCTAGCAACAACTTGAGTCCAAGAAACCTCAAAGTGAACTAAATTGGAGTATATAAACCTAAAGGTGATTGAAGGTTGAAGATGTGACTCAACCATGTGGACGGATGTTGTAGCCATGTGTCATGAAGGTGGAGAGACCTAAAGCTCGAGCAAGCTCTTCCCGTATGTCAAACTGATTTAGTGGAAGCCAGAACTTGCTCTCCAATGCACTACACCATTTGAATCCATCAAAGGCTCTAGCTATGTCATTGAACGATGGTGAGGCATAATTCTTACAGGAGGTCTTTAAATGCGCACAATAGCCACATTTTCTTTTAAGAGCTTCATCTCATTTTTGAATGGCAAGCTAGTCCAGCGTTGACGCGTTAAGCACCATAGTGTCACGATGTCAATTTCCTTGTAATTATATAATCATACACAATAAATTCTTTGTATACAATTATACACAATGGTGTTTGTAGGAAAAAGTTGAAGAGAGTTCGACTATTCAAACGATTGAGTAGTAAGAGAGTGACTTTCCCCCATCCAGGTTCGTGAGCTATAACTCGAGTAGGGTGGCTTCGAGAGTGAGGATCTAAGGCACCATAGCGAGTCTACGATCACTATAAGAAAACCATCAAATTTTGGATGTCTTAAATGAGACATCTAAAGTCGATTTGACGTCTTAAAAATGACTTTTAGACTAAAAGTTGAGTTAGTGTCTAAGAAGACATCAAGAAGACATTTGAAATATAGGAAGATGTCTTGGAAAATTTGACAAAATAAGGTAAACTTGGGAGGGTAAGAAGTGGGTCACATGGAGGACACATCAGCGCCATGTGGACGGCGACTGCTACATGACGATAAATTTCATCCTGATGTAGAGTTTTCCGTAGTCAATTAAATTGTGACGTGGCGGTGGCAGAATCCAATGTGGATCCGGGAAAATCTGACGTGGCACCAAGGAAAAGCTGACGTGGCATGTCACGTCGGCATAGTTTTGACTGCTTTTATATTGAAATAATGGTCATAAAAGACATTGAAAAACATCTAAGGATGTCTTACGAGACATATAAGGATGTCTAATGGGACCTTTTACAATGTCTTATGAGACATTTTACAATGTCTACAATGATGTGTTTAGTAGTTTAAGCACATCATCGGAGTCGTCCACTTAGACATTGTAGTGATTACTTTTCATATTCCACGATGTCTTAGAGGATGCTTTGTAGGACGTGTATAGGATGTTTTTTGTGGTCTTACAAAATGTTTTATAAAATGTCTTATATGAGGTTTTGAAGATGTTTGCGAAGATGTTTTGGAGGTGTTTTTTGTGATTTTTCACAAAATGTTTTATAGGATGTCTTCGAAGACAATGTCCCTCCACTATGTCTCTTTACTACCATCGCTTACTGTCTATACCTCTACGGTCATGTGCATGTCCTGCCGCTGCACATGTTCAATAAGTCAATATCGACTGCATTTAAACAAGGGGTTTGTAAAGGCAAAAAATTGTGATTTGGTTCCATTTAATTGCACTACCTAGGTTGATATAGTTTTCATCATGATTTCAAGATATCGACATATTTAGACATTATTGCGGACATCTGCTTAGACATTCAGGCAGACATCTTTGAAGACACCCTTGAAGACATCCTTGAAGACATCATTGAAAACAACGTCATAAACATCCATGCAAACATCTGTTCGCGGCCTCAGATCGTGTTTTGCCGCCTCTCTCAAGTTGTGAAAAAACAGCAACTCACTTACTTTCGCATACTTCTTCTATATTTGTGTGTTTTTTAAGCTTTCCTTACCACCGTACGGGGGCCCCGACTGCTCATGTTCCACCCTACAAAACATAGTTCAATCAACACAATTAGATATCCTTTTAGACATCTTCATAAACATGCTCTAAGACATCCCTGCAGACATCATCATAGACATCTGATGACATTTTCAGGTTATCCACCACAACTAATCAAGCTTCAAAGTTCTTTCCACAACAAAGCAAATATTGTAAGTGATAGAGTTTCTTCCATAACAAATCAAATACTACAAGTTATTCCTTACAAAAACTAAGGCACAAATGAGCTTTGTCCAACCTCTACTTCCACTTAAAAGTCTCTTGATCTAACTATGGCGGCGGCAACAAACTCTAACTACATGAAGAAGCAAACCCTAGCCTCTACACTCTAAACACTAACTCCTTCAAAAAATGAAGGCAAAAATGAGATTCGTGTAGCCTCTACTTCTACTTAAAAGTCTTATGACCTACCTATAGCAGCAACAGCAAACCCTAGCCGCCTTTGTTCATCCACTGAAGTTGATGAAAATCATCCCAATAACACAATGTCTTTTAAGATGTTTTATAAGACATCTATTTAAATGTCTACGAAGACACTGCATAGACATTGTATGACATGTACTCTCGTTTGACGTGAACTATTGTTACCATGTAGAGAAACAGCTGTAAATTATGAAATTAATAAAATATCCACGTATAATTTTACTCAAAAATATTCAAAAATTGCCGTATATATTTAAGTAAGTATATTTGCTAACTAAATCATTCTACTTATTAAATAATAATTGAATAATAATATTCTAATATTCTAATATTTAATAATAAATATTTTATTATTTTTTGATTTTATTAAGTTATTTTATTAATATTTATTATTAAAATATTCTCAAATATTCATATGATATATATTTAAAATTAAATTATAATATTTAAATATTACCATAAAAATTGGACAATGAAAAAATCCCAAATTACAAGATTAATTATATGAAATTTATATCATGAAATTCATATTTTGATATTTTAAATTGTACAAAATAAAATTATAACACACATATAACAAAAGAGTATTTAAAAAGATGAAGTTCCTTTTTTTGTTCTCCTGCAAACCACTGACCATTATTATGTTTTTTTTTTACAATTGGGCTACTTTTTACCCCCTTACTGGTAACTTTCAGAATTTTTTAGTTGGTAAAACCGGAATTTATTGCCAACGTGGCAGTTTCATATATAACGCGATGTCTTAATAGTCAACTTATAAAACATCCAAGTATCTTTGGATGTCTTCAAGTCATCTAGCACTCCTAGTTGAAGACATCTTCAAAACGACAAGATATCTTCTCATCTTACAAGACATTTTGCAAGACAGCAAGACATCTTAAAAGTAATCTTCCCAAATCTTAAGACGTTCAAAATTCGATGGTTTCCTTATAGTGGATTTTGTACCTAGGGCAACGACTTTTTTCATGGCCGCCGCTTTAAAAGCGGCGGTAAGCCCTTGCCTACAAAACATTACATAGTAACTTGGTAGATATCCAAATACCTAATCCTGGTTGTTAGGATTCTATCGGACAGCCGCAAGTTTGGGCCGCGTTTGCACATGAACAATTGGTATCACATTGTCTGCTTCACTACATGGGGCTTCCCTAAGCTTAGGAGCTTCAAAGGTATCACAATATATAATACTGTAAATGAAACACATTTCTCAATTTAAAGAAAGTGTAACGCACTTCAAGGACAGCTAGAAACTTACCAGCTCCAGAAGTGCAATACAAGGTTTCAAAATCGTGTATAGAAAGACATCCTCTACTGCTCACACAAGCTACATGTACACCCTGCAGCATGACGTTAGCCACATTTAATATTTAATAATGTAAAATAGCAATAAACTCTTTCGGCATTATTAGATACGGAAGTCTACTATTATCATTTCAGAACAATTTGAGAAGTAGACTTATACTAATGCATATGACTGGTACTAGAAAACATATCGGCGCGGGCTTCAATTTAACAGCGAGATATTCCTATTTGATGAAGGAAAGGTACAAAGATGCTTGGTAAAAATGCCAGTGCTTCTTACTTCTATATCGAAGTCAATGCATGTCACAGGCGTTGCTCTGCCAGTGTGAACAAACATCGAGACACTTATGACAAGAACTAGGTAACATCAACTTCTTCGAACACTCAATCCCAAGCTCAAATGGGATCCATCTTGAGCAGGATCAGGGAAGCTTACGTCCTCAGACACAACATCTTTTTAATGGAAGCCATATCGAACAGAATCATGCACAATTTAATGACTTTAGACGTTATATATAAATATGCAGAACTCAAAATCGTAGTAATGCCGAATGGTACTATCTTGTCACCTTGTGTTAAAAATTGTCGTGGAAGCTGTGATTCCTGCTAGCTGCAGTGAATCTCATCATTCCTATAAGCAGAAATAACAAATATGCAAATACTCACATCTCAACACAATTTTACGTGAACATGAACCGCAAAGCAATAATCTTGAGGTTTAGAGTTGTGCCGTTTTAGTGGAGAAGACTTACAGTTTTAGTGGAGAACACCACGGCTGCGATTTGATTGAGGAAAGCATCCTATCTATGAACAATCACACAAATAGCAATGGTCAGATTGCGGAAATTAGCATAGACTCATAGGGAGCATCAAGCACGCTAACCGATGCGACGCCACCAGACAACCTCCCCAATAAGGTGACCCTCGGCGTTCAAACAAGTATAAGTTATTCGGAAGTGACACATGCCTCGGAATATGATAACAACATGACATTTAAAAGGGAATGTTTATAAGCTGCTCGTAATCTTCCATCTACATAATAAGAAATTGGGTCCCAACTTTGCCTGCAAACAACAAGTAGATTCACTCGGAAATTGTCATTGATAAGCATCGACCAAATAAAGCTTATCTTCAAACCAGATATTATTAATCTGATCATGAATGTTTTCCTTAATCATTGATTTTATACTTTCTTCTATATCAAATTTGCATGAAGGTTTGAAAAGCGTAATGAGTCTCTAAAATTTTGCACGGTCATTCTCAACTTAGTTATCTACATGGAAAAAAATATGTGCAAATCGTTTAATAATCATTAAGATTCCATTTGCATAAACTATGAGAATAGAGACTAGAGACTATGAGACTAGTAGACTATGAGTCTATGACTCCCATATAATGCTTCAAGAAAAAAAATAAAAAACTCTATCAACTTTTAACGTTGTCATCTCTCAAACGGTGAAGATCTAATAGTTGAAACTTTGCACGGTAACCAGTAGTAAATGGCACTGAAAGTGACATTTTTAATAACTTGTCTCTAATGATGCAAAGTCTTCGTTTCAATTGTGCTTCAAATGACATTAAAATTAGTTGTTATATTTTTCAATTTCCTTAAATGTCTTTACCTAGTCTAGTAGGCTATAATATGTTGATCACAACCATAAAAAATTCATGAAAAAGTGACAAATATATATTTAAATTTTTAGTCCTTAGAAGCACAATTAAAGCACTATGAGTCGTTACGGACGTCACTTTCAATGCCATTTTCTATTAATTGTAGTACCAATGATAGCAAGGTTGTAGATCGTGCGGTTGAAATCACTAAAAAGTTCATTAAAAATGATACAGTCTAGCAGATAGATAGAAACCCCGGTCCCTTTTTAAGGAGTTGGGGTGAATGAAGTGTCCATTCGTAATGCTAATATCCAGATGGCCACCGGACAAGGGATAATTAAAACAATACTACTTCCCCCCTCTCAAGGGTGGACTTTATAACTACGCTAGTTTCTAGCTACTTACTAGTGCCTTGAAGATAGTATCCTTCCAAAGGGTTTTGAGGTACCGATACAACAAGGTCCAAGGACCCCCACGGTAGTTAAGTGGACTACAGTGGTGAGCACCATGCCGGCATTAGGAATAAAACCCACGACCTCCTCATTGGGGGCCACCATCCCTAACCACCAAGCCAAGGCTTGTGGTGCCTTACATTCCAGCATATGTACATAGTGGTAATAAAAGTATTTTTTGAGTTTTTGAGCTCGCATAAACACAAGAAGCTTTAGGGGTTAGATGTCCACGATAAACTAAGAATTCTCACAAGAGGTTCTTGACCTCTAATTTCCAAACATACAAATCAGCATAATTGACTACGAAAGCTGCGATATAAGACTAAAGACTTGATTCACAAATCCAGAGACCCAACTTGCAATTGCCATGTACTAGTAAGAGCTCCATATGTGCCAGTTCTTCCAAGAGGTTCGTACTCAAGGGCAGTGGTGATAGTTCATAGCGAGGAGGACATGTAGGGATTGCATTGACAATGAATGCAAGATCATGCACTTGAGGACTCATGTGATTGCCATTTGTAGCTTTCTGCAAGTGCAATATCTCATGCTCGATATGGTATGTCATGATGCAAAGATCAATCTGACCCTTGGAAGTGGGAGCACATTAATTGATGAATGGTGAAACCGATGTTGCAATCAAATGTGTCAATTGAAAGTTGGAGACTTCAGTGCTCTAGTTACAAAACCCATGGATAACTTGGAAAAGAGAGAAAAAAAAAACAAAGAGTGCCTTAACCCCTAACTTTCCTTCAATCCCGAAACGGGTTTTGGAGGTTCCCACATGAGAAAATCTCAACCAACTTTGACCATTATAATCTCAAAAACAAGGAAGAATGAACGGTTCAAATTTGGTATGTGAAAAGAATGTCAAGTGAACTTTGAGATCTTACGGATAATTCTTAGATTGAGATTATTTGAGCTTAATCTAAAGGAAGGTCAAATTTTGTGACTTAGACCGTTTTGAAATTTAGGGGTCATAGATACTTGAGCAACATATCAACCTGTCATCCTCATTTTTGCAAGAATGCAGTAATTATGAATGGAAATTTTTTATTTGTTTTTGCTACTTCACAATAATTCTTGATGAGTGTGAACCAATTTGATGAAGTGTGTGATCACTAAAGTGTTGATCAAATGAGTGCCTGTGGATCTGGAAACTTAAAACATATAAGGACAGATCATTAGGGTACTAGTACATCCTTGATGCAGGAGGCCTTCATTCGACATGTACTTGAATTTCTCTGAAGGATTTATTAATCAATTGTCTTAGGGGTCAAGTTTAGGTTGAAATTAACTAATACATTTGTATAGTACATGCAGCCATAGCAATTTGACAGAGCCCTGTTTTTACAGTACGAAAGCCTGTCATGTGACCATTAGTTGAGTGTACATTTGCAACACGGGTCTTGTTCACCTGCAGGTGAAAGAATGCAAAGCTTCCACTTCACAGCAGTGGCCCATGTGATCACCTTGGTTGGGGCGCTCACAGACAGTAAATTCACATTCTAAAATCCCACTTTTATGCTAAAAAAGCTGAAAGCATGCAATAGTTCACTTACTCGCAATCATCTCAAAGCAGACACATGCACATGAATACTAAATTCAAAATTCTCTACCATCTTAAGCTCCGTAAACGATACATAAATAGAGTAGAACAGGTGAAAATTAACTCAAACTCAGACTCACAGTGTCTCCAATTTTGACATCCTCAAGTCATAATAGGTCCAAAGTAATCACCTAATTGCTGGAAGCACATCATCGTAACACATCATTCACAGTTAAATTTCTCATCACCACATGCAACACAGCATCTGAAAAATGCTCTACTTTAGTATTTTAGTTGGGCTTCAAAAGCTGCAAGCATGTCATCGAATCCAAATGAATTTTATCAATCCCAACGTAGTTGTTGTTTTGTGCAGCAAGTCAACATGGTGTCTGAGAAGGCATTGGGATGAGAGACAAAGCCAAAAGAAATTGAGAAGGAGACAGGAAAGAGAGGCTCTTGGGAATGGAGATGGTGGTTGATGTGAGCAGCGCGTGCACTCGCACAACTGTAGTAAGTTAGCAGCGTGATGCACAACAAGCAACAGTTAAGGAGTGGTCATCGTCATCGTCGTAGCAGCGATGGCGATAGCACAGCTATCACCATCACCCAGCTAGCTAGCTGTGTCCAGCCCCCTCTCTTAACTTCCTCCTCCCCGTCTTGTTGCTCCACTTCTACGCATACAAATCGTGCCCATCCCATTCGCTCCAATCGCAAGTGAAGCTCTTGTCAATCCACCGTCGCTCTGTGTAGTCTAGCACCAATATCTGCATCTTCCGCAATCAGTGATACGTACTCTGAGAGCGTCATCATGGGGAGGTGCGAGTAGTTGGGACAGTGAACTTGTGCGTGTGGAGGTAATGGAGTTGTAGATCATGCCTGGGATGGGCTGCATTGGATCATAGCTAGCTGGGTGTCAGAATGGGGTTGCACGAGATGTGGGTTGCCGTGGCCCTGCTTTGCTGCTGGTTTGGAGCGGGGATTGAAGCGCAGGGTGATGTGAGGTCGAAGCTGAGCACGCAATTCTACGATCGGACTTGTCCGGGGGTGGAGCAGGTGGTGGCGTCCACCATGTTCCGGCACCTGCAACAAGACATCACCTCTGGAGCTCCCTTGCTTCGCATGTTCTTTCACGACTGTGCTGTCAATGTGCGCCACAATTCTCCCTCTCTCATTGCTTCCGATTGCGATATACTAGCTTCCACTCATGCTCGATCTATGCCAGGGATGTGACGGGTCCGTGCTGATTGCGTCTACGCCGGGGAACCTCGCGGAGCGTGACGCGGTCCCCAATTTGACAGTGCGCGGGTACGAGATCGTGGACGACATCAAGAGCCAAATGGAGGCAATGTGCCCGGGCGTTGTGTCTTGTGCCGACATCCTCGCCCTTGCAAGCCGGGACGCAGTCGTGCAGGTAACAATTCTTCACTACCTGGCTTCATCAGTTCTCAGTGAGGAGTGTGAGCAATCTGCTGTGTGGGTCATTGTAGGCAGGAGGGCCGATGTGGACAGTGGAGCTTGGCCGAAGAGATGGCCGTGTCTCCTCAGCAGATCAGGCGGCCAGCCTGTTGCCGTCGTCGCAGTCCACTGCCGACTCTCTCATCACCCAATTCGCCGCTCTCGGGCTCTCGCCTCGCGACATGGCCACTTTGTCCGGTACTCCCTTCGACCCAATTACAATCCATGATCGGAAAGTCACTTTTTTCCTTGAATCGTTTCAGAAGCTAAGAGCTCCTGATTAATGTCATTGAATCAGTCCAGAATGATAAGATGTGAACTACACATTCAAGTACGGAAAAGCTTCATTGGTGGACTAACTTCATCACTGTCCAGTTTTATGCAACTCTCCCGTGCTTCTTCACAACAATCTCATGTGCTTGAGACGAATGAGAGTGATCCTTGTGTATGCACAAACTCTTAACGTAATGCAAGTAACTCATTGATTCATATTCATGACTTGTTGAAGCTTAAACATGATAAGAATTTTTTGAGTTTGTCGTCATATTATATGGAAACGATCCGGTCTTTTCTGATCAAGCATGAGGGGATGGAGCGGGGCATACAGGGGCGCACACATTTGGGAGGGTGCACTGCGCACAAGTGGCGAGGCGGTTCTTCGGATTCAACAACTCGACGGGGTTCGACCCGCTGCTATCCGAGACGTACGCCAACAGGCTGCGAAGCATGTGCCCGCAGCCCGTGAACGGCGCCACGCGCATCCCCACGGAGCCCATCACGCCCGACCAGTTCGACGAGAATTACTACAGGGCGGTGCTGCAGAGCCAGGGCATTCTCACCTCGGACTCGTCGTTGCTGGTGAACGTGAAGACGGGACGGTATGTGACGGAGTACGCCGGCAACCGCGACGTGTTCTTCGAGCGCTTCGCGGCCGCTATGCTCAAAATGGGGCGCGTCGGCGTCAAACTGGGCTCTGATGGGGAGATTCGCCGAGTCTGCTCAGCTGTGAATTGATGAAACACATGCTCGCATTCCTCAACAATCTACCGTTCATTCAATCAAACAACCAGAAATGCAAGTAAATTCAGTCAAGGTTAAAGTTACTCCATTCATGCTGAATAAGATCAGAAATGGACTTCTACGAGTTTGACTATGCTCCGGAGAGATGCACTTCCATAAAAGAGTGGCTTTCATTATGATGATCTTAGTTTTTGTGAACCATCTCCGAACTACCTCCAGCAGGCGCTTCATTTACGATAGTTCAAAAGAGTAGGGTATGCTTCAATCTCAATTTTCACGAATATGGTTATTATCCAATTATAGACTTTTGTAAGTGTGAGGGTGCACGGAAGAAGCTCTCATCTTGTTATTGATGGAACATGGATAGCTTGTAAATTAGCCTAATTTCGTTATAATAAATCACACAGATGATAAAACCAGCTTCATCTCATTATATGACACACGGCCATCAATCATCCTTTACGTAATTCTTAAAAAGGAAAGAAAAATTCTGAACCTCATATGGTAGTTCAAACAAATCGGTACAAATACTTAGTACTCAATTTACATCAACCTTTTACTGGATGCACCATAACTCTTTGGCAACCTTCTTTGATAGAAGAGAACAAATTTGGTTCTTGTGTGGGTTCACAGGAGGCAATCATATGATAAAGAAGGTGGAGTGTAGTTAAGTGATAACGAAGATAAAAGGCAAAAAAGAACAGATCACCACTCATTTTATGGAGTTACTTCGGATGAGTACACCTGGACTTCGAAGTTGCTGCTATGGAGAACTAATTCCTCGTAGACCTCAAGCTTCACGCTCAAAATGCATTGGTAACCAACCACTGTGATTATCTTCAAACACAGAAGCTTGTGAATATGAGTCGAACATTCCCTTCAGACGTTTTTCTAATAATGGCCACCTTCAGCAAGTAAGTCTCAAAACATAGCTAATTTCGTATGTTGATTCAACCATACGTTTCTTCACTCAACATATCATACAGCTTGTTATCCCCGAGCACACATTAAGGTATCAGAGTTCTTGAATATCGAAAACAAGCCTCTCAAGGGTTACGAAAAGAAGCCTCTCAAGAATTAAGATGTGAATGGACAAGAAATGGTGTTTTGTTCTTATAAGTCATCAGGTAGGAGGTATAAGAATATACTGAATTGGATTCACATATAACATGGAATTGGATCATGGAATTCCAACAGAGGAACTATTGAATTACATCATCTTTGCATCGCTTTTCATATCATAGATCAACGACCCAAAGACTCCACAACACGTGCTCTTTGCATCAATTTTGCAACGAAACTTCCTTGATTCTAATTACGTATCTGTAAACTAAGAATTTGTAAACTCTGCTCTAAAAAAAAAATCTGTGCTATTCAACAATATCTTCAGACTACAACTGCAAGTGATAGGACCCAAAGAAGGTGTTTTCTTGACAACGGGAAAGTTCATACCCCTGATATAGAAAAACGAGCGTATGAAGATACAAGTAAGATAACCTGTTCTTCAAGAAATCCTTTTCAGCGTGTTGATGTAGGTATAGCGAGAAAATAACACAAAAAGCCTTCGAAACCTGTCACAGCACAGAATACACCAACATCCTCCGTGATTTGCACTAAACGTGCGAAAGTGTAGCAACGTAAACATGGCCCAATCACTCAATAAGGCAGGCCATAAAACTTGACCACACAGCTCCACTCTGCCGCAGCTCAAACATCATAAGCTGACAAAACCATCGGAATGCAGATACGAGAACTTACCAAACCCATTGGCTTCTGTGCCGACTCATGGCCACAATACTTGTCCATGGACTTGGATTAGCAAGGTAGTGCACTTTATCTTCGTCGCCGCAATAATGATTGACCAGAGGAACACAAAGCTCTAGTAGTCCAGAGTACTTCCGCAGAATATTAGTACTGACCTACAGAGTGCACCCACAAAATTTCAGGTTCTACGAATCTTAGGAATCAAAACGGAGCACAACATAGACGCAGTACAGGTTACCACCTTAAGCATGTCACATGAGAAGACACTATGTACAGCTTCCGAAGAAACGAGTCACCTCAAAATTTTACAAACTCATGAACGAGGATGATGTAAGGCCATCACAGTACTGTGGTTAAGAAAACATACAAGTTCCCATCCTTGAACAGCCTCTTTCACAGATCCTTCCTTGCCCGTTGTTGCTTTTCCTTCAGCCATTAAAAAGGCTCTGCAGTCACGAAATAGAGCGTGTCATCTACTTACTGATACTATCTTCAGCAGCAAATGACAGTTGCTGTCGGTCTAAGCATTCTCTTGCTGTGGTTCTCAGCTACTTACCGTACTCCACTATGTACTGCAAGGTGGTTGGGATGTCCAGAAATACCATAATCATCGAAAGTCAAAACCTGTAGCCAGAGCACGTATACGTTCTTCTTAAGGCAGTTAACGAGAAAGGCATCCAGCATCAGCGACAATATATATTCAACCTTCTGATATTCGTGTCCGAAGCAAGGAAATATCGTCTACGCAAGGAACAGGTGCCCTCTGTACACTAAAAATTTATAGGTAACATGATGTGAGAGGTACAGGATGTAAACGAAAACGCACATCAAACAACAAGAGGATGAATAATCAGGATTAACCCTTAAAGGTCTGAGCGTGCCGTGGCGACCAGTGGAATACGGTGTATTTTGATTGTATTTGGAGTGAATGCACACCTTTAATGGGTTTGAGTTCAAAGAAGAAGTTGACATTTGAATTAATGCGGTTCTAGTGAGCTATTACGATTCCAGTTTAGAGTTTCTTGTTGGTAGCAAATCCTTATTATACGACAGCGTACATACTATCCCCAAGGGACTTTTAAGGGTTAAGATAACAAGCCATAAAAATCAATGCTACGAGAGACTCGGACCTTAGGAGTATGGAAAGATATAGCTGCAAAACAATGGAAAGAGACTTACGACATGTATCTTGTGTTCTGCTACCGTTTGCCTTAAGAGTTTCACGATGAGTGCCTGATCCCATTGACTTGAGAAACCATCCTGTATTGGACAATGAAGGTTACCCTTAGTACCTTCAGGGTTGTAGATATTTGCAACTGTTCACGAGAATAGACTTTACCAAAACGCGTCAAATTGAACATGCATATGAGAAACACAAGTCAGGAATTGTAGAAACAGCTGCGATGACGAGGAAAGCTTACTTGAAGGGCTGGGTGGTCAACAACATTCACATTTCCTGTTGGAATCTGCCCCCACCATATCAAACTTCTTAAGACCACGACAGATAATCAATCCATAAAAAAGAAAAGCCAAGCAAGTGTTTGCACAAGACAAAAATTATTTTCAGCATAGAACTTCACATCGACAAACTATTCTGCCACAAACGACCACAGATATGTGACCAAGGATCGCAATTGAAAGCTTTACTTCACAAGCAGAGTATCAACACTCTCAAAGTCTGAATTTCCTTATGTTGTTCAACCGATGCCTTGAGACCAGAGTCTTTCTCTACCTTGAGGACAGTACACGCGGTTGCCATCTCCGACTTGCGCAAGCTACCCAGTCCATCAGCATTACCTACAGTATATCATAGAAACGTCAAATATGTCAACACAACATTACAAAGAGGACAAACCGCAACGAAAACCATACGTGAATGTGTGGATTGAGATGGAGATGACCTGTTGAAAAACAAAGGACACGGATGTTGTAGAGGTTAAGCTGGGCAAGCGACAGAAGAGTTGGTCCAAAGAACCTGTGCGAAAAGCCGAATCATTTCAGCTCTCAAACCTCTAACGAGACTCAAACAACGTAGCATATGACTATTATTACAAGTTGAAATTATTACATGCCGTTTCACTCACATGGATTCGTCATCTGGGTGAGCCACCACCAACAAGACGTTGGTCACTCCTCCCTTTGCAATTTCTGACAGGACCGGCCCACAGTTCAGATATTCAAAATTTACGCCTCATATAATGTGACACCGATTCAGTTTGTCATTGCTTTGAAGATCACCGAAATCACACAATAAAACTAACCCACTTCACAGAGCACCATATTGACTACTAGAGAGACCTACTTTGAACAGAAGGAAGCGGCCGCGGTCGCAATGCTCGAGATTGTCGTAAATAGTACAAGGAGGGCACCAACAAGGCAAACCCTAGTGCAAGCAACGCCACCAGCAACATTGTATGTTCACCACCTTCAAAAAAATTCTACATCATTCTGCATACGCAAAGTCCACGAAGTTCATTCGATCAATAAGTGATACAGTGACTGCAACTCTCCAGTCTGGGACGGGATTACATTCTCTGCCCTTACGTTCTTGCACCACAGGCAACATGCACACAAAAACGAGACAACAGAAGACCTTCGCTAGAACCTCAGGGGACGAAAGGAGCAAATATCACTTGGTAGCCAATCAAGTATGTCTAAGCTACTGAAATAATCACACTGCCGATGGATAAAGCTAATGGACATGTTAGCAAGTGCAGCTGAGCGAAGCAAAAACCTCGATGTGTCTGAATTTTGCTCCTGGACACAACCATCGCGCTCTATCCTCATTTTCTACTTCAATTACATGCGTTCCACCGATTAAACATTAACATCCAACGAGATTTACGGTTGATGATGTAAAAACTGATAACAGGCCTCAATTCTGCAGCTCGAGGTCCCAGCAGCGCCATTGACTTATGAAATTTCGATCAAACAATAGTAGAACATATGATAGATATATATATGAACCTGAGAACCAAAGCAGGTGGATCAAGGACGAAAAATGCACTGGTGACATAGCGAACCAAGACAGCTCATTGAGTTTCAAATGAAATAAAACAGGAGTATGATCTTACACTCCGATCGTCGCCGCAAGGTCAAGTCCGCTCCCTCAAAGATCGCATCATCAACGACAATTATCTCAAAATCATAATCCCTGCGAATCAAACTTGGATTGCTTGATTGGCATTGATACTTGCTGTTGGCGGATCATTGTCCTCAAGATCGACTATTCCTCCAACATAATCCACTTCAAAACCCTAATACTCCGATCACAAGAAGCTCCGCTCGATCTCATCATTCCAATCGTGACCAAAAAGCCCAGAAAGTGAGTTGTCATGGAATGAGAAACTGTAGATTCTAGTTCTAAGTGTGATCACAAAAAGGTATGAGAAAGGTATATGATCAAATTGAAAAGGCTAAGTGTTGTCTATCCTATAAGCTTGATTGAAGGGAAAATGTTGGAACATTATAAAGTATATATATTTGTCCCTTGAAATTGATTGTAAATTTTTTATTTGCTTCATTTGAAAAGGTGTAGGTCAAAGGAAATAGTCAAATTTTATGATTATCAAGTAATATATAGTGTCTTGTGAGTGCAACCATTCTACAATATGTGTTCAAAATATGAATAAGTGATAAAAACATTGTGAGAATCGCTTGAAATATTGGGAACCTTGTTTTTATCGGAGAAGAAGAAAAAGTAAAAAAACACCAAATCCTATGGGTCGGCGTGGATATCGTTTCCGTCGCACCTACCCTTGATAATATGTCCATAGGGCGTACCAACAGTGGTATAGGACTACTAACCTCTCTTAGGGTGGACATTTTTATCACCTTATGATCAACATTGCAAAAAGAAACCCATGATCCGTAGGGTTTGTAAAAGTAGTCCCTAATAAAGCGCATTAAGCATTCAAAACACCTTAGATTTTAGTGAGGTGGTCAAAATGAGGTCTCCTATTCTACAAGGTACTTACATTGTAGAGTATTCCCACACATGTGGTATCTTAAAGTTGAACTCATTCCTACATCATTCATAAATCAACTTCAATAAGTATGCATTTGTAAGAGAAAAAACACTCATGATGAAAGGTTACACTATTAACCAAGACTTTCTGAGAGTTTGCTCAAACAATAAACGAAAAGAACCGTAACGGGTATTTAACCAATTATGGACAGTTCAACATTCCAGAAATGAAGCGGCTTCCGTCCGACAGACGCCAAAAGCGCAAGGAATAAAAAACAAAAGCAAAAAAAACTGAATGATAGAAAATATTAGTAATTCGCAGACTTTGAAAATTGAAATTAGTGTCAGAGTAGGAAACAAATCCGTTTCAATAAAAGAACAAAAGAATATTCTACATGAAGTTGGACCCACTACTTCGTGACAAACATCAACAAACGATGAAAACAAACATTTTTCACAAGGATCATGTTATATTTTTGAAAAATTACTCAGATATCTAATACTTTCAACAAATTGAATCCCTTGGGGTCAAATGTATTTGCGATTTGTTATCAAGTTGCCAAGAAGATATATTCTAAAATATTTTACAAGGCAAATCTTAAGATATCTTACAGATTACACCCCCAACGTACCAACCTTGCTTTTAAAGTAGAATATGACAACAATATTTTACTTGTTGTGAGCTACTTAATGGTTCAAGATGATTCACACGAGGTATTTAGTACCATTTATGCTTTTGTACATGTGTACCTACTTGCAAACCATCGAACTTGGAAGAACAAGGCATAAATTCCTAAGTCATATCAATCAAATTCCAACCAATATGGACTAATTGCAAATGAAGTCATTTCTCCCATACACAAAGTTCACGAGACCGTATTGCACATTTTACTACATTCTTCAACGTTAATCTTTTCACAAAAACACGCATTTTTATTCTTAGAGCATTCCCACCCATGGAAAACTGAATTGAAAAATGGATGTAGAGTAGTTCAGTTGAGGCCGAATTGCCCCACCAACCGGCAAAACGGATGCCCTGAACTACTCTACATCCGTTTTCTTAAGGTTGACCTGCAAAAGGGAGGCGTTTTGCAGGGAGGTGGGCGGGCCTGAACTCCAAATGAGACAAGGCAAAACAAATTGCGGACTAAACTACGGGGCTTCTCCTCCTTACTTCAACCTCCTTTTTTACCCACCACAACTCAATCATGAGTTCATGGGTGGGGCTCCTCCTCCGCCCTCACTATTCAGGGTGATGGATTTCAGTAGATGCGTATGCTGGATTCAGTTCAGGGCGCCCTATGGGTGGGCATGCCCTTAGCAGATCCAATATATGGAACGGGACCATATGCTTGAAGCATAAAAAGATTCTCCTGTGAAGACACGAATATTCTCCTACTGCAAGGACCAAGGAAATTTGTGCAGAATAGGCACGTACAACCAGGAATGCAGCTTAGGAACTCAATGTAAAATACATTGGAGCACTCGGTCAAAATTGTGGGTAGACTATATCAAATGCTGCTAAACAGTCTTCTACGTGTGAGATTGTGTTCAAACTTATCACATAAGATAAGCATGGAAAATTGGTGTCAACATGCTCCAGAATAAGAAATAGGGTAAGCAGCACACCAAGCTCCAGGCATTCCTGACACAGGCATGAGTCACCTGTAAGCCATTGAAAACCCAATGGTAAGCTTCAGGCATGGAATGGAGGATTTTATTACATGGGGGTGTGCTAACCACACATATGAAGACAAGAATGTTAGAAAGTGTGAAAGCTCCTTTCAGTCAATCTTGGGCCCAAATGATTGGGACCCAGCGGTGTGCACCCCTCCATTCCAGGCCACATAACGTTTCAACGGTGGAGGTTCGAACCCGGGACCAGCCTCGGTGACCACCTTATCTCCAAGGACGGCGACGGGCCCCGCCCGTCACTGTCATTCCGAACCTTTCGCCGAGCCACATGTTTCTAGAGCCTTGGAACCGAGGCTGCAGGCTCGACAGTCGCCTCCTTCCCTCGCGCTGTGTAGCTTGCTCTGTTCTAATGGCAACCCGCTGCTCGTCACGGACTTAACTTGCTAGCTCGCTCTCAGAATTTGCCTTTTGAGAAACATCGTTCTTTTCTGAATTGAGGTACTTTAACGCTTTTTGTCTCTTTTCTGTGTGTCTCCGGCGTTGTGAGCTTTGTTGAAATTCGCATTTCGTCTGCGCGCCGAGGCTGTGATCAAAATTCTCTGTCTCGGGAGCTAATTTTGAGGAGTTTTGTTGTGTTTCGTAGTGAGGTTTCGTCTTGTGTTTGAATCGTGGTGTAAGTGCGCAGGTATTTGTTTGTTGTTAGAATTACGATTTTTGTGTACTTGTTTTGGAAGTTGAAGGACCATGCAGCTTCTAGGATGATCATTCGGTTGCTTTGCGTGTTTTGACTAATTTATCCTCGTATTATGTGCAGAGAAGCTAGATCTGGGAGAATTGAAAGCTTGCAACCATGGATCACGCTGCCGATGCCTTGAGGACGGACTTGATGACCATCACTCGGCACGTGCTCAATGAACAGAGCAGGTTCCCAGAGGCTCGTGGTGATCTCACAATTCTCCTCAACAACATCGTTCTTGGCTGCAAGTTTGTCTGCTCATCAGTTAGTAAGGTACAATCTTTCAGCTTTGAAGGCTCTGGCTCATAATTGCTGAATCTCCTAACCGATTATTAATTTTTTGATAATGTTACTGGTTGAATGATACCGTACTGTGTAGACATTTGAGGAGATCAGAAGGACAAAAATTGTTTTGCAATCTTGTTTTGGTGTCCTTGGCCGGATAAATGAGAGTCTTTAATCTAGTGGAGATGTAGTTGGAGTTAAAATTTAGTGAAATTTAGCGATCTTCGCGTCACGCCATTATCTTCACGAATTGTTTTTAGATTTGCCACACGCCTACCGTACGTCAGTTACTACGCACATTAATACATTGATTGCCGTGAAGGTTTTATTGTTGAAGCAAGATACATTTGTCCTTGGATAAAGTTGATCTCTAGTAATCTCTAGTGAGTCAATTGCTGGTGCGTTGCCAAGGTACATCTCCTTCCATGAAGTCTAATGAGTCGTGTGGTGGTTGCACAGGCTGGATTAGCGAAATTGATCGGACTGGCAGGGGAGACAAATGTGCAGGTATGTTCTGTATTACATGGACATATTGATTACCCAGTAAAGCGGCGATAGAATATCGACGGTAACAAATCGTTGCATGAGAGTCTTCGGTGGCACTTAAATTGAAGCATTTCTAGAATTACGCAGACCCTTTTTCACTGGTCTCGAAGATTTGTCGAATTTTGAGAGCTACGAGACGTTTAATTTTGACTTTGAAATGCGAAATTGCAGGGAGAGGAGCAGAAGAAGCTCGATGTCTTGTCAAACAACGTCTTCATCAATGCTCTTGTGAGCAGTGGACGCACTGTAAGACATCTTACAAAACTGAAGGGATCAGTGGCTTATTTATTATCTTGCCTCCAGATCGGTGCAACAGGCTGCATGCACTATCTTGTAGTTTGTTTGTTTCACAAGCTACTTGTAGGTTGTAGTCAACGTTGCTTGAGGCATCTGTCATGCGAATGCTAGCACTTGTACGTTGTCATGACCATACGGTGGCGTACTAACTTTGTCTGTTAAACAAACACAAAAATTGTTTAGTCACATGCATCGAGGTTTGTATTTTAATACTCAAGCAGAACACAGGGGGAGCTTATCTGAAGTAATTATCATTTGATTGTTGTCCACTGGTTTTTGACTTTTCGTACTTTCCAGTTCACTTTTTGTCACTCACCAAGATAGGATCGTGTCTTTGCAGAATGTCCTTGTTTCCGAAGAGAATGAAGAGGCAATTTTCGTTGAGGAATCCAAGAGAGGAAGGTACTGCGTTGTGTTTGATCCATTGGATGGATCCTCCAACATTGATTGCGGTGTCTCCATCGGAACGGTGAGTAGTGTCTCTAGAGATTTTTAGCTATTATTTTCATTCCATTCTGCACGCCTACAGCACTAGGTGCTGATGGAAGTACCTGAGCTTTCACCCAAGCCTTAATATTATCCCACATTGTGAGGCTTGGTGAAATATGAGAGGACTCCCCTGGGTTTCGTAACATACGAGAATTCGTAAGGATCTTGGCTCACTGGCAAACTAGTGATTGCCAGAACGGCAGAAGTTTACGTATAAGCATATACCTGCAGCCGAGGTGATTACAGAATCTCGTATCCTCAGAATCTGAATTATTTTGTTGATATGTGCTTCAGATTTTTGGAATCTACATGCTCAAGGAAGGAGCTTCAGGCACAGTAGAGGACGTTTTGCAGCCCGGCACTGCCATGCTCGCTGCAGGTTACTGCATGTATGGAAGCTCATGCACAGTAAGGACTTAATCCTTTGTAAGGTCTTCTGATGCGTGGACGTACATGTCTTTCGTGTCCTTGAAGTACATACGCGGCGGATTAAGTACTCCACACGTGAAGTACATACGCTGCGATTTTGGCCAACCTTGTGAACTCCGTTGCCGTGCATGTTCTCACACTAGTGGCTCAAGATTATGCACCGTTCGTATATTTGATTCAGTGCTTACCCATTTTTTTGACTAGGTTTTCTTTTTCTGCAGTTGGTGCTGAGTACAGGTGCAGGAGTCAATGGGTTTACCTTAGACCCATCTCTTGGAGAGTTCATCTTGACGTATCCTGACATCAAGGTAAATTTCTTTTGCCGTTTATGTTTCCCTTTCTTCACCCTGTAATATCCCACTCCTATACAGTTACCATTATGCTGGTCCTCTTGAGTTCGACGGATGTAGAAAGACCTTGAAAGATCTTTAGTTTTTTGATCAATATCATCTCCTTAGTGCTCGAGACCAGGAAAGTATCGTAGTTACATAATATGGTTCTATAAATCGTATAGCATTTTTTAGGTGGCTTCCATCATTGTCCTGCTGCTTCATCGCCAAGCAGCTACTGAAGTTGAAACTGTTTTTCTGTTTTTTCAGATTCCCAAGAAGGGGAAGATCTACTCTGTAAATGAAGGAAATGCTCAGCATTGGGATCAACCCACAACGAAGTATGTTGAGAATGCGAAGTTCCCCAAGGATGGGAAGTCACCCAAGTCTCTGCGTTACATCGGAAGGTATCCTCCAGAAGTCTGGAATTGAGTAATTACATGACCAGCCATTGCGGTGGCCTTTAGAATGTCAGAGAGTCGAGAATAGAAATACTACCAAGTATTGTTACTTTGAATAATCAGGATCAATTACCAAACATTGCGTTCCTGTTCTGACTCTTTGATTTTGGGTTCACTGTCACAGTATGGTAGCAGACGTCCACAGAACTTTGCTGTATGGTGGCATCTTTATGTACCCTGGTGACAAGAAGAGCCCCAAGGGCAAGCTCAGGTTCTAAACACCTAACTCGATTGCGAATTAAGCAATTAATCACCTCATTAAAGACAGCATCAACAGTTGTTGACATGTAAATACAATATCTTGTGTTCTTGTCTGTTCCAAGATAGTTTTTTTTAGTTCTCAGCTGGAGTAGTATCAGCATAGTCTAACTGAGAGTCGGTATTGCTATGCAGGGTTCTGTACGAGGTTTTCCCCATGTCTTTTTTGATGGAGCAAGCTGGAGGTCAAGCTTTCACTGGCAAGCAGCGAGTAAGTGCTTGTTTTCTTGCCCAATCTCAAAACTTTCCTGATGTTTACTTCATCCTTCGAACGGAGGCTCCTATTTAAGTTCGTCAAGGAACATTCGTGCGAAAAATTTCTAGAGATGAACTGTCTTCGGCAAAGACGAAGGTTCTTGATATGGAAAAATCGTTGGACTGAGCCGCAAATTCGGTGCTGCTGCAGGCTCTTGAATTGGTTCCAGAGAATATCCACGACAGATCACCCATTTTCTTGGGAAGCTCTGACGATGTCGAGGAGATCAAGGCTTTGTATGCGGCAGAATCTACCAAGTGAGTTGGAAGATGGCAAAGTGATGTGTCACATAGCTGAGAGATGGCTCTCTGCTTCGCAAATTGTGTAGAAAGTTGGCTGCAAAGAAGAGGATCCTACCTCTTCGAGAGGACCTGTCAATTCCGGTAATTTTTTGTAATTGTATTTGTTCACCAGCGGTTACTTTGTCCATCATGATTATGGCTTGTGAACGCCTTTTTTAAACGTGTGATTAAATGGTTTCCGTTACAGAGGAAGCAATGTTTTACGACTTCATCGCCTGCACTTGGTAGATCAGATTCTGAGTTTTTTTCGTTTTATTTTGGTGGAGTTGCGTTGCTCGGTAGAGTTGAATTCCGCGTTCACTGCTTTTACGAATTTTAATTATGTGACGAGTGTGTCCCCTCTTCGGTTGCATAGTGTTTCTTTGGAAAGTTCAACACATTCAGAAGGTACATGTTTACTGTCTGAAAGAGCACTGTCCGGATTGTCTAACTTAGGAAACTTATGCACGGGGAGATCCGGCAGTAAATGGAAAGTAAAAATCAGTTTCATATTCAATCGTAGTCCGCAGTAGTATTCAAGTCATAATGTCTGCATCAATCATCAATCAATGAAGCGGTTTTCAATTATTTCACATCATCCGTATAAAATCCCGCATCAGTGTGACAGGTACTCTGTGCGACAGGTTTTCTGTAAAGAAACTTCTTAGATGACCTTTCAATGCAGTGAAACACCTGCACGAAGGGGCTATGGATTCCAATACCTTTCAATGCAGTGAAACACTTGCACGAAGGGGCTATGGACTCCAATAGATTGTTACTATTGTCAGACCATTTGCAGGGACTGTTACAAGAGCCTTCTTGTATAATAATTATTGTAGTATTATCAAGGAAATTGTAATAACCTTGAGCAACTATAATTTACTTCTCAGCTACTTGGAAGGTACTCTTCATACAATTAGGGGCCATGTACAATCACATGTGTAAACTCACAAGTCATAAAGGCTTAATTGCAAGTAACTCAAAGTTTTCTCAAGATTGTTCCACAAAGAAACTTATATGACGAAAAAATGGATTCGATAAAGGTTCTACCTCCACACCTTTAGGGATCAAACAATGTGAGCAAACTTTTTTAGATGTTGAAGTTCACTTACAGCTTGTTTCCACTTGGAGGTAGTGGTGTGGTAATAGAGTCGGTGGAGGCAGGATGGGAGATATGTATTTCCACTTTGACAGCAACAATAACCTCTTGGATGCATAAATGGATGAGAAGCAAGTGCTTACGTGCGCATGTAGGCAAAAAGTTGCCAAAATTACAAGCGGTGGTAGTAAAGAAGGATAAGTTCGTTTTTTGGAGACTATAGAGAACAACAAGTGGTTTGTAACAATGTCGTTACATAGCGAACATCTGAGTCGTGTGTCAAGTTTCCGAAATTGCATCAACGTCGTGCCGTTCATGGCAATTTTCAAGCTAAGTTCCACAGCCATCTTTGACAGTTGACTTCTGGATTTCTCAACTACGTAATTTGTTACAAAGCCAACATGTAGTATCAATGCAGGACATTGTTGTCAATTTGCATCTTGAGTTTAAAGATGGTGTCTTCCTTCAATGTAAAATTGTCAAATGGGGATAAAAAATTTATACCTCATCCTCTACACGTACCTGGTCTTGTAAAGAATTTGTTTACAGCTAAACAACTTGATAATGCAGGGGAGAAATCCACATCAAAAATGGTATTTCCACCCTTGTAAACAAGTTTGATGAAATAATAGCAGCATGGAGATTAAATTCTAATTTGTATGAGTTAGGTGAGACCATTATCCAACCTTCTTTAGCAAATTCAGTGTCCACAATATTAAACAAGGTACTTCAATAGGAATGAATACCTTTGATGAAAAGCAACTTACCTTTTGTCAATCTTGTATAGAAGTTAAACAACAGAAGCAAAAATTACCCAAACAAAGTTTAACACAAGCTACTCAAAACTTAAAACTCATACACTTAAACATATGTGGCCCAATGCAAGTTGCCACACGTAGAGGCTATCTATATTTTGTAACCTTCATTGATGATTTTACAAGACTATGCTATGTTTATCTTATGAAGGATAAATCGAAAGTTTTCAATGAATTTCAGCTTTATAGAAAATTTGTTGAAAAACAAAAAACAAATAAAATTAAAATTATAAGATCTCATCAAGGTAGAGAATATTTGTAAGATGAATTTATTTTATTTCAAACATGAATTGACAACAACTTACATACCCTAGAAAAATGGTCTAGCAGAACATAAAACAAAACCCTCATACAAGCTGTATTATCTATATTATCCTATTCAAATTTACCTAAGGCCTTTTGGCATAAAGTACTTCATACTGCCAACTATCTCCAGAATCGGAGTCCTACAAAGGCTATTCTTGCAAATAGAACACTTTATGAATTATTTGTAGGTAAGCTGAAAAATATTTTATTAACCCTTAAACATCTGAGCGGCCTCGAGGGGACCGTTTGACCTTTTTAAGATATTGTAGCAGCTTAGTCATCGGGAGGTATGACCCGCGAGAGCTGTCGAATTGATCGGGAGGGGACCAGGGCTTCAATCCTGCAGTTCGGAGTAAGAATTGAGAAGTATTGTGTTCACAATTTTGATCCCTGTGTTTTCGTGTCCAGAGAGAGACGGTGTAGGAGCTGCCCGTCTTGCAGCTTGACCATCGGGCTCGCGACTGTGAGTGTTGTTGCTCCATGGACATGTTCGCTTTTGGCCTAGTCTGTTAGGGCAAGCGAAGCCATTTTTAGGGTGTCCGCTGCTTTGGACGTTGGAGAGAGCCGTTGCACTCAACGGCCTAGCGATGGTGGCTGCATCGGTTGCCGATAGGCGTTCCTCTCACGGGAATGAAATCCGCCAGTGTCTCAAAGACTGGCTTATTCATGAACAACGACAAACCCAAAGAGTTGTTGATGAGTGTTTGTTGCTGTTAGACGAAGATTATTTGCTTACGTTGCCGCTTCCGCCAGGAGTTATCTTGTCGGAGTCGCTTGGTCCAAGGAATTACCGCTTCTTGTTTCGCAGGCACTTTGCATCGCTCTTAGGTTGGACAGAGAGACGTAGTGAAGGAGAGCCGCACGGATTCAACGATTCGGTGAACAAGTTTATACGGGAGGTTTGGTGGTTGGATGAGGTCCCATAGACTCTCGACTGCGCGGGACAGCAGAATCGGCAATCCGAGTGACTCAAGCTATCCAATGGCTCTTGTTGCAAATTTAGGGTTTGTTGTTCCTGTGCTTGAAGTTGGGACGTCGTTTGCCAGTGGGCAATCCGGCACAGAGGTGCGAGCACCCGCTTCGGCGGAGTTTCATATTTCAGACGACGGAGTTGTTCTTGTGGCGGAGGTGTTCTTGCCACCGAACGGTGCTATAGGCGTAGAAGACGAGGTTGTTGCCAAGCCTTTCGAGCCACTTATTGTGAGTCCATTCCTGACCTTGAACCATTGCATCCGACTAGTTTACATTTGCATCGAGTATCTGGTATCTGGCTGACAATCGTGAGTCGAACAAGGACGTCGACTGAAGTAGTTGACGATACCAACGTGCAGACAGGTCAACATCTAGTGCGACTCGTCGCAAGATCTGTTGTTGTACTTCATCCGTTTTTTTTTTTTTTTTCCCTCTAAGCGATTCAATCAGGCTCTTGCCGACGTGGTTATTTCTTGTTACCTGTAAGATTTCTAGTCCATGCGTAATTGGGATTAGTCAGTGCTGGAATTCCTGCTACTGCTTTCGACCAGAGTTCTATTTCGAAGCAACCAATCCGAAATCATTGAGAGCTTTGCCATCTGAATTCAAAGCCATCAGGCACCCCCAATCCAAGTAGGCATACCTCAGTTTGTCGTTTTTCCAAGCATCGCTTTCTCAACTGTAAGTGCTAAAAACGTCTTTCATAATAAAGCATCATTCCCGGCATCATTTTTGGTAAATGACGTATATTGGATCTAGTGGAACGCCGAAGAAGAAGAAAGTCAGTGTAAGAGCCGGGACTGCTCTGCATTCTGCGAGTGATGTATGAGATGGAGGTGCGGCGACCGATCAGGTGTACTGATCATCATCTACGTACTAGTACTGCAGGCCGAACAAGCTGAGATCGATCGAACTTGGATCGATGCGGGAAGGAGGTCCTCTGCAGGCCGTAGTGTCGGTGTAGGTTGCACGGCCTCCAGATGGCTCGTGCAACTTACACCGACACTGCTGCAGTAGTTTACAGTACTGACGCCTTATTTGTTCGCTCTGTTGCAGGGTATGCGAGGTGTTGACCTCGGCAATGGGACTGTGAAGCTCGGTTCCGATTGGTGCAGCAGTAGGGAGACGCGCTGTGGGAAGGAAGTCATGATCAACCAACAGCTGGTCCTCCACAACAACATGTTAACTAGTCCTTATCACTCTAGAGCAAATGATCAAACTGAAAGGTTTAACGGAATTTTATATAAAATCATTACCAAACCCGTTCAAGGTTCCAATATTAATTGGGATGCTAGAGTTCTTCATGCTTTATGAGCTTATAGGACAACTTATATAGTTACCACCAAACATATGCCATTCCAATTGATGTACGGGCAAGAAGCTATCTTACCTGCTCAATTGGAGATTTAATCGTTGAGAATAGCCATGGAATATAGACTAGGAAATGAGGAGTCTTTAAAAGAAAGATATTCAATGTTAGAAAAATTAAACGAAACTAGGAGACAAGTCTATTTAAATACCTGGGCAATAGAAAATCGGAGAAATTTTTTTTGCGATAATAAATTAAAACCTTAAAAATTAGAATCTAATGATTTGGTATTGTTATACGATAGCCGATTTCAAAAGTTCCCTGGGAAGTTCAGCATTAGATGGTTTGGATCGTACAAAGTTCTAACATCCTACCCTAAAGATGAGTTGAATTGCAGGATTTTGAGGAAATAATCCATTAAACTTGATACATTGGCTATCGCCTTAAACCTTACATAACTTGAGGACAAGTTATAGATTAGTACGGAGCAAGGTTGTAATACATTAAAAAATTTAAGGGTTTTAGGGTTTAGGGTTTAGGGTTTAGAGAGAACATGATAAACCCTAAACCCTAAACCCTTCTAGCACTTAGTTCATCAGAACAATAAGAGAGAACATGATAAACTCAGAGAGCTCACACTTGTAATACTCTCACCAAAAGTTAAAGCAATTGAACAAAATAAATGTTGAGTGAAATCTCTAAAGTTGCAAAGTAATAGAAAGAAAAATGTTCTGTTGACTAGTTAATGTTGTGTCTGATAAGTTAACCTGAAAACATGGTAAACAGAGAACCAAGTCAGTAATAATAAGAGAAAGCACTCAATAAGATAAACAAAAACATCATAAATTAGAACTTCTTAAGAGTCAAAATAAAGAAAATCTTGTATAAAATTAATGCCAAGAGAAGTTCATGTTTTGATCAAACTTGTCTATGTCTTCAAACAACTAGCAGAGTAGAAAATTCATAAGTCATATTTTCCTACTGCAACCAATGAGCATATTATCCAGATCTCAGGTGAGGATGCATAAACACTTTTTCTGAAAAGAATCATGTTCACACATGTATTGCATAAAAGATAACTAAAATTACTAAATAATCTGAAAAATTGAGGGACAAAGTAAAAGAAGTACAAAAAGCCCAAATGACAGAAAATACTAAAAAGATCAAAATACTAACCCACTGGTTGAGAGAAAAGTAAAGATTTTTGTGAATAGTGAGCAGTAATAGACTAAAATTAAGAGAAAAAAAAGAGAAGGAAATGACAAAATGTATGGAGAGAAAATGAGTGCCAGAGAAATTGAGTGCCAGAGAAAATGAGCGCCAAAGAAAATGAACGCCATAGGAAATGAGCATGATTGGGAAATGAAGAGTTTTGCAAAGTTCACACTGAGAGTAAGGATTTTGAAGCCAAATTTGGAAGTATAGAAAGTTAACAGAATTGGGCGAATTCAAAAAGATGGGATGAAAGTTCAGCCATAAAATTTACTTTAAAAGTGCAAAAACAAAAGTAGAACCCAATAAACAAGTCTTTAAGCATTGTGATTTCAATATAGGTCAATGCTGAAAAAATCAAGTAGGCAGATTCTATATGTACATTTGATCAGACCAATTTCTCATTAAAGTTTTATCTGAAAAGAAAAATGGTGAACTCCTAAGTCAGGTCAATAAAAGGAAAAACAATTAGTACCTTTTCACTCTCATGTTAGCCAGTTTGAGTCATCTTATGTCTCCATCTATATTCCCCTATGCAGTTATAGGTATCATATGGTCTAATAAGTAAAGTGTTTTATCTCATTGTCTACATTTCACATTATGAAGAAGAAGAGACTTACCATCATTTCGGTGCCACCATACGAGTTTCCGGATCACATTTTTGTTAAACTGCCAAAGCCTAGGAGGGAGTTTCTTAGACAGGAAGGAGTATAGGAGAGCATCACCTTGAGGTTGTTGCCTCCTAACTTAGACATGATACGAGACTTTATCATTGTCACTAATTACGACAAGCTCACTCATACAAATGGTGATGGATGGAAGTTCAGTAAACTTGACATCAGAGATGATAGCAGGAGCCGTTCACCAACCATTAGGTAGGACCCCCACTACTTAGGCTAGCAAACTTTCTTCAAAAGTAAAGACTGATATGTTGGGCATAAGACACATGCTGCCAAGACACTTGGTGGATGAGACTAGAGACGGATTAAAGAGAAGAATTTGAAGGTTTGGATGACTTATCTAAAGTAAAGGATCTTCTGCTCATCCCAGCCAAAGCTTGCGACTGATGAGATTATACACGTTGGATGGACATCATGGGGTGGCGAGCGTTATAATTTGTTTGAATTGATTTACGACTTTCTCCTTTCGGAATTAGCCGCAGAGAAGAAGCGAAATCCTATGACTTTGATTTCAGCACCTATTTTATCAATGATTTGTGCTCGAGCTCCTACATGTATATTGCTCGAGCCATTGATAGTATTGACGACATCACCAAGTGAAAGTTTGTCTATTCATGCATCCATGTAGTCCGTTTTATTTTCCTAGTTTTATTGAGTTGTTTTTGTTAATATGAAATTAGTAGTTAGCGAATTGGATTAGTATATGAGCAGGTAGTGACTCTAATTTACCAATTGGTATAAATTCAGGATATTAAAAGCTTTAGTCAATCGGATTTGTAACTGCCGCTAGAAAACAGAGTACAATATAGAGAATTCCGATCGGGATAATGAGTTAGCCTGAACGTAGAGACTCCTTCAAAAGGTTGGAAGTAAAACAATTGTATTTTGTGTTTATCATATTATGATCAATAGAATCAAAGTGTTTGCAATTTGTGTGTGTATTTGTGAATTATTGTGTTACAATTGGTGTGAGATTTGATTGTCTATGTGTGAGTGTGAATGATTAACCCCTAAAGGTCCAGGAAAGTGAAAACTGCTTTTTGGAGTCCAAAATTCAGCTAACTTTGACCATTATAATCTCACAAATGAAGAAGAATCAACGGTTCAATTTTGGCAAGTGAGTGAAAGGTTAAGTTAACTTCAAGATCCTACGGTTGGATCTTCCAAATAATTCTTAGATTGAGAGTTTTTAGGCCTGAAGTAAGGGAATGTCCATTTTTACAATTTTGCATCAAGAACCTTTAGGGGTTAATTGGAAATCCAGAAAGAGAGAGAAATGGTAAGTAAGAATTATTCTCCAACACATACAATGTTTATAATTCCAATTTTACATCATTATTGACTTAATTTCTATTTGTGACGATAATCAGATAACTTCAACCGAATAAGACTCTGTGAACAAAACGAAGAACTCTCCTATCTAATGTCCTCGGGTTTTCTTTTAAACTCCTGGAAAAGGGCTTTACAAGTACACGATTGGAGAAGTAGAAGTGAAGCAATCAAAAAGAAAGCCAATGGAGAAATCACTAGAGTTAAAGACATTGAGTAAAAACAAATATCAATTGGGGAAAATATGCAAATTCTGTAATTCAACCAATTGGGAATTTCCAATCTGTGCTGATAAAATGGTCAATTTCGTTAAAATGGCACATCTCAACTTTATGAACTCTAGTTCAAAAACCATGTGAGATAACAGAATTTGAAGGTGATATTATGGAAAATGAGTGACAATGTATATAAAGGAGTGATATTATTATTTATCTGTGATATTAGAGAATGCACCATTCTATGTGAGCACACATGTAAAATTTGGTGTGACAAAATGGCACATGGCATAGTGCCATTTTAACGAAATTGAGGTTTAAAGTGGTGGTGCAAACGTCAAGATCAAATTTAATTGGAGAATATCAAAGTGATTTTGAAAGCATAGCAAAGGGAGAAAATATAACTGGAGATCGAAGTAAATTCTTCTAGGAAGAGATTAAAGCATTGCGTTTGAAGAAATTGTGAAAAGTGGTTCTAATTCTTCTAACTATTGATGTAAATAGTAGAATAGAGTATACTTTTTTTCTTGATTACCTAAACCAATTGGAATGGTTATGAATTTGGTTATGAGATTTACTGATGAGTAGTGATGAATCATGAAAAAAGGGAAGAGAGGGCTAGGAGAAGATCTAAATACCTATGGTGTCTAGATCAATTTGAGAGTCAAAATTCAATTTCGTTACCCAATAGTCCTAAGAAAGAAACTTATGACTTAAACGATGAAGAACAACCTGATAAAGAATCTTGTTTGAAAAATCTTCCAATTGAGTGGTTTGAAAGTGATTGTTTGGGTTTTGAAAAGGAATCAATGGCATTAGCAAATCCCGCATTACTTGTGGCTATGAGAGCCGGGGAAATTAATCATCGACCTTATTCTTTAGTACAATTCTCACATTTTTGTGAAAATATTGGAAGTGATCCGGATAGGCACATACATGAAGTTTTAACACTGTGTAATGCTAATAACGCTAGAAAACAGTATCAAGGACACGGAAAAACACAAGGATATTTAGAACAGAAACTAACAAGAACTTGGATTAACATAACGAGAACAGGAACAACACCCAGAAAGGTGAGAACTCCAAGGAATGTGTTGTCAAGACTGAAGCCAAATGTAGAGCCACTTAGGATAATGAACGACAAAAGAACTCTCGCTTGAAGGAAGAGGGGCACGAACTTGATGATGACATTCGTGCAAAGGCAGTTATCATCACCGATAGTGAAGTGGCCCTAGATAAGAAGAGAAAAAGAGTAGAGGCCTTAGATGGCTAGTGTAAGCGTAAATAGAGTGTTAATTTCATCTGTGATTCTATATGCTACGACTATCAAATTTATGCAAGAATATGAGGGGACTTACCTTGCCCATGGATCAAAAATATATTAATTTAATGATGTAGTTATGCTTATAAGAAACTCTCGACGTATAATCTATTGTGCTGTAGGAAAAGATATCACATCTTAAGTCTAAGCTTGTAGTGAGGGAAGAATATGTTAAGCGATAGTTAAAATAAGTGTGCATTATTCAATGGTTTATTTCAAAAACCAAAATTAAACTGTTTATTGTCAAGTTTGTATGTGAAATTGTTATTAGGTGCATTTGCCCGAGATGTTAATAGTTAAACAATTGTGGATCATACAATTTCTTTAATGAAAAGACATATGTTGGACAGTGTCGTACTTGGAAATTTTGCAATTTCTACATAATTAATCATTTTTTAAATTTTTTGTATGAGTTGTTCTTTAAACTAAACTTCTCAATTTTCAATGTGATACATGGGCAATGGCAAGGTGTGGGTATGACGAAGGACTTGTTTTTGTCTACTTTTGAGAAACCTCTTCATGGCATTATTCCCCAAAATGACACGTTAAGCCTCGACTCCTTCAACCTTCAGCCTCGACTCCTTCAACCTTCAGCCTCGACTCCTATATATACTACCACATAGGAAGCTTCTTCGGAGACTTCTCAAGCGACTTCCAAGACGCTTCGAGACGCTTCTCAATCTTCTAGAAGTTTCTAATGTATGTCTGTGACACAGAGGCCCATTGGCTTAGCATATTTCGAGTTACATTGCAAGGCCATGCTAAGCAATGGTTTCAACGACAACAACCGGGACATTTTCTCAATTGGAATATGTTACGAATAGAATTTTTAGAACATTTTTGACCAATAGCTTATGAAGAGAGATTGGGCAAACTATTGCGAGATATTACTATAACCTTAGGGGAGTCTATTGATTCTTACTATGGCCGATTGGAAGATTTAGTTTTAAGACTTCCAGCCGGACATAGTTATAATGTTAAAATGCAAATGTGATTATTTATTAGAGGTCTAGTACCACATTGATTGAAAACATATGTTAATAAAATTGTACCCAAGTCAGGAGAAGAGTAGAGTACCTATTTTGAGATACACAAGCTAGCGGATGATCTTTACCAAGGTCACATTTGGACCCCTCTCATGATGAGTTATTACAACAAATTACTGAGTATAGAGAGATGCAGAGATCTATAAGACTGGAGATTGTCACGTACAAGACCAAGGAGATTGCATAGGAGGCACGAGTCAAAGAGTTGGAGACTACACGAGTTCAGGTTGTTAGATTATCTTGTAAAATGTCAGATTTTTTTGGAATGAAGACCAAAGAATTTCATACCTTACATCAAAGGCATAGAGACTTCGTGGCTATGAGTAAGAAGACCAAAGAAGCCTTACTTCTATGTGCATACAAAGACAAAAGATGGAGAAATGGATTGAGTCAGGCTCAGACACAGTTAAGGGCACTAGTAACTTTGAGGTGCGCTGAGATTCCTGCTAGCAATTAGGCTATCCAGAGATTAGAGGACACTGTACCTTTGTTGGTGAGTTCCAACGACAAGTTACACGAGAGATTAGAGACCGTTGAGACTGCCATTACTTGTTTACAACACTCTATGTGGAACACCACCGTGATAAAGCTCCAGCCTTCTCATTGTTCAGAGCATATGAGCTTCATAGAGACAATTCTTGAGCATATTTACCTTCTCTCTCACACAAATGATATTAGCAGAGCAATTGTCACGGACAAATACTAAAAACTTCTAGAAGATTCTTTGAAGAGATGTCATGGACATACATTAGAAACTTCTAGAAGTTTTTAATGTATGTCGGTGAGAGCAATACAATGAGACTTGGGAGGCATCAAAAGGTTTTGCAAATATGCAAAACAAGTGAGAGTCTTAGTTTACTATATTGAGTTAGAGATGGAGCTTGACTATCGGAGATGAGAGGATTCAGGTGCCCAACCTCAAAGACGTGTAGTGCTTACAGATCATCGTGAGCACATTGATCCAAAGGTGTATTGTTCCCAGTCCACTTGTGAGAAGTGGAAGGCTGGACCTATGCACTTACGAGAGTAGGTGAAGAGCGTACCTAGTAGGAAGACTTGCCTTGAATATTTTATAGTTGCTATAATAAAGTGAGAGGCAGTTGCTCGTCGTGGCAAGATGACTGTTAATCACTATTTATACTACATGCACCATGCCTTTGTACAACAATGTACAAGTCTAGATTCATATGGCTTGCAAGAGAATAGACTATTTTACATCATGATACGGGAGACATGGCTATATTCAAACTACCTCGACCGACCTACAGGCCACCAGCTTGGATGTGTACGAAGGTACCGGTCCAAGGATCTTCCCTCACTTACAGATTCCTAGGACAATATGTTTGAGATTATGGTAGTAGAGAGACAAATACCTTTTTGGAAGGCTTTGGAGTGGTTAGTAGAGGATTATCGATTATCAATAGTGGAGATGAAGCCATACGATATGATGTATGAAATGATTTCCAATAATTGAAGAATAGACCCACCAATTGCAGTAGTCACCAATGGTCACTTTTGCACCTGCAAGAGGAGACATAAGTGGACACCAGACGCCACTATTGATTCAGTCGAGTATAAGTGGCCAAAATTCCAAGATCCTTCCATAATCCTGAGGCTTGTGCAACAGCTTATGGAGCCTTCTTTGAGGAGCATATCTCTCATACAGACGCAGTTTGCTTTTGAGCAGCAGTCTTTTGGGACTTCCTCAGAATGATGTGCGAGACCCATAAAGTCGTTATCAACGGCAACCAATTTGATGTAGTCGGACCAAAGTTTATTATACATGTCAAGCTATAGTACGCCTATACGAGATGGATACGTGTACTGGAGAGTATGGCCATTACACATTTCTTATCAGGACCTCACTAGTACTTTATCAACGAGTTTTTTGGTGCTCGTTATCTTCCAGTGACTACTTGGTTGCAAAGTCAACGAGTTGAAAACCCTACTTTACTGAACCAGCACAAAGATACAAAAAAAATGTCTAAAAACGAGTACAAGAAGAGGATGCAACAGTAGGATCACAGTAGAAACTAGAGACCTAGATTTTATTGACGAGGACGTCAATAGAAATAGTAAGGGACTATGTAGTACATAGATTTTAATTATACTAATATAGAGTTATTCTAAAAACTTTTTACTTTTTGGAGAGGTATTTTAGTGTATTGTAAGGAATTTAGAATAGTGCAAAATCCTTACCACAGTTATTATTCCTTAACTTTTTTGGTAGTAAGGCTAATGTATTAATTCCTAAAGAACTAGAAAGACTCCCACTACTATGAAGCGATGTTTTTGGGATATAGTGAAGAAGCTAAGACATATCGTTTAATGAATTTAAAAACAAACAAATTTATTATTTCAAGACATGTTATTTTCAATGAACATACATCACCACTCCAAAAGGGAAGATTTACACAAGAGAATCAATGAGAGCAATTGTTTGACCTTACAATTTATAAAATTGTACCTACTTCAAAAGAACATCAAGATGTCCGTCTCCACATTTAAATTTGCCACACCCTTCTATTAAGATTCGATCACCTCAACAATTGTCAATACCACAATATGACATAAATTTCCAAAGTCCAACATCATCTTCATTTAATCACAATACGCAACAAAATGATGTACATCCAATTGACTCAATAACTAGCAGTGTGTCTAAATTATCTTTAGACTCTAACCAAGTAATTGAACCTGTACTTCAAAAAGATGCCTCCACTCCTCCACAAGTTTTTGCACCTCAAAGTTCTTTGGCTAGACCTACAAGAAAATCTCAACCTACAAGAAGGTTACTTGAATCTATAGCAAGTCAACCATCAACGAGGAAGACAAAACCACACCAAGCAAATATAGTTGAAAACTAATCCAATTGGATCCTCCTACAACTATGCAGGAAGCTTTTTCAAGACTAAATTGAGACCAATGGCAAACAACCATTCAAGCTGAACTTGACTCTTTACAAAGAGATAAAACTTCGAAGCTTATGAAATTACCACCAAATAGAAAGACTATAACTTCTAAGTGGATATTCAAAATTAAAAGTGAAGCTAATGGTACATTAGATAAATATAAAGTACAATTGGTAGGACGAGGATTAATACAAATATAAGGAATAAATTATGTAGAAACATCTTCTCCTGTAGTAAAACTTATTTTCATAACAATACTATTAGCTATTGCAACTCAACATAATCTACATATACATCAATTAGATGCCAGAACTGCTTTTTTTTTCATGAAATTATTGAAGAAGACCTATACATGATTATACCTAAAGGTTTAAAATTGCCCCTCTTCTTTGAAGTTGGTATCTAAACTTCTAAAATCATTATATGGACTTAAGCAGTCTTCAAGGGTCTAGTATCAATGTTTGGACAACCATTTACTATTACACACTCTTCGCAGATTGGAATCAGATACTAGTATAACATACAAAAAACAACAGATGAAGATTTTGTAATTATTACACTTTATGTTGACGTTTGTTTACTTATAAGCAATCAACTTACACTCATATAAACAATCAAATCTTATTTAAAATCTGAATTTGACATAACTGATGAAGGAGATATACACTATATACTAAGCAATGTTATTACAAGAAATAGATCACAAAGAAATAGATCACAAGGACTTTCATTCCTCAAGAAAAGTATCTTACTTCTAAGCCGGTTGAGTACAACATGCTTAATTGCAATTCTCTTAGCAATCCAATCCAATTGGGGAATCACTTAGCCAAAGATGACGTGGTTTCATCATAAGAAGATCAAAGATTATAATTTCAAATTATAGGAAGCCTCATGCATGCTATTGTGAGTAAGAGGCCTAATTGTTCTTACGCTGTAAGCAATTTTGCACAATATTATCAAATCTAGTATAATGACATATTTATACATTCAAACAAACATTGAGATACATTGAAGGAACCTCACCTTATGGCATTTGTTACCAAAAATCTACATACGAGAGTGTTCTTCAAGAATATTCAAATGCAGATTGGGTTGGTTGTAAAGATATCAAAAGATTTACCTCTGGATTTTGTTTCACTTTAAATGGGGAGTAATTTCTTGGGTCAATAAGAAACAACAATCAGTTGCTTTATCATTCACAAAATTTGAATATATAGCATTAGCTAAAGCTACTACTGCAACAATATGGTTAAGAAAACTACTTCGAGAACTTGGTTTTCCACAAAAACCTCCTATAAACCTTTTAATTTGATTTACAAAGTGCTATTGCCTTAACCAAGAATCCAAAATACCATTCTCGTTCTAAGCACATAGATACTCAATATCATTTTACTCGTTAATGCATTCTTAATCAAGACATTCAAATTCAATTTATTCGAATACAAGCAATTCATGTAGATATACTTACCAAGTCTTTATCTTGTGACAAGCGCTTCCACTATTTGTGTATGCTTGGTATGCGCGTATCTCCTCTTCCAAAGGTACTCTTGACTGAAACTTTTTTCACATCCTTGAACTTGTGTGGGAGACACATGTCTTTAAGTCGGAGATCTCAGTTGTCACAGCAAGAACAAATGTAAAAAATATTTCAAGAAAGACATTTCCAAAAAAACATGAATATTGGAAAAACGGCCAATATACCAAAGTAAGAATATATAAAAATCCAAGTGCAGAAGGAGGTTACAGATTGAGAACATTAGAGTTGCAATTGAAAAATAAGTGCAACACTGATCAAAAGTTACAAAATATGAAAGTTAATAAAAGGTGCAGCAATCCCTTGCACCTTACTGGCACATCTGTTCTAGCTCAACAACTTTGGAATTGCCACACAATCCACACAACAACCTTGCAAGGACAGACTTCCCAACTTAGATTTCTCATAGCAGAACTGGGTCAGAACTTTGAAGCTACAGCACATTGCTCGTCTTTCACAATTGACTCTACTCGCCATACAAATATGTTGCGTGTATCAAGGAGAGTTCTCAGTTGGAGACAATACCAAATTGCGACGGCAACTACTCAAGCGTAGCAGCCTTTAGGCGTTGCTGCTCCAAAGCACCTTCACCGTCAATGTGGTTCTCGTCTAACTCTGACGCCGATGAAAGCGACTTCTGCCTCGCAAAAGCTCTCGCTCAAATCAGCTTCCGAGTCGAAGCAGCACCTGCTCCCAACGACTCTCAAGTTGCTCCCGCCTAAAGTATCTCCAACAACGCTTCTACCGTTCTAGTCAAGCCGTTAGGAATGAATGAATAAACATGGATGAAAAATACAAATAATCAATACTTATCTACTTCTACAACATAATATTGTTCGACGATCCTTCGTATCCACCAACTTACCAACCTACCAAAATACAAACCTACCAACCTACGTACCAACCTACCAACATACAAACCTACCTACGTACCAACCTACCAACAAACATACCTACCTTTGTACCAACCTACCAACATACAAACCTACCTACCTACCTACGTACCATCCTACCTACCAACCTTGACGATGCATGGTTATGGTGATGGTCATCATTATTGGGTCATGTATACATGGTATGAAGGGTTCTAAAGATTTTGAAGAGTTTCCATAAGTGGTATTTGATTGTTATTAAGAGTTTATTAGATCTTAAGAATATAACAAGGAGGCAAAGGGACAAGGAATATAAAACATGAAAATAAGAGCAAAGAAGAACTGAAGGGGGGATGAAGAAAACATTGGAGGGAATCTAGAAACGGGATAGAAAGGGTAGGAACTGCGAACGGAGGATGGGAACTATGAACAAATAATGAGAACAAAGAATGACTCATAGGAACTAGGAATGAATGATGGGAACATGGAAGAAATGATGGAAACCAATAAGGGAAGTTGGGGGATGGGGAACTGGGAACAAAAGAAGGGAACCATGAATGAGAGTTTGGAGGTAGAGAACCACTAAGGAAAAAGTGAAGAATGGGGAACCATAATAGAGGAGGGGGGACTGGGAACATTGGAACAAGGAAACTGAGGATATGCTACAAATCTTAAAAACACGGGGAACCAAAAAGATGGAATCAAAGGACATGCTATAAATCTTAAACAACATGGAGAACTGAGAAGCAGGGAACTTCCATAATTTCAACATTACCAAAAGCCTCTAACCTCGTTTTTTTTTTTTTGTACCTAGGTCTGGATTTTTCTACATTTGATAAATTTCAATATGGCCTTTTCGATGTGCGTGTCCGGAGGACACGAGTAAGGACTTGTCTATATATATAACAAAATACTGTACGACGATCCTTCCTACCCACCAACTTACCAACCTACCAACTTACAAACCTACCAACCTACAAAATTACCAACCTACCAACCTACAAAATTACCAACCTACCTATCAACATTTTATTATGTTTTTTGGATTATGTTGAAAGTACCATAATTAGAGTTGTTTAGAATTTAGAATTTAGTACATCCGATTAGAGTCATGGAGAATGGGAAACAAAAATAGAAGACAAGGGATTGGGAACAAGGTACGTGCAAACGGAGGACATGCTATAAATCTTAGAAAGCAAGGGAACATAGAAGAAGGAAACGGAGGACATGCTATAAGTTTCAAAAAGCATGGGGATGATCAACGAGGGAACCGGGGATAGGGATTTGTTTTTGAAGAGTACCATATAAAGAACTCACCCATTGGGATAAGGGGACCTTCCTCACAAATTAATTTAAAACTCTCTCTTTTTTTTTTTTTTTTTTTTTTTTTTTTTTTTTTTGCGTGTTTAGAGGACATGGGTATATACTAATATTAGTATAGTATACTGGTGGGAGTGTAGGAAGTATAGTCTGTGCATAATTATTAGTATACTACACAAACAAAATGATGTGACTCTCAAGAGATAAGTCATGTCTTTAAGCTTTATTATATAGAAAGATAAAGTAACAATATTAATTATGTAATATACTTCTTTTAATATACAATTTTAAACACCTCTATCATTGTTTTCTCCTACTCTCTTGAAATTCTAACATCAATTGCAAGTGTGCATTGACGATGAACTAACATGGGTGTAATTGAAGAGCAATGTTTGCATAAAGGAGCGAGGTGCAATTGCAAGAATTGACAAAAAGGTAGTGGAGACTGTATCTGTTGCTACAGGCAGAGAAAAAAGTTTGTGGTCGTGGTCTACGCAGTGGAGACTAGTGTATGGTTCACTAGTGGATGGTTCGAATTCTTGCAGGGTTCCCTGCTGGAGTGTCTTCGTAGCCTAGCTTCATAATCTTACCTTGATAGTAGAAAATTTTCAAAAATATTGCCGGGCCCTCCAGTGCCCTGGTTCCTAGTGTATTAACTTGCAATTGATTAATACATTAATTGTTTCAAAAAGAAAAAAAAAAAGAAAAAGTAGTGGAGACCTTGATTTCATAATGTACATTTTCCAGTTATGTACTAGATTTCACGGTTACATACTTCAAAATTTGTCGAGATTTAAAAATTTGCATCTTGCATGGAAAGAGGGCAGTTTTGAGGGTAAAGCATGCACATAATACCTTGAAACTTTAGGGGTTGATTAAAGGAACTTGCTCCTTACCCCATGTAAATATTTATTTATAATCGTTAGTTGTTTCTGGCAGGAACCGTCTTCAATCTGTAGTCGCTAGTCAGCCTTGCCCTCAGGGTACACGGTGTAAGGGCAGGATATCGAGCACGAGATTCAGGTCTCCGGATAACAATCTCCGAACTGGTATCGACATCGCCACGTAGACATTGCATGACGGGTATTCGAGCCCCTAGGTCATAGAGTCACCGGGTAGCATTCTCCGAAGGGGTATCAGCATCGCCACGGAGACATTGCATGCCGGGTATTGGAGCCCCTGCGCTATCCAATTGAAGCTTCATCCACTTCGATTCCCTGCTCGTCACAGTCCTGCCTGCTGTGTGAGCTGCTGCATTGTGAGAATCGCATCCCAGGCGACGAATCTGCATTCACAGCATTTTGCATTGCATTGAGCATCTACATTGCTCTTTCAATATGGAGTCTCTTTTGTGTCAAACCAGTTCTAGCGCATGCTTGCTGTCTACTGCCACTCCCAAGCCATGGCGGACCACCACTTCTTCCATGGCCTGTCCAGCTCCTGCTCGATTTGCATCGCACCATCTTGCCTCCTCCTCTTCAATTTCGGTAAGCCTAGCCACTTTCCACTCACATTCAGTCGCTCGTCTATTATGGTGGCATTGCACTGTTGCGTTCTGGATAATTTGAGCAATTGGAGGAGAGTCAGGAAATTATTGAAATGGTGGGGAAATTTAGGGTTGCTCATCTGTTTTTTGTAGTCTCTATCAGCTGGCGAATGTTGTGAGGGTGGGGGGGGGGGTGTGACATGACTTTGTTAGGGTTTTCGAAGTTTGTATAGATGGTGGTAGTGGTGACAATTCCCGCTGCATCTTATGAGAATGTGAGTAGTACCATACTCCAATCTGAAGGCTGAGAGTTCTGGCTTTATTTCCTACACAGACATGGATTAGCCGGATGCGCTGCTTGAATGTGGCGAAAAGGGTCACTTTGCCGAGCGGAACAAGGTGTCAAGCGGCAGCGGATCAAATCGACGAGCCTGTTACAGTGGATAATTCAACAGGTGTTTTGATCTTCAGCATCTTGGAGTTGGTCAAATGTCAGGGCTAGGTTTAATGGAATCTTCAGTGTTTTGTTATTCCCTTTGGGAATTCCTTGATTTGAGCAGCTTCGAGTAGGTCTTGAGGAGACTTTCGTAGTAACGTATCTACCAACACATGCAATGTTCTCTACTCACCATGTTGATAAAAATCATGACCTCATCTAAGCTGGACTTCACACATATGATGAGTTGCATTGATCATTTTCAAGCATGGAATCGTGATCCTTCAGGGGTTAATAGGTTGTCCATTCTCGACTTCTGAAGCATGGCTTTTCGGAATTTCTTAATGTTTCAGCACAAGTTGATATGCATGTCTGCATATTATAAATCTCTAGATTGCCAACGGTGCTTGAGATTATAGATTATAGTTGATGTACTATACGACATATTGATGGTTGGGATGTTATCTTGCGCAGTTTTGGTTGTTGGAGGTGGAGGTGTGGGAATGGAGGTTGTGCGCGCACTGGCAAAGGCTGGGTCGTGGGTCACGGCATACCAAAGAGGAGAGAAGTTTCGAAAAGAGATTGAGGGACTCGGATCTATGCTTGCCATAGGCGATGTCTTAGATGTTGCTACCATAGAGAAAGTTTTGCGGTCCAACTCTTTTGATGCGATAGTCTGTACCGTTGGTAAGCTCCTTCCATGCAAGCATAGTGATTTACTTTTACCTTTGAACGTTCAAGCATCCATTGATTCTCGCTTGTAGACTTTATAGCCACATGACTACACGACCCTGATGTCTACGGCCCTCTCGAAATGCAGTGCACTTGTACTGAAATCTTCCACTTTAGCTCTTGTAATTTCTAAAAAAATACTTCCTTTCATGTGTTCACAGGTGGAGGAACAACCGACCCAACTGTTGACAAGGTACTTTCCACGTTTTAGGTGTCATCAATACATGCATCAAGCTGCGACACTCCTGTATGCTACGCCTAATGGGAGCACCAAATTCTGATAGAATAACTATGCTTTTTTTTGAGATTTGCAGGATGGCCCTATCAACTTGGTAAATGCTGCCAAGAAGGCAGGCGTGAAAAGGTTTATCATGGTATGTGAGCATGATTCTGGTACCGATTGAATCAAAGTTCCGGTCGTCTGAACAAGTGAATCCACACTACCTTTAATATCATTGCTTAGATCACCCATCTGAGGATTATATGACTAGGAATCATGTACGTCTGAAGGTCACACTGCTTGTACCTGGCACTGATGCAGATTTCCAGTATTGGAGCAGGAGACAGTGTGAAGGCTGTTGATGAAAGGGTGAGTGCCCCTCTTGCTTCAGTTTCAAATACACGAAAAACAACATCGTTCCTGACGATGTAGCGTTTTGCTTCTGGATACTGAAGAAGTTGTTGGCTGTGCGTAGACATTGGCAGTGTTGAAGACCGTGCTGGAAGCGAAGGAGGTAGCTGAAGACGCTGTGAAATCAAGTGGTCTCGACTACACGATCATTCGTCCTGGGGGTCTATTAGGAGATGTATGTCATGTTTCTATCCTTTCAAGTGTAGCATAACTTTTTATCGACTTGATCTTTTGTGACGCTTCTTATATTGAGTGTTTCCTGCAGCCTAAAGCGACCGGAAACGGGATCTTGACAGAGAATTCTGGAATTGCTGGGCTCATCACCCGTGCTGACGTTGCTGCCCTTGTAAGCGTTTTTCTTCTCTCGTCCTGTTCTGCAGTTTTCTCTTTCTTAGTAGCTTTGTTTCATATGATTAGTGGTATTTGTCTTCGGGATAATTGTTCTCCTCGGAGCAGTCTTAACCTACCAGTGATATGCCAATGTTCCAGGTCATGAAAGCTTTGTTCAATGAGAAGACATATGGAAAGACTTTGTCAGCAATTGATCAAAACAAGGTAACATCACATGTACCCTTTTTTGCCCTTTCAACAAGTCGGCTTTCTCGAATGAACGAGATTAGAAATAGTGCGCAATGAATATGAGTTGTGTTGGAATCACGAGTGCACTAAACTAGTGTAGACATTCTACTATTGAGCTTTTCAGTTGTTCATTTTTGAGAATCCTAAAAGACATATTGTATCACATAGACGAACCTGAAGTAGACATTTGTGAGGGATCCATTTTAATTGCAAGTTTGAGATGGAAACTGATGTGGGTGAGACGTGTCATTTGCAGCCGCTTCCTCCTACAGCTTCATTAGACGGCGTGGAGGTGTTGAGCCTTTGATCACAGGATCTGCACATTTGTAAAAGTTAGCCTTGCTTCTTTTGTCCGAGCATGTGTAAAGTGCTCCACGGAGGTCACAGGAGTGTTGCCACTCCTCTGTAAACTTGAGGTTATTGTTGTTATCAGCTTATTGCTGCAGCCATCTCGTTTTACATGACATTGATCATGGTGAGATTGCAGCTTTGTAGTGACTTTGTCTAGGTAGTAAAGTAGGAGCTGAATGCCTTTTCCACTCCCCCAAAAGGAAGGGTAAATTGAGACAGAGTGGAGTCATTGTAATCCCACAATAATTCATTTTTTTGTGGTCGGACTGTTCAAAGTGCCGGGTTCGGAGCTCCAAGAGTGTTTCAATGTGCATGAATGGAATTACTCAAGGACATTGAGGAACTTTGGGTTTGCCTTTTCTCACTTTCAGGAATTCTTGTGTACTCAAAAAAGTGAGTGCAAGTGTGCACTTGGTTAGTCTTAAGTAGAGACTTTGTAAGCCCAGAAGTAAATGTCATGCCAATACGTTGTAGTTTGAGAATGATTAAACTTCTTTGGTTTATTCAGGAGGACCGTAAATCACCTTTAAGTTAGAGCCTCTCATATAAAAATGACATTGTAACTTGAAGCGTACCTCCATTGCAAGTACCTCCAGTTTTGTTAATCCTTTTGTACTTGTGCAGAAACTCACACAAAAATTGTATGTTCTGGACCAACTTCATAACATGTGATTGTGCTCGAATAGGGGAAGAGATGCAATTGAGATTCTTAACGATCCTTCAACAATTCTCGGGAAAGGGTAAAAGTTACAGGATTCAGTTGACTCTTGGAATCAGAAGAAGAAAAGAGAACACATGGGCACGTGAAATCTTGACAACACACCGTCTTCTCCAGATTTTAATTAACAGTGTTTAATCACCAGAAGTTGCAACCCAGAAGTCATGTGTATGTGTCAAAATCTAGTGGAATCAAAGTTTTGCGAAGTGCAGGAAAAGAACGGTAATAAAATCTGAGCTGAAAGAAATGCCTCTCTGCTTTCAGAAGAATGCTCTCAGCAAACTAAGAGGGCGTTTGCCAAGAATGCAACAATTTTTTAAGGCCCAATTTCTGTTTCGCCTCGTGCACGTCGATGATGAACGACCGATTACTTAGCGTTACTTTTAGTGCCTCGAATGGATTATGTATTCTTCAGAAGCTAGCCAGGGGTGATCTGATCTGGCTCGAGCATCGATACAGTAATTACAAAACACTCGGGACCTCGTGGCAATAAGGCGATGGTTGCACCCCGATACACCTACAATTAACATCCACACAGATCAGTCCTTTCATATATGCAATAAATTCGTTTAACAGCATAACACATCGTTTCCAAATATCCAGCGAGAGTTCTCAACCTTGGGAATGGAGCTTGATCAGAGCAACTCTCACAAATTCAAGTCATTCTAAAAGCAGTACGTAAGTTTGACAATGAGCTTACAGGATTGAAGATTGATGAATCGCTCTGGCTCCCTCAAAAAGCAACTGATGTAGAAACAACTGTTGCTTAACTTGCACGAGCACAGAGAGGCCATATCGCCAGAGATTCTGAATACGGCTGGAGCTTGCATGATCAATCCTGTGTGCGAGGGCTCTGTCCATCCTGCATTATACGAAAGTGTATTCAGAGACGAATAAGCAGAGCAATTATTTCGACGCTCTTTATCGTCTCGAGATTGACTACTAGCGTTTCCATCAGGCCTATCTAATTGCTGACCGGCGGCCTTCATATTAACTACAGCACTCCTTGTCATGTAAAGGCATCGAGAATTTCATCTTACTGCTCGCACGTACAGCATTATCAAATTTATATAACAAGCACTAGTTAGCAAACCTACATTGCTCTGCACTGTCTGCAGTTTCAGGACCATTCGTCCAGCTGGCCCTTCTGTCACACCACCTCGCAATCTTCTTGCACATGAGATTCCATCGGTAGTATCTGAATTGCATCTGCACCGTTTCAATAGCTTGTAAAGAGACCCCCACGTTGTATGGACTTTTCGAATTAACATAGACATGTATACCATCCGGACGACTTCTAATAACGCTTTATCAGTCTCAGAAGCCATCAAAGTCCCAGCTAACGTACGAGATCGAAAGAAATCTGGATTTTAAAAAGTTGAGTTCGACATGCACCCACGCGTCTGCTGTGGTGGTGATCGTGAATAACTTTCCCGACTTAAAAACTTTTCAGAAAATATTAACTCTCAAGACGATGAAGGGAAGATAGCCGAGTGGAATGTACTCATCATCTAATGTTCGTACCAAATCTGGATTTATGGGGTAGTCTGGCTCATCCGGGTCGAATGTTCGGCTGCCTATGGTTCGAAAACAGCGGCTAAGGCCCTGACAGCAAGAAACGTAATAATCCCTCAAGCAGGTGCAATAGCAAGCCATTTTTGCACCGAGTGCGCAAGTGGACGTACAGAATCGGGAATTCGAACAGCTCTGCTCCTGCCTTGATTGAGGATTTTAAGCAAGAGCGGAAAATTTTGCAATGCTCCTCTCAGACAAAATACTGTTTCAAGCTCTTGGGACTGTATCAGTTCCAGTTTGTACAAACGCGGCGGATCTCACGAACGAGGACATACATGAATCAAACACCAGCTACTAAAGGACACATGAGTCGAATATGCTGCGTGGAGAGTCGGCAACAACGATGCATAGAAAGACACAAATGAACGCAAGAAATGAACGAGCAGGAATTAATACGAGTACTCAAGCAAACTTTCATGACTTCATGTTAACGATCTTCTGGTTTGGAAATAGTTGCTGGAGGAGGAATCGATCCCATTCACACGACCAAGAGTTCCATGCGCTCACATCAGCATGATACTCATACGTAAACCCCTGCCGCCCAAATCTCCATTCAAATACAGGATCGATCATTTTGGCTAGCAGGGAAAAACCGCCTAACCAGTGATTACAGATTTCTCATCCACGTGTGGATAGAATTTCCATAGCGACCGGTAGGATATTCTAGTTTTCGTCGAGAATTACAAAATTGATCACACATCTTCATCATGCTCTACCCTCCTCATTGGTGTGATTATTTTTGCAATTCCCTCCTCATCCGGGGTTGTCCTCTACATTGCCGATATGTACTACGTAGGTACATATATGCTTGTGCCAAAATGTCCAGGAATTTTGTGGAAGTGTGCTCAACTGCACCTCAGTTTGGATTTGAAGCAATTTTCAACTGTATTGAGCTGTACCTACGTTTAGATGATTGACTTATGATTTAGGTTGTCAAATGATTTGATCAATGTGATCAAATTATGATCATTTTGGACATTTTTATCCTTTATAAATCTTAATGAAGATGTGTTATAACCTTTGTTGATGTGGCTTGAAATGAGTAAGAATTTCCATTGGTTTTCAAACATGTAAAAAGAAAATTAGGCATCCTAATAATGAGGTCAAGGAATTGAGAAATACAGGCACGTGAAATCCTGACTACACACCGTCTTCTTCAAATGTTGTTGAACATAGTCATGGTGATTGAACCACCAGAAGTTGCAGCCTAGAAGTCATGTGTACGTGAACAATGGTAAGCTTGGGGTATCACTTTTTGGACACACTAATTAGGTTATTTTTATTGAAAGCCTCCAAAGTTTGTCTAATTTAGTCATTTTAATCAAGTAAAAAGACCCTAAAATAGAAAATAAAATATCATGCACCTCACTGAAATCAAAGTATATATGCCTATAGATTTTCTTTTAGATTTTTTATTTTTTTTGGATCCATTCATAGATGAGGGAAAAAGTGTTGAATTTGGGGATTTGCAGGCATTATAGTGCACAATGAATTAATTTTTTTATTATCAAATAAATTATTTTGTATTCTATACAAGAAGATGTAGGTCATATTCAAAAATTATATTAAAATAAAAATGGTTGATATTCCATTTGCTTGATTCTATGGATTTTAGGTTATTGGGACATGACTTACTTTTTCAACTAAAAAATCAAATAAAATTACTTCAAAATATTTTTTTTAATTTTTAATTTTTTTTCCTGATACATTATAAGTATAGACAACTAAAACCACATCTAATGAAGTCTTATTGTATTACAATTTAAAAATGGATATGTTTGTCACACCAGCATAGAGTGCAATTGTTCATGGGACAACCTTTTTGGGTACCCCAACCAGACCATCACCCACGTGTCAAAATGTAGTGGAATCAAAGTTTTGCGATCTGCAGGAAAACAATTCAAATAAAATCTGAGCTGAAACGAATAGTTTGCTGCTTTCAGAATAATGCTTCCAGCAAACTAAGAGGGCGGTGGCCAAGGTTGCAACAGATTTTTCAAGGCTCAACTTCTGTTTGGCTTCGTGCACGTCTATGTTGAACCACAGTTCACTTAGCGTTACTCTCAGTGCCTTAAATGAATCATCCTCTCTTCAGGAACTAGCCAGGGGTCGTTGATCTGACTTGAGCATCGATACGAGGGTCAACAAAATACTCGGGACCTCGTGGCGCTTAGCAGATGGATGCACCCAGATACACCTAGAATTAACACTCATACAAATCAGTCCCTTCATAGATGCAACCAACTCGTTTACAGTTTTACACAGCGTTTTTAAACGATGCTGTGAGAGTTCCCGACCTTGGGAATGGAGCCTCTGCAAGCCCGCTTGATCAGATCAACTCTCACAGATTCAAGTCATTCTAAAAGCAGTACGTAAGTTTGACAATGAGCTTACAGGATTGGAGATTGATGAATCGCCCTGGTTCCCTCACAAAGCAACTGGAGCGATTCATCAATTTCTCATTTACGAAAGTGTATTCAGAGACGAATAAGCAGAGCAATTTTTTCGACGCTCTTTATCGTCTCGAGCTTGTCTTCCACCGTTTCCATCAGGCCTATCAAATTGCTGACCGGCGGCCTTCATATTAACTCCTTGTCATGTAAAGGCATCGAGAATTTCATCTTACTGCTCCCACAGCATTATCAAAATTATAGAACAAGCACTAGTTAGCGAACATACATTGCTCTGCAGTTCCATGAGCAGTCGTCCTGGCCCTTCTATCGAACCACCTAGCAATCGACCTGCACCCGATCCTCCATCGGTAGTATCTGAATTGCATCTGCACCATTCCAATAACTGGTAAAGATTCCGACGGAGCTTGTATGGACGTTTCGAATGGACATAGACAAATAGACCATCCGGACGCCTTCTAAAAACGCTACTCGGTCTCAGAAGCCTGAAACCCCTAGCTGACGTGCGAGTCGAAACTCAAGTTCGACATGCACCACACTCGTCTGCTGTGGTGATTGTGAATAACTTCCTCGACTCAAAGAACTTTGCAAATAGTATTGCCGAGAGGAATGCTTTCTACATCTGATGTTCGTACCAAATTTGCATTTAGCGGGCTTTCTGGCTCATCGGGGTCGCCTGATTTGCTGCCGAGGGCTCGACAACAGCGGCTGAGGTACTGACAGCAAGAAACGTACCACTCGAAGCAATAATTCCAGCAAAAACAATCGCAAGCCTTTTCACTGAATGTGCAAGCGGATCTACGAACAGCTCTCCTTCTGCCTTGACTGTCGATGGTTAAGGGCAAGTTAGAGCGAACAATCAATCTACAGTAAATTCTAGAGTGCTCGACTTAAATAAATTACTATTGCAAGCTCTTGGGACTGTCTGAGTTCCACTTTGTGTAAACGCGGCAGATTCACGAACTAACAGAACTATCGTGGACATGCATGGATTAAACACCAGCTACTGGATACTTCATTGTGGCGAATTTTCTGCAGAAAGAGTCGGCATCAACGATGCACAGAAATTTACAAATGAACGCGACTTTCTCGACTTCCGAAATATGGTAACATTATGATGACTCAAGCAATTCATGGCTTCATGTCAACGATTTTCTCGTTTGGAAATAGGTTTGCTGGAGGATGACGATTGAAATGAATGATAACGAAGTTCGATGCGGTCACATCAGCATGATATGGACTAAGGATAAGGTGGATTGTCTAATAATGGCGCAAATTTGAGTTTAGAAAATTTGTTAGGGATTTAACCGAGTTAGCCTTTTTTGTGTATTTAGGAAGTAGGTGGAAGACTAACTGGACTGAAATCATATATTTAGACTCTTCCACGGGATTTTTGAATCTGGACAAATAGGTGTTTTTAACATGGTGCATTGAAATGACACCTTAAAATCTTTGATGTCGACTCATGGAGATTTGAATTTTAAAATTATTATGTACGTGTCAGTCAAACGGTCGCTGAAGACAAAATTGGTACGGGATTTATTTCGAGTTGTCTACCTTTTGTATGTGCATATAAATACTTGATTTTCATAAGTGCAAAAATGTCCAGGAATTTGGAGGGATATTGTAAGTAAGCTTGGATTAGATGCAATGGGCTAAGTTGAAATTAAATTCAATCGATTGACTTGTAAATCATGTTGTAAGAAGCTGGTGAGATCAAATTTTGTTTATTTTTTACATTTTTACCCTTCATGCATGCTTAAAATCTTTAGTTGATGTGATAATATTAAGGTTTCCATATATATAAGAATCCAAGTTAATCATCTCAAACATAAGGTCAAATTTTGAAAATGTAGTCTATCTCGTCAAATGGAAACATGCCAATCATATATGATGTAATTAGATTTTTTAGAGTGCACTTGTTTACTTTATCTACATGGAGTAAACTTGAATTTCATTAGATTAGCAAATTATGTCGCAAATTGGCATAGTAAATTATAAAAATCATTTTGAGCTTATTTTAACCCCTAAAGGCCCAGGAAAGCCGAATCGGCGTTTTGCAGTTTTGGGCACCTTAGATGAGAGGTCAAATTTTGGTGTTTTGGGCTGTAATTTGGTGTGTGTGTCGGGAAACATAGTAATTGTGTGTGGTAAAATTTGCAAAGTAAGATTCCAATTTTAGTGCCTTGTAGAGCAAATTTTTGATTTGGAGTTGAGAAAGGGCAGAACGGGTTGTTGTTGTGGCCACTAAGGAACAAGGTGGAAATGGGGGCAGTTGCGAGGGTCACTCGAGAAAACTCCAGAGGGGCAGGGGTTCCAAGCAGGGTTTTGGAGGACCCAACATTCGGCAGAATTGAATGCTTTGGGACTGGCCAAAGATTGACGCCCCCTCCAAATACATGTCATAACTACAAACTTCGTGAAACTGGCGGCTGAGAACACACTGACATGGGGCGATTCAAATTTCAGAATTTGAATGAGAAACTCATGGAAAGATGTTGGGAACAACAAACAGCATACATCAAATCCAAAGCATATTTCAAAAGTAACAAAAATCCATTATGGCTAGTTTTGCAAATTCTTTGGACGGGGTTCCTGTGACTGCTGCCATCATTTCACTAGCAACTACCGATTCGAGAGAGGCGAGTGCAACAGTAGGAGAAGGATTCATCGAGGTGCCAGTATGGACCGAAAATGATCAGAGCACTGAAAATGGTGATTACGCAGTAGAGTCTTCGGCCAGGAGATCGAACAGCTCCTTCGTGGTCCAACTGTACTTGCCGCCGAGGTTGAGCTTCAGCGAGAGGAATCGGCGGCGAACTGTACGTGCCAGGGAGGTCGACGAGTTCCTTCGGAGGCGTACTGCAGCTGCCTCCGACCGTCCAGCTTCAAGGTCGCCGCTGCATCAAGTTCGGCAGCCTGCAGATCATCACCAACTTCGGCAGCCCATGCGCCAGTGAGCGATCAGATGATTGCACAGATCGAGGAGCGATCACATCAACGGGTTCGAATACATGAACATGAACTTGGTTTGCATGTGGAACTTGCATGGTAAACTGACATCACATCAACTGACTAATATGACCATATGCAGGAACCCAATACTGCGGTTGTGAGTGTCGGAAACTTGCAGCCACTTCTTATTTCGACATTGCCGCCTCCATCTGCCGATCCAGAAGCTCGCCTTCGTTCCTGGGCTGTACGCAAACACCTTCGAGCACATCAGATTCATGACCTCCTTTCACTGCTTGATCAAAAACATTTGCGCAGTTTACGCGTTCGTAAGAAGTCCAAAGCTTGGCCAAGAAATCCACAAGCAAATAATTTCCGACACCATTTCTACAGGCAAGCCGCACATATTCTAGGGTGGGTTGATCAACACGCTTTTGAGCAAGAATTTCTTGATATTGTCAAATCTACTTGGCCCGATACAAGCAATGCCTCCACGTCGATCATGGAAGAAGTCAAAGGAGGTGAGTATCTCTTGTGTAACATGTACCTAAATTTCATAGTTGAGAGTTATGAGTAATGTCTAACTTGGAGAATACAGATGGAGTGGGACAATATTCCAATGAGAAGGAGTTCACGTCTACAGACACAACCGGAACCAACTACGGTTCCTCCAAGCCCACCATCTAGTCCTGAAGCAATATTACCTCCTCAACATCAAGAATTGCCAGATCTAGGACCTGGAGTTGAGCTCATGACCTTCCCTGATACAGATGTTGGCTTCAACGGCGAGTACTTGAATTCGCAATCTCCAGTGCATGCGTATTACCCAAGCTCAGAAGAATTGTGTAATGAAGAAGGAGAAGATGATAGTGGTATGGAGAGAGCTGCAAGTCTTGAGGATATCCTCTGGCCACCTGAAGTCTTGCTTGCAGCAATAAACTTTGGCCGAAGAGGACGGAAGAGAGGTGGTGAGATCTACAATGCTGGACCTGATCCCGAAGAAGCAAGCGGGAGTGGTGAGATGCACGGACCAGCGCTGCAGCTAGGCGTCGACCAAGATTGCGGTGATGCAACGGCGTTGCGACTAGTATGGGACTCAAGCCGGCGGACTGCGGGCTGGCACAGCGCCGCGGCCACGAGGTCGGGCCACGTCGGCGAGTCAAGCGCGTCGGCTGCCAGCTGGGGTCCGGCGCCGAGCGCAGCGGGGCATCTCCAGCCGAACAGCAGCAACGGCCGGCACGCCTGCTTACCCGGGCACCAGGGCCTTCCTGTGGCGGGTGCATCGCCTTCTGGCCTTCCCCTTACAGGCCATACGCTTGGGCTACAAGGGCAACCAGTAGTTGTGACTTCAGAAGAAAATATTGGTCAATTCACATTGCAGCCAAATATTTTTATTGGGGAGAGAAGTACTGGTATTGGGCCTGGAGAATTCTATGGCAATGATACTGAGGGCGGTAATAATAATATGGAGTGGGATGATGATGTTGAGGAAGAACATATAATAAGAAGGAGAATGACACGCAATGGTGTGAGGGATGATTTGGGTGGGAATGATAGTGAGGACTTACCCAATTTTGAAAGTGCCTCTGATAGTGATGGAGATAATCGTAACGATGGGTTACCCCATCAACAAGAGGATATTAGGTGGCAATTTAGGAATGAGACTTGGGGAAACCCAAGTATTATGTATAATCCAATGCCGATATCATTTTTGGGGAAACCCATGGGTCCTTCTCGTCATCATCGTGGTATGCCAAGTTTTATGGATTTATTTGGCCTCTTTTGGACTCCACACATGTTGGCCACTATTGTTCAAGAAACTAATCGGTATGCAAATGCTCCTTTAGATGAGCATGGAAATACCAAAGGTGGTCCTACTTGGGAGAATATGACAATTTCGAGCCTCAAAGCATTTATGGCCTTAGCCATATATATGGGGTTGAGGGTTCAACCTAATGTAAGAACATATTGGATGCGTGATGACCTCTTTGGATGCCCAAGTATTTCAAATATATTTACACGGGCCCGATTTCAAGACATTAGGAGATGTCTCCATCTTACAAACATGGAAGGACAAACTAGAGGGGACCCGGGTTATGACAAAATCGGTCAAACAAGATGGTTAGTCAATGCTATGAGAGATCAATGTAAAAAGGCATGGTTTCTTGGAAAATATTTGACCATTGATGAAATGATGATTCGCTATAAGGGGACATATTCACCGATACGTCAATATATGCCTAAGAAGCCTCAAAAGTGGGGCTTGAAGGTTTGGTGTTTGGCATGCTCGATTTCAAAGTTCGTATGGAATTTCGAGATCTATTGTGGAAAAGACAATATTGTAGCCCCCCTTCCCATAGAACAACCTAATATTGTTCTTGGCGATGCTCGATTGGCCCATAATGTAGTTATGAGGTTAGTGGATGGCCTTTGGAACTTAGGCCATTGCGTGACAATGGATAATTACTTCACTAGTTTTGGACTTTTCACAACTCTTTTATCACGGGAAATGTATGCATGTGGGACAATAAGGGCAAACCGGGTTGGTCTTCCCTTAGATTTGAAAAACACACCAATTCTTTCAAAAATGTGCCTCAAGGCACAACTTTATGGAAAATGCATGACACCCGCACGATATCATGTGTTATGTGGAAGGATAAGAAGCCCGTGCTTCTTATTTCCACTCATTATTTGCCAATTCAACCCCCATGTGAGAAGGTAGTAACGGTCCCTCGGCGAAATGGTGCAAGTCGTGAAATGATTCTAACATCCCGATTTTGAAAGAATATACAACTCACATGCGAGGTGTAGATGTTGCCGATCAACTCCGAGCATCCTATTCATGCCAAGTGCGGAGCCACAAGTGGTGGCACCGTATTTTTTCTTCTTATTGGATGTCTCGATTGTCAACATGTATATATATTATTTGGAGTGTGTGAAACACTATCGATATAACCGCACGCCGATGACACACCTTCAATTCAAGAAGGGCTTATGTGAAGCCCTTCTTCAAGGGTGGCCTATGAGAGATTCACACCCCGCGGATATTCCTCGAGCAAGGAACACGCCATTGATTTGTGTACCCACATATACAAAATTACGACGTCGGTGTGTGGTTTGCCAAAAATTTGAACCACATTATTATCGCCGGAAGTGTGGAGACAAATGGATGTGTCTCAATCGAGGTTGCTTTGAGAAGTGGCACACAGATATTGCCATACGACGCCAACGCCATATGTGAGTGAATGTAAGTATTTCTTTTTGCATACAAAGAGGAAGCTCAAGTTTGTTACCCCACATTTTGCGCATATAGTACTTTGCTTGTGAATAATAGTACTTTCCTTGTGAATAATACTTTGCTTTATTTCGAACCCCACAAACAAACGTTAGTAATAATAATATGAATAGTACTTTGCTTGTGAATAATACTTTGCTATGTTTTTTATCCCACAAACAAATATGAATAGTAGTTGAGTTATGAATAATACTTTGCTTTATTTCTTACCCCACAAACAAATGACACCACAATAATTTGAATATTGCTTGTGAATAATTCTTTGCTTTGTTTCTTACCCCACATACAAAAGTTAGTAATAATACTATGAATAATACTATGCTTATGGATAATTTATTTTTTATTAGTTACATTAGAATTCTTGTAAATTGATAAATTTTGGTGATTTTGTAGGTGTTCGGCAATCCCTGGAGTCCTTTCTCCAGTTAGGAGAATTCTATTTTGTGCCCTGGAGAACGACTTCGCAAAGGGGGCTTCAATCAGTGCGCCTACTGCACGGTACAAGTGGTGGCCAGGGACGGCAGCAAGGCGGGCCAGCTCCTCCAGCTCGGCTCTTTCCAGATCACGAAATTCCTGCCACCTCATGTGGCTCCCCAAGGTGCCAGTCAAATCCACTTTGTCGTTGCAAGCGTGGGCCTTTTTGTCAGATCATCTTTTTATAGGGAACTTATAAAGAGCTTAGGGAGCTTAGTAACGGTGGGGAGCAACGGGAAGAAAGCCCTCCCTTTATTGCAAGTGACACATGTCATAGCTATCTACATAGAATATTAGGCAAAGTATTTATGGTGGCAGTAGGCTATTCATAGCTCTGCCATATTGCCAGCAATGGGCCCGTAAGATTGAGAATGGGTTCCCATTCTTCTTTGTTGCCCGTCCATTTACTAATTTGCATATGTGTGTTTATGTTCTCCAAAATTGTCAATAATTGAGATTTTACTTTTTTCAAATTTTTTTCCCCCATGACTCTGATTTGTGTAAAGGAACATTTTCACCGTTCACTTTTGAAAAATTCAAAAAGTTGATGGTGGATTTGTATTAGAACCCCAATTTGTTCACTTAGAGTACTTTTTTGCCTCCTTCTAGAAAAAAAATTGTATGAAGGTCCAAAAAGTGGAATGAGTGTCTAAAATTTTGCATGGGTGTGGCCAACTTGATTTCTAACATGGAAAAAATACTAGCAAAATGTTTAGGGTAACAATCACCAAGTCTCCCTTTGCACCAAGTAGACTATGTCTTTCGGGCAAGCCACAAAAAAATTTCTGCATCAACTTTGAACGTTATGATCTCACAAATGGTGCAGATCCAACGGTTGAGATTTGACATGGTAATCATGGATGAAGTTAGGTTCAAGATCTTACGGTTGAATGTTCCAGAATACAATAAAAATTTATGCCATACTCCAAACTCCACAATGTGGTCAAAAATCGCAGATTTTGAGATTGGAGGTTGCAAAAACGCTTGGGCCTTTAGGGGTTAAAAGAAGAAATGGTGAGAAGACCTTATTTTAAAAGTGAACCATAAAGAAATGAATTTTCATGCTCCTCAAAAGATGAAAAAGAGGTTTGAATAAAATTTATTATTATACTCCGTAACTTTTAGAAATGACAACAAAAGGGTATGTAGATATAATATTTCTTCATAAGCAACATGCATATGAAGAGTTTGCCTTTCCTCCCATTCACAATCACTGATAAAAATTCAAATCATATCACTTTTGGTTAGAAAGAGTTCAAAGTAATCACCAAATGAAAGTCATGTCTCCTGGTTGTGTGATTTGAGTCGATGTTTTACAAATACTTCAATTTAATGATGAAGAGTCCATTTTGTATGAATTAAAATTCTTTACCCATAAGAGATTATTCTTCTCAACCCTTCGGTTGACCTCCTCCTCACATAGCTTGTGATTCATCCTCACCACTTTCCCAAAGTATGCAAGATTTGATCTAAAGTACAAATCCTATTTTAATTCAAATATATTGACATGTCCTTGAAATTCTTATTACAAAATACTACCTCAAATATTCGCCAATATTGAATTTTTTTGGACTTTTTAATTAAAATAAATTATTTAAGTGGGTTGCCCAAAAGTCACAAAATCAAGAACATATTAGAGAACTACCTTATTACACAATATTTTCAAATAGAGTTAGGGCACACAAAGGTACCTATACTTTCCACAGTATAATGAATGGCACTCGGCCCACGGCACTCCCAACGTCTCAAGAGTTTCTTCAAAATTAATAACCCTGCTAGTGCGGTCAGTTCGCGCGGGAGTGGTGACCGGCCCAGCAGGTTCTATTTTGAATTGGGTCAGGTTGGCGGGCTCTCCCGCGCTTCCTGTCTCATTCATCCGCGACCCCGCCCATTTCCTTCTGCTCGCGCCACACTCTCATTCAGTTGTCGTCCCAGAATCAGTTCATCCCCGCCCTCTCCCGCCATTCTCATCCCGCTCCCGCCTTATCTGGCCATCGTCTCTCTTCGGACCCTGTTGTCATTCTTGATCTCCAGCTCCCGACTCTCGCAGCTCGGTTCCAGTCTCCTCTTCTCTCCTACCTTCTGCCGAACAGTTGACGCAGGGGGCACATTCGTGCGATTCAAAGCAGCGATGGATATGAAGGCACTTCAATTGAAATTAGGTCTGTTCGATCAAGTGAAAGTCGTGAGAAAGGCGCAGGAGTTTCTGCGATTGTGTAGAGTGCACTTCGATTCATCGCGCCTGGGTGTGGTAAGCTTTCATCTGAGCCGTATGTTCAATTAACCTTCGTTCTTGGTTCTATCTGTATTGTGAAGACATTGTAAAGGAGTTGATTGCGTGAGCTGGAAAAGAATTGGTTCCGAGATTGTTGAGCGGATCTTACGGAGTGACGTTTGTCGATCCTAGCTCGATTTGTTTAGCAATACAGTTTGGCCAGCTGATTAGTGAATGGCTAACTAATTGTAGCTAATCTGAATATCCTGTGCGACTTCCTACAATATCTCGCTCTAAATGAGTTGATGTTTGCTGATTACAGGGAGAAATATGCAAGTCTGTGCTCTGCTTCGAACTCGCATGCGCAGAGTAAGTATTTCATCCGCTGTTCTGCGATGCTGGATTCGCCTCTATGACGTACGTCTCTATTTCTTCCGGGAGGGCGTTTCTGACTCTGTTGGTTGCTTCTCCAGACTTCACGTCACACTTGACAGGACGAAAGCTGTCCGTGTTAGCGGCATGTCGGAAAAGGCATATGTCAGATCCCTAACGGCGATGCAGAATGCCCTGGGATTGAGGTGAGTGGCTACCTCTTAGCTAAGAGAGTACTGCCTAGGCAATTTCTCAATGCGCCTTCGAGTATGAGGTCCCATCTCAATTCTACTGTCAGCTGGAGTTTGTGGTTTTTGCGTGAGTTGTGGTATGCAATCGCAGACTGGTCGTTGACTAACATTGCATCACATCTTCAGGCCTAAGGTTGATATAAAGGAGCTATCGATCAAGTTTGGCTGCGTGAGGCTCATCAGCACAGTTCAGAGAGTTCTGGCTCTGTAAGTTCCAAAGTCATTGCTAGGTCTTTTCCAATCTACTCGACGCTTTTCAATAGGGATTTCTGAAAGCGTTCGTACTGGCTGTAGGTACAAGCAACGGTTCGTGGCAGCTCTACCCGAGTCAAGAAGAACAAGTGCTGATTTCAGCAGACCGGCATTTACAGCTGCTGCATTCTTCCTCTGTGCTAAGAAGAATAAGGTTTACTCCTTGTTCCTCGTTTGACGCATGCTCCTCGCAGTGTCAAATCTGCAGAATGTCGGAAGCAGGCAAATTCCTTACGCTGACCTTTCAACTCGAATTCGTGTGCAGCTTAAAGTGGACAAAGTGCGACTCATGGAGATCTGTGGCACCTCGGACCCCGAATTTGGAAACGTAGGATTCCATATCTCTCCTCGATTGCGATTAGTGTGTTCGCGATTACACTGTAGATACTGTAAACGGATGCATCTTGGTTTGCTTCATATACATTTCTGCGTTGGAAAGTGCAAGGTTTCAACATTATTTATTCTCTGATGTTTATTTGTGCAGATCCTAACCTCGATGAACGATCTTTGTTTTGATCTGGTCGGTATCCAAAAGGAGAAAAAAGATCCTCAATCCGTGAAAACTAATCAAGGTAAGGGCTCATTGATGAACTGCCCATTAGTTTATCCGTAATCAAACGAATGAATGATGATCAATCGACAATGCGACCATCGTGGAATCCTATCTTGTCCCAATTAATGCTCTCTTGTACTGATTAGGTTTCTTTCCTACAGAAGTTAATCTCTTGAGTCCAACTGTGTTTCCTGCAGAGCTACTACCTGTGAATGTCTCGGGTAAAAGGTCTCGTGACGATGAGCTCCCAGCAGATAGTGATTGCGAGTCCTTGGATGATGAAGATGAGGATGAACCGGTGGTTCCTGTAGCGAAGAGGTCAAAGAAAGCCGTTAATTCTAAAGCGTACGAGGAGTGGAAGGCTTCCATTGTAGTGGCGAGGGAAGCCCTAAAGAACTCTGCCTCAGGTGTGCACTCTACTCCTGAATTCGCTGCTGATTGCTCAGATTCATCACATGCGTCTTTGTAGTACTGCGAAGTCTAGTCTGGAACTTTGATAGCAATTATGCATTCTCTGATCTTGATGTTTGCATTTTTCTTCATGCAGATGTCATGAGGAAATCCTCTAAGCAGGCTACCTTAAGTTTTGAGAAGCGTGAAGCTGCTCAAGTGTTGCCCGTGCCGACATCGTAGTTTAGACCTCTTTGCCGTTACAACTTATTTGTCCATAGATATTGTACCATTCGTATACAGAAGAGTGTAGAAGTTCATCCCAAAACCCAGGCTGTTGAACTGGCCCACTCATTGCAATTCTTCACGAAGTCAGAAGTTAGCCGTGTAACACTAAATCTCCTACGCATTGACAAACTGTATCATACAGAGAAAATATTAATTACACCATCTTGTGGTGGTTTTTTTCCTCAAGTTTTTGGCTTATAACCTTCTGTTACTCTGTTGCGTATGGAGTTTGTGCTGATTCACGTGGATTTTATGGAGATGTACTGTATCCAATGCGTTCGTGATTGTAGGCCACATTTATCCATCTATCTACTCTCTCACAGATGCTACAACTAAAACGAAGTAGCAAGGTAGATGATTTACTAGCAAGGAGAAGTTTATTTCATTCCTGTTGGTAAACTATATGCGTAAGCATACTCCATGTTTGATCTGAAGATACAACTTTTTTGAAACCCTTGGTGAAGAACTGGACCAGGTTTGTATACAAGAACCACTCTCATACTTGTATAAATATTAATTAGTAGTAATATAAATATTTGTATTCTTAGTGAGGATTTTGTGCGATTGTTTTCAATGCAATTCATATTCATTGATTGATAACTAGTCACACAAATCTTGTTACATTCTGATTTGCAATAATTTGAAACAACAATGACGTTGTAGGTATAGTGAGGGCTAGGAAGCTCAAATTAATATTATCACTCCAACAACCTGTGTAAGATTAAAATGAATTTAATCTTCATGAGAACTCTAAAACAAAGAAAGAAACTATGGCCTTTGTTGTGGTACGGAAAAAAGGAATGAGGAAAGATATTCATCATTCCTAAATTAAAATCCATCGTTATAAAGTTTACAATAAAGTCTTAGTGAAGGGTGGAAAATGCACATAAGTGAGGATCTAATTAATTATGTTTGACTCAAATATACTATTTATGATTCATTACATAAAGTTAGTATCAAGTAAGCCTTTTTTCACCCTCACATATATGCAGTTTAGGTCTTCAAGCATACTACCATATGCAATAATTAGGATGCTGGCAATCATGTGCCATGCATGCTTTTCTTGTAAGCAATAAGAGATTACATGTAGCTCAAGCAAATACATTATTTTTTGATTGTTTCGTAATAATTTGTTTTGATTTTCTCCTTTATTAGCTTAATTGGTTATTATTGCAATAAAATAGTATCTCAATCTAAATATTTTTACATGAGAAATTTTTAATAAGAATTTAGTAGGGTAAAGGTCTTATTGAAAGCATATTCTCATACTTCATAAATACATGATTATTAGAAAATAATCCCTATAATAATTAAACATAAAAATAGTACAATTTCTGCTAAAAGGCAAATTAAGGTGTAAACACCAAAAAAATTAAATCTATCAAAATCTCAAACCACGATCACTAAAGTACAAAGAATATCTCATACAAGTGTCAAGAATCTTCCAAATATTTACAACGTATTTGAAATCTTTTGATTATGAATATTTGTACGAACAAAAAAAAAAAGTCTCAAATACATATAATTTCATACTCATTTCATAATTTTTTAAAGTTTCATATTTTCATGATTTTAATTTTACACAGAATTCAAACTTCGAAAGTCTAAGAATATTCTCATACTCCGGTAACCAACACTCAAAAGTTGAAAACTCAAATTTATACCTAATTTCTATGCACAATAATTAGCATGGATTTGGAAGACACTGGAAATCAAGGAACCGAGTACACGAGAGTTTTTGCCATCAAACGTCGTTGTCACGAGAGGAATCAGATCAGTTCGAACGTCGCTAGAAGTTTTGGCCAGTCACACGCCATAGCCGCACTCTGCTGAGAACGAAGCTCAGTTTCATCATGAAGAGGCGCAGCGTGAGCTTAGGCGGCAGGCCCGGTCCGCCTTGCTATACCGATTTCTCGCCATTTGCTCGTCTTCCGCTTGTCCCAGGGTTCGCAACTCTGACCTCACAGAACTTGATCGAGCTTTCGTACTATTTCATGCAATTATTAGATTTGACGTTCTGATATTCTAGATTGAGAGCACCTTTGTGTGTGCGAGTTTAGATCTTTATTCGAAATCATATGAATAATGCAACAAGATTAGAATGGTGCTCCACATGCAGTTTACGTGCAGCAATGAATTGGCCTGTTTTACTTGCAGTTCAGTAGTGCAGGTGTGCGTTTGGTTTCCTATCTTTGCAAAGCGCGTGTAGACCGATTTCTGACGAATTGCTTTGTCGTTCGGTCTTGTGAAGGCGAAGTATTGCACCCCCGCCGATCGAAAATGCAAGACCGGCTAAACAATTGGAGTGCCGGACACAGCAAGGGTCTCAGAGTAAACATCCCTTTCTTTCACGTTCTAGCACTCCATTCTCCCCGCAGAGTCAGCGATCGCTTTCGCAGACTTGCCTGACGCAATCGCAAGATTCGCAGCGATTCTCACAATCACAAGAATCACAGCCAGAGGATTTCGGTTGCGAACAGGTGAGTGAGTATCCTCTGAACGACTGTTCCGAGTTGCACTTCAATTCTTTGGTCATTCAACATGTTCTTTATGATCTTGAGAAGTGGACGTGATTTATCACTTTCTATTAGAAACTGCATTCTGATTACCTTACGTCCTACTGCATTTTCTGCGACTGAAGTCCAGCTGAATCATCACATTTTTTACTGATGTAGTGGATAAAAAGCTTCCAAGACAAGGATACATCATCGCTTAGTCAGCCTAAGCCTGCTTCTCCTTGCCTCTCTGGATTGACGTCAAATCTCAAACGTCGAAACGTACCCGGACCTGTCGGAGGAGGTTCAACGCCAGAAAGATCAACTTGCACGAGTGCACCACTATGTTTCGTTGGACCTCAGAACGGCACAACCCGTCCATGGCCACAGTGTATGTCCTTCCGGCTGATTCATATTGACCTGCTATTTTCTCGGTGTCTCTCGTAACACTTTTTCCTCGAATTCAATTGGATCCGATTTTGAATACATATCCACAATTATTATATTGCTAATCAGGTAACGTCTCCGAGGAGCTGGAGAAAAGACTAGGCGGCTTGGAAAAGCTGAGGGAAGAAGAAACAGCTCTACTACGCAAAATATCTGAGGATTATCAGCAGATTAAGATATTGCTTGATGAAACAAATTTCGACAGTAAGAAAATTGCTCCGCTTTTGATGATGTATCTCATGCAACCAAGGAACTAATGTGGCGGATACACTTGACAGCTTTTAGAAAACTTGAAAACTTGACACTCAGCTTTCAGTAGATGAGAACCATTTGCAAGTACTAGAAATATGACGTATCAATTTTCTCGCAGTCAAAGGCAACAGATCAAAATTGTCGCTACAGCAAAGCGCATTCGACAAACTGGTAAGATCGTACTCTCTCCAGACGAGACGCAGGAACCAAAATACGCCTGGAACTTCACACAACATCTCTCCTGTTCTCGAAGATGCCAAACCTTGAATCTTGCGCCATGCACAAGAAGGAATCTTATAAGAGGATATTCTCCGAAATTGCTTCTACTTCTCACTCGATATAGGATAGGGTCAGATTAATGTCTCTTGACATTCATGCTCGTGTGTCAGCTCAAAGAAGAAGAAACTGCGAACAGCACTATACTGGCCGCCATAAAAGCAGCAGAGGAAGCTGTTGTGCAAGATATCGGAAGTCTTAAGGTAAGGTGCTCAATATATGTAGATAAGTTCTTAAAAATATTGCCTCCTAAGTCTTCTCAGATGAACAAACCGCACGTTTTAATATCATTGATTCCATTACATTCTCAGCAAGTTGCCGAAGGAGACGCTGCAAACAAGGAGATTGTCACAACCAGTTTCAAGGTGATGGCTGAGTCGTTCCGCGATCAATTAGCGGATCTGAAAAAAAATATGGAAGCAATTTTATTGATTTCAATACCTCCTCAGCAAGTCGTCGATGGAGACGCTGCAAACAAGGAGATTGTCACAACCAGTTTGAAGCTAATGGCTGAGTTGTTCCGCGAGCAATTAGCGGATTTGAAAAGAGATATGAAAGCTGAATTTCAGTCGATGAAGCAAAGAGAACCACATGTAGGGGTACAACACCAACTCTTGCAGCAATCTTCGCATATCGGGGACGTCACTGAAACCACTGGAATCGATTCCCTGGTGAGCGTGCTAACTTGAAACTTGTTGCTAAGGATCATTAGTACTGCAATAACAATTCAGAAGGTAATGCAAACAGCTAATACATCACTCATTCGTCAACAGGCTCTTCCATTGGTATCGCCCGAAGTGGTGGATTTGGATGAGATACCTGACTTCGACACTAGACTTGCTTTAGTGTTGCAACCACCTGTAGCGGAACAGCACCAATTCTTGAAGCAACCTTCGCATTTCCAGCTGGACGTTCCAGAAACCACTGGAACCCAATCACTGGTAAGCATGCAAGGTACTCGAGTGGCTTCGAACTTGGTGCCACAGATCATTAAGCCGATCGTAGTAGTGCAATAACAGATGGTAATGCTAACGCTAACACATCACTCATATGTCAACAGGCTTTTCCATTGTCATCGCCAGAAGAGGAGAATGTGGATGAGATACCTGATCTCGACACTAGACTTGCTTCGATGTTACAAGGTACGCAAGCCACTGGACCTGATCAACGTACCAGCTTTCACCTTGGTCTGACCTAAAATTAGATTTATCTTACTGTCCGGCGTCCGCAGATGATTCCTATCCTGCCTCTAACACACGTTCCAAATCACAAGTTGGCAAGCGACTTGACGAACAATACGATGATGACATCCGCAGCTCTTTTCGAAGGAAGATGCTACGAGCTCGAGGTAATATTCTGATCAGCTTTCCTTAAATACTTGAGAGATCAAGAGACGCCGACAGAGCCTATGAAGATTTTGTTGCTCAATTTCATCTCTCTTATCATAATTAAGCTACACATGGAGTAATAATTTCACTGGCGTATTCGTCAAACTTCACCGCACAGTGCATGTGTCCAAAGTCTGCTTCAATCTTCGGACTCGCATTCAGATTGTAAAGCTCAGATTCGGTGTTTAACAAACTTTCTGTCTCCAGCTCTGAAGAAAGTTCGCTGCAGTCAAATCATTCCAGCCGAAATGACAGAGCTATCCTGCAAACCAGTGGAGGAAAGTGCAGGTTGGAACACTTTCACAATCAATCATACTTTCCCACCAAATCTGAGTGAAAATTCAGCCAACAAGAGTGCTGGAATAGATACTTCGTAAGAATGACTCCGCATTAGCTAGGTAGCTAGTAGTTTCGCTACTTCTCAAACCTAAAAGAGTTCGCAAATGTATTCTGAAATAGACAATTTGACTTTACCGAATCCATTCCAGCAGTTTCTGTGCTGGAAAATTTACCAAGATAATCACAGTCCGAAACGCCTTCTGATTAAAGTGATCCGCTGGCGAGCAGCAACCGAATCTACCCGTCCAAGCCAGTTTTAGGTTCACAGGAATCGCAATGGTCTTATCTCGTTCTTCTCGTAATCGCCAGGGGCGTAAACTTCCGCCCAGAGGTTCAGAACGACCAAAGCCACAACCTAACGAAGCTTTGGTTTCTCAAAGACTCACCAAGCATTGAGCAACAACGATTGACATCAGGCTACAACATTTTGATTCTTATGAACACAGTTGGAATCAACGCTACGTCTAACTCAAAAGTATAATAACTCGATGGAAGAAAAAATTCCACTTTCGGTCTTGAAGCTACGTTCACTAACTTTCCATCACTTTTTTTTTCTTTTTTTTTCTTTTTCTCTTCTTTCGACAAAGAATCAGATATCCGTTTTAAGGTATCTTTTTCCATGGACTGATAAGGAATAACTGCAATGCATGATATGAAATTCAAGGATAAGCCTTCTAGAAATTATCAAACTTACAAGACGAGAACGAGGGGCTAAAGCGATGTTTTCCTATCAGCGCTTCAGACTTAACAATTGCAGGGGATTGCACAGCGGTCCAATGCTAAGCAAAATTTGAAAGAATGCTTGTTTCAACCAAAATTCCCGTTTCAAATGTCCAGTCGTCAGAAAGACCCTGCTTGGAGCTTTCGCTGATGAGAATTTCAGAATCTAAACTTGAATGAATTGAAGTTATGAATTTGTCGGTGGAGTGCACATGGTAGACTAGATCACTTCGGTGTACGACATTGCACCAGATCGTTAAGCTTGAGTACAAAGTCATACAAGCTGTAAAATGGTAATTAATAAATGTTTGCGAGTGGGATGGACATAACCATTGCGAGTATGTGAAAGTCTTAAGAGATCACGTTGCCCACACATCTATCTTAATTCCATACTCATTCCGCACATATCTATCTTTGCTCAATACTCTTTCCAATGTAATTGATTCTTGCAAAGCCATCTCCACCTGCCCACCCTCTTGAGTATGTTGGTGAGGTTGAAAAACACCTTTTCAGAAATTCAGAAAAATCTCAATCTGTGTGTAGAAGTCCTATTGTCAACCTAAGCCTCGCATAAATGCAACCGCTTAGGGCAACAACAAGAGATCAGAACTCGTCAATCAACGCAACAAAATTAGGAGAAGGAGAAACCCAAAATCTGTGTAACCAAACACGAAATATTCATCAACACACTCGGGATTCGATAAAATGTAAGCATGTCCTGGAACCAACCCAAGTCTTCTCTGTTTCGCCAAATAAATGATCAATCTACACAAGTTCAGAGGGTGAAGTCCAGCCCTAGTACCTAGCTTCAAAAGGGCCCGGTCAATCCAATATGGACCCAGCCTGCCTGAGACAATGCAATAATCTATGCACAAGGGATGATTAATCTCTAATTGTACAGACATCTGTTGTTTAAGAGGGTAACTAACATCCCCATTGATCTAAAGAATCTACACAAGTTACAAAATTCGGACACCCAAGTAGCCAGGGGAGGGTCCAGACTGGAAGCCATCCAGGGCAATGACTCCAAGGCTGTCGGCCAGGCGCAGCGACATGAAGGAAGCGTACAAGAACAGGAGGCCAACACCAAGCACCTTGTTGGGCGTCATACCTTTCGCAGGTAAAACCACAAGCCCCCACAGAAGGCTGAGAAACAAGAATCCAATGGTGTAGATAATGGTGTTGTCTTCTGGTAAGACAAGAGGCTCAGGGAAGTGCTTCCAGCTTGCAAGCACGAAGGAGAGACCGAGCCCGACAAGAGTGTTGAACATGGGGCCTGCGTAGCATCCAGAGATGGCGATCTGGACTCCGTCTCCTCCACCGCAAGCGAGCGCTAGATTGGAGATCAAGTCTCCAATCGAGTTGCCCCAGGCCAGCACTGTGAGACCCAGGATGGCGGAATCGATCTCCAGGATGACGCCGAGCGCGACGAGAACGGCCACGAGCTCGTTGGCGATGAGATAGAACCAGACGATGCTCATGATGAAGCCGCCCGCCACCCATGGCATGATCCACCTGGTTGGCGGCCGGTCTTTCTCTAAGCTGTAGTATGCCAGGACGCCGAGGACTACGCCCAGGATAATGCCGAATGCGTACACGCCTGGGCTGCTCCCGAAAGGCTCCCCGTCGTTGCTGTCCCACACGCTGGCTAGGAGCGTTGGTGCCAAAGTTGCGCTCGCGATCGCGTATGTGCGTGACCATCGCTCGTTGTCCTCCACGACGGGGATTGTGAGCCGTCGTGGTAGTCCAAGGGGGAAATCTATTATTTCCCAACACCTCGTCCCACATGCTGGATCCTGGAATGCCAACAACAAAGTCCACCTTCAGAATCGCTACAAAGACAATGAACTCCGTTGTCACATCATTGATGAAGCTAACCATTTGCATGAACGAGACAACACACGTTATGTTAGTAAGCGTTACTCATATCAAGAAGACTACGTAACTTTTCACATTTTCACCGACAGCAAAAACATCCATAGACGTAAGGTATTCAGTAAAGGTAGCATGGTTCGTGTAGTGAAGAGCATCGCATCCGTTGGTCATTGAAATTTAAATGAAACAGAGCTCTTCTTAAATCTGAACATGTGCTAAACATCTTGCTTCATTTTCATTTCTAATTGATTCGTGCTCAAGAATATCGAAGGTTTAATCGGCTGAACACAAACTGGAGTTGAGACCTTTTGAGTAAAAGAAAGGTTCGGAGCAATACTATTTGGTCCTTGAGCCAAGACCGCGTTAACCTCTCAAGTGCTATCTATAATCACACGCTATGTACTAAGTCAGAGTCTCAAAGAGCTCTTACCTCCAACGTAGATTGCTCGTCCGTTGATGGCAGCGTGTAATCGCCATTGAGAGTGCGGTCGTCGTGATGATGATGATGATGATCCTCAGCTTCCATGGCTTCCAGAGCCGCTGCGAGGCTGGCATGTGAGTAGATTGCAACGTGATGCGTATCTTGCCAACCCCAGCGCGCGGCCGGCAGGTCGCCTACTGAAGACGCTGGCGACACTGACGTCACGTCAGACCCGGCCTCATTGTCTCCTTCTTCCATGCCTTCATCTGATAAAACAACAGTTCCGTATATTAACTAAACATTTTCCTGGCATGACCACCGTGATACAAAATCAGATCTCCACCATGATGATAAGAGAAGTCATTATCTCGTTACGAGTCTCTCTAAAAGGCCTCTGTATAATCATAAGAGGGAACTTCCCAGAGATTCTCATCATGATGATGAAAAAGTTCCTGAAACAGACTCATTTTACTGAGAACTGAATGTGACCTTTGGGCAGTACAAACGCATACCGTTTTTGACAACCATTCAAGACTCGGCAGCTTTCATGAGGGAGATTACACCAACAAGTCCAGGCAAGTTTTGGACCAAATCGATGGTGAGAATGGTACCCGCAAGAAGTGGGCTATGGAGGGGCTGGCGTCGCTTTTTAGGGTTTCGCTTCTTGACCAGCTCATACGTAGCGACGGTGATTCCATACAAGACATACAACGAGAGGTAACCAACGGCACCGACGAAGCTGATCTTTCCTTCATAGATGATGAAAGAAAGCACCGCCAAAGAGCACAGGAAGAACCCCACATCCCTCAGGAAACAGACGCAATCCAGCCGCGGCCGCGGCGCCCCTGGCGACGACGACTGCACCGCCAAGCTCACCGAACCGGCCACCACTGATGTCACGAACACTGCGCCCCCAAGCACACTATTCAACCCAACCTGCAGCAGAACACTCACCTTGTTACAATCGAACAGAATTACCCTCCAAAACAGGGTTAACACTCATAAAAAGCTCGCATGGTTTAGCCATTCGTGGAATCTATTGCCATTTGTTCCTTAATTCTCGAGCTCTGCTCAATCACAAACTTCAGAATTACACAACCTCCACATGTCAAGTCGTAAAGACATGGGAATGCATTCGTGCCCCACCAACCAGTGTCGGTCATGCAAGAGGCTTGAGTGCAAATGAAGTATGAAAAAGCTCTAAGATCAATGCACCAAGGTGGGACCGCGAATTTGTCAGGCACCCTGTTCAGCTGGTGTACATCTCTCCATCAACATGTACCTCTTTTCAAAGAAAAACTGTTCGATCTTTGATTTCTGATGGTAAAAACTATGCTGTCCCTAAAAGTTAACAATGAGGAGAGGAGAATGTAGTGTAACGGAATAGGCACCTGGCTGTGACCGGTTCCCAGAAACGATGCAATGCTGGCGAAGACGTCGGGAGCTCCGTTTCCAAGAGGGAGGAGAGAGACGCCAGCCACAGTAGGCGGGAGGCGGAGCAAAACAGACAGCTTCTCCAGGGAGCAACAGAAGTAATCAGCGGCCGTGTTGCCCAGCATGTAGAAGAGCATCAAAAGCCACACGAAGAAGAGCACATACGCCACCCCGGGTGACTTGGAAAACGTGCAGTAATAGGCCCTGATGTATTCAATCACAGTCCCGGAGTGGCACTCCGTGTTGGCTCGCACGTAGCTGCATTCATCGGGAAATCCCGTATGCTGCCGCACGTCTGTGCATGGCCTTGTGATCTTCTTCCTCCCGGGTATCGGAACGCTTGTGTTCGACATGGCCGCGGTGCTCGGAGAGTGTAATCCCAGTATATGCCGACCTGTGCCTTGTTGCCATTTCTCGTACCCCAAAACACCGCCATCTGCTCCTCCCTGTGAACTCCCGCTGGGAAAACGCGTGCGTAGAAGCGCTATAAAAAAGATCAAAGATACTAAACTGACGAACGGGCGCACACGATTGCCCCGCGCAATATTCATAGCTCAAGATTCAATCGTTTCCGTGCCCATCCAAACCCCCCCGCCCCTAAATAAGTTACTCAATTCTCTTCTAATCCTGGTTCCACAACGTCCATCGCTTGCTCTTCCTCACACACTCCCTGCAACAAGAAACAGATCGCCTCGAAATCATCAGGGTACTTTTCGCGCGTACAATTTCCATCATCACGAGAACTTCCCGCCCCAACTACCACGAAACTATGCTCCGCCACCACTCTTCTCAAGGGACTGCAGTACTCTCAAAAACCGAAAACTCTATCTTCCGCTTGACCAGAAACAAATAGTAATTTATGACGAAATGTACACACGTTCAACCAGTTCCACGAACTACTGAAGAGGGAGATGTCCCATCGTGCTCACCATTGCCTCCTTCAAACAGCATCAGCCTCTGAGAAAAAAAATGGGGTCCGGATTGTAGTAAGGCAAAGGACGGAAATAGCGGGCGGCCAGCTCGAACCGTGTTGCCGCACCGACTCACGCGGCGACTGTGCCACACCACCGACAACGAAGAGCTACTAGAAGAGGAGAGGTTTGCCGTTTGATCGTGTGAAGGTTGGAAAATGCCTTTGGGCCGACTTGGAGATGAGAATTGGGTTGGGGATCAAAGGGAGCGACTTAGCCGGCGCAAGAAGAAGGAAGGATGAATCTTGGTTACGATGATCAGGCAAGTGCATCGATTCTTCGCGGGAGTGGTCGCGGCCATTGCGCGCTCCGTTTGGGTGCCTCGCTCGTCGCCATGTGCGCCGTCCCTCCCCGTTTTCTCTCTTGCCTTGGCCCCCGGGCTGCCGGGCAGCTGGGCGACAATTTCACCCGTGCTTGCCCGCCAGCGCGACGCCGGATTTAAGGACTCTTTCTGGTTGTGACACTAGACCCACCCAGAGCATATGATAGACACCTACACTAATTTAGACTACAGCCAGGGGCCAATATTGGAGTTTGGGCCTTTCCCCATAAGTCACATGGCTATTGGACAATGTTTTTATGGGCTCTATTTAGGAATGTGCTCTTTCATTGGTGAAAGTGGATTTTTTGAATGCCGGTCAGATTGTTCCCTTTGTTGGAGTTGACCAAAATTTATTGTGTTGTGTACATCATAAGCATTCTTATGTACAAATGGAAAATTACTTATAAGAAAATTACTTACTTACCATACTCCACCCAACCATGGTGGGAACCTTGTTGTATGGGTACCTCTAACCCCTTTGGAGAGATACCATGTCGAGTATCTCTAAGCCACTCCTAGCTGGGTAGGAACTAGCATAGTGTTCACCCCGAGAGGGGTTAGTAGTCCCACCTTTAGTGTGATGACCTCCAGGCACACATCCAAGAATAGATCAAACAAACACTTAATTTACGCCCACCTCTAAATAGGTTGGGGTTTCTCTTCATGGTACCTATTCCAGGCAACCATATACACCAATTCAATGAAAAAAGAGTGGTGCATACAAACACAAGAAGAGGAATATTCCAAAAGAAATATTCCTTGGGAGAGTTTTGTAAGAAGAAGAACACTAGACCCCTATGGGTTGGCGTGAATATAGTGTCTGTTCGACCTACCCTTGATGGTGTGCCCACAGGTCACAACAACAGTGGTATAGGACTACTGACCCCTCTCAGGGTGGACACTGGAGAGTTTTGTACAAGAGAGAGTGGTGGAAAAAGGGGCAATTCTTCTCTTCCTGGCTTGTGAGTGTGGTGCCAATGGACAATTATGAGTGTAGCCCCCACGAGATGAAAGAGGGGCGAGCGAGGGGCGAGGTGCCGGCATGCACCACCACACCACCAAGTGTCCCTCTGCATTTCAGGCTCGCTTCCGTGACTCATGCTTTTCGCTGCACTTGTGTGAGCTCGCACTTTTGTCTGCAACTCTGGCTGGATTGATATCAATGTATGTATGTATGTATGTGCGGCCCAGTTGACTTGTTTTCATGTGAGCGGAGGTCTCAAGGTTTGAGCAATGGCCATCATCTAACTGACATCCCTACAACCGTCCAAATGTCATGAAACAGCCACTTTCGTGACGAAGAACAACTCCAAACCAATTTTGAGGTTGGTGTGAATAAAGTGATCGTTCAACTTACTCTTGTATGCTTATGTTTGTATGTTGTAATATCGATGGTGGGGCTACTACCGTACCACCATAGCAAGTTCTTTCATGAATTATTATATATTTAAAAAACGTAAAAAGTTAAAAATTACAAACCAAGAGGAACAAAAAGTTGGGAAATTATGTTATCAAAAGGGTATCCAAAAGTTGGATTAAAAAAAAAAAAAAAAAACCAAAGAACGAATTTCAAAAAAATCTATTTCTAGCAGACAAACCTTGTTTTTTCAAAAATAAATAAATATTTAATCGTTGAGGACCGATATTATTCGTGGTTTGAGTTTGATGCTAAGATTTTTTTTTGGATACGCTTTGACATAGTTTAATATGTTTTGGTCTCAAAATGTACGAAGATTGGTTCAATCTTCCAATTTGTCTATCTTGGAGGATACTCTTACATGATGGATTCACAAAGTTGTTTCAACTTTTTGTGAGGGAGATTTCTTCACGTAAAATCATATCAAGTTTATTGCATGGTCTAGATTGGTAATTTAGACTTCAGAGGCACAAATGAGGGTTGCAATGGCAAAATCACTATAGCAACTTTGATTTCCAACAAGTTTAGATAAAGTTGTGTGCCATGAAATCCTTGAAGAAAAACCATCCATTAGGATTGGGTTTTGACGGACAAGTAGGACAATTTTTCTACTAGTAAAAAGTCGTTGCTTGAAGACATGTACTATCTAAATTTCAAACCGAAAAATTTAAAAAAAATGATATGATCCATGAATGTGATTTTGAGAATTGTAGCCTATATTACTTAAATTTGTGGATACTAAAAGTTTAAGTGCAATTGCATGGGGATAGATAGATAGAAACTCCGGTCCCTTTCTAAGGGGCCGGCGTGAATGAAGTGTCCGTTTGTAATGCTAATATCCCGATGGCCACCGGACAAGGGGAAATTAGAACAATACTACTTCCCCCTCTCGAGGGTGGACACTACAACTACGCTAGTTTTTAGCTACTTACAAGTGCCTTGAGGATACATGACATAGTATCCCCCCAAAGGGCTTTGAGGTACCCATACAACAAGGTTCAAGGACCCCCCACAATAGTTGGGTGGACTATAGTGATGAGCACCACGCCGGCATGGGGAATAGAAACCACGACCTACTCAATGAGGGCCTAAGCCCAAACCACCAAACCAAGGCTTGTGGTGCCTTCATGGGGACACCCAATAATTCTAGCTGGGTGTCATTTTGACACCCAAAATCTGGCTTAACCCTTAAAGGCGCATGTTAGCCCCTCGGGCTGTTTTCCAACAGAATCTTGCATGTAGCTCTTTAGATTCTCAATTTTTCACTTATATTTTTATATCATTCCGGTCACCGTTTTGTGATGCATCTACAAAGTGAAATCCTACAATTCAAATCGCAATTTGTATGAGTGATTTGTGCTTTGAAAGGATTGTGGTAGGTAGGTTGGGATTGCACAAAACCTTGTAGGAGGTTGCAAACTCATCATTGATTGGTTTATTCATGTTGCCCAAGTTCAAAAATTGCACTATTCATGTTACCCAAGTGCAAAAGATGCTGAGATCCAATTTCGGGCTGCCCATATAGGAGTGGAAGGACCTTTAAGGGTTAACCCTTAAACGCCTAGCTATACAGATTTGGGCAGCCCAGTATTGGATCACAGCATCTTTTGCACATGGGCATCATGAATAGTGCACTTTTTGAACTTGGGCATCATGAATGATCCAATCAATGATGAGCTTGCAACCTCCTACAAGTATTGTACAACCCCAACCTACCTACCACAATCCTTTCAAAGCACAAAATCACTCATCCAAATTGTGATTTGAATTCTAAAATTTCACTTTTTGAATGCATCACAAGAAGGTGACCAGTTTGACATCAAAATATAAGTGAAAAGTTGAGTACATTGAGAGCTACAGAGGAGATTCTGTTGGAATATGACCCCTCGGGTCACCTTCGGCGTTTAAGGGTTAAGATGTCCCCTCAATTTTTGCCTAGGGTGTCAAGTTTATGCCCTGATGTACTGTACTTAGTGACCGAAGATTCCTACAGTTTACAGGCCTACCCATGTCCATGTTTAATGCACCTCTTAAGCACGTGAAAGCAAATAATAAAGTGAAGATTAATCTTTATTCCCCCACCCTCACTTGCAATTATATCCAACAGCCTTGGTGATCAGGCATGTTATATGCCCAAATGGCATTAAGGTATCAAAGAAGGGTTAAAGTAATTTAGGATGCCTAGTCCCATTATTGAAAATTGATTACCCTCCCATACAATTGCTGTGTGCTTTCACTTTTTATTCCACCTGAATATGATGAGACCCTGGCTAGAAACTCCAGTCTCTTTCCAAGGCGCTGGTGTGAATGAAGTGTCCGTTCATAATGCTGATAGCCCCATGCCCACTGGATGGGACAATACTACTTCCTTCTTTCGAGGGTGGACACTATAACTACACTAGTTTCTAACCTAGTTACTAGTACCTTGAAGATACTTGACATAGTATCCTCCCAAAGGGCTATGAGGTACCCATACAACAAGGTCCAAGGACCCCACACTGCAGTTGAATGGACTATTGTGATGAGCACCACGCCGCCAGAAGGAACAAAACCCATGACCTCATTGGGAGCCATGAGCCCCAACCACCAAGCTAAGGCATGTAGTGCCTTCCCTGGTCCTCAATCCATACCCTCCTGTAAAACCACCTTTGGATATTCCATGAACATGGCCCCCCCGGCTGTTCGTACCAAGGGGGATGAATGTAGTTCAAGAGGCCCTGCTTGGTGGGCTGATGGGCGGAGCAATCGACATGAGAGTTGACCCTCACTTTGAAGAGGACAAATCACTTCGACCTCGTTTTCTGAGGTCTTCTGTACATGAACGTAACTCTTTATTGTGCCAGGTAACATCATTGAACTGTTTATGTATAAGGTTGAGGCACCTAATACCGACCATTTAAGAGAATTCCTACCAAAAGGGGAGGTGTATCATTGGAGAGTGACTTTTCCTTCTTAGAGAAATACATATCACGAGGAAGGCAACTTTAATTTTTACATTTTCTCCAATATGTAGATTACTATGAATTTTGAAGATCAGGATTTTACTCATACACTAAACTGATATGTAGGTTCACCTAAAACCGATGATGAAGAAACTATATATTTAATACTTTTTTAATTCTTTTTTTAGAATTAATCAATGTAACATATCAATTGAGAGAGATACAATCATGAACCTAAGTAGCATAGCTACTCAGCGAGGAGATTTTTTGTGAGCAAATTTGGAATACTCTACTGGTTGGTTATGGGTATGTCGTCGGATATGGGTGTCTTGACCTTAAGTACCATATCATTCATTCACATGATTTAGCTTGTTCACTGAAAACCCAATGATGTACTGAAACAAATGTATGGTACATTCAACTCTAAGAATATCTTCTAAGAACATCTCCACCTATACTCGCTAAAGGTGACTTGCCAATAGTGTTCATTTGTACTTGCACAGTCCTTGAAATCACACACTCTCACCCTTAAATGCCCCTCCAAGCACCAAAAGTGTAGTTGAGATATTCAATGCACCAATCGCAAGGAGAATGTAAACTTGGATTTGGAGGGCCATTTCTTGACGTGCCATAGTAGAGAGCCAAAAGGCATTTTTGAAGGGTCCTTAGCATTTCTCATCCACTTATCGTGAGTGTTAGACACTTGGCGAGTATGGGTGTGGATGCTCTAACAAGTTGGTGTGTTACGAAACAAAATATGTATTTGCTTGTTTACCAACCTCTACCGCCAAGATGGACCTAAACATAACTAATAATTAGCAGAAGAACACAACTTAGTTCTCACCAAGGCTTTACTCACCTTCGTCCCAATCCTTTATATCATTAGTGGAAAGGTGGTATGAGTAAAGCGAGGAGTAAAACCATAGTGACACAATATGGTTATAAAGTGCTACTATGGCTTTATTCATACCATCTTTCCATTAGCGTACTGAATCAATCCTAGGCCTTGTAAGTTTTGAATCAATCCTATGAGAGCTTTTTGTACAACAAAAGAGTGCTCACAAATTAGGTGTTGTCCTTTTGGGAAACAAAAAGTACTTTCCTATCTTCAATTGACCAAGTCTTTAAGGTTTACACAATGCAATGCTCTTGCTTATTCAAGTCTATAACCTCTTATTCAACTTCAAAATATTCAACCTTGATATATTGAAACTTCAAAAGTGTTATAGAGCAAACATTGGATACGGTTGCACATGATAAAGTCCCTGATTTAATTCATATTCGTTCATTGCAACTCTAAAGTTTGGAACACTTTTTGGAAGGATATAAGCGAAACTTTCAAAGGTTGATGAAGTAATATACAAAGATTCTCTCTAGTCTTTAACTATATCCAAGAATATCTTTATTCTTCGTTGTCTCATAGCATTTTCAAGAGGAGACTGAAATTGACTTTTTTTCAGAATGGTTCAAATCACTCATTATCCAATTTTTGAAAAATAATGTGGGCTAAAAGGCATAGTGGTACAGAAATTGAAAGGCAGGCTCAGGATGACCATCAATTTGGATGATGTTGAAACTAACAATGACTATCAGAAGGCTTCCTGTCCATAAAGTGAAAATGAAAGCTTGAATTTGAGAAGGGCTTTAAAATTGGCTTCACAAACAAGATAATCCAAACTTGGAAGTATCAATACATCTGTCAGGCAGCAACCTTCTGAAGTCCTTGTGGGAGATCAAAAATCTTGCAAGAAAACAAATGAAAAACTCTCATGATAATTATTTTTATACATTTGAGAGAAAGAAAAGAAAAGAGGAAGAAAAGAAGAAGGAAGATGGTCCTCTCTAACGCATTGTAAATGGAGTGCCAAAAAAATTATGTACATCTAAGAATATTACGAGTGACTTTACGCAAAAGAGTAAGAGTTGCATCAAGAAGAATACGAACTTATAGAAGAAGAAGAACACCGTAGGCTATTTTTAGCCAAAAACTTTTTTTAGAAAAAAATGTTACATTTGGAAATGAAGATAAGCTATCTAGATCTCAATTGGTACAAACTTGTAATGTACTTGTTTTGGATCTTGTAGACCAAAATTTGACTCATGGGACCTCGTAGATTGCAATATCATAACGTATTAGTGAGCAACAAAGGCTACAAATAATACCATTTTCAATTTGAAGTGAAAATATTACCAACATGAAATATGCAATCAAAAATCACCAACTAGGAAGTTGTTTATGTTCATTTTGAAGAAACTTGTGTACCAAAAAGATTCATCAAAAAAATATTTTGGGTCATATGATACCCTTCCAGTGGTGGAAATAGCGAAAAGGAAAAGTAGTCCAAAAGCAGTCCCCTTGCACTCAAATCAATGCCTTACCTTCAATATTTTCTTGATAGCTTTAAGGTTTCTACCACTAAAAAGTAGACTAAAATTGGAATCCCTCTTTAAAAAAAAAAGTCAAAATCTAACGGTGGATGAAGGAGATACAACTCTTTCAAAATCACTTTTTTCATACTAACATCATTGCAAAGCCAATACCATAGTTATTTGGAACAAAAAGCTTCCAACTATCAAGTTATTAAGATGCACCTAGAAATTACACTCGTGAAAAAAAAAATGTCAAGAAAAAACTATTATTGATTTCACATAAGTGGCTTGCAATAGTAAAACATGCCAAATGTTTGAAAACCAGAAAACAAAAGCTGCCTTCACTGAAATGAATGTCATTTATTCATACTTTATTGCATGGGTTTGAAAATTTTATCACAGAAACTAGACTTGATTTGTGACCCAACTTAAGCAATTTCGTCCAAAACAGAGTCTAGACAAAGAAGTTATGGGTTTTCTAAGTTTCTGCTCTTCATCCAAAATGTCGTTTTTCGACACTAAGGACGTTAAGAGATTAAGGAATATATTGTCTGTTAGTCATACCCTTAATAACATGCCTACATGACACAACAACAATGATATAGGACTACAAACTTATACATACATTGAGCTACTATTCTAAGGAAAAGGGACTTACAAGACACTTTTCAAATGCAAACGGGGTGTCTGCATTGCTTGAGAAAAAGAAAAAGGGCCAATGCAAACATTGCTTTCTCAGGTGTCATTGTCATCCAACACTCCAAACTTCTATTCCAGTATAGAAAATAATTTTGTTTTATAGTACATGTGTTTTTGTCATCCACTTTTTGGATAAGATTTGTGGTATCAGTTGGAAGCGTACCTACATGATAACATTCAATCAACAAGGCTTATGCTCAAAAAAAGGGAAAAAACAATCTAAGGGGAAAAAAACAATCTACCTCAAAAGTGAAACATGCTCTTGTTTCATTTGGTTAGCATGTGTGATGATAGTTTCACTAATGCTTGATCATTGCATTTGGAATTAATATGAATTATAGAACCGCACATTTGCTATGGATAAATACGTAGAAAAACCATATTCATGAGTTTGCTCTAATTCTTAGAAAGAATAAGGAGTTATAGAAATACCCATTTAGGGAAGGTAAAATTTACAACTTGGAAGCAAACAAGGATCATTTTGATAGAGTAAAAAATGAAAATGAATGTGCTCATGATATTATTATGTTCTTTGTTCTTCATCACCTCATAATATGCTTCCTGATATATTAAAAAAGTGGTTGTTTCAACATCAAGCCAACCATGATTTATATACATTTTGCACTAATACTTAGGTTGAGCTACACTGAAGATTATATTTATTGTTGGCAACACCAAAACACGAACAACAACACCAATTGTTAACAAGGGTAGGATTGTAGCAACTCTAATTGTCAATTCCAACACCAATTGTGATCAATAGTAAGAATTAACGAATTGAAAAATAAAAAAAAAGTTGACATTTAGTGTTAGATATTAATTTAGTCTCAGCCTGAACTATCCAACTTGCAACTGTGGCGGTTAAAAGAGAGGTTGCCATTAAGAAATGGTGGCTCCCCAATACACTAACTGTCCACAAGTTGATTAATAGTGTTGGAGCATGATGGTGTTAACTACACCAATTGTCATACAACACTAAATATAATTTTTAGTGTAGTGTATCCCCAAATGGGGTGAGTAGTCCTGTACCAATGAACCTTTGTCCCGTGGGCACTGACTCATTGTCAAGACGAACAGACACTCTATTCACGCCAACCTCGAAAGAGGATCAGAGTTCATATCTATCTATCTGGGCTGAGGTCGGACTCAAGGAGGGCTCTACAGACCATGAGCCAAGTAAAGTACTCCTATGATATAGAGTTGGACCTGTGAAAAGGTCTGCAATGTGTGCCGTGTATTGTACCCACTTCATTTGGAAGCAATCTTGTACACCAAATACTTTACAGATACCCTCCATCCCAGAAGCCAATAGAGCAGTAGCTGTAGCTGTATTGTACATATCTGCCAACTCAAAGGTTTGTATGTAGCCATTCCAAGGTGCAACTTGCAGAGGATGTGGGAATCAAGCTTGGTATAACTTGTAGCATGTAGGCATTTTGTAGGAACAAAGTACTGAATTTGACCAGTGAAGTTGTGGAAAATATTATGTATTTTCTTACCTCGTTAACCCTTAACCCCTAAAGGTTCTTGATGCAAAATTGTAAGAATAGACATACCCCTACTTCAGGCCTTAAAACTCTCAATCTAAGCGTTATATGGAAGATCCAACCCTAGGATCTTAAAGTTAACTTATCCTTTCATTCACGAGTAAAAATTGAACCGTTGATTCTTCTTCATTTGTGATATTATAATGGTCAAAGTTGGTTGAAATCTGTTTCAGCGGGGACTCCAAAAAGCCATTTTCGCTTTCTTGGACCTTTAGGGGTTAAACGTCCAAGCATGCCCCTCGGGCTTGGTTTCCAGTGAATTTTCAGAGGGGATTGACGTTTAAGGGTTAATATTAAAAAAATTTGCAGTTTTAGGTACATTCTATGGTAAGTGAGTGAGCCAAGTTCCCTCATGTTCAAATCTGTCTTGCCCCAAGATGGAGAAGAAGAACAACCCCAAGATGTAAAAAAATTACTTTGAATGTACTTTAAGGTCGGCATGAACAGAGTGTTTGTTTGACACATCCTTGGATGTATATGCCCAAAGGTCATTACGTTAACAAATTTTAGTAGAAGTTACTGAGGGCATTCTTTCAAGATCGTTTATGTTAAAACCGCCGTGCAAACCGGAAGAGGAAGGGGGCCTTCCTAAGCCACACTCGCAGTCTCAAGCACCCAATAGAGACCCGTTTGTGGTGGGCCTCCACCGTGACATGGCTGTGTGTGGTTCGACTTTCTTACTTTTCCTATTCCAGAAGAACCCACGATCCTCTCTTAACCCTTAAAAGCCTAATTAAGGTGCCTGAAACGGGCAGCCCAAAATTGGATCACAACATCTTTTAAACTTGGGCATCATGAATAGTGCACTTTTTGAACTTGGGCATCATGAATAGTGCACTTTTTGAACTTGGGCATCATGAATGATCCTATCAATGATAAGCTTGCAACCTCCTACAAGGTTATGTACAAGCGGAGAGGTCTTGGGTTCTATTCCCCATGCCGGCGTAGTGCTCACCACTATAGTCCACCCAACTATTGTGGGAGGTCCTTAGACCTTGTTATATGGGTACCTCAAAGCCCTTTGGGGGTATACTATGTCAAGTATCTTCAAGGCATTAGTAACTCTAGTGTATCAAGGTTATTAGTTATAGTGTCCACCCTCGAGAGGGGGAAGTAGTATTGTTCTGATTTCCCCTTGTCCGGTGGCCATCGGGATATTAGCATTACGAACGGACACTTCATTCACGCCGGCCCCTTAGAAAGGACCGGAGTTCCTATTTATCTATATATCTATCTTATGTACAACCCCAACCTACCTACCACAATCCTCTTAAACCACAAAATCACTCATACAATTTGTGATTTGAATTGTGAAATTTCACTTTTTGAATGCATCACAAGAAGGTGACTCGTTTGACATCAAAATATAAGTGAAAAGTTGAATACATTGAGAGCTACAGAGGAGATTCTGTTGGAATATGACCCCTCGGGTCACCTTAGGCGTTTAAGGGTTAAGCTTGTCCTCATGCTATCAACATGAGCAAGATTGCCCCTTGCTAAGAAGGTCTCTTTGCTAGGATCAAGCATGGAGTAGCAAGACCACATGCTGTGAAAGGAGGGAAACGAGAGCCACTGTGGCCCTTGCCGCCTTGCTTGAAGGAAATATTAAAGGAAACACTTTCATTTATCATTCGCTATGAAAGCAAGGTTATGTTTTACCAATCAAAGAACATTATAGTAATGTATCTTACATTCAATGTAGAGAGACTCCGTCAATGTTTAAACCTTACTCTATTGTACTAACCTTTCGATTGTCAAACTTGTTATCTTAAGAATATAAGGTCTAACCATACTCACAAGTGATCAAACTCTTTCAAATTTCAAAATTAGTACAAAATATATTTTTTGTACTCTAGTAACCCAGATAGCAAGACACTCCAAGGATTTTAACTTTCCCCCACACTCACACAAAAGTGGCCAAATCAATTTGACCGCGCATCACGGAAGCTTCTTGGAATCAACCAGTTGGGGCAGGAGCCCGACTGCCCAGTCTGACAGGGGCAGCAGGTGCGGTAACGCGGAAACGAAGGCGGGCAGGCACTAGAATCTTTGGGCCAAGTCCAGGGCTCCAGTCCCGACAAGCCCGACTGACACCTCAGCAACGACGCTCCATGAAGGGCGGCCACATGGCGGCACTGGCGGGGCAGGCGAATGCCAAGTGGACGCCTGGATGGCTGCCCCTCCCGCCACTTTTTCAAATTCCCGGGCAGAGTGTCCCCCGCCCCCGCCATTTCCCCCTTTGAGTTTGACCCCCCCCCACGGATCGTTCGTCCGTATGCAGTACTCTTGCACGGAATCTCCGCACATTGAAGAATTGCTTACTCCCATTTTTAGCAATTGGAATCTGCTCATTACGGTAACGGACCCACGTATCGACAGAATCTCAGGCCCTGATGCCCTGATCCTACATGAGACTTTGATTTTTGCGCAATTCCAGGGTAGGGGTAGTGAATTGTCATAGCTAGGTTGGATATGAATGTTTCATTTGAAGTGTGTATTAATTTTTCATGAAAGTTGCATGAGTAGAGGGGCCGCTATGTCATTGATTGATCGGGAGTTTGAGGACCGATTGAAAGTAGCTTAAGAGTTCATGCACATGAGAAGTAATTCATCGCAGTTTAGGGTAGAGGTACGTGAGAGTTTCATGGATGGACAATTTGCTGCTGGGCTGGATGTGATTGTTTTTTCCTTTACTTTAAGCGCATATTGATTTTGTATCGGAAGGTGCGATAGGAGAGTGGCTGCTATGTCATGGCTTGAAAGTAGCTTGGGAGTCTACGTGCATTAATTTCGGCACAGGTGTTTCTTGCGTCCATGAGATTGCTGTGGAATTGATCGGTGTTTCAATTCTCGTGACCTAATTGCGTCTCAGTTATTACTTTGGAGTTCATGACATTTGTGAGACAGGGGAAGCAACTGTAGACATTCTTCTGCTGTTCATGGCTACGGTCAAGCTTTTCCATATTCAGTTCATCCATATACCTTAGCACGTTTCTGTCAATCGAGTTGACCCTTCCAAGAGGATCTTGGACTCCAATGTCACATGCTAGTAAGTAGCAGTCAATACTCTCGCAGACATATGAACGTTTCAGAATCTTTTGCTACTGAATCGTCCTCGGTACTCCAACAAGCTCAACGGTTGATTATCCGAGAAGGTTGTTCTGAGACGCCACCTTGATCCGTCCTCATCTCAGTCATGGCCTCTTTAAGGGCATTTACAAATTTTGAACGGAAAATTCATCTCTGCTGGCCTAAAGAGTACAAACCATTTGCTAGGATCTGATCACAATGCCCTGTTTCCTATTGCAGATTGATGTTTATATAAAGCACGTCGTTAACCTTCTCAGCAAGTGATCGGTGATCTTTGATTGAAGGTAGGGAATTTTACTCTCAACTACAACCCGTCCACTTTGAAAAAATCTAAATTCGTTCAACGTCTTCATAGAAATGAGATCTGAACAAATCTGGCTCTTGTATTCAGAAACCTCTGAAAGGCTCTGAATATATTTCTATCACGACAGTGTTTTTCGACCTTTCTTGTAATACTAAGCATGCCTCTACGATCTCTCATATGAATGGCTTTGAGCTTCTGTAATCACTCATACAAACACTTTAAACGAACCGTGTCTGTTTAATCTCACTGTTCAGTTACAACTCCAGATTTTTATGAGTTCGTTGCAGAACACATTCTGAGGTGCTTGGAATGAAATGGCAATTTTCGGACTTGAGCAATCTAATTCTTTGATTCAATACGAGGAGCCAGTTCAGATTAGATTTAAACATTCAAATGCAGGTTATAGCTAGGTGGGGTTAGTTGAGCTCAAGACTTATTCAAAGGTGACGTTTCCTCCACAAATCCAGGACATTCTCTTTCTCGATTACCAGCAAGTCAATCATGAGGATAACATAAATCAAGTTTCTAGCAAAGGATTTCTTCCTTTCGCGGATCCCAACATGAAGTACTCCATCAAACACATGTAAGAATATCTCAGACTCACTGTATTTCCAGAGCTGTTGATTTCGTTACATGAATCAATGTGCATTAAAGGGAATGTTTGACATCTCTTTCCGTTCTAGATCATGTAACTTGGACCTTCCGTATTTTATCGCATCATAAATGAACAGGAATCAAGTTCTGCATTTATCAGACCTTTTGCATAGTAGTTGAGAGTTTCGAAATCCAAGATGTAGGATTTAAATCGGGGGGTCATTCTCGAGGAAGTGCAACAACTAGCTCATACGCTTTGAGAATAAGTCTATTGACATGATAGAAGGGCTTAGTTCAGGCAATGAGATAATGCTTTCCATTGATTCTTAATACAGATCCTTGATGATTTTTTTCAGAATATCAGAATGAGTTTTTCCTCGAAGTCCACATTGTCATTGAGATCCCCATTAAGTATCTCTGGACGCTCAGGAAGTAATTGAATGTGAGATCACACTTTATCTTTCTTATTTCCAGATTTGAGTTACTGATGTTTTCCAAGTGAGTGGATTGCATGAACATAAAGCAGAATATCAGAATGAGTTTTTCCTCGAAGTCCACATTGTCATTGAGATCCCCATTAAGTATCTCTGGACGCTCAGGAAGTAATTGAATGTGAGATCACACTTTATCTTTCTTATTTCCAGATTTGAGTTACTGATGTTTTCCAAGTGAGTGGATTGCATGAACATAAAGCAGAATATCAGAATGAGTTTTTCCTCGAAGTCCACATTGTCATTGAGATCCCCATTAAGTATCTCTGGACGCTCAGGAAGTAATTGAATGTGAGATCACACTTTATCTTTCTTATTTCCAGATTTGAGTTACTGATGTTTTCCAAGTGAGTGGATTGCATGAACATAAAGCAGGCAATGATATCAAATGTGCTGAAGTCAATGGTAAAGTGAACATTTCGACGTGGAAAGCATCAAAGACCAGGTACATCTAACACAGTATACGATACTGAGATTGCTCCAAGAACATCTGGCTACAATGCATGATATGGATAAGCGTATAAACACAGGAAAGTTTATACACCAATTATTATGTATACATTCATAGATCAAGCTTTCAAGTTACAGTGGTACCTAGATAAGATCAACCTTGTTAAGATCAACGTCTAGTTAAGTTAAGATCAACGTCTAGTTAAGAACGATGTCCCTCTCCCTTTACTATGCAAAGAGGCATTGTTTCGTTATGGTCAACATTTGGATAAGATCAACGTTTTCTTTGTGTGGTAAGTGTTGTAGATCCATCCAATGAGGTTCAAACCCATGGCATGGATTTTAGTGAAGTCAGCTTTTATATGAGGGTTTCCAAAGATTGGGCATACTATGTTGTTGCAAGCCAAGTATAGAAAGTCCAAATTAACTTCTCAAGAAGTTTCTCATTGTAAGTGTCATTTTAGGATTAATTCTAACAAGTTTCTAGTTGTAAGAATATTGATTTGAATAATTGCAATATTAAGTATCAAATGATGTTTTTATAATGAGAGAACTAAAAATTAGATGGTCCTTGAGGACTTGTCTCTTCTTCATCCATAATTATATTTCAACTTTATTTGTTGGGTTGAATTCTCATTTGAATCTAGGTTCTGTTGTAAGATTATTCTCTAAATCGGAAATGTGAGAATATATGGCATTCATTTAAATTAGTGCAAGGAGTTTAGTTTTGGACTTCTTATCATTTGTAAATTAGAGGGTGGTTTTTACAAAGGATTTTGCAAGGATATAAGTAGAGTCAAGAGCTTTTATTTATGGTCTTTTCTAGTTGAGAAGGGTGTTTGAGATGAAAATCTTTAGCTCTTCAATTGGAGTTTTTTTTATTGCAATAGTTTAATTAGTAGTATGTTTACTCCAATGTGAAAATGGTGACATTTTCATGACGAGGATGTTACTAATTTGAAATCTATGAGTTCTTATGACTTGCAACAGTTTTGTTACAAGATTTAGCAGTTGAAATCTTAATAGCTTACTTGTGTTTTGATATATGACAGAAGGTTTAACCCCTAAACGACCAAGGCCTTGGATTTGGCTATTTTGCTATTTCGGGCAGCCTGGATGAAGGGTTTAGAATCAATATTTTTGCCTAAGATTTTTATTGAATGTTCCCTATACTACAAGGTGTATGTGGGAAAAATTGCAAAGTCAAACTCTACTTTTGGAGTTTTCAAATGCAAATTTTCGTTTTCAGCTTTGGGGCGGGCAGAAAAAAACTTTTTATTTTTAACTTTTTTTTAAGATTTAAAAAAATAAATCTTTTCTTGACTGATTTTGGACTTGGGTTTCCAAGTGACCCAAGTCAAAACCTTTACCAATTCTACAAGGGCACCCTTCAAAAAATTACAAGAACTAGATCCAAAGAACCCCAATTCCGTTAAAATGGCATTATTCCGGTAAAATGGCACACCTCAACTCTCTGAACTCTAGTTCAAAAACCATGTGATATAACTGAATTTTAAGGTGATATTAGGGAAAATGAGTGGCAATGTATATAAAGAAGTGATATTACAAAAAAATTGTGATATTACAGAATATACCATTTTATATGAGCACAAATGTAAAATCTAGTGTGACAAAATGGCACATGCCATAGTGCCATTTTAACGGAATTGGGGTTAAAGTTTCTGTAACATTACAATTTTTTCTTTTGAAATTTGCTAAAATTTGAGATCTAGGAATTTTTTGAAATTTTTTTTTTCTCAAAATTAACAAACTCATGAAGGCACCAACTCACCATTCAATTTCCCCCTAAACCAAATACGATAAATGTGGTGCATGTTTTACCGAATCCTTGATTTCTACCTACTTCTAGTAAATAAATGGCATGAAGGTTCAAAAAGCCAAATGAGTGTCTAAAATTTTGCATGGTAATGCTCCACTTACTTATCTACATGGAAAAAAATATAAGCAAGATGTTTGAGGTATTAAACATCACGTTATCTATTGCACAAAGTAGACTATGTTTGCTGAAAAAAAGTTTGCATCAACTTTGAATGTTGTGATCATACAAATGGCAAAGATCCAACGGTTGAAATTTTAAACACTGCCTCTAATGGTAGTTATCTTTAAGATCCTATGGTTTAAAGTTTCAAAAAGTTGTAAAAAAAATTCTCATACTCCAAAATTTACAAGGTGGTATGAAATCGCAGTTTTGGAGTTTGGTGCTCTCAAAACACCATGGTCGTTTAGGGGTTAAACTAGCAAAGGACATAGAGGGATTAAGGCAGTAACATGAATATTTTACTACTTTATTATAATATGATGATTGTTTACCTTTATTGAAACTGTAGCAAGTAGAACTTATGCAAGATAGGGTACCTTGTAATAAAATTTCATAATGTTTTTTAAAACTTATGATGAAGATGCTATACCTTTTTCATGTTAAGAACAACAAAAGATGTTGAACATAACCCTTATAATGAATCGAGGTTCCATATAGGTTGACTATACTTTGGTGAAGCTATCATTTTCTAAATTTAGATTTATGAAATTGGAAATTTTGCGAATCAACATTCATTTTGTTATAATGGGGACATTTAAATTATCAAAAACTTCACCGATGATAATAACAACATTTAAAGTGATCAAAAATGGGTGTTTAAGAGCTAAAATGCATACAAAACATGTTGTTGTAATCATCTAAACACTTTTAAAATCAAAGTTCTAAGAAACAACTCAATTAAACAATAGAGTGAATTGAAACGGGAGTCAATAATAAGTGCCAAAAAACCCAATCATCCAAATAGTTAGGGTATACTGGGCACTACATTTCAAGCACTTGCTAAAATCAACCGCAACAAAAGATATAAGTAGAGGGCCTCTACATGCAATTCTAAGAAGAATCTATTGGCACAAAAGCTTGTAAGAGTATTTCAAAGATGGAAACATTTAGCGCGACAAGACCTACATTGCAATACTTGAGGTATACTAGATTCGTTGTCCTACTCCTCTGCGGTACTAAACCGCTGAATGCTCTCTTTGATGCTCTCAATTTGTTGCTATGATACTGAAATAATTGGGCGCTAAATGCGAGGTTTTGTGCATGATTTCCATGACGTAGAAATAGCACCACCATGAAGCCATTCCGATTTCAAATTGTCAAGAGATTTCCATTTGAAAGCTCTCTTCAAATCCCAACTAACATAGGTTTCTTGAACAACATTAGTTTGGATTGAAGGTTTGAAGTATTGGATTTAAATATCACATACCCCCCATGTAAAAATTAAAGCTTTTTCCTAGGTTTTGTACGTTCTACAAGGGGAGAAATGTAGGGGCATTTTCCTAACTTACATAAGAACAAAAATTGGGAAAGCACCTACTTAAATTGACCTTGAAAAATGCTCTTTTGGGCCACCAAAACACTACATATAATAGGGAATTTTAATGTTTTTTGTTTCTTAATTTTTAGTTTCAACTTTGAATGTTTATGATCTTAAAAAGTGAAAATTATTTATATCTATAATTTGGCATACTTGAATATATAGAAGTAGGGAAGGCACCATGAGCCTTAGCTTGGTGGTTGTGGATTTCATTATTCATAGGGGTGTGGTGCTCGTCACTATAGTCCATTCAACTATGGTAGGGGGGGTCTTGGAACTTGTCGTATAGGTACTTCAAAGTTCTTTGGAGGGGTACCATATCGGGTATCTCGAAGAGACTACAGTGGCTAGGTAATATGAAGGATGCAATTATTGTTTGCTAGTTAGTGGTCAATGTTACTTTTATAATTACGTGCAAATTTTGAAACAAGGTAGAATTTTTTTGATTCGAAGACGTTGGACCCTTCTAGAATGATCCAAAGTATTGTTGAATAATGAAAGTGGGTCCTCCAACCATATTTTGTTCGATGAAATTCTCGGCCGTATGTAGTATGCAATAATAGTTTGTTGGTAAGTCGTCAACCATTCTGTTCTCACCTGGGTTGTCTTAACAGACATGAATCCTATTCATCTGTCATACATAATTTCAGATGACATGTACATTTCAGACGTTCTCAATGTATCAATGTACTTTTCATCTAAATTGTGTCTGACAAATGAATAGGAATTTTGTCTCATCACACAATAGTGGTTCTCACTAACCTATCAAGTCAGATTTTACCTAGGTTGTCATGAGTGCAAGCTGTTTTCGCCATAAAATCTTTGTATCTACTATTTCATGAGAAAGTACAAGTACAATTTTGGTAAAAGACTCTTTACATGCTTTCACAAATTTCATGGCACTTTGTTTAAAGTAAGAATTGATATAAGTTTGTGAATTATTGATGAATATGTACACATATTTCCTTATATTTTCACTGATAATATTTAGTTACCCAACTAATATTAGTTTCATTGATAATATTTAGTTACATAGAAAACAATATAATATATTATGTTGTACATTACATCAATTAACATAAGGATATTGTGGTTTTTTATCTTCTTGTTTTCTAAGAAACTTTAAACAATTTCTTCAATGAATGTACTTACTTACTAGAAATTCATCTTCTTCAAACCTATAATGATTTTTCTACCTTCTAGAAGCTCTCTAACCTGACTGAAGCTAATGACTCTTATAAGGCACCAACTTTGGAAAGTATACACAAACTTTTGGTGAAAACTTCAAGGCTATAATCTACAAGACGTGTCCTACAACCTGCATTATTAGTTTGAGGTTGTTTAAACAAAGAGAAGACTATTTGGGCATCTCATTTTAGTACTAGAAGCATAATTTGACTTGAAATTAATTTCATCCATTCTCTTATAATGTTAACAATCATACCTTTGAGAAATTGAGGTTGGGCTCTGTTACCCGACCGACGTCACAGGGTAACCACGGCCAACCAAGGCAGGAGCAACATCGGCAACAGGGCAACCGCGACACACTTGACGGAGGCCATAGCCACCGAACAAGGCACATGGCGACCGAGGCGGAGGCGATAGCTGCTGACCAAGGACACCACGACATTTTAGATAAGGGCACCGCCCGATTTCCAGGAACTCTACGGTGCGCCGTAGTATATGAAGCATTAGAAAATAGGAGAGGGCACTCGCAGTAGTCACCATAGACGGATACTTTTGGTCTAGCTCAAACAAACTCGAATGTACTCTGATTCCATGGCATGAATGCGAAGGCCAAGAGCCAAACACTCTCTCTCCTATCATTGTATTCACTCCACCCCTCTCACTCTTTCTGTCTGCGTGCTTTGATGGCATGGACAACCATGGCTGAAAACCTAACTCCTCTTTCTTGATCCTCCACTGTGTCTCTGCCCACACAGGATCTCCACGGTGACCGAAGGATCATAGTTAGGCACCTGACCTGTGTCCCTAACTTCGGTAACCTCATACTGTCCCGAGCAGCGGGAGTTATTCCTACGTCTCCTTCATACAGTACGGGTTAGATCGACCGAACTGCCTCGACACCACTGCCCATACTCTAGACTTTGTAGAAGACAAAAGAGAACCCCTCTCTTCTCAACTCTAACACCTCCCTCAAAGGCAACCTCTGCTCTCGTTAAAGACCGAGTCTCACTCAGTCTAATTTCCAGCCTTGCTATCATACAGGACCATCCCTCACTGTGGATGAACTCGTAAAGCATTCCATCCTTGTTAACCCCGGATAACAGGCTCTTAGGGGCCTACTCTCAATACACTTTGAAACTTGTATTATTATGTTTTTAAAAATTAATATTTGATTATGAAACATGAGTGGAAATTTGTGTTAACCCCTAAACTACCATGATGTTTTGTGAGCTCCAAACTCCAAAATTGCAATTTCATACCACCTTGTAAACTTTGGAGTGTGAGAATATTTTTTACACTTTTTTGAAACTTTCAACCGTATGATCTTGAAGAGAACTATTATTAGAGGTAGTGGTTGAAATTTCAACAGTTGGATCGTAGCCATTTGTAAGATCATAACATTCAAAGTTGATGCAATTTTTTTTTCAGCAAACATAGTCGACTTTGTGCAAAGGAAAACGTGATGCTTATTACCTTAAACATCTAGCTCATATTTTTTTCCATGTATATAACTAAGTTGGGCATGCCCATGCAAAATTTTAGGCACTCATTTTGCTTTTTGAATCTTCATGCTATTTATTTACTAGAAGAAGGTAGAAATCAAGGATTTGGTAAAACATGCACCACGTTTATTGTATATGGTTGAGAGGAAAAATGAACGGTGAGTATATACCTTCTTGATTTTTTGAATTTCAAGAAAAAAGAAATTCAAAAAGTTCCGAAATCTCAAATTTTGGCAAATTTTGAACGAAAAAATTGAAATATCAAAGAAAACTTTGAATCTAGCTCTTGTAATTTTTGAAGGGTGCCCTTGTAAGATTGGTAAAAGTTTCAATTTGGGTCACTTGGAAACCTAAGTACAAAATCAATCAAGAAAAGATTTTTTTTAAAAAAAATAATTTAAAAAGGTAAAAATAAAAAGTTTTTTCTGCCCGCCCTAAGGCTGAAAACTAAAATTTGCGTTCAAGAACTCCAAAGCTGGAGTTTGACTTTGCAAATTTTCCCACATACACCTTGTAGTATAGGGAACATCCAGTAAAAATCTTAGGAAGAAATATTACTTTTAACATCTTAACTTAGGCTGCGCGAAATCGCAAATCTCCTAATCGGAGGCCTTGGTAGTTTAGGGGTTAACTTCAAAATTTTATGGTTGGACCAACATAAATTTTATTTAATATGAGGGCTATTAGGCCTGAAATTGCAAGACTTGGTTTTAATGATTTTGGAAAATTTATAAAAGGAAACTTGTAGGTTTAACACCCATGTATTTAACAAATATACTAATTAATATTCAAATTTTATAAGGCATGTGTGACTAATTTATTCCTCCTTTCTTCATAGTGGTACAATTTGCACAAAAACAAGATACTTAGAGGACAATGCCATTGCAAGGGCTTAACTGCATCTTTTCTTTACTCAAATTCAATAACAAAGGGTAATTTCAGTAACAATGGGTGATGGATTGTCATAAGGCTACTAATCTTGTTTCTAAAAATCTACCAATCTTTCCGTTTTCTCTTATGCACTATTCTTCTTTTGATTTGTCATCCAATTTGGTATTGTCTAGATCTTCAATATCCATTTAATATCGGAAAAAAGTTAGTGAAAAAGTGATGACATGTAATAAAAGATTAACTATTTTTTGTCAAGTGACAAGACTTTGGTCATATTATTTATTGAGTTACATGCATTTATGTTGGCTACATGCACCTTCTGTGAAGTACAAGCAAGCCGTCAAATTGTGTGAGAGGGACAGTTGGCAACTAGAGTTTGGTCTAATTATTTATATTGGCTACCTGCACCTTCTGTTATTAACAATCAACCGCTAAGATTGTGTTAAAGAAAACCTGGCGACTAAAGTAGGTCAGAGTATTTATGTCATGCACATGCATCTTCTGTAAGGGACAATCAAGGGATCAAATTGTGTCAAAGACGGTCCAACGACAACGAGATTTTTTCAAATACGGCCCAACAATGGCATGTTGAGGAAATCTGATGAACGATGGCTTAACGACCAAATTCAAACAAATATGGCCCAACGACTAAATTTTGTCGAAAACAACCAAGCAACTATTTTTAGTTACATTATTTTTGTCGGCTGCATGTACAATATATTATAGACAACAATTCACTTCACCTTCAGATTTTGTTTTATTTTTGGTTTCCAATCTTATTTTATTAGTAGCTATGATTGGAGCTATAGTACTTACTATGCATAAAACTACTCAAGTTAACCCTTAAACGCCCAAGCAAGCCCGAGGGGCTTGATTCCAACAGAATCTTCCCTTTAGCTCTCACTGTACTCAACTTTTCACTTATATTTTGATGTCAAACTGGTCACCTTCTTATGATGCTTCAAAAGTGAAATATTACAATTCAAATCACAATTTGTATGAATGATTTTGTGCATTGAAAGGATTGTGGTAGGTAGGTTGGGGTTGTACATAACCTTGTAGGAGGTTGCAAGCTCATCATTGATTGGTCCATTCATGATGCCCAAGTTCAAAAAGTGCACTATTCATGTTGCCCAAGTCCAAAAGATGTTGTGATCCAATTTTGGGCTGCCCGTTTTAGACCCCATGGGCGTTTAAGGGTTAGAATACATGATGTGTTCTGACATAGCATAGTGTGCACCCTGAGAGGGTTAGGAGTCCAACCATTCGCATAATGACCTCGAGACAAACATCTAAGGATAGGTCAAAGAAACAGTATATTAAACTCGCCTCAAATAGGTTTGGAGTTTTTCTTATTGAGTAGGAGTTAAGTACTAGATTCTACAATTACATACTTCAAAATACATCAATTATAAAAAAAATTCTCAACTTGTATTAGGAGGTGGAAGTTTTAGAGGATTTTAGTATCCTTGAAAACTTAGCTTGTAGCTTTGAAGGTTTAGCCAAAGCTAAACCCTACAAGCCTCAACAAATATTCTAATGTGGATTGAAAACATTGAAGTGTTGATATATCCAAATCATAGAGAATTTTGTAAAGAAATTTACATGGACAAAAGTTTGAAGAATTAGCTATCATATGCAAATTACATCATTAGGGGTGTAAAGTTATTTTTGTAAGCCTCTAAATAGAAGTAAGATGAGACTTTTCTTATAGGCAGTTTAGAGGCCATTGTATCCGCTACTCACCTTCCAGTATTGCCATTCCTGAACAACCATTCAAAGTGGCCACAGTCACCGTCATTAGAACATGGGTAATAAGGGTGAGAGAGTCACTTCTAAATTACTTTGTCAATTTTTTAACTTCTAAAATGAAACAAGTAATTCTATCTCTGCTTATGTTTGCTTTTAGTCACTTTTTAGTTCACCATGTGTTAGAGTGCAAGTCAAAATAAAGAGTCCCTTGGAGCAACCCAATGTTTTAAACTTGTCCACACCATTATCATATTTTCTATTGGTTTAATAAAGTTTTTGAGAATTTATGTACCTTTGCCCATTGAAACTACTACTGCTTGTAAAATGAATAGAGGAATGATGAAAACTCTTATCCATAACATATTTTTAAAAGGCGCCTTGTTTTTGTGTCAAAATGCTGTAGTGATCAAAATTTATTGCCTAAAATATCTTGAAATGTTTGATTTTCATAAAAACAATCAATCTCTCGATGTACACAATGAAAAAAAAGAAAAAAAATTGTGTAGTTTCTCATACTAGTCCTTTACAAGATATCATGGTTACAATCTTGTATATCATCTTCTCGAAGTTTTAAAAAAGGGTTTATCAACTTGAATGCTCATTTTAGGAGAAAGTTGAAGGTTGCTACCCATTTAGGTCATGCAGGACCAATGCAGATTGATTCAAATCCAAAAAACTTAGCAAAACTTGAAAGAAAATATCTAAGATGTGCATCATGAGTCAAAGGTTTTGTTGGGTTTGTTTTTTCCCAAGGAAAGTTCCAAGGAGGGCGGAATGGCCGTGAAACGTGCAAGAATAACGCACAAGCTTCACGAACGCGGAGACGACGATGGAGCCTTGCACTTCATCGCGTCCGTCACTCGCATGGCCATGGACCCTCCGCTCCCTCACACCACCACAGCCATCACCAGCACATCGCCCCCATCCCATCCCTGCCCTGCCCTTCCTGTCTCCCCGACTCTAACAATTCCTACGCTTTCCTTCTCCGAATGATCCCTTAATCACGCCGCACTCACTTTGCAAGCAAGGGTTCGTTTCCTCGCCAATTTGCCCACGAACCCACTTTTAGTTTCTGTCGGCATTTGCTTGCCACATCCTAGTCGCTGCCATTTGTGTACCAATTTGCGCTCCAAGGGTTAATTGTGTTGATTACTGTAGGTTCTATACCCTACCTCTGGGGTTAGCGAGCAATGTCGAAAGAGTTCTCTTAGAAACGTTTTGGTCTTATGTATGGCAGCTGAATGAAGAATGGGTAGGGCACGAGTATCTAGTGTGGATTGCGAATCTCAGGGGGAGGAACGCCATCTATCACAAGCTCACTGACATGATACAGGTAAGCTAGAATTGCCGAGTGGCACTTTGATTTTGCTATTTTTCTCTAGCTAGCTCGAAACGGATCGGGGTTTTGTGATACGGATCTTGTCAATCTCTCTGATTTCTTTCGGTATCCACGAACTTCCTGGTTTAGGGTTGCATGTTCTGTACACAGGGTAACGTCTTGAATTGGGATTGCACCAATTGTTAGGGTGAACATCATGCACTGAGAAATTAATTTTTTCGCTGCGTAGTCATGTCCAGCTTTGTTATTATACACTAACATCTAGAAAGCTTTCATTGCAGACGTGCGAAATGTGGAAATTGCGAATTTCAGAGTTCGGAATCGCGTGAATAATTGCTCGATGTTATTTCGTAGGACTGGCCAAAGGGTTGTGCTATGATCATGATAGGGGATGGAAGATGCTGGCGCTGGTACTGGAGCATAAACTAGTCTTCTAGAATCCTGTAGCGTTCGTTAGGGTTTTCTGTTTTTTTTCTCTTTAATTTTATTGGTGCTTCCCCTGCCTGCATGGCTTGATCTGTAGCATGGACCCGGTAAACATGAACTCGTCTCCTCATGACCACTGCGAGTTAGTCTTGGAGCATTGCGTATCAATGATCGATACGTTGATGAAGTACATTCAAGGGTCTCTGCAAATTGCGGTGGATCCGCTCCGGTCCTTGACGCCAGATGAGGTGGGGGTCTCGTACGGGATCAACACATACGCCCTGCTACATGACACAATGAATGTCAGGCAAAAGATGATGCAGCATAAACGGGAATTGGAAGCGCTTGTGGATGCGAGGAAGAGCGCTGCGAAGACCTTACAGAGCTCAGAGGTGGAGATGGATCCTGAAATCTGGAGCCGGTTGCCAGAGGAGTTGCTGCACAAAGTGGTTGCACATCTGCCAGTGCCGGCCTACTTGAGATTCAGGTCAGTGTGTAAAAGCTGGGAGGCTCTTGCGGCCTCGGAGATTTTTCTCGCCAATGTGCAGCCTCAGGAGCCTTGGTTCCTAGTCTACGACGTTGGCGACCCGTCCAACGACAGTGACAGTGTGCATCTGGAGCCCATAGCTTCTGCCTACAGCTTCTCGGAGCAGAAGTGGAGGCGGTTGCGACTTCCTCTTTCAACGAGGAATCTGAAGCCGTTGAGCTCCAGCGAGGGCTTGATTTGCTTCGGATGCATAATCACGTCCGAGGACGACGAGCTGCCAGAGTATCCGTTGGTGGTAGTCAATCCCATAACGCAGGAGTTTTATAACTTACCACCCATGCTTGAGCCAGACGATCTTCCTCTGCCTTGGTTCAGTTCAGTGGGTTTGACTGTTGACCCGGTTACCAAGGCTTACAAGGTAGTGGTCATCATGAAGGAGCCTTGGAATAGCCGGGATTATCAGGTGCGCATAGGCAGCCGCTTGAAGATCTACGACTCCGTGACTGACGAGTGGACAGTCTTCCCCAAAACGGAAATGGTGGATTACCTAGGCTCCAAGGAGATTGTGTATTGCAGCAACAGTCATATTGTGGACTTGAGCGCGGGGGCGATGGTGAACCTCTACGACTTGCCTGGTGTCGATGACATGATCACACACCTGGAGACCAACGTGCAGGAGTGTCTATTCGCAGTGGAGATCGGGTATCAACCCATGTGCATTGTCGACTTGCTCTGCATCCTTCGACTTGAACCGCAAGACGAAGACTGGGAGTTTCTAACCTACGTTCCTCTGGAGCCTCTGCACACTTTCTTCGGTGTGAAAAACTTGGTAGAAGCCGTGTACACGTATGACATTCATCAGTGTCAGAACATCCTGTTACTAGTGGTGCTTCAAGTCAGCACCAAGGACTTTGAGTCGATACGACGACGATGCACGTTGATGTACGACATGTCCAAGGATGAGTGGAGTCCTCAGCCGGTTCTCAATGGAGCTGACGGTTGGGTGTTGAGTGGAGAGGCGAACGGGCTTTTCTTTCAACCCCAAATGAATGCCCCTGTTTAATCCGGCAACGTGGAGATTTCCTGTATCAGATGACACCACCTGAAAGCCGGTGGGCGGTTATAAACCGAATGAGCCAAATCGGTGTAGTGTTGGAGGACCAAAGCTGAAACTCTTCCACAGACATCCTCGAACCTGCTTGGAGCTGCGGGGAGTTGAGAACATCTGCTTACATGGTTTTGCCAATTTGGTACAGACCTCATTCTTTTTCATCGACCTGTAAGCATCCAAGTCGGAGGGTGTGAATCTCTTCGATTATAAACTGTACAAAGTTGAAACGGTTGTTACAATTTTGGTGTTGTCCTTAGCACAGTAGTGACATGAGATAGTTGAGAATTGAACACACAGTATCATAGAAATGAGCATCATTTGTTACCTTCATATTTCCGAGCTGCAGTAAATGCAATTTTTGTCAAAGCTGAGGTCTTTGTCAATGATGACCCTCTGTGTGCTTGGATGATGAGTACAATGAGGTAACACGTGGTTTGTGAGGAGCGAAACGATTCCTAAGAGACCGGATCGAAACGGACCTAGAGATAAGAAAAGGGTTAAGCAGGATCGAGAAATTGGACAACGAAATTCGTTTGCCTAAAAGCCACTGATGCTGCGCTGAAGACGTTTCTGTTTAGCATCCAGCAATTTGTTGCTTGCATCAGATTTGACCATGACATGAAGATGAGACTCGGGAGAGCAGAGTCTCCGACGACATAACGAACAGCACATGGTGTGAATGAATTCTCAACCAGAGTGCGAATACTGATTCGCTCTGTCAACGAACGATTCGTTCGTTTCGTTCAGTTCTATGTACATAATTTCCTAGGGTTTTGAGTTTGAGGAGCGAGGTTTGAAGTTTTATCTACTTTCCACTTTGTAGGATTTAAACGAGGCATCTGAGGAGGAAAGATCTACTGAGGAGAAAGCGAATGAAGTTGATGGAAAGAAAAGAGTTAGTCCTCTTGCTGGATTACTGGATCACGCCAAGTACATCACAAAATCGTTGGACAACACTATTTCAACATTGTTGAAGCTGAAGGTTTAACAACATGACGCTTTGATCTTCCTGAAGTCATGTCTGAGCATCTACTTGTGCATATATTGCATTCTTAGACAAACAGTAGTTGAGAGAACTCATAGTCTCCATGACCATCGAAAGTATTTACTCTTGCCTTCTTCCTACAACCTTTGAAGTGTGAGATTATGCACCTAGCGGGCTTAAGAATGTTACGATGAATTTTAGCAATGCCATGGTGGTGTTGATTGAAGTTTGAGTTTACTCGTGGTGCAGGAGGGTATAGAAGAATCGAGTGGAAGGATCACAAAAAACCAAGAGACCTTGGCGAGGTCTATTGATAATCTCAAAGGCAAAGCCGACAGTGATAAGGATACAATCGGCAACGACAGAAAAGCATCGGGGGAATCAGTCGATGACAAGATGGGTGCTAGTGCAGAAGGCTCCAAAATTAGGACGGCACTAGATGAGCAGTCTGGAGGAAATGGCTCTTCGAAAACATGACTGCTCGTTCCACCTCCGCTTAAACATCTTCTTTCCGGTGGTTTCATTTCATCAAGCTGTACTCGGCTCTCAACAGCCTGATCAATTGAAGCTGATGAATCTTTTTTCTATCCCACCCTTGGAGCAGGAAAAGGATACATGTTAGGAGAGTGATAGTTCTTTGCAATGATCTCGACTCTCAGTTAAGAACGAGGACTCACCACTTTATATTGCAGTCCTAAATTGAACAGATTGCTGCTCTCTTTACCTGGAGATTCGCTGATCAAACTAGATTCTGGGTTAAATCCTGGAAACTGCTTCACATATATATTAGGTCACTTCTTCAATGAACCTTGCCAGAACACATTCAAATTTCCTTCCTGTTTTCCTGGTAATTGAATCGTTAGAGTAGATATTTCTACATACCAACATGTTGACATACATATGGGAAATGGGGTAAGGACTGAGAGAATTACGATGAGTACGGTTAATCTATTGCAAATATGGGATTGCCTTTGGATGGCGATGATCGGAACTCAAAGCCACCTACCGCGTTCTGCTTTGCTATAATGCGCAGACTATGAGTACGAGACAAGTTGAGTTTCTGCTTTCATGCCTGCCTCAACTTTATACAGTAGTACAGTATTACTTTCTCTTTGTTGATGCTGTACCCCGGAATGGAGTCGAATCATATGGTAGATGGAAGTTCTTCGAACTCTTCTATTCTTCATTCCATACCCTAGAATTTTGGAATGAATATCATTCCAAAAGCATCATTTCACACCATGTTGGGCTCATGGCTAATCGAGAGATGACTGTGGTTTCAAATCCAGATGCTGGCTTGATGTCTACTTCCATAGTTCTTACAGTTATGATGCGGTCGAGGACCTACTGGTTTGTCGGTACCTTAAAACTCTTAGCAATCATTCCATTTAACACAAGGAAACTAACATAACATATTTAGTTTTTGAGTAACTTTACACTTCTATTTTGTGATGTGATATGCTAAAAAATGGTGTTCCAGTAGTAATATACTTACTACTTGAAAACTATACAACATTACCTCATGATTACCGTAAGCAACATCTACAACTTATACATAACATGCTTGGGGTTGGGCCCACCTCAAAGATCAAAGATTCACGATGTAGACACTGGCACTGAATTGGTATTCAGATTGCCATCGACCTCATCGATGTTGGTTTGATTTATAAAAAGGAATGTAAAATCCTTTTTATCCACATCCGATTTGACTTCAAACAAATGTTTGGTGGTGACTACCAAGTGTGAGACTTAAGTTTCTTTCCGATAAACACTTGAGAGTCAGAATGCATGACATTGTTCCACCTCTAAGACCAAAGATTCAAAATGTAGAGAGTGGCACTGGATTGGTATTTAGATTGCCATCGACCTTACCAACGTTGGTTTGATTTACGCGAAGGAATGTCAAATCTTCTTTATCACCATCCAATGTGACTTCAAACAAATCTTCCGTGGTGCCCACCACTTGTAAGACTTAAGTTTCTTTCATGTAGACCCTTGAGAATTCAGAATGCTTGCCGTTGCATCCCACCTCTAACACCAAAGATTCTCGATGTAGAAATTGGCACTGGTTTGGAATTCAAAATGTCATTCACCTCACAAACGCTCATTTGATTTACAAGAAGGGATGTCACACCCTCTTTATCCACATCTGATTTCCCTTCAAACAAATGTTTGGTGGTGCCTACCACCTACAAGACGTCACACCCTCTTTATCCACATCTGATTTCCCTTCAAACAAATGTTTGGTGGTGCCTACCACCTATAAGACTTAAGTTCCTTTCATGTAGAAAGCTAAGAGTTCAGAATGCTTGGGCTTGCCTGCCACCTAAAAGACAAAAAGATTCACGATGTAGACACTGGCTCTCGACTGGAATTCAGATTGCGATCAACCTCACCGACGCAAAAAGGATGTGTCGTTAAATCCTTCAAGGATAAAAAATGGTTAACCGACACAGAGAGCTCAAACATAAAACGGGGTCATCATAGAAAAGTAGTAACTAAACTACTGACCATCTTGAGTGATCTTCAAAAAGTATCGTTTTCATCATGAAACCGATAATCACATCAACGTACGCTGCAATGGTATCCTCACATTCGTGCATTAGCAATAGCGATATGAACACATTCTAGTCCAGCAATTTACATGCTAACAATTTACAAAGAATTGGATTGCATTGCCAGGTACTATACTTCAACTTCATCTTCTTCTAACAAAATTCTCTTCAATGCTTCATAGCACATGAACGACAGGCCCGCCGCTGGCACCAATTTCAAGCAGCTGGGACCTAAGCCTACATACAGACCACGGATGCCGCGCTCCTTTGCGATGCCTCGTAGAGCATCGAGTGTGCTAGAATACACAACCCTCCCTTTTAAAGCTCCTACCTGCGCGATTCAACTCCCCGAAATGTTCAGCATAAGGACACTTTTCTCGCTGTTTAATCTTAACGACAAAAAGGATTCATACAATTCTTGAATCCAGCTCACAACATTCCTAACAAGATTCCCACTAATCCATGACAATGGCTTCAACAAATGCAGAAGTTCACTTATGTGCCGAACTCAACACTTGAACGCAATGCGAACCGGAGCACTCAAGAATGTAATTTAAGAATGAAACTCAGTTCTGAAATAGCATCAGCAGTACTCAAGAATGTATAGTTATATAACAACCTAGACGCCACGTTCCCAGTTTATGCTTTGAAAGAAGATAATGGATTGGCTTGTAAACATCAATAGCAATTCAGGAGAAGGTGTTGGAGGGGTGCCTACCTGCATCTGCTTCCTTGCGACCTCCAATGGAAAGGTGCTTGAACTTGCAATAGCGCCCGCTAATGAGCCAATAAGCAAGGTCTGGATGTTGCCAACCCGATCTTCCTTGCTCACACGCTTGTACAAGGATCGGAGAGAATCATAAGCAAAGTAGTTCACACCGGCGTAGGGTATGACGCCAATGATACTGGGAGCCAATCCACGGTACAGCTCGAAGAATCCTTCTTCCGTGATGATCCTATACAACGCATGCAGAATACCCCGGTACTCATTCGGCTGCGCACGAAAATTGAGCAGTGTCAGGATGGAAATGCTTGCGACTCTGAAGCAAAAACAAAGCACTGTGTTTACTTACCTGTATAGTTAGACGAGTTTTCAGAAGCTCAAGAGGATACATGACTATTGTGGACGAAATGCCAGCACATGACCCTGCGATTGGTGACACTGGTAACGCCGCCAGAGGTGCTGGCAGATTCTCCCTGGAGTTCAAATATCCCTTCACTTTCTCGAATGCGAACAGCTGCACGCACACACAACACTTAGCCTCCCATAGCGGCATTTAAAGCAGAATCATACAACCCATATCGCCAAAGCATCTGTCCAAACAGTTCTCGAACAATTATGCGTGATTTGGAGTTGACTAGATGACCCTGACCACTGGTATTTGATCGTCACTTGCAACTTATCATGGTCTACAACATCCCCTTCTGTTTCTTTATGATGATTCGATTACAGTAATCTCGCTGCTGCACTGGATATCTCCCTAGACAGCATACTTGATATCGGAGAAGTGATATGGATGTGTGGAGACTTACTTCGATGGCTTTGCTGGGAGCCACACGGAGCACATTGATGGCATTGCCTCGGAACAAGCCCTGCCAGCCCTCATTGGCCATGATCCAGTTGAAAACCTCCGTGACGGAGTGGCCATGGCTGCCCACCATCAAGTGCGTTCGCACGGTCTCCAGCGGTGCCACAGCCGTGCGCGAAAACGCGCCCGCAATCGCTCCACTCAGCAACCGTCTCCCATTCGCTCCCAATTTCAACCTAAACCTAAACTGCTTCTCCTTCTTCTTGAGCACCGTCTCTTGCAATCCGATATCATCCTCCTTCTCCGACTCCGACTCCTCAGTAAAAGACTGTGTTGAGAATCCCGGTCCAGCATCTGTCGCGGATGTCGCAAGCTCCCTGCCCGAGTCAAGCTTCAGCCCGAAGTTGCCGCGCTCTTCCAAGAATTGCCGAAAGCCCGCGCTCCAGGAGTCGAAGAGCGACTGGCGCGACATCACCGGCGAGTTATCGTTGTAATCCGCGCGGGCGCCGGGGAAGAGCTGGTCCACAGCATCATAGCACTCATTCTCAGTGAGAGAGAAGCCATTGTGGCCGAGGCGCTTGCGGCGTCGCTGGCGCTCCGAGAATGTCACCGTGTTCTTGACACGGTGCGCCACGGGGGGTTGCAGGTCGAAGGAATTCAGCTGCGGCTCCACGAGGTCGCCGGCCTTCCGTAGGCGCTCGCGTTCGGAGAACGACACTTTCGGGTGCCGCTCGCTGTGGAAATTGGCGCTGTGACGGCTGCGCACTAGCGGCGGTGGCGCATCCTCGTGAAGCTCCCGCCATCGCTGCCGCTCTGATTGCCAATTCGATGGCTTCACGCCGCGACGCAGCACTGGCGGATCCTCGGGCGCCATATCTGCATCCCCCATCGCTCTAACTCCCTCCAATTCCCAGTCCTCACACGCCCATCGCCGCTCCCTCACTCACATTCTCCCCAAGAATGTCACTTGGGCTCAATATTCCACCGTTCAAACCAGGAATTTCCAGCAATGTCTGAATTTTCCGAATTGGAGTCACATCCTACGCACTGGGCTCAGATTGGCCGCGGCCGACGCGCGATGACCGATGCAATGGCCCTTGACGGAGCGCCCACCACGTGTGCGACGCAAAGGCGATACTAGTGTTGTGTCGGGTCCAGAGCGAGGTCTTCGATTCTAGGCTTAGTCAAGATTCTTGGATATCTACCGAATTCCTCGTGCTTTTGTAGATTTTCAGATTCAGTTCCTTATAACTGGTTTTGATACCACGTCGAGATTGATGACGGGAGGTTTTGATACCCGGATGGAGGTATCTCCACATCTGGTGTTTAGAGCCACAGTGTGCGTTTGTGGTGGCATGCGAGTATCGTGCATTTTTATAGACACGTGGCGTCAGTCTGTGGCTTGTATACACCCCGCGAAGTTGCTCTATTCGCCACGTGTCAACGTTCGTCCACGTCTGCCCGGATTTCGTCGTCGTTCGTCCAGGGTCGTTGATTGACTCCTCGTTGTTGGATTTGCTGTTTATTGCACTTTCTGGAGCTCGAACTGCCTGCCTGCGATTTCATTTCGTATTTTGCATTTTCTGCAATCATTATTTAAGCTATCAGATAGTCGTTTCGGAACATCTTCGAAGTTTTGAATGCTTTGCGAGACTGGTGCAATCGTAGTTTCTAGCTGAGAAGACTCGAATCTCGAATTCCACGAATTCTTTCAGTTTCATTGTGCGGGTGAGTTCTTCGTCTGAATTTGAGTATCTTGCGGAATTCTTGCTTGTTCATGATCGAGAGTATCATTATAGAGCTTTGAGTATGCTTCCTGGAATCGTGTTGGGTCAACTGTATTCTGGGGAAGTGTGGCTCGGATTATTATGCTTTGCGAATTGCCTGATTTTTGTGGTTCACTTGATTCTTGTGAAGGAAGGAGATCGCTTACCATGAGAGAGACAATAGTCGTGCGGGAGTCCGAATCCCAGCAGCGTCAGAGATGGATTCCCTTGATGGGAGTGATCGTGGTCGTTGTGGCCTTGTTATCAGTGTGGCTGTCTCACATCACTAATGCACCCTGGTCAAGTACGTGATTTTGTTTCCTCCATTACAGCATATCATGGTTCTGCAATGCGAGATTCTCGTGTTCAAATTTTCGGGAGCATTTTCTTAAACCCTAAAGTGACGGTCTTGCAGATCCTTATAACGCGGAAATGGAGAATTTTATCGCAACGCAGTTGAATTGGATCAACGGAAAAGCGAAGAAGGAGTACAGCTTGCCACCGGGCGCATGTTTCTGGCAACAGGGAAGCCTCATCAAGGGCATTCCAACTGGCCCATCCGAGCCTAACTGCAAGTTTCAGGTAAACATCAAAGATCGCTATCAAGAAGATTGCAATCATTTCCACGATTGCCCTTCTCTTACGGATTCCATGGTCTTTCAGAAATATAGAGTAGGTCATATGGAGAGTCTTCATTGTTCAACTCCGGCTAGTTTTCTGAAGCATCTCTCCTTCATGACCTATATCGTCGATCTAATTAGCCATTCTGTTATCTTTGTATCCTTGGGGTGAGCTCCGCATTGACAATCGAGCTTGCAGGTACGTGACCCGGAGTTTCTGGAGATCCTGGGACCTGCACCGGAGCTGAAACTGATGGCAAAGACAGATGCGCATGAAGGTGGTGTGTATCATCCAGACACGAATGACTTCTACTTTACCAGCGTGCGCCACGAAGTCGGGTACTCAAAGCTGGCCACTTCGAGCGCCGAGAAGAAAGCCCTGGGTGATCAGAACACCGAGCTCAGGAAGATGTCGTTGAGCACAGGGGAGGTGACGACGGTGTTTCCCGTGACTGACGTTGCCAACGGAATGGTGCTCGACTTGGAAGGGCACCTGCTGGTGTGCCAACAAGGGCAAGGGGAGAAGCCTGGCTACATCCAACGAGTGGAGTTGAGCACTCTGAATGTGAGCATTGTGGCTGACAACTGGTTTGGCGTCCCTTTTAACAGCCCCAATGACATCGTGGTCAAAAGCGACGGCACCATCTGGTTCACCGATCCCACCTACGCATGGTCCGTACTCCACTTTGACCTCTTTGATTCTACCACCTGGTGATAAGTGTGACAGTCAGGATAGAATTTTCCGGTTGTACCAATGCTTATCGATTCTACCGTTCTCATTAGGTCCTTATAAAATTTAATTCATGCGAGATCTCTACATTCTGCTTAAACGTGGAGATAATCATTCAACTGCTACTTCACATCGTCTGTTCCATTTTTCATTTGAGGGGTGTTTGTGCATAGGGCGCAAGGATTCAAGTCTGAAGTTCGTGTTGAGGGTCAGTTATATAGGATCCGACCTGACGGCGTGGTGGATGCGATGGCAACCAATTATCAACGTCCCAATGGGTTGGCTTTCTCCGAGGACGAGAAGCTTCTGTATGTCACTGATACTGGCGCCTTGAAGGGGTACGTTAGTCAAGACCTTCAACTCCCACTAAATGTTGGTGGTGATGGTAGTGAATGGAAAATCATCTTGTCAGTAATGCGGCCTAAATATCCACTGGAATTATCACAAGCTTCAAACTTTTGCGTTGTTATGTGCTCTTTGAGATGATTGATCACTAAAGGGAGTACATGATGCATTTTTCTGTTTTAGGGACGATTTTGATACGACAATGAGGCACCACATCTACGTGATGGAAGTTCGTCGGGATGGAACCCTCAGTGGCAGGCGGCTGTTTGCTTCTGTAGGCATATACGATGGCTCCGGCCCTGGACTTGGCCTTCCTGATGGCATCAAGGTCGACACCAAAGGACGCCTCTACATCGGATCCCCCGATGGTGTCCAAGGTTGGTTCTCTCCCAATTCCTATAAGCTTCTAGTATCCATTTTCTTGCAGTCATTCAGGAGTTTCTTTTGTTCAGTTCCCTCATTACTGTGACCAACATGTGCAATGCTTATCATTGACTTCAGCCCCATCTGCATCATTGATTCGTTACACTGTAATTGGTTGAGAGCTCACTTTAAAACCTGAACTGTTGCAAAGTACAGGAATATATTAACATGCCCTTCCTCATTAGCATGTTCTTCATTAAAAACTCGCATCTTGTTGTCTCCTTGCAGTGTTTAGCCGGTCAGGGAAACCACTCGGATTGATTGCTCTTTCGCAAGTCGTGAACCTGGGCTTTGCCGGTGAACAACTGAACAAGCTCCTCATTATGAACGACGAATCCATCCACATGATTGAGTTGCAGGTTAATCTCTCTCTTGAGTTACACTTTCTTCCTTCAATTCCTTTTTCAAATACAGTGTCCTTACGCATCTCTAGGTCCTCTTCTGACGTGCAAACTTATGACATGTGATTAGAGCACCGGAGCAGGTTTGCATTATGCCTCGAAGTTCAAGAGAAAGTAAACGAGCGAATGTTGGATGATTGAAACGAGCAACCATTGTAAACAGTAGATACCATTGGTTTTATTCAACTTAGTATGTTGCAAATACAGGTTCCACTTACACAAGTCAGGCAGTATAGGATGGAGTTGGACTAGTTTACTTGTCGTGCTCATCATTTATGATTGTATATATGAGCACTGTTGAGATTCGTACAGTAATACCTATGGTGGTTCCGTTGAGATCCATTCCTTTATACCTACGGTGGTTCTGAAGTTGCTTTGATGACAGACATAGAGGACGAGGAGTATGTTCTTTCAATGGAATCGCACACTGTACTAACTTTTCGAATAGATATTAAACTTAGAGGAGGCACCTCCTCTGTTTATGGGTGGAGTTTAAAGCGAGGACTGTCACCATTAAGTGTTGTGTACTGTGCTAGCTTTTCAGCAAGGGACGGTGCACATACGAAAGTGCCCATTGTCAGACCGTAGAGCCAAAACAACCAAATCCATGAATGAATGCCACCATCTCCTTAACGAGCTCATACGAATGCTACGAGCCCACGAGGTTTCACTTCTCTTGGGGAAGCAGAAGAGCCTAAATAGCTGCAGTGAAGACTATCACTGGTGACATTAATGCCCATGTCTTCAAAAACAAGAGGAGGATACGCCAAGCCTCGGCAAAGAGATATTGGCTTGAATGCCGTTCATACAAGAAAACAATCTCCCCCATTGCGTTTTTACGGTAGGGAAGGTCTTCGTAACCGAAATTAGAATAGCATGATCGTTTGAGCTTAATGACTGTTTTGTTTACAAGGGTGTTGCACATGTGGTAGAGTATGTATACTTTAAGAATGTATGCTTGAGATCTGAATAACTCACCTTAGTTTCCATTTATGACACTGTTTTTTCGAGAATATGTTTTCTTCTCTACCAATGAGTCAAACCATGTGGGGGTTGAACAACAATTGTACGTCATGTATGATGTGATGTAAGTCACTCAAAGAAAAGAACTATAGTGGGGTATTTAATTTGCATTATGATGATTACTCCCAATGTAATTTTGAAAATGCTCTGTTTCACAAATTTGTGTTCTTAATAACAATTGTGATTCTAACTTTATTGGTGATGTTCTAGTGTTGTATTCGGACTGTAATCTTTCATGTATGTATATAGATTTTGTCAAATATATGTTTCAAAAGATTAGAATCTCTCGATTCTATGTGATTCAGTAAGTGAAATCAATAATTGTGCCTTATATATGTATTGGGAAGATTTGATAGTTATAAGAACAAAGTCATATCAAAGTTAAATAGAAGGTAAAACAAATGTTATAGATCCGAACGTAATCAATGACGTAAGTGATCTTAAACTCAAATAGAGAAAAAGGGTGACAATCAAAGAAACAAAGTGAGTTATCCATATTCCATCTTCTGTATGTACAAACCACCAAAGATAAAATAGTAGAGTTGCAAAAGATGGGATCGGCCAGGAGCAGAGCACAACCTTCGCAGGGAGCGAGGGACAGGCTTTGAACTCACGTCTTTTAGCTGTGAATTTGCAAAGTTGTGACCACCTCATGGCCGATGTCTGAAGTTGACAACTTCAGTGTCCTTATATGTTATCATTGCTATGAATTTTCTTTCCACTACATTTCGACTTCTAATCAACACTTTCCTATAGCCAGCAAGTATATTCTACCAACAACAATATTTAGTTTAATGGCATTCACAAAGTGAACCAATGATTGTGCCTTATTTTTATATATATATATATATATATATATATATATATATATATACACACATACATACATGAATGTTTAACCCCTAAAGGTCCAAGAAAGCGGAAATTGCTTTTTTAAATTTGAGCAGGGAGAGAATTCAGCCAACTTTTACCATTATAATCTCAAAATTGGAGAAAAATTAACGGTTCAAATTTGACATTCGAGAAAAGGGTCAAGATAACTTCAAGATCCTACGGTTGGATCTTCTAATCAATGCTTAGATTGAGTTTCTTTGCACCTGAAGTAGAAGAAGGTTCTTTTTGATAATTTAAATAATTTTGTATCAAGGACCTTTAGGGGTTAAAGTCACCTTAGATTTGAAAGTTAAATCTAAATCAAATAGAAGGTGTAGCAAAGGTATAACATAGATTTTGTCAAACATATGATCCAAAAGATTACAATCTCTCAATTCTATAAGATTCACAAAGTGAAATCAATAATTGTGCCTTATGTAGATATTGGGAAGATTTGATAATTATAGAAACAAAGTCAAATCAAAGTTAAATAGAAAGTAAAGCAAATGTTATGAATCCAAACCTAATCAATGCTATGGATCCAAACATGATTAGAGGTAAGTGATCTCAAATTCAAAAAGAGAAAAAGGGTGACAATCAAACAAACAAAGTGATTTATCGATATTCCATTTCCTATATGTACAAACCACCAAAGATAAAATAGTAGAGTTGCAAAAGGTGGGATCGGCTAGGTAACAGACCACAGCCTTTGCAGGGAGCGAGGGACAGGCTTCGAACTCATGTCTTCGAGCCGAAAATTTGCAAAGTTGTGACCACCACATGGCCGATGATTGAAATTAACAACTTCAGTGTTCTTATATGTTATCATTGTTGTGAATTTTCATTCCACTACATTTCTACTTCTTATCAACACTTTCGTATAGCCAACAAGTATATTGTACCAACAATATTCAGTTTGATGGCATTCACAAAGTGAACCAATGATTGTGCCTTATATATACATGAAATTATGAAGTCACCCTAGATTTGAAAGCTATAAAAGCAAAGTCAACTCAAAAGTAAATAGAAGGTATAGCAAAGTTATAGCATAGATTTTGTCAATTATATGTTCCAAAAGATTACATTCTCTTGACTCAATGTGATTCTCTAAATGAAAACAATAACTGTGCCTTATATACGTATTGGGAAGATTTGATAATCATAAAAACAAAGTCAAATCAAAGTTAAATAGAAAGTAAAGCAAATGTTACAAATCCAAACCTAATCAATGCTATAGATCCAAACATGATTAGAGGTAAATGATCTCAAATTCAAAAAGAGAAAAAGGGTGACAATCAAAAAAACAAAGTGATTTATCCATATTCCATTTTCTATATGTACAAACCACCAAAGATAAAATAGTAGAGTTGCAAAAGGTGGGATCGGCCTGGAGCAGACCACAACCTTCGCAGCGACAGGCTTCGAACTCAAGTCTTCGAGCTGTGAATTTGCAAAGTTGTGACCACCTCATGGCCGATGTCTGAAGTTAACAACTTCAGTGTTCTTATATGTTATCATTGCTGTAAATTTTCTTTCCACTATATTTCGACTTCTAATCAACACTTTCCTATAGCCAACAAGTATATTCTACCAACAACAATATTCAGTTTGATCAATGGCATTCAGATTTCTCTCTTCATCAATCTCATTCTAATCTACTTTTATCACAACCTTATATTCACCTTGAGCTCAAAACCTTCAATAGTATGTAGACACAACACTTTTGATAAAACAAGGAATCGATCATTAAAAAATTTGATTATGTAATGTATAGTTGCAATACCTTCTATGATCTATGGAGACTTTGCAATAGGTTGGAGATTCATCAAAGATGATAAGTGCTTCCTTGAGGCTTATTGAGAAATCCCAATTCCACTTCTTACATTTTGAAGGTAGAAGTATTCTTTTTAATTTGAGCACATCATTTTATTAAAATCGACTTAACCCCTAAATGGTTTGACTCATTTGTACAAAAATAAAATGTGAGTGGAGGGCTGGAGGCACAAGATAACTTAGAATTGTGGGGTGCTAGAATCAAGGGGCCTTCAACCCTCTTGGCCACGTTACAGGGATACTATGTGGGGTGGGTTGCCTCGCACTTTAAACAAAGCTCCACTCCCGGCCTACAAAGTAGGTTGGGCATGCTCTTAGCAAATGGGGATTCTAAAGGCCGTGGAGAGTCCAAACTTTGTAAGTTGAGAGTTCAAGAAAATCTACTGAAAATAGCCAATAAAATATTGTAATTGGAGCCTTTGGCCGGGCATAGTATGAAGCCTCTCAGGCCAAACCTAAAGTCCAAAGCTTAGGCCCTGAACTCCCACAACCTCTCAACTTGGACGGCCGTAGTGTGAAGTCTCCAAAGGCTAAGTCCAAACTCCAAACCCATACCATGATTACCATCTGTTTGGCTTCAATCTACTTATCTAAAGTCCAAAAGTAACTTTTTGACATATACCACAAATGTAATTTATTTATTTTTTTCACCATAGAGAAAATAAACTATTCGAAACGTATTCTTTCCTTCAGAATTTTGGCACTTTATATAGTTTTTTTTTTTTTAAGAACCCTTACTTGTACTGTATGAGTTCCTAAATTTCTAGAGGAGTAGTGTTTCTTTACTTTTCTCAACCAATTTAGAATACCAAGATTGCCCTTTTCTGAATTATTCTTTCAAGCTGGTATGCTATAGTATTAGGAACAAGCACGATAACACAGAACATGCCACAATGTCTGACCATACACATTTAAATGCTTCGCACACGAATCCAGAAAAGGGTATAATAAGCCCCTATGTTGAATGATGGCAATTAGAGGTCGCATCATGATCCCTCTTCCATCATCATCAACGTCCAATATTTCGCCAGTTTTTGAATATTTTAGAAACAAATTTTGTCGGCCTCTTGACCATAGTTTGGGTTTTGCAAAATGCATGACACTGAGAAGCCGTTGCCTTGGTCAAAAATTGCTACAAGATAGGCCATTTGGAGAGTGACTGCGAGTGGACTTTAACCCCAATTCTGTTAAAATGGCATTATTCCGGTAAAATGGCACACCTCAACTTTCTGAACTGCAGTTCAAAAACCATGTCATTTAATAGAATTTTAATGTGATATTACGGAAAATGAGTGAGAATATATATAAAGAAGTGATATTACAAAAAAAATTTGATATTACAAAATACATCTTTTTGTATGAGCACAAATGTAAGATCCACTGTGACAAAATGGCACATGGCATAGTGCCATTTTAATGGAATTGGGGTTCTTTAGCTTCTACAGTGAAGGCTCGAGAGGCCGAAACTATGGATTACAGCAATTTGATTGGTTGAAATCGAGAGCCTCTTATCTTTTGGCCATAGTGTGAAGTGGCCCAAAAAGAAAATGAACCGCTTGAATCATTTATACGGGTTGGATGTCTCCATATTGCATGGAAGCCACCCTCACCCTCAAATAAAAGTGACCCGATTGGAGTATTCATGGGGAGAGGTTCTAAGGGACGCTTTACATGAGGAGTCAAGGTCAACAAATCTTCAAGCCAATTTACTCACGTTCTTAGCCCAATTGGCTCCATGGGCCACGTGGAGGACACATTAATCAATTAACAAGAAAACGGTAAGACCGAAATGACTTTGTCCTTAATATATTAAAGCTTAACAAAAAAAATAGAATTTAATTATACACAAAGCTCGACTGCCACCAGCCCTACTCCTGTAGCTACTTTGGCAACGTCTTGCACGAATTTCATGGGACCCAGTGCGAGGGCTGTCTCGCTCTTCAGAGAACGAAGCCGACAACCACTTTGCCAAGAGCAGAATCTGCAAGTAGTGTTGAAACGAAAGAATGCAAACATGTGCTTGATGCTGTGCATACCAAGTGTTCCATTCTGTTCAGCATGCATTGTTGCACACATGGCTGCTTCTGGGCATCCGAAAGTTATGCCTCCTGCCCGAGCGTGACCCTGCCCCCACCGCCTGGATCCCGAGGCGTTAATAATCAGAGCATGCTAACTCCTTGATGTTGGGCCTATTACCGTAGATCTGAGCAGTTTTCTTCAAGCGCAGGTTTTGAGTATGCTACTCAGGATCTAGGGTATATAACAAATGCTGTTCATGAAGAGTATCGCACTTAATAGAAACTGCACCAATCCTGCCCCTATACAGAAATAGATGAGGTCTCTGCCTCGGGCCTTACAAATCTCATTGCAATCGCTCATGTCCGCAATGAGATTGTTCTCACGACCTAGGAGACCTAGGAGGACAGAAATGAGATATAGGCCAAGGCTCCTTAGTGCTGGGACCATCATAAATGCCGATCTATTATTCAAGAGTGACAGCCTATTGTGCATTCGAGTTTTTATAGACTTACCCACCCAATCTGTGATGCCCATAAGGGCGGCCATCTCCACAATTCCAGTGAGAGCACACAGCCAGAAGCCTCTTGCTGTCATAAGTGGGCCATAGCTTCCGCCCAGTAGAAGCCCTACAATCGCGACTTGGGTCATTGACAATGCCGTAGACATACTTAGAATTCCTCCATTGATGACCGCAAAATTACTTTCCTCTCTTTTTGGGTCATGATAAAATAACAACAGAACTGCAAGGAACACCTCGAGACTGTAGAATGCAAGCATCACCCAAAAGCACTCTCGAAGGCGGGAGTAGCAGGCAGATCCCTGTGTGCAACCACTGCTCTCTGTAAAAGAGTGGAGATAGACGTCCAAGATTAAATAGCCCACCAAGACGCTCTTGACCACGGAGACAAATATGTAACGAGAACGCACAAACATGTCGAACATCTTCTGTTGGCTTGCGCAGACCAATATCGTCTCCAGCAAGCCGAGCCCCAAGCATGTCCAGAACACATTGGCTGTCATCACACTCCCAAATCCGCCAAGGACGAGAGATAAAAACATAGCACTCATGGATCCCAAGCCAAGGCGCCATGCCACCAGCCCGTCAATGCCCCCCAAGACACGGCCACATCTAATCAGCACGCCACCAAAGCGCCCCAAGGCAACGCGCACGCGGGTATTGACCACCATCAGTACCATGTCGCCACTCCTCGAGGGATTATCATATATCAGGCAAGCAACGATGGTCTCAAGAAAGTTGAGGAGCACCATCACCCCAAAGCAGACTCGTAAAACGAAAATGCAATCTTCCAACTCATCGTACCAAAATTTAGAGTATCGCAACAGGAAAGAACTTAAGGTGTAAAGTCTGGACCCAGATGCAATCCATGAAAAGCGTATGTAACTCGCAAGACGCAGCTCCTGGTCTTCGATGCGTCTCAAGATCATGAGTGGTGAAATCCCTTGCCAGATGTAGTTGATGGCTTCGAAGTCAGTAGGGTAACGTTGATCACTTAGGTGACCCCAGTATCTGATAGTAAGGATACTCACGATCGCAATCATACCATGAATGATCACGAAGGCAGCATGCCAACGAGCCAGCACACCGATTGGCTCCATCGTTAGTCTGTCTCCACTCCAGCCGGCCAGGATACGTCCACTCACCAACACCGTTCAAGATGGTCGATACAGACTCGATATTCACTGGTGCCCTGACTTTGACCATCAAATCCGAAATCAGTCAAAATGATCTACACGCAAATCTTGTCACTCGCTGACTACGACCACCAAATTCCTTAAAGAGCACACGTCCCGCAACCCCGAATTATCCCCTAACCGCTCATACCCTGAATCTCTACACAGTGGTGTTCCAGAACTCCTGGATGCACCTGCAAGCTTCGATCTTTACTCGAGCGATCTTCTTGGCAGCAAGATACTCCGGTCCGAGTTGACCCACTCTATCAGCACTCACTTGACCATCGCTACTACAGAACCGTAAGTGAAGCATCGGGCGAAAGCATGAAAGGAGGAGTTCGGAGGGACGCTCTTCACATAATTTGCTGTATACGTGCGAAGAAACGAGTTCTAGGTTTTCTGTCGGTACGCGTACAAGTGGAGGAAGCGACCGGGTAACTGCCTTGTGAGATACCGTAGGAAGCGTGTAGAATAGCGATTCTTGACATGCTGACCGATTCTCCATGTGACATGGCTATTTGTTACTCGATGTGGTACCGCAAGCTATTACCATGGAAGGTAATTTTATCTTGAGCAAGCAAGACTTGTCTGATCATGGACGTGTGCACATTTCAAGCTCACGCTCTGAGTCTTTGCTTCTTCAAGTTGCAAATTCTCAAGTGCTCCGTAATCAACAGTTTCACTAATTAGTATAGTAACGTGAGTATGTTATAGTTCATTCATCAGAATGATGAAATATTGCCAAGACCAGAATTTGCTAGTACTGTTAAACGCGAAAAAGGAAACATTTTGTTGACATCTTGCATGCCAGTGTCCCATCCTGCAGAGTTGAGGATGCAGAATTGTATACTTCGGCACGAAAGAGTTGAGTGACATGTTTCTGACCGAGCATGTGAAATTGTGAATAGTGCAACACCATGTATATTATATTAGGTACTGTAGTTTATATCAGTATAATACTGTAGAGGCGCCTGCGACCAATTGCATGCGAATGCTGCTGGTATGTGGGCCGACTGACGGTGGCCTGCCATGCGGTGGACACTTGTTTACAGTCGTGAAGTGAAGACATTTTTGAGTTGGCAGGGTGTTGTAACCCCTAAAGTCAACTAAGGAAAGAATCTGTCCGTTTTGGCTTTGGTCGGTCCCTAGTTTTCTAAATTTAACTTTTATGAAGTTGGATCTTTTTGGACGTGGTTGAGTTTCTGCATACCTTTCCGAAATGTCCTTTTGTGCTTCGAAATTCCTCATACTTTAGGAGATATCCACAGCCAATTTATCTCATATTGAATTTCCTTCCAGAAATGTTTGTTTTGGCCCCCGAAATACTATTTCTCCTTTCTTCAACTCAAAAAAAAAAAAAACAAAAACAAAAAAACAAAAAACTTTTTCTTTAACTTTGAACATGAAGATCGCACAATTGGTAAGCAAATTGAATATGAGATTTGATATTCATATACAAGTTAGGTACTTGATCCTACGATTACATACCTAAAAGTGTGTCTACATTTGAAAGTTTTCACATTGCAACAGAAGAGGGTAATTTTGAGACTTTTGGTAGTTTTGAGGCTAATCAATTTGTGGGGCTAACCCTTAAACGCCCAAGGTGACCCGAGCCTGGGTCAACTTCCTACAGAATCTTCTCTGTAGCTCTCACTGTACTCAACTTTTCACTTATATTTTGATGTCAAACTGGTCACCTTCTTGTGAAGCATTTAAAATGTGAAATTTTACAATTCAAATCACAATTTGTATGAGTGATTTTGTGCTTTGAAAGGATTGTGGTAGGTAGGTAGGGGTTGTACAATAATTGTAGGAGGTTGCAAGCTCATCATTGATTGGATCATTCATGATGCCCACGTTCAAAAAGTGCACTATTAATGATGCCCAAGTCCAAAAGATGCTGTGATCCAATACGCGGCTGCCCAAATCCATATAGCCTCACGTTTAAGGGTTAACTCAAGAAGGCTATAAAATCTGCAAGGCAATTCATAAAAATTTTGAGCTCTAATGACTTAATGTGCCATTTTGGAGGACATATTATAAAACTGATAGTGTAAAGGTTGTTTTCCCCATGTGCAAAGTCCTTAGTGCCGTAGTGGAGAAGTAAAAACCAGGGCAGGTCGTTAACTTGTATTTTCAGCTACATTTATGCTTTGATTTGTCTCTAATAAAATATTCACGTGAAATGGTATTATCTACTTCTATAATAAAATATTGTTCGGCAATCCTTCCTACCCACCAATGTATCAACCTACCAACCTACAAACTTACCATCCTACGAGCTTACCAACCTACCTACCTTCTTTTATGTATTCAAAAAATATGAATAAAGAGAGAGAAAAAGGGAGAAAAAAAACCATTGAGGAGATGGTAGACAGTAGACACGGGATACTTTTTTAAAAGTAGCATGTAAAGACCTTTCCCGTCGAGACGACTGGAAACATACTAGTTTATAATGAATGCAAAAATTAGTCCCAAGGTCATGGATTGACCTCTCATTCTTATAACTCTGAATCTTTGATGCGCAAGCTATGTCACAATTTGACCATTGAAAGTACAAAAGTCTTGACTCCGTGTATAAGTTCCTACGGGCCAATTTAAAGTAATGAACCAATCATATTAGGAGACTTTGCCCTCCATTACCCTACGAGGTTCCGTTGAGATCCATTCATTTATACCAATGCTGGTTCTGAAGTCGCTTTGATGACATGAATAGAGAACGAGAAGTATGTTCTTTCAATAGAATTGCACACTGTACTAATATTAAACTTAGAGGAGGCATCTCCTCTGTTGATGGGCGGAGTTGAAAGCGAGGACTGTCATCATAAAGTGTTGTGTACTATGCACTTCTACACATACCTTTTCAGCAAGGGACGGTGCACATACAAAAGTGCCCACTGACAGACCGTAGAGCCGGAACAACCAAATGCATCAGCAAGCAAATGAATGAATGCCACCATCTTCTTAACGAGCTCATATGAATGCTACGAGGTTTCACTTCTCTTGGGGAAGCCGAAGGGCCTATGTAGCATCAGTAGAGACTATCCACCGGAGACATTAATGCCCATGCCTTCGGAAACAAAAGCAGGAAATGCCAAGCCTCGGCAAAGAGATATTGGCTTGAATGCCGTTCATACAAGAATACAAACTCCCTCATTGCGTCTTTAAGGTAGAAAAGGTCTCCGGAGCCGGAATTAGAATAGCATGATCGCTTGAGCTTAATGACAGTATTTTGTTTATAATGGAGTTGCACATGTGGTAGAGTATGTATACTTTAACCCCTAAAGGCCCAGGAAAGCCGAATCGGCGTTTTGCAGTTTTGGGCACCTTAGATGAGAGGTCAAATTTTGGTGTTTTGGGCTGTAATTTGGTGTGTGTGTCGGGAAACATAGTAATTGTGTGTGGTAAAATTTGCAAAGTAAGATTCCAATTTTAGTGCCTTGTAGAGCAAATTTTTGATTTGGAGTTGAGAAAGGGCAGAACGGGTTGTTGTTGTGGCCACTAAGGAACAAGGTGGAAATGGGGGCAGTTGCGAGGGTCACTCGAGAAAACTCCAGAGGGGCAGGGGTTCCAAGCAGGGTTTTGGAGGACCCAACATTCGGCAGAATTGAATGCTTTGGGACTGGCCAAAGATTGACGCCCCCTCAAATACATGTCATAACTACAAACTTCGTGAAACTGGCGGCTGAGAACACACTGACATGGGGCGATTCAAATTTCAGAATTTGAATGAGAAACTCATGGAAAGATGTTGGGAACAACAAACAGCATACATCAAATCCAAAGCATATTTCAAAAGTAACAAAAATCCATTATGGCTAGTTTTGCAAATTCTTTGGACGGGGTTCCTGTGACTGCTGCCATCATTTCACTAGCAACTTCTACCGATTCGAGAGAGGCGAGTGCAACAGTAGGAGAAGGATTCATCGAGGTGCCAGTATGGACCGAAAATGATCAGAGCACTGAAAATGGTGATTACGCAGTAGAGTCTTCGGCCAGGAGATCGAACAGCTCCTTCGTGGTCCAACTGTACTTGCCGCCGAGGTTGAGCTTCAGCGAGAGGAATCGGCGGCGAACTGTACGTGCCAGGGAGGTCGACGAGTTCCTTCGGAGGCGTACTGCAGCTGCCTCCGACCGTCCAGCTTCAAGGTCGCCGCTGCATCAAGTTCGGCAGCCTGCAGATCATCACCAACTTCGGCAGCCCATGCGCCAGTGAGCGATCAGATGATTGCACAGATCGAGGAGCGATCACATCAACGGGTTCGAATACATGAACATGAACTTGGTTTGCATGTGGAACTTGCATGGTAAACTGACATCACATCAACTGACTAATATGACCATATGCAGGAACCCAATACTGCGGTTGTGAGTGTCGGAAACTTGCAGCCACTTCTTATTTCGACATTGCCGCCTCCATCTGCCGATCCAGAAGCTCGCCTTCGTTCCTGGGCTGTACGCAAACACCTTCGAGCACATCAGATTCATGACCTCCTTTCACTGCTTGATCAAAAACATTTGCGCAGTTTACGCGTTCGTAAGAAGTCCAAAGCTTGGCCAAGAAATCCACAAGCAAATAATTTCCGACACCATTTCTACAGGCAAGCCGCACATATTCTAGGGTGGGTTGATCAACACGCTTTTGAGCAAGAATTTCTTGATATTGTCAAATCTACTTGGCCCGATACAAGCAATGCCTCCACGTCGATCATGGAAGAAGTCAAAGGAGGTGAGTATCTCTTGTGTAACATGTACCTAAATTTCATAGTTGAGAGTTATGAGTAATGTCTAACTTGGAGAATACAGATGGAGTGGGACAATATTCCAATGAGAAGGAGTTCACGTCTACAGACACAACCGGAACCAACTACGGTTCCTCCAAGCCCACCATCTAGTCCTGAAGCAATATTACCTCCTCAACATCAAGAATTGCCAGATCTAGGACCTGGAGTTGAGCTCATGACCTTCCCTGATACAGATGTTGGCTTCAACGGCGAGTACTTGAATTCGCAATCTCCAGTGCATGCGTATTACCCAAGCTCAGAAGAATTGTGTAATGAAGAAGGAGAAGATGATAGTGGTATGGAGAGAGCTGCAAGTCTTGAGGATATCCTCTGGCCACCTGAAGTCTTGCTTGCAGCAATAAACTTTGGCCGAAGAGGACGGAAGAGAGGTGGTGAGATCTACAATGCTGGACCTGATCCCGAAGAAGCAAGCGGGAGTGGTGAGATGCACGGACCAGCGCTGCAGCTAGGCGTCGACCAAGATTGCGGTGATGCAACGGCGTTGCGACTAGTATGGGACTCAAGCCGGCGGACTGCGGGCTGGCACAGCGCCGCGGCCACGAGGTCGGGCCACGTCGGCGAGTCAAGCGCGTCGGCTGCCAGCTGGGGTCCGGCGCCGAGCGCAGCGGGGCATCTCCAGCCGAACAGCAGCAACGGCCGGCACGCCTGCTTACCCGGGCACCAGGGCCTTCCTGTGGCGGGTGCATCGCCTTCTGGCCTTCCCCTTACAGGCCATACGCTTGGGCTACAAGGGCAACCAGTAGTTGTGACTTCAGAAGAAAATATTGGTCAATTCACATTGCAGCCAAATATTTTTATTGGGGAGAGAAGTACTGGTATTGGGCCTGGAGAATTCTATGGCAATGATACTGAGGGCGGTAATAATAATATGGAGTGGGATGATGATGTTGAGGAAGAACATATAATAAGAAGGAGAATGACACGCAATGGTGTGAGGGATGATTTGGGTGGGAATGATAGTGAGGACTTACCCAATTTTGAAAGTGCCTCTGATAGTGATGGAGATAATCGTAACGATGGGTTACCCCATCAACAAGAGGATATTAGGTGGCAATTTAGGAATGAGACTTGGGGAAACCCAAGTATTATGTATAATCCAATGCCGATATCATTTTTGGGGAAACCCATGGGTCCTTCTCGTCATCATCGTGGTATGCCAAGTTTTATGGATTTATTTGGCCTCTTTTGGACTCCACACATGTTGGCCACTATTGTTCAAGAAACTAATCGGTATGCAAATGCTCCTTTAGATGAGCATGGAAATACCAAAGGTGGTCCTACTTGGGAGAATATGACAATTTCGAGCCTCAAAGCATTTATGGCCTTAGCCATATATATGGGGTTGAGGGTTCAACCTAATGTAAGAACATATTGGATGCGTGATGACCTCTTTGGATGCCCAAGTATTTCAAATATATTTACACGGGCCCGATTTCAAGACATTAGGAGATGTCTCCATCTTACAAACATGGAAGGACAAACTAGAGGGGACCCGGGTTATGACAAAATCGGTCAAACAAGATGGTTAGTCAATGCTATGAGAGATCAATGTAAAAAGGCATGGTTTCTTGGAAAATATTTGACCATTGATGAAATGATGATTCGCTATAAGGGGACATATTCACCGATACGTCAATATATGCCTAAGAAGCCTCAAAAGTGGGGCTTGAAGGTTTGGTGTTTGGCATGCTCGATTTCAAAGTTCGTATGGAATTTCGAGATCTATTGTGGAAAAGACAATATTGTAGCCCCCCTTCCCATAGAACAACCTAATATTGTTCTTGGCGATGCTCGATTGGCCCATAATGTAGTTATGAGGTTAGTGGATGGCCTTTGGAACTTAGGCCATTGCGTGACAATGGATAATTACTTCACTAGTTTTGGACTTTTCACAACTCTTTTATCACGGGAAATGTATGCATGTGGGACAATAAGGGCAAACCGGGTTGGTCTTCCCTTAGATTTGAAAAACACCAATTCTTTCAAAAATGTGCCTCAAGGCACAACTTTATGGAAAATGCATGACACCCGCACGATATCATGTGTTATGTGGAAGGATAAGAAGCCCGTGCTTCTTATTTCCACTCATTATTTGCCAATTCAACCCCCATGTGAGAAGGTAGTAACGGTCCCTCGGCGAAATGGTGCAAGTCGTGAAATGATTCTAACATCCCGATTTTGAAAGAATATACAACTCACATGCGAGGTGTAGATGTTGCCGATCAACTCCGAGCATCCTATTCATGCCAAGTGCGGAGCCACAAGTGGTGGCACCGTATTTTTTTCTTCTTATTGGATGTCTCGATTGTCAACATGTATATATATTATTTGGAGTGTGTGAAACACTATCGATATAACCGCACGCCGATGACACACCTTTCAATTCAAGAAGGGCTTATGTGAAGCCCTTCTTCAAGGGTGGCCTATGAGAGATTCACACCCGCGGATATTCCTCGAGCAAGGAACACGCCATTGATTTGTGTACCCACATATACAAAATTACGACGTCGGTGTGTGGTTTGCCAAAAATTTGAACCACATTATTATCGCCGGAAGTGTGGAGACAAATGGATGTGTGTCTCAATCGAGGTTGCTTTGAGAAGTGGCACACGAGATATTGCCATACGACGCCAACGCCATATGTGAGTGAATGTAAGTATTTCTTTTTGCATACAAAGAGGAAGCTCAAGTTTGTTACCCCACATTTTGCGCATATAGTACTTTGCTTGTGAATAATAGTACTTTCCTTGTGAATAATACTTTGCTTTATTTCGAACCCCACAAACAAACGTTAGTAATAATAATATGAATAGTACTTTGCTTGTGAATAATACTTTGCTATGTTTTTTATCCCACAAACAAATATGAATAGTAGTTGAGTTATGAATAATACTTTGCTTTATTTCTTACCCCACAAACAAATGACACCACAATAATTTGAATATTGCTTGTGAATAATTCTTTGCTTTGTTTCTTACCCCACATACAAAAGTTAGTAATAATACTATGAATAATACTATGCTTATGGATAATTTATTTTTTATTAGTTACATTAGAATTCTTGTAAATTGATAAATTTTGGTGATTTTGTAGGTGTTCGGCAATCCCTGGAGTCCTTTCTCCAGTTAGGAGAATTCTATTTTGTGCCCTGGAGAACGACTTCGCAAAGGGGGCTTCAATCAGTGCGCCTACTGCACGGTACAAGTGGTGGCCAGGGACGGCAGCAAGGCGGGCCAGCTCCTCCAGCTCGGCTCTTTCCAGATCACGAAATTCCTGCCACCTCATGTGGCTCCCCAAGGTGCCAGTCAAATCCACTTTGTCGTTGCAAGCGTGGGCCTTTTTGTCAGATCATCTTTTTATAGGGAACTTATAAAGAGCTTAGGGAGCTTAGTAACGGTGGGGAGCAACGGGAAGAAAGCCCTCCCTTTATTGCAAGTGACACATGTCATAGCTATCTACATAGAATATTAGGCAAAGTATTTATGGTGGCAGTAGGCTATTCATAGCTCTGCCATATTGCCAGCAATGGGCCCGTAAGATTGAGAATGGGTTCCCATTCTTCTTTGTTGCCCGTCCATTTACTAATTTGCATATGTGTGTTTATGTTCTCCAAAATTGTCAATAATTGAGATTTTACTTTTTTCAAATTTTTTTCCCCCATGACTCTGATTTGTGTAAAGGAACATTTTCACCGTTCACTTTTGAAAAATTCAAAAAGTTGATGGTGGATTTGTATTAGAACCCCAATTTGTTCACTTAGAGTACTTTTTTGCCTCCTTCTAGAAAAAAATTGTATGAAGGTCCAAAAAGTGGAATGAGTGTCTAAAATTTTGCATGGGTGTGGCCAACTTGATTTCTAACATGGAAAAAAATACTAGCAAAATGTTTAGGGTAACAATCACCAAGTCTCCCTTTGCACCAAGTAGACTATGTCTTTCGGGCAAGCCACAAAAAAATTTCTGCATCAACTTTGAACGTTATGATCTCACAAATGGTGCAGATCCAACGGTTGAGATTTGACATGGTAATCATGGATGAAGTTAGGTTCAAGATCTTACGGTTGAATGTTCCAGAATACAATAAAAATTTATGCCATACTCCAAACTCCACAATGTGGTCAAAAATCGCAGATTTTGAGATTGGAGGTTGCAAAAACGCTTGGGCCTTTAGGGGTTAAGAATGTATGCTTGAGATCTGAATAACTTACCTTCATTTCCATTTATGACAATATTTTTTGAGAATGTGTTGTTTTCTCTACCAATGAGTCAAACCATGTGGGGGTTGAACAAAAATTGCACGTGGTGTATGATGTGATGAAAGTCACTCAAAGATCAAAATATGGTGGGGTAAACGACTGCTATAACTTGTATTATGATGATTACTCCCAATGTAATTCTGAAAATGCTCACTTCCACAAATTTGTGTTCTTAATAACAATTGTGATTCTAACTTTATTGGTGATGTTCTAGTGTCGTATTCGGACTATAATCTTTCATGTATGTATATAGATTTTGTCAAATATATGTTTCAAAAGATTACAATCTCTCGATTCTATGTGATTCACAAAGTGAAACCAATAATTGTGCCTTATATATGTATTGGGAAGATTTGATAGTTATAAGAACAAAGTCACATCAAAGTTAAATAGAAGGTAAAACAAATGTTATAGATCCAAACGTAATCAATGTTGTAGATCCAAACATAAATACATGATTAGAGGTAAGTGATCTCAAATTCAAAAAGAGAAAAAGGGTGACAATCAAACAAACAAAGTGAGTTATCCATATTCCATTTTCTGTATGTACAAACCACCAAAGATAAAATAGTAAAGTTGAATAAGATGGGATCGGCCAGGAGCAGAGCACAACCTTCGCAGGGAGCGAGGGACAGGCTTTGAACTCACGTCTTTTAGCTGTGAATTTGCAAAGTTGTGACCACCTCATGGCCGATGTCTGAAGTTGACAACTTCAGTGTCCTTATATGTTATCATTGCTATGAATTTTCTTTCCACTACATTTCGACTTCTAATCAACACTTTCCTATAGCCAGCAAGTATATTCTACCAACAACAATATTTAGTTTAATGGCATTCACAAAGTGAACCAATGATTGTGCCTTATTTTTATATATATATATATATATATATATATATATATATATACACACATACATACATGAATGTTTAACCCCTAAAGGTCCAAGAAAGCGGAAATTGCTTTTTTAAATTTGAGCAGGGAGAGAATTCAGCCAACTTTTACCATTATAATCTCAAAATTGCAGAAAAATTAACGGTTCAAATTTGACATTCGAGAAAAGGGTCAAGTTAACTTCAAGATCCTACGGTTGGATCTTCTAATCAATGCTTAGATTGAGTTTCTTTGCACCTGAAGTAGAAGAAGGTTCTTTTTGATAATTTAAATAATTTTGTATCAAGGAATCTAAATCAAATAGTAGGTGTAGCAAAGGTATAACACAAATTTTGTCAAACATATGATCCAAAAGATTACAATCTCTCAATTCTATGTGATTCACAAAGTGAAATCAATAATTGTGCCTTATATACATATTGGGAAGATTTGATAATTATAAAAACAAAGTCAAATCAAAGTTAAATAGAAAGTAAAGCAAATGTTATGAATCCAAACCTAATCAATGCTATGGATCCAAACATGATTAGAGGTAAGTGATCTCAAATTCAAAAAGAGAAAAAGGGTGACAATCAGACAAACAAAGTGATTTATCCATATTCCATTTTCTATATGTACAAACCACCTAAGATAAAATAGTAGAGTTGCAAAAGGTGGGATCGGCCTGGAGCAGACCACAACCTTCGCAGGGACAGGCTTGGAACTCACGTCTTCCAGCTGTGAATTTGCAAAGTTGTGACCACCTCATGGCCGATGATTGAAATTAACAACTTCAAGGTTCTTATATGTTATCATTGCTGTAAATTTTCTTTCCACTATATTTTGACTTCTAATCAACACTTTCCTATAGCCAACAAGTATATTCTACCAACAACAATATTCAGTTTGATGGCATTCAGTTTTCTCTCTTCATCAATCTCATTCTAATCAACTTTTATCACAACCTTATATTCACCTTGAGCTCAAAACCTTCAATAGTATGTAGATGTAAAACACTTTTAATAAAACAAGGAACTGATCATTAAAAATTTAGATTCTGTAATGTATAGTTGCAATACCTTCTATGATCTATGGAGACTTTGCAATAGGTTGGAGATTCATCAAGGATGATAAGTGCTTCCTTGAGGCTTATTGAGAATTCCCAATTCCACTTCTTACATTTTAAAGGTAGAAGTATACTTTTTAAAATGAGCACATTATTTTATTAAAATCAACTTAACCCCTAAATGGTTTGACTCATTTGTACAAAAATAAAATGTGAGTGGAGGGCTGGAGGCACAAGATAACTTAGAATTTCGGGGTGCTAGAATGAAGGGGACTTCAACCCTCTTGGCCACGTTGCAGGGATACTATGTGGAGTGGGTTGCCTCGCACTTCAAACAAAGCTCCACTCCCCAGCCTACAAAGCAGGTTGGGCATGCTCTTAGCAAACGGGGATTCTAGAGGCCGTGGGATTGAGAGTCCAAACTTTGTTGAGAGTTCAAGGAAATCTACTGAAAATAGCCAATAAAATATTGTAATTGGAGCCTTTGGCTGGCCATAGTATGAAGCCTTTAAAGGCCAAACCCAAAGTCCAAAGCTTAGGCCATGAACTCCCACAGCCTCTCAACTTGGACGGCCGTAGTGTGAAGTCTCCAAAGGCCAAGTCCAAACTCCAAACCCATACCATGATTACCATCTGTTTGGCTTCAATCTACTTATCTAAAGTCCAAAAGTAACTTTTTGACATATACCACAAATGTAATTTATTTATTTTTTTCACCATAGAGAAAATAAACTATCCGAAACGTATTCTTTCCTTCAGAATTTTGGCACTTTATATAGTTTTTTTTTTTTTAAGAACCCTTACTTGTACTGTATGAGTTCCTAAATTTCTAGAGGAGTAGTGTTTCTTTACTTTTCTCAACCAATTTAGAATACCACCTCGATTGTCCTTGTCGTAATTATTCTTTCAAGCTGACATGCTATAGTATTAGGAACAAGCACGATAACACAGGACATGCCAGAATGTCTGACCATACACATTTAAATGCTTGGCACACAAATCCAAAAAAGGGTATAAAAAGCCCCTTTGTTAATTGAAAACAAGTAGAGGCCGCATCATGATCTCTCTTCCATCATCATCAACGTCCAATATTTCGCCAGTTTTTGAATATTTTAGAAACAAATTTTGTCGGCCTCTTGACCATAGTTTGGGTTTTGCAAAATGCATGACACTGAGAAGCCGTTGCCTTGGTCAAAAATTGCTACAAGATAGGCCATTTGGAGAGTGACGGCGAGTGAACTTTAACCCCAATTCCGTTAAAATGGCATTATTCCGGTAAAATGGCACACCTCAACTTTCTGAACTGCAGTTCAAAAACCATGTGATTTAACAGAATTTTAAGGTTATATTACGGAAAATGAGTGACAATGTATATAAAGAAGTGATATTACAAAAAAATTTGATATTACAATATACATCTTTTTGTATGAGCACAAATGTAAGATCCACTGTGACAAAATGGCACATGGCATAGTGCCATTTTAATGGAATTGGGGTTCTTTAGCTTCTACAGTGAAGGCTCGAGAGGCCGAAACTATGGATTACAGCAATTTGATTGGTTGAAATCGAGAGCCTCTTATCTTTTGGCCATAGTGTGAAGTGGCCCAAAAAGAAAATGAACCGCTTGAATCATTTATACGGGTTGGATGTCTCCATATTGCATGGAAGCCACCCTCACCCTCAAATAAAAGTGACCCGATTGGAGTATTCATGGGGAGAGGTTCTAAGGGACGCTTTACATGAGGAGTCAAGGTCAACAAATCTTCAAGCCAATTTACTCACGTTCTTAGCCCAATTGGCTCCATGGGCCACGTGGAGGACACATTAATCAATTAACAAGAAAACGGTAAGACCGAAATGACTTTGTCCTTAATATATTAAAGCTTAACAAAAAAAATAGAATTTAATTATACACAAAGCTCGACTGCCACCAGCCCTACTCCTGTAGCTACTTTGGCAACGTCTTGCACGAATTTCATGTGACCCAGTGCGAGGGCTGTCTCGCTCTTCAGAGAATGCAGCCGACACCCACTTTGCCAAGAGCAGAATCTGCAAGTACGGTCAGCGTACCTATTTCCGACCGCCTTCCTAAAACCGAACTCTATAAGCTCATATTAAACCGAGCATCCCACTACCCAAAGTCGACCTCAACTACAACTTGCCTCTCACACAAATGCCAGGTGGTTTCCTCCCTTTGGGTGGTTCTTGTCCACATGTGGGTTGGTGTGTGATGGACATTAAGGAATGAAACGCACGGTTTAATGCCCACCTATGCCCCATTATAGGAGTCTACTTGTCTCCCACTTTGGAAATTTATAATAAATGGAGAATTATTAAGAAAATTATGATTCAACTTGGTCTATCTTTCTACTCTATTTGCTAATGTGAGGAAAAAAGTTCATGTTCTAATTTTATGAAGAACTACAAGAACCCCTTAAAAGCTCGGGAATAGGCAGGTTGACCTTAGTGTTCAAACGAAAGAATGCAAACATGTGCTTGATGCTGTGCATACCAAGTGTTCCATTCTGTTCAGCATGCATTGTTGCACACATGGCTGCTTCTGGGCATCCGAAAGTTGTGCCTCCTGCCCGAGCGTGACCCTGCCCCCACCGCCTGGGTCCCGAGGCGTTAATAATCAGAGCATGCTAACTCCTTGATGTCGGGCCTATTACCGTAGATCTGAGCAGTTTTCTTCAAGCGCAGGTTTTGAGTATGCTACTCAGGATCTAGGGTATATAACAAATGCTGCTGATGAAGAGTATCCAACTCAAAAAAAACTGCACCAATCCAGCCCATACACAGAAATTGATGAGGTCTCCGCCTCGGGCCTTACAAATCTCATTGCAATCGCTCATATCCGCAATGAGATTGTTCTTAAGACCTCCTGAAAATAGTTCGAAAGAAATGAGATGCAGGACGAGGAGCCTCAGTGCTGGGACCATCAGAAACGCCGATCTATTATTCAAAAGTGACAGCCTATTGTGCATTCGAGTTTTTATAGACTTACCCACCCAATCTGTGATGCCCATAAGGGCGGCCATCTCCACAATTCCAGTGAGAGCACACAGCCAGAAGCCTCTCGCTGTCATAAGGGGGCCATAGCTTCCCCCCAATAGAAGCCCTACAATCGCTACTTGGGTCATTGACAATGCCGTAGAAATACTTAGAATTCCTCCAATGATGACCGCAGAATTACTTGCCTCTCTTTTTGGGTCATGGAAAAATAACAACAGAACTGCAAGGAACACCTCGAGACTGTAGAATACAAGCATCACCCAAAAGCACTCTCGAAGACGGGAGTAGCAGACAGATCCCTCTGTGCAACCACTGCTCTCAGCAAAAGAGTGGAGATAGACGTCCATGATCAAATAGCCCACCAAGACGCTCTTGACCACGGAGACAAATATGTAACGAGAACGCACAAAAATGTCGAACATCTTCTGTTGGCTTGCGCAGACCAATATCGTCTCCAGCAAGCCGAGCCCCAAGCATGTCCAGAACACATTGGCTGTCATCACACTCCCAAATCCGCCAAGGACGAGAGATAAAAACATAGCACTCATGGATCCCAAGCCAAGGCGCCATGCCACCAGCCCGTCAATGCCCCCCAAGACACGGCCACATCTAATCAGCACGCCACCAAAGCGCCCCAAGGCAACGCCTACGCGCACGCGCAGGCGCAGGCGGCTATTGCCCACCATCAGTACCATGTCGCCACTCCTCGACGGATTATCGTATATCAGGCAAGCAACGATGGTCTCAAGAAAGTTGAGGAGCACCATCACCCCAAAGCAGACTCGTAAAACGGAGTAGCAGCCTTCACAATCATCATTCAAAACTTCAGAGGGTAGCGTCTGGTTGATATATAACGTGGAAAGTCTGTGTAAAGATCCAATCCAAGAAAAGATTATGTAACTTCCACGACGCAGCTCCTGGTCTTCGATGAATCTCAAGGCTAGGAGTGCAGGAATCCCAGTCCAGATGTATGTGATGGCTTCGTAGTCAGTAAAGCTACGTTTATCTTTTAGGTGACCCCAGTATCTGATAGTAAGGATACTCACGATCGCAATCATACCATGAATGATCACGAAGGCAACATGCCAACGAGCCAGCACACGGATTGGCTCCATCGTTAGTCTGTCTCCACTCCAGCCGGCCAGGATACGTCCACTCACCATCACCGTTCAAGATGGTCGATACAGACTAGATATTCACAGGTGCCCCAACTTTGACCATCAATTCCGAAATCAGTCAAAATGATCTACACGCGAATCAAGTCACTCGCTGACTACGACCACCAAATTCCTTAAAGAGCACACGTCCCGCAACCCCGAATTATCCCCTAACCGCTCATACCCTGAATCTCTACACAGTGGTGTTCCAGAACTCCTGGATGCACCTGCAAGATTCGATCTCTGCTCGAGCGATCTCCTTGGCAGCAAAGTACTCCTTTCAGAGGTGACCCACTCTATCAGCACTCACTTGACCATCGCTACTACAGAACCGTAAGTGAAGCATCGGGCGAAAGCATGAAAGGAGGAGTTCGGAGGGACGCTCTTCACATAATTTGCTGTATACGTGCGAAGAAACGAGTTCTAGGTTTTCTGTCGGTACGCGTACAAGTGGAGGAAGCGACCTGATAACTGCCTTGTGAGATACCGTAGGAAGCGTGTAGAATAGCGATTCTTGACATGCTGACCGATTCTCCAAGTGACATGGCCATTTGTTACTCGATGTGGTCCCGCAAGCTACTACCATAGAAGGTAATTATATCTTGAGCAAGCAAGACTTGTCTGATCAAGGACGTGTGCACATTTCAAGCCCACGCTCTGAGTCTTTGCTGCTTCAAGTTGCAAATCCCCCCAAGTGCTCCGTAATCAACAGTTTCACTAATTAGTATAATAACGTGCGTATGTTATAGTTCATTCATCAGAATGATGATATATTGCCGAGAGCAGAATTTGCTAGTACTGTTAAAACGCGAAAAAGGAAACATGTTGTTGATTTCTTGCATGCCAATGTCCCATCCTGCAGAATTGAGGATGCAGAATTGTATACTTCGGCACGAAAGAGTTGAGTGACATGTTCCTGCCCGAGCATGTGAAATTGTGAATAGTGCAACACCATGTATATTATGTTAGGTACTCTAGTTTATATCAGTATAATACTGTAGTGGCGCCTACTACCAATTGCATGCGAATGCTTCTGGTATGTGGGCCGACTGAGGGTGGCCTGCCATGCGGTGGACACTTGTTTACAGTCGTGAAGTGAAGACATTTTTGAGTTGGCAGGGTGTTGTAACCCCTAAAGTCAACTAAGGACAGAATCTGTCCGTTTTGGCTTTGGTCGGTCCCTAGTTTTCTAAATTTAACTTGTATGAAGTTGGAACTATTTGGATGTTGGTTGAGTTTTTGCATATGGATCGGAAAAGTCTTTTTGTGCTATAAAATTCCTCATACTTTAGGAGATATCCACAGCCAAAGTTTGAAGTTACAATTTGAAAACGCCCCAAAACTGCCCAAAGTGCATTAAATGCTCATTTAGTCTCAAATTCTACCCAAAATCAGTTAAATTGCAGAAACCTCAAAAATTCCCCATATATATATATGTATATGTATATAATTTATTTTTATTATATTAGTATTATTATTATTATTAGTTTTTTTTTATTTGTATTATTTTAATATTCTTTTAAAGTTTTAAAAAAAATCTTTCAAGTTTGATGTTTAGTACATGTATATAAGGTTTCTAGGCATGATCTTACCGTTCAGATTTATGAACCCAATTATTTTTCACATGCCATTTTTTGCTCAAAGATTGACCTTTGGGTCTCAATTTCAGCATACATCCATGTGAATAACAAGAATTTCTTTGGAATATAGAGGTCATATGAGGGTTAAAAATTGCATGGACATGTTCCAAAGTCACCTAGGAACAAGAATGTAAAGAGCTTCATATTGAATTTCCTTCCAGAAATGTTTGTTTTGGCCCCCGAAATACTATTTATCCTTTCTTCAACTCAAAAAAAAAAAAAAACAAAAAAAGAAACAAAAAACTTTTTCTTTAACTTTGAACATGAAGATGGCACAATTGGTAAGGAATTTGAATATGAGATTTGATATACATATACAAGTCAGGTGCTTGATCCTATGAGTACATACCTAAAAGTGTGTCTACATTTGAAAGTTTTCACCTTGCATCAAAAGAGGGTAATTTTGAGACTTTTGGTAGTTTTGAGGCTAATCGATTTGTGGGGTTAACCCTTAAACGCCCAAGGTGACCCGAGCCTGGGTCAACTTCCTACAGAATCTTCTCTGTAGCTCTCACTGTACTCAACTTTTCACTTATATTTTGATGTCAAACTGGTCACCTTCTTGTGAAGCATTTAAAATGTGAAATTTTACAATTCAAATCACAATTTGTATGAGTGATTTTGTGCTTTGAAAGGATTGTGGTAGGTAGGTAGGGGTTGTACAATAATTGTAGGAGGTTGCAAGCTCATCATTGATTGGATCATTCATGATGCCCACGTTCAAAAAGTGCACTATTAATGATGCCCAAGTCCAAAAGATGCTGTGATCCAATACGCGGCTGCCCAAATCCATATAGCCTCACGTTTAAGGGTTAACTCAAGAAGGCTATAAAATCTGCAAGGCAATTCATAAAAATTTTGAGCTCTAATGACTTAATGTGCCATTTTGGAGGACATATTATAAAACTGATAGTGTAAAGGTTGTTTTCCCCATGTGCAAAGTCCTTAGTGCCGTAGTGGAGAAGTAAAAACCAGGGCAGGTCGTTAACTTGTATTTTCAGCTACATTTATGCTCTGATTTGTCTCTAATAAAATATTTAAGTGAAAATAATGGTATTTTCTACATCTATAATAAAATATTGTTCGGCAATCCTTCCTACCCACCAATGTACCAACCTACCAACCTACGAACTTACCAACCTACGAGCTTACCAACCTACCTACCTTCTTTTATGTATTAAAAAAATATGAATAAAGAGAGAGGAAAAGGGAGAAAACAAACCGTTGAGGAAATGATAGACACGGGATACTTTTTTAAAAGTACCATGTAAAGACCTTTCCCGTCGAGACTACGGGAAAAATACTAGTTTATAATGAAAGCAAAAATTAGTCCCAAGGCCATGGATTGACCTCTCATTCTTATAACTCTGAATCTTTGATGTGCAAGCTATGTCACAATTTGACCATTGAAAGTACAAAAGTCTTGACTCCGTGTATAAGTTCATGCGGGCCAATTTAAAGTAATGGACCAATCATACTAGGAGACTTTGCCCTCCATTACCCTACGAGGTTCCGTTGAGATCCATTCACTTATACCTATGGTGGTTCTGAAGTTGCTTTGATGACATGAATAGAAGACGAGAAGTATGATCTTTCAATGGAATCGCACACTGTACTAATATTAACTTAGAGGAGGCATCTCCTTCGTTGATGGGTGGAGTTTAAAGCGAGGACTGTCATCATAAAGTGTTGTGTATGGTAGGCAGTCCCAAAAGCGCCATAGGACCCAAAAGCGATCTGTCCTCATTTGTAGATTGTGAAGATACAGATGTACCTCATTTGTATATACCGCATTTGAGTCAGATCTTACTTAGCACTTTGGAATTTTGTATAAAATTCACAAATGCGAATTACATGTTGCAAATTTTTGCAATCTTCCCGAAAACGTATTTCGAATGTGGTCATAATTTTATTTTGAATTTACTAGTGCTAAAAATAGGTCAGATCTCTTAAGGTGGCGTTTTTAGGACACTCTACCTTAGGCATCTCCTTCGTTGATAGGTGGAGTCTAAAGCGAGGACTGTCATCATAAAGTGTTGTGTACTGTGCTAGCTTTTCAGCAAGGGACATAGAGCCGGAACAACCAAATCCATCAGCAAGCAAATGAATGCCACCATCTCCTTAACCCTTAATCGTCACCGGTGACCAAACTGGTCACCAAGGTCATTGTTTTTGCTTTTGGGGTCCGGCACAGTGGTAGGATGCAAATCTTGTCCAAAGGCACCCCTATGCTTTTGTTTTTCCGAATCCAATGCTCCTTCCTGATCGCCTTCTTGAGGTTTGTGTGATCCGCGCGAAATTGTAGGGGCCACATGATCCCATGGTCAATGCTCTTTGACTTGGCCTTTCCTTTAAATTTTTTGATGGTTTTTTTTCAAAATAATAAAAAATCTTGATCTTTATTTCTATACCATGCTCTATGATGCCAATTTTCAGAAAAATGACCCAAGGGGGGAAAAACCAAAAAAGCAATATGATATTTCTCACTCATGATCAGCAACCAAAACATTTTTTTCTCAACGGTGTCATTTTTTGAGATTTTACCCGATGTGATCGATCATTTTTGCATTGGTCATATCACCAAGTTACCTTGATAACCACCGTTTCCGATTCTCAAAATTGTTTTAGCTTCAATGCTGAAATAAGGCCAGAAGATAATGAGGTTGCATTTCTCTCCAATTTGTGGAAAACAAGGATGTCAATTAAGGGTTAACGAGCTCATATGAATGCTACGAGGTTTCACTTCTCTTGGGGAAGCAGAAGGGCCTATATAGCACTATCCACTGGAGACATTAATGCCCATGTCTTCAAAAACAAGAGCAGGATATGCCAAGCCTCGGTAAAGGGATATTGGCTTGGATGCCGTTCATACAAGAATACAATCTCCCTCATTGCGTCTTTACGGTAGGGAAGGGAAGGTCTTTGTAGCCGGAATTAGAATAGCATGATCGTTTAAGCATAATGACAGTGTTTTGTTTATAAGAATGTTGTACATGTCGTAGAGTATGTATACTTTAAGAATGTACGCTTGAGATCTGAATAACTTACCTTCGTTTCCATTTATGACACTTTTTTTTTTGGGAATATGTTTTTTTCTCTACCAATGAGTCAAACCATGTGGGGGTTGAAGAACAATTGCACGTGATGTATGATGTGATGTAAGTCACTCAAAGAAAAGAACGAAATATAGTGGGGTAAACGACTGCTATAACTTGCATCATGATGATTACTCACAATGTACTTCTGAAAATGCTCTCTTTCACAAATTTGTGTTCTTAATAACGATTGTGATTCTAACTTTATTGAAGATGTTCTAGTGTTGTATTTGGACTGTAATCTTTCATGTATGTATATAGATTTTGCCAAATATATGTTTCAAAGGATTACAATCTCTTGTTTCTATGTGATTCACAAAGTGAAATCAATACTTGAACCTTCTAAATATGTATTGGGAAGATTTGAAAGTTATAAGAACAAAGTCACATCAAAGTTAAATAGAAGGTAAAACAAATGTTATAGATCCAAACCTAATCAATGTTGTAGATCCAAACATAAATACATGATTAGAGGTAAGTGATCTCAAATTCAAAAAGAGAAACAGGGTGACAATCAAACAAACAAAGTGATTTATCCATATTCCATTTTCTATATGTACAAACCACCAAAGATAAAATCGTAAAGTTGCAAAAGGTGAGATCGGCCAGGAACAGATCACAACCTTCGTAGGGACAGGCTACTTCGAACTCACGTCTTTGAGCCGTGAATTTGCAAAGTTGTGATCACCTCATGACCAATGTTTGAAGTTAACAACTTCAATGTCCTTATATGTTATCATTGCTGTGACTTTTCTTTCTACTACATTTCGACTTCTAATCAACACTTTCCTATAGCCAACAAGTATATTCTACCAACAACAATATTCAGTTTGATGGCATTCAGTTTTCTCTCTTCATCAATCTCATTCTAATCTACTTTTATCACAATCTTATTTTCACCTTGAGCTCAAAACCTTCAATAGTATGGAGACACAACACTTTTGATAAAACAAGGAATCGGTCATTAAAAAATTTGATTTTGTAATGTATAGTTGCAATACCTTCTATAATCTATGGAGACTTTGCAATAGGTTGGAGATTCATCAAAGATGATAAGTGCTTCCTTGAGGCTTATTGAGAATTCCCAATTCCACTTCTTACATTTTAAAGGTAGAAGTATACTTTTTAAATTTATATAGTTTTATTTTTTTTAAGAACCCTGCCTTACTTGTACTGTATGAGTTCCTAAATTTCTAGAGGAGTAGTGTTTCTTTACTTTTCTCAACCAATTTAGATTACCAGTATTGCCCTTGTCTGAATTATTCTTTCAAGCTGACATGCTACAGTATTAGGAACAAGCACGATATCACATGCTAGAATGTCTGACCATACACATTTAAATGCTTCGGACACGAATCCAAAAAAGGGTTTAATAAGCCCCTCTGTTAAAGGAAGGCAAGTAGAGGCCGCATCATGATCCCTTTTCCATCATCATCAACGTTCAATATTTTGCCAGTTTTTGAATTTTTTACGAACAAATTTTGCCGGCCTCTTGACCATAGTTTGGGTTTTGCAAAATGCATGACACTGAGAAGCCGTTGCCTTGGTCAAAAACTGCTACAACATAGGCCATTTGGAGAGCGACGGCCAATGGACTTTAGCTTCTACAGTGAAGGCTCGAGAGGCCGAAACTATGGATTCCAGCAATTTGATTGGTGGAAATCGAGAGCCTTTTATCTTTGGGCCATAGTGTGAAGTGGCCCAAAAAGAATGGACCGCTTTCATTAATAAGGGTTGGATGTCTCCATATTGCATGGAAGGCACCCTCACCCTCAAATAAAAGTGACCCGATTGGAGTGTGGGGAGAGGTTCTAAGGGACGCTTTACATGAGGAGTCAAGGTCAACAAATCTTCAAGCCAATTCACTCACGTTCTTAGCCCAATTAGCTCCATGGGCCACGTGGAGGACACATTAATCAATTAACAAGAAAACGGTAAGACCGAAATGACTTTGTCCTTAATATATTAAAGCTTAACAAAAGAATAGAATTTAATTATTCACAAAGCTCGACTGCCACCAGCCCCACTCCTGTCGCTACTTTGCCAACGTCTTGCACGAATTTCAAGAGACCCAGTGCGAGGGCTGTCTCGCTCTTCAGAGGACGAAGCCGACACCCACTTTGCCAAGAGCAGTATCTGCAACTACGGTTGAAACGAAAGAATGCAAACATGTGCTTGATGCTGTGCATACCAAGTGTTCCATTCTGTTCAGCATGCATTGTTGCACACATGGCTGCTTCTGGGCATCAAAAAGTTATGCCTCCTGCCCGAGCGTGACCCTGCCCCAACTGCCTGGGTCTCGAGGCGTTAATAATTAGAGCATGCTAACTCCTTGATGTCGGGCCTATTACCGTAGATCTGAGCAGTTTTCTTCAAGCGCAGGTTTTGAGTACGCTACTCAGGATCTAGGGTATATAACAAATGCTGCTCGTGAAGAGTATCGCACTCAAAAAAAACTGCACCATTCCTGCAAATCCACAGGATATGATGAGGTCTCTACCTCGGGCCTTACAAATCTCATTGCAATTGCTCATGTCCGCAATGAAACTGTACTCAAGACCTCCTGAATGTAGTTCGATAGAAATGCGATGCAGGACGAGGAGCCTCAGTGCTGGGACCATCATAAATGCCGATCTATTATTCAAGAGTGACAGCCTATTGTGCATTCGAGTTTTTATAGACTTACCCACCCAATCTGTGATGCCCATAAGGGCGGCCATCTCCACAATTCCAGTGAGAGCACGCAGCCAGAAGCCTCTTGCTGTCATAAGGGGGCCATAGCTTCCGCCCAACAGAAGCCCTACAATCGCTACTTGGGTCATTGACAATGCTGTAGAAATACTTAGAATTCCTCCAATGATGACCGCAGAATTACTTGCCTCTCTTTTTGGGTCATGGAAAAATAACAACAGAACTGCAAGGAACACCTCGAGACTGTAGAATACAAGCATCACCCAAAAGCACTCTCGAAGACGGGAGTAGCAGACAGATCCCTCTGTGCAACCACTGCTCTCAGCAAAAGAGTGGAGATAGACGTCCATGATCAAATAGCCCACCAAGACGCTCTTGACCACGGAGACAAATATGTAACGAGAACGCACAAAAATGTCGAACATCTTCTGTTGGCTTGCGCAGACCAATATCGTCTCCAGCAAGCCGAGCCCCAAGCATGTCCAGAACACATTGGCTGTCATCACACTCCCAAATCCGCCAAGGACGAGAGATAAAAACATAGCACTCATGGATCCCAAGCCAAGGCGCCATGCCACCAGCCCGTCAATGCCCCCAAGACACGGCCACATCTAATCAGCACGCCACCAAAGCGCCCCAAGGCAACGCCTACGCGCACGCGCAGGCGCAGGCGGCTATTGCCCACCATCAGTACCATGTCGCCACTCCTCGACGGATTATCGTATATCAGGCAAGCAACGATGGTCTCAAGAAAGTTGAGGAGCACCATCACCCCAAAGCAGACTCGTAAAACGGAGTAGCAGCCTTCACAATCATCATTCAAAACTTCAGAGGTCAGCGTCTGGTAGATATATAACGTGGAAAGTCTGCTGAAAGATCCAATCCAAGAACAGAATATGTAACCCGCAAGACGCAGCTCCTGGTCTTCGATGAATCTCAAGACTAGGAGTGCAGGAATCCCAGTCCAGATGTATGTGATGGCTTCGTAGTCAGGAAAGCTACGTTTATCTTTTAGGTGACCCCAGTATCTGATAGTAAGGATACTCACGATCGCAATCATACTATGAATGCTCACGAAGGCAACATGCCAACGAGCCAGCACACGGATTGGCTCCATCGTTGGTCTGTCTCCACTCCAGCCGACCAGGATACGTCCACTCACCATCACCGTTCAAGATGGTCGATACAGACTAGATATTCACAGGTGCCCCAACTTTGACCATCAATTCCGAAATCAGTCAAAATGATCTACACGCGAATCAAGTCACTCGCTGACTACGACCACCAAATTCCTTAAAGAGCACACGTCCCGCAACCCCGAATTATCCCCTAACCGCTCATACCCTGAATCTCTACACAGTGGTGTTCCAGAACTCCTGGATGCACCTGCAAGATTCGATCTCTGCTCGAGCGATCTCCTTGGCAGCAAAGTACTCCTTTCAGAGGTGACCCACTCTATCAGCACTCACTTGACCATCGCTACTACAGAACCGTAAGTGAAGCATCGGGCGAAAGCATGAAAGGAGGAGTTCGGAGGGACGCTCTTCACATAATTTGCTGTATACGTGCGAAGAAACGAGTTCTAGGTTTTCTGTCGGTACGCGTACAAGTGGAGGAAGCGACCTGATAACTGCCTTGTGAGATACCGTAGGAAGCGTGTAGAATAGCGATTCTTGACATGCTGACCGATTCTCCAAGTGACATGGCCATTTGTTACTCGATGTGGTCCCGCAAGCTACTACCATAGAAGGTAATTATATCTTGAGCAAGCAAGACTTGTCTGATCAAGGACGTGTGCACATTTCAAGCCCACGCTCTGAGTCTTTGCTGCTTCAAGTTGCAAATCCCCCCAAGTGCTCCGTAATCAACAGTTTCACTAATTAGTATAATAACGTGCGTATGTTATAGTTCATTCATCAGAATGATGATATATTGCCGAGAGCAGAATTTGCTAGTACTGTTAAAACGCGAAAAAGGAAACATGTTGTTGATTTCTTGCATGCCAATGTCCCATCCTGCAGAATTGAGGATGCAGAATTGTATACTTCGGCACGAAAGAGTTGAGTGACATGTTCCTGCCCGAGCATGTGAAATTGTGAATAGTGCAACACCATGTATATTATGTTAGGTACTCTAGTTTATATCAGTATAATACTGTAGTGGCGCCTACTACCAATTGCATGCGAATGCTTCTGGTATGTGGGCCGACTGAGGGTGGCCTGCCATGCGGTGGACACTTGTTTACAGTCGTGAAGTGAAGACATTTTTGAGTTGGCAGGGTGTTGTAACCCCTAAAGTCAACTAAGGACAGAATCTGTCCGTTTTGGCTTTGGTCGGTCCCTAGTTTTCTAAATTTAACTTGTATGAAGTTGGAACTATTTGGATGTTGGTTGAGTTTTTGCATATGGATCGGAAAAGTCTTTTTGTGCTATAAAATTCCTCATACTTTAGGAGATATCCACAGCCAAAGTTTGAAGTTACAATTTGAAAACGCCCCAAAACTGCCCAAAGTGCATTAAATGCTCATTTAGTCTCAAATTCTACCCAAAATCAGTTAAATTGCAGAAACCTCAAAAACTCCTAGGTAAAAAAAAAAAAAAAAGTATATACATATATATATATATATAATTATTGGCTTTCAAGTTTTGATGTTTAGTACATGTATATAAGGTTTTAAAGCATGATCTCACCATTCAGATTTATGAACCCAATTATTTTTCACATGCCATTTTTTTGCTCAAAGATTGACCTTTGGGTCTCAATTTCAGCATACCTCCATGTGAATAACAAGAATTTCTTTGGAATATAGAGGTCATATGAGGGTTAAAAATTGCATGGACATGTTCCTAAGTCACCTAGGAACAAGAATGTAAAGAGCTTCATATTAAATTTCCTTCCAGAAATGTTTTTTTTGGCCCCCGAAATACTATTTATCCTTTCTTCAGCGGTAATAAATAATTTATAAAAAAAGAAAAAAAAAGAAGAAGAAAAAAAATAGACACTTTTTCTTTAACTTTGAACATGAAGATGGCACAATTGGTAAGGAATTTGAATATGAGATTTGATATACATATACAAGTTAGGTACTTGATCCTACAATTACATATCTAAAAGTTTGTGTCTACATTTGAAAATTTTCACATCGCATCAAAAGAGGGTAGTTTTGAGACTTTTGGTAGTTTTGAGGCTAGTCGACTTGTGGGGTTAACTCATGAAGGCTATAAAATCTGCAAGGCGATTCATAAAAATTTTGAGCTCTAATGGCTTAATGTGCCATTCGGAGAACATATTATAATATTGATATTGGAGAGGTTGTTTTCCCCATGTGCAAAGTCTTTAGTGCCGCAGTGGAGAAGTATGAACTAGGGCATGTTGTTAACTTGTATTTTCAGCTACATTTATGCTTTGATTTGTCTATAATATAATATTTTATTGAAATGGTATTTTCTACTTCTATAATAAAATATTGTTTGGCAATCCTTCCTACCCACCAATGTACCAACCTACCAACCTACCAACCTACCAACTTACCAACCTATCTACCTTCTTTTATGTATTTAAAAAAATATGAATAAAGAGAGAGAAAAAGGGAGAAAAAAAACGGTTTGAGGAAATGGTAGACACGGGATACTTTTTTAAAAGTACCATGTAAAGACCTTTCCCGTCGGGATGACCGGAAAAATACTAGTTCATAATGAAAGCAAAAATTAGTCCCAAGGCCATGGATTGACCTCTCATTCTTGTAACTCCGAATCTTTGATGCGCAAACTATGTTACAACTTGACCCACTCATTGAAAGTTAAGAAGTGTTGACTCCGTGTATAAGTTCCTACGGGCCAATTTAAAGTAATGGACCAATCATATTAGGGGACTTTGCCCTCCATTACCCTACGAGGATTGATCACCATGTAAAGCGACTCTTACACTATAATGTCTCAATCTCTTGGATCTGGTAAAGAAAATCTAGTTCTACAAATTCAATACAATGAGAGCACTGTCTACTTCGTGATTTGAGTCTAATGAATGTTGATTAACCCCCAAAGCTCCTTGTGTTTTAGGATGTTCAAAACCAAAAATTGCCATTTATGATCACTTTAAATGTGGAAGTTAACGTATGTTTCACTTTTATCTATTTTATTGGTTTATCCATTTGTATGAACTTCAACCTACTTTCACTAACAACATGTCAAAGTTAAACCGGTTGATCTTCATCGTTTGAGAAATTGTAACCTTTAACCCCTAACTCTTCTTGTTGCAAAATGGTCTAAGTCACAAAATTTGACCTTCCTTTAGATTCAGCTCAAAAAATCTTAATCCAAGCATTATTTGAAAGATCCAACTGTAAGATATCAAACTTCACTTGACATTCATCTCACATGCAAGATTTGAACTGTCCATTCTTCCTCATTTGTGAGATTATAATGGTCAAAGTTGGCTGTGAGACGGGAACCTCCGAAACCCGTTTCAGGTTTTAAGTCGAGTTAGGGGTTAACCCTTAAATGCCCAAGCAAGCCCGAGGGGCTTGATTCCAACAGAATCTGCTCTGTAGCTCTCACTGTAATGAACTTTTCACTTATATTTTGATGTCAAACTGGTCACCTTCTTGTGATGTATTCAAAAAGTGAAATTTTACAGTTTACATCACAAATTGTATGAGTGATTTTGTGCTTTGAAAGGATTGTGGTAGGTAGGTTGGGTTGTACATAACCTTGTAGGAGGTTGCAAGCTCATCATTGTCGGTTCACTCATGATGCCCAAGTTCAAAAAGTGCACTATTCATGATGCCCAAGTCCAAAAGATGTTGTGATTCAATTTTTGGCTGCCCATTTCAGACCCCATGGGCGTTTAAGGGTTAAAGTGGGTTCGAAAGTTTTTATGGGCTTTGCTAGAAAGGCATCATCTAAATGGTGCAAAGGGAGACTTTGTGATTGTTACCCCCAACAATTTTCTCGTATTTTTTTCCATGTTGAGCACCTCCATGCAAAATTTAAGAGACTCATTTTGGCCTTCGTGCAAAAAACCTCCGAGAGGTATAAAAACCAAAAAACTTGAATGATGTCAAAGGTTTTTGACTTAGAAAAAAATGTAATCGGTGAAGAGTTACCTCTATGAGTATGTGCATTTTAGAACTTCTTTTGAAAAATTGTAAGATTTCAGAATTTGATAACTTTTGAATGAAAAAAAATGTAAATTATAAAAACCTTTGAAGCTTACTCTTGTAAGTTTTGAAGGTTGGCCTTGTAAAATTAGTAAGATTTTCAACTTGGGTTTTTAGAAAAGTTCAGTAGTAGTATTATTATAGACACATCTAAAAATTAAATGAAAATTAATTAAACACTTATTTTTTTATTACTAATAAAGTTTTTTGCTACCCTATTTGGGCTTGAAAACAAAAATTTGCATCAAAAGAGAATCTAAAATTAGAATTTAACTTTGCAAAATTTTCACACATACGGTGTTACATAGGGAACTTTCACACCAACTTACAACCCATAATATTACAGTTAGACCCTTCATCTAAGCAAAAAGCTATTTTGGCTCTCAAAGAGCTTCAGGGGTCAACCATTGAATACCCAAGCCCATTTAAGTCACCCAAGAATCTTTAGTGAGGCCTTGTTGTACAAGGTATTGATAAGACAATTCAAGAAATCAAACTTCCAAGTGTAAAATCTTTAAATTTGTATACATATTAATCATGTTTTAGAAAGAATGAATGTATCACAAAGATTGTAAGCCAAGACAATGAAGTCGTGGATATTAGTAAGAACAGGCAAGGAGGGTTTCAAAACTTCAAAGTCTAATATGAGTCTGATTACCTCTAGACAACCTTGATGTCAAAAAATAACATTTTAGATGAAAGGTTGAAACTCTAATGAGCCATTACTTCTTTGTTCAAAGTTTGTATTAGAGAAAACCATTGGATTGCAAAATAATTATAGTTTGTGCAATATAAATTACAAAGACTTGTGGAATGAATTTATGGCATGCATTTTGGTGAAGACAACTTTTGTTTTAGGATTTTTAAACATGGTGCAAGGTTTAACATTACAAGCCAAATCAAATCAAGATTAGTTATTCATGAAATATATTTTTGCATGATTATGATTTTTAGGTATAAGATATTTGATCCATATGCATTTGGTATTGGATTTGCAATGATGTTTTTGTACTTAAAAAGCTCAAAAGATTCATTATTCTTGAGGAGTTGTTTCTCTTTTCATCACATTTAAGTTTCAACTTCATTTGTTAAATAGACTTTTTCTACTTCATAAATTTTGACACAATTTTCACCAATGCAAGCCTATCATTTGAGCCATAAAATTATTTTTATGTTTTTAATTTTGTGGAAGAGTGTTTTTGTGATTGAGACAAATAGATTTCTAGTTTAAGATTCTTAAATTGTAATAGGTATATTAGAACTTGCACTTTAAAATGAGTGATGAACTGTTACAATTTTTCAATAGTACTCATACGTTGAAATTTTGCAATATATGAGGCCTCATGACTCAGATTTTGATGCACATGACCAACGACAAGTTTATTACAATTTAGCAAAGTGCTGGTGTTCAATACACAAGCGTACGCACATATGCACCCCCTTCTTCCTCTATAATGTGACACTCCTGTACTATCACACCTTTGTAATCTCAAGGGTAGTCAAGATGAAATGAGCTTCAATTCTAAAGTGGGTTTTAGAAATGGACCAATGTCATGTGTGGTGGAGATTATGGTAACCTTTGGAAGACTAATGTGATTATTAAATATCATCTTTCGGCTCGGTGACCCTACCTTGGAAATTGTAGAAATGACAATATATGCAGAAAGTCAATGATGAGTTTATGACATGTAACCATTTGACACCACTCTAAGATTTAATGGCGTAATTAGATGTAATGAACTCTTAGTGATTATACAAACTTTTTAGACTCTTTAAAACTCTTCATGACTTGTACGCATGATCGTGGGACCTCTGACAACGAGCCAAGCTTGGGAGTACCATTTTACATATTGCACACATAATGTACTTTTGACTTTCAAATATCTTACCTTCATTTTCATCTATGAATTTTCTTGAAATTCGTCCTAGGCTAAATATGGGTAAGGACATATAGTGTTTAACGCGTAAACGTGCCGAAAGTAGAAAAACGTCATTTTGGATGGAAGGCAACAACTTTGAAGAACCATAAATTTTTCATCCGAGGTTTGTTTTGGATAAAATTACTTGGGTTAGGTCCCAAATCGAGTTTAGTTTGTGTGGTAAAAATTTCACACCCATGCAAGGAAGTGTTAGTTTATAGCATGCATTTTAGTGAAGGCAGCTCATGTTTTTGGGTTTTCAAACATGGGGCATGTTTATTATTGGAAGCCAATTATGTATAATCTAATCTAGTTTTTCATTAGTTTTTGCATATGTATGAACTTAAGATCAAATCTAACAACTTTTCAGTTGCAAGATTTTTATTTTGAATATTCTTGGTATTAAATTTTTGATGATGTTTCTATGTAAAAAAAATTAGAAAAATTTAAAAAATCACATGGATTTCGAGAAGTTTCTCCTTCATTGAGAGTTGGATATCAATTTCGTTTGTTGGGTTGGACTTTAACTTGAGTCTAGTCATAGCGGTAGGAATCTTAAATTCATCCAAGATGTGTGAAAGACATGGCATGAATTTTAGTGCACGGGGTCTAGTTTTGGAAACAAAGGTAAGTTATTCAAATGCCAATTGTACAATCTTGTAATAGACATATTGTACATCACGTGGGTCAGATTTTGAGTCATGAGGCCTTATAGATTGCAAGATCATAACATATTAGTACTCAAAAAACATCACAAAATCTCGACGTTTTCACTTTGAAGTGAAATTGCTACCAATATACTTATTGCAAACAAAAAATCACCAACTACAAAGGTGCTTAATTTCATCTCTATAACACCCTTGAACAAAAAGAAGCCATGAAATTATTTTTTTTGCATTAATCATGACCTTGCAATGGTGAAAAATTCTAAAAAATTTACAAAGAAAAACAAGTCCAATACTGAACCCTTTGCACTCAAATGTATGCCTTTATCTTCAATATACCTTTGATTTTTTCAAGGTTTCTACCACTAAAACTTGACTCTAATTAAATTCCATCCCAATAAATAATGTCAAATTCCAACGGTAGATGAAGGAGATATAGCTCCTCAAAAATCATCCACTTACATTACTCTTTTCATTGTGAAACATCATTGCAAATCCAATACCAAAGTTATTTACATCAAAAATCTTTCAACTAGAAAGTTGTGGTCTTTGTCTTAAGATCATGATTTTATAAAAATAAAAATCATAAATCAATCTTTTTGATTTCCCATAATTGCCTTACGATGGCAAAACATGACCCATGTTAAAAAACTCAAAAACAGTAGCTACCTTCACTAAAATGCATGCCATTTATTCATACACCATTGGATGAGTCTCCAATTTCTATCACACAAACTAGACTTGATTTAGAACCCAACCCAAGTAATATCATCCAAAGCAAACTTTAGATTAGAAAGTTGTGTCTCTTCAAAGTTTCTGCCCTTCATTCAAAATGTTGTTTTTCAACATTCGGCATCTTTAGAAATTAACTAACTTCAGAAATGATCAACACAAAAGTTGAAGTATTTTATACTTCATCTATAAATTCAAACAATGATAGTCTAGTATTTGTGAACCCTTACTAATGTTGATTCTTGAACGAATCGATATACCAAAGGTCATAGTAATCTACACTCCATACCCAAAAGATCTTCATTATCCCACACCGATGATCCCCATCACACAAATCTCTCAAGATATTTCCAAAAACAACAGCCTAGAGACACCCTAAAACAAAAAAAAAAAAAAAAAAAAAAAAAAAAAAAAAAAAAAAACCTTGTTTTTGTAGTGGCTTTCAAATTGAACATTCCCAAACTTGGCAAAAACCAAAGTTGGGATCCAATATTTACAATAATTGTCAACAAGCTGCTCTACATTGTCAAAAGACAGTTTTACAATGCTACAAACCATCAAATGAATCCCTAACTTAAGAAAAAAAAAAAAAAAAAAAAAAAAAAAAACAAATTCTTCGTCACACACAAGTTGCTCTCCCGTTGTGGTATAGCACAATCCCCAACATCCATGATACTTATTTCCCATACCCATGTACATATCACATTAGCGTTCGAAAGAATGTTTATGATGTCGATTGTCTAAAATTGTGTGCCGTAGTTCGCGATCACACGTTGCAAGGAGCTGTGCAGTTCGTGGTTAAGAAGCTCCCCGTCCTGCAATGCCTGCATCATCATGAGCAGCCATGATCATGTTAATATGGAATCTGTACACTCAATGTAAGTAACTTCCCTTACAATATATGGGTACACATTTTCATCATTTAATACTACCACTTGAGTGTTGTATTAGCTATTGCAGGTAACTAATCAGCTGGAGTAGTAAAAGATATTTTATTGGGTAGCTTATAATCAAGGCATTACGGCTATGCATGATATATTAAGTGGTAGTACTAAAGATCCGTCTCGTACATCTCATAAGCACTTTGATCCGGCCTTTGAGTATCCGAAGTTAAAAAACGGCTCTGGAACGTTCTAAAATCTATACCTGTTCTAGAATACAGACATAAGTTCTTACGATATGCAGGATTCGAAGTTGCCCAACAGAAACTTTTAAGTCTAGATTTGTGTAAAGAACTGTTTTGTGTGGTGTTCAGATTGTTACATTGAGGTTGGTTCTTACAAATTTTAACAATCTGGAGAAACGAGACCTTTATCCACATAGTATTCAGGAGGCGACTATTGTAACCGTATCCCTGATCGAAAAGAAACTAAAACGAAGGCAATAGTTCATCGACAAAAACTAAACAACTCTCAAGAGAGGTTCAAAAACGTATACAACTCGCAGAACAGGTTTTGAGTTTTACAGCGTTGTGAAGGAGTAGGAAGTTGAAGTATTATTGTTAGTAGGAAAAGTGTGCGATTTCCACCCAGATTGAAGTGACTCGTTCCACTAGGATCTGGAGGGATAAGACACTCTTGATTGAAATACTGGTGGACACTGCACACTTTTTTTCACTGGAATATGGGATTTGAACCGAGGTGATGATTTATGACTGCGAGTGACGGAACGGAGTTCATTTTGGTACTCTAGATGAGAGAATGGGAATTGGTCGTGGTGGTGGTACCTGGCAATGCAAGCAATGGAAAATGGAGGCGTTGCTGGTGGAGATGGTGGCGTTGATGATGTCCAGGTCGTGTTTGTGAATGGTAACCAGAAGCTCCTGGAAGAGGCCGCGGCGCCCGCGCGGGCTGCTGGTGGTGATGAACACGTTGCGACCACAGACGTGAATGCCCACATTGGTGCCCAGGAACGACTGCAGGCACGACTCCTTCCCTGGCGGCGGCAGCGCCGTGACGGCCGTCATGGACGCCGGGTCGCTCGAATGGTCCACCACTGTCAGCCCATTCGCCACCAACACCTTCGGCAACGCCGTGCTCGTCGCAGTACTGTGGAACCCTGGCGCACTACTCCTCGTCGCCATCATCACTTGCTGCTTCGTCGTCATCACCTCCAACTTCACTTGCAGCGACTGAATGTACTTGATGATCTCCCCCACCACCGTCGACTTATCCGTCTGCACGCACACCATTACTCACAGTCACTTCATGATACCCACAACACTAGTGCAGAAAAGTGGAATCTAACACTGTCTCCACTTGAAACTTTGGTTCTTGTAACTTCAAATCTTTAGCGATTCCATGAATGATCGGTCCTTGCCCATGATCGGTCTTAGCCAAATAACCGGTCCGAAACTTGCCTTGTCGACGGGGTGAGGAAGAAGCGATCGTAGAGTGTTGAACAGATAATTCATGCCCTTGCGGCGCTCGCGTTCGGACCAGATATGGCTCTCCCGCTGTGAGACCGTGCCTTTATCAGGTTTGCCTTTATCAGACTTGCTCGCAGCAATTCCCTTCTTCGACGTTTTCAGCAGGCTGGTAGCCTTGGCACGAAGCTCAGAGGGGCTGGCGGGTGCGCTGATCGACTTCCCAGAGCCGCGAGCGCCCTTCTTCTTCGAGGTCGTCGCCTTGGCGGCTCGCGCCGCACCTGCAGACGAGGAGGGCCGCGGCGGCGCGCCCTTACGCCGCACCACCGCCACCACCGGGGCGGGGGCGGCGGCAGCCGCCACAGCCGGCGCAGTATTAAGATCAACTTCCGCGACCGTGACGGGGTTAAACGTCATATTCGGTTTTACATCCGCAACCCAATTGGGATTATTAAATACCTGAAGCTCGGACGCCGGCTGAGACTCAAATCCCGACGCAGGAAACCAGCTCTCCGTCTCGTGCAAGTTCATGAGCGCGGAGTAGCTGGGCTCGTATCGACAAAACGCTTGCGGCGCACACGGCATGATGTACGAGGTGACCTGCGAGTGCATCGCGGACCCCGAACGATACTGGGACGGCATGATCACCAAAATCCAATACTAGACCGTCACCGTCTCCACGCCGATCATCACAGCTCAAATCAAACTCTCGTTTAAAAGCAAACAAACTCACTGCAATGCGCTTGAAGACAACAGTAGTGAGAGCAAGCGCTGAGGGGAAGAGAAGGAGGAGTGGAGTGCGAGATATTAGTAGCAGGCGCGGGCTTGGCGTCAAAGGGGAGATGCGGGAATCGGCTGCGTATCAGGCGAGGTGCGGTGGAGCTGATTGTCCAACTCATTCACCAGTCATGTCACCCGCGCGAATCAGGACCCAAACCAGGCAGCGTCCCGACCATGTCCGGCCTTTGGGGCCGTCATGCCTGGAGTTACACTCTCTTTGCAGCCCCACCCTTGTCCTCTCTCTCTCTCTCTTTCGTATTATTATTACATTACCCCCCTCCCTACTTGTACTGCCTTTTACCCAGAATAATTTCGTTTCCGAGGAGAGAATAATCCCCCACTCATTGATTCCTGGAAGAATTTTCCGGGCCTTCCCACATTCCCCGGCGCTCTTCAAACGAAATGAAATAGTCTAGTTTCTGTACAGGAATTTCTAGCATACCCTTTCCGACGTGGAGAGGGATCTCAATGTACAGGGATTTCTATTTCCTTAGATTTGCAGGCTGATCATGCATGGCTCTTTCGAAATGAATTATCTTGGGCTTCAACATTCTCTATGGAGTAGTTCAGTCATTTGGCTCTTACTTTTCATGGCAGGTTATTGAGGAGCACAGTCGAGATCGTAAAAAATATCAATGCACTTGACCAAATACATTTCAACCATTAATTTTGAATCATATTCTTTTACTGAAAAGTGGTAGAAAGGTGACGTGTGTAGTGACTTGTCTTAGTGACGGACAAGTCCATGTTTAAATTTTGCTTTTAACGACATCAACATAAATTATTGTATAAGTCACTTTTTCTTAAATTTTTGCTAAATTAGTAGGCTACACTATTGCACATTAAACCCCAAAAAGAGAAGTGACAATCATATAAAATTATGTTGATGTTTTTAGAACCACAATAGACAGGCTATCTTGCTTCACTAGGGACAAGTCACTACAAACTTCACTTTTTGTGCAATTTTCCACTAGTAAAACTGTACGTATAAAATTCTTGTTTAAGGTAACACACTCTGTTTTCTTAAAGATTTGACGCTCTATAGTGTAAAATATTTAGAGAGTGTACGAACCATCTTGTATACAATCAATCAAAGCTTTTACCTTCCTCCTAAGTTTGTAAAAACCTTGTTCACTACCCGTGGTTAAATTAACCTCTAGATGCCCAAGCAAGTCAAACGGAGTAATATGACAACCATGGGTTAAACTTTCGCTTGTGCCACAAAACAAAACAAACCCAGACTAATAAAGGAATATTCTAAAAGTGGCAGGCCAATAGGAAAACTGTACCTGTGTACCGTACACCTCCTCCTCAAACCCAATAGTAGCACTAGCGGTTTCTCTTTTAATCATGACAAGGGAATAAACCATACTTTTCACTTGTACTTTGTGGGGGGGTGTGTATTAATATCAATACATGAGATGAATTTGGGGGTTACATGTGTAAATGGGTTTTTGTCTATGAAGCCATTTGTTGGAGTTATGGATGAAAAGAAACATGTAAATTAATTTGAAAGGAAAATGGTGAGTGATTGAAACGTGAGAGGAAATGGAGGGGCTGAGGTGGGGTGGCTTGGGCTTTACCCCACCCTTACTAGACAAATTAAAAGGCTGCTCATCATAGCACTTGAGAGGAGCCTCTCACTCTTCCGGCTTTTATGTTGAAATCTCTTTTCATTGACTGCCACCTCAGCGTTGCTGCTATGCCATATCATCACCTTGTGAGTCTTATTGCCTATGTAAGGTGTTGAAGATGCAAATGAAAGCAAGGAGAATACAAAGTAAGCACCAAGAAGATAGACACGAAAAGAGAGAGTCTTAGATTGTGAGAAAGAGTATATGGAAGTACAAGGAGAGAGAAGATGAATAGTACTTCTTTCTCATAGGTCTAAACTAGTGGAGGTATCTTACACTAGTGACTCATTTAGCTACAAGACAAAGGAGAGCGTATGTGAGAATATTACATTCTCACATAAGGTAAAGCATTCTCAAAACTCGCTAGTGTAAGAGCAATTGGAAATGACATGAAACGCAACTATTGTAGGTCTGCGTTCAAGAAGAAGGGCCACTATTCAAGAACACAACGTTATAAGTCAATCTTTGGGCTCGCTCAAAACTGGTTGTCACCCGCTCTCTTCTAGCGTGCATCGATTATTGCTTTTTCTTGCCTCACGACAGTGTTTGGCGGAACACATGCGGTTTTATGGGCAACACATCAAATGTGTATGGGGATAATCACAACTAGGGGGATGGGTGATCACTCTCATCTTTTCCACAAATCTTAAACCCCTAAAAGGCATTGAATAATTTGTATTCACGGTTTATACTCCGTGCATTGGTGGCTATGTTCTAAGCAACAATGAAGTATAGTTTGTGCACATTGAAAATATAATGTTGTAACGAGCAAAAAATGTTAGATTCTTTATTGAAGATTAAGTACGTATTCATTCTTGATTGTGACATATTCGAACCTCCCTAAGCGACACAAGATTTGCCCCAAACACACTCCTAAACAGCCATTTCAAAATCTTTTTAAACACTAATTAAATCTTTATTACTTCACACCTTCATTTACAAGTACGATCACTTCTTCATATTTCAAGAGTTAGATTTGCGAGAACCTATCGGATAGTTATATATGAATCAAGAGATTACAAAGTATACAACGCCTGATTCGGTGGGCAATACTCTCCAACATCTAGATTGTTGTTAACCCCTATAGATCCTTGATTCAAAATTGTCTAAATTATCAAAAAGAACGTCCCTCTACTTCAGCTCCAAAGAAACTCAATCTAAGCATCAACGAGAAGATCCAACCGTAGGATCTTACATTTAACTTGACCCTTCACTCAAATGTCAAATTTGAACCGTTAATTTTTCTCCAATTTTGAGATTATAATGGTCAAAGTTGGCTAAATTTTTTTCCCTGCAAAAATTCCAAAAAGCCATTTCGGCTTTCTTGGATCTTCAGGGGTTAAAACCCAAGGTCAAATTGCCCAATCCTCTGATGAAATCCATTGTCGCAAGGGGACGAACCTACGAGTGCACCATAGACTAGACGAGTCAACTAAATTGAAGATCACTCAAACCTGGGATTTTGGAGCAGATTGTGGACTTGATCATATCAAGTTGCAGTAGGAGAATAAGAAGCATGAAATCGGGGACGGGGAAGAATAACATAACTTCCATATAACTTCCACGTGCATGCCTCGTATCGATATCATCCTTACATGGTCACCATGTCATGTATAATTATATACTCTCACTAGATATCGAGGAAAAAAACATCCTCGTAGACCTTGGATAAGGATTCCGAAATCGTAATCTATCGCACGCCTTGAAATGTGTTGCATGCAAGTGCGATTGACGGCTACTAACATCGTGAGGGTAGGAGTCATACTCGTCCGAGTAACACTTGGCAAGTTTATCACCTAAGCCGACTTCTTGGAGAAAAAAAAGACGTGTTATCCCACATGAATAAGAGTGTAGCGTATCTAGTGTGATTGTGTACCTCTATGTCAACCTATAAACACAAAAGTATTTGGATAAAGTTTGGTGACGAACATTTGATTTGTTAAGGCATGCTAATGTGGAAAAAAAGACGTGTTAGTGTGAAAACTTAACAAGTCAAATGTGTTGAAACCCGATATTTAAATGAGCTTCTATGTACTTGTCAAAATCAAAAACATTTTTGTTTTGAAAAAAATATATAATACAAATAAAAATAAAAATAAAACATACGATCACTAGCCATTCACTATAGTACAAGGTAACTTGCTCAATAATGGCTCAAATTTTGACATAGCAAATTTATAGTGAAGTTAATTTATGTACACATGCGAAGTAAGTATCTAGATGAGATGTACATTTGATACATTGAAGACTTCTTGGACGTACATCTCATCTAGGAACGAATTGACAAATGAGTAGGAACGTTGTCTATAAGACAACCCATATCACTTTTGGGCGCTCCCGAATTTGTTATGAAATTTTGAAGTTGAACCTATAGATGTTCCAAAAACACTGGAGTTTAGTGGGCCATCTTTGATATTGTGCCATTACCGAGCATGCTACTTATAATCATTCACACCAATGGGAGTTGGAGTTGAAGGGAGAAACTATGAACATAGACCACTTTCGGATGCTGTTCCAAATGAGAAGACCCAACAAAACAAAAAACAGTGAACTGTTGTGTCTGCGGAGCGGAGTGACCGTTTTGCGAGCAAACCAAGGCCGAGATGGTCCGTGTACTTTCTTCCGGGGCCATGGACAAGAAGAGATCATCATGCTCAACTAATGGTACCACGGCCACAAGCTCCCACCAATCAGGCACTCGCACTAATAAATATTTGCTTGTGCGCATATCCCAATCATCTTCACCCCCGGATTATTAAGTTAGTGACAGTTACTCATCCTACGTTGTTGTACCTGTACTCTTAGTTCGAGTGATTTCTCTTGGTACTCTTGAGATTTTGAATATTTGCGACAACTATGGCTCAACTTCTAAGTGAAAGCCCATATTGGGGTATTGAATTAAAGAGTATACAATTGCCGGTACATGCCTGGTTTGCCAGAGGGAGTTTTGGAACTCAACTAATACAAAACTGATTGTCTGCCCAAAAGGCGGCTTGGTTGTCCGGTAGGATAGATAGATAAGAAGATAGATAAGAACTCCAATCTTCAAGTCGAAGATTGGCGTGAATACAGTGTCTGTTCGTAATGTCTTTACCTCAATGGCCATGTCCAGTAGGAGTTATAAGCACAAGGGGAGAGCACCATAAACCATTCAAATTTTGAATTGAGCAGTAGCTAATTGGAGTGTGTAAAATAATGTGCAAAAGGTTGCACATGGGAGGTGAATTTAATTAGAATATCTTATTTTGAGGCTTTTATTGTAATTATTCTTGTGTTGCTCAACTTAGACACATAGATGTGCTTAACTTCTAGAAGAGAAGCCCTGCAATGGCCCTCCCTACGACCATATTCGTGAACAAAGTTTTTATGAATCGGATCTTGGGAAATCCAAGTGTAGGATCTTGTTTATATTTGTTCAATAAGTCTACCTTTCAATTTTTACAAAGATTCACTAAACTGATCTTGAGATATATTGAGTCAAGGTTTTGGTTTTTCTAAATACAACGCAAGTATCTTAAGCGAATCGACCCGATTCAGGCTTCTCTCTCCTCTAGGGGTTAAAGCCACAAAAGTGTGCACTTGTCACCATGGGTCCAAGAAGATCTCAAGGTCATTCTTAAAATGTACACACTAGCTTCTATAATATAGTGTGCAGTCACTAGTAGGAATATCCTTTAAAATGACAGCAAAAATGATAGTATTTTGTGTCATTTTGGATGCATGATGTCAAAAATGACACAAAGTGCAGTGTGTCATTTAGGACGAGTTCTTACGACCATCGTGTCGTTTTGGACAACAATTCTCGATGTGGTACATATCACTCTAAATATTTACATCTATCGCGTAGGTACATTATCACATCTTGTGATAAGAATTACTAAATTGACATTGGAGTACATTGTAAGTATCTAAGTAGAAGAAGAAGAAAGTCCTTCTTGACTCACATAATGGCCTTGCAATAATGAAAATTGCTCAAAATTCTACGAAGGAAATATAGTAAATAACTATGTCCCTTGCACTACAATGAATGCCATATTTTTATGGAATCTCGGATTTGGTTAAGAATTCTATCTTAACGACTAGATTCAATTTGGAATCCAACCTAGCAAATAACGTTGAAAATATGACATTGGAACAAGAGGATACAACTCCTCAGGGACCATGAATATTTTTGGTTCTTAAAGTATAGAAACATCATTGCAAATCTAATACCAAAACAATTCCAATCAAGAAGTTCTGCACTAGAAAGTTGATGATGTTCACGCTGATAACAGTTTTGTTTTTGAAATAAAATGGGATTGTAATAGAAAATAATCTACAAATTTACAGCAAAATCTACTTGCAAAAAAAATGTTTGTAAGATCTTCATACCATCTCGCATTAATATTAGAAAAAGTACTGCAATTGATATTGATTCCAATACAACACATCTCACTGGAACCAAACAATGGAACATAAAGAAAGAAAAATAAGAAGAATGAAGGCCTTAGAAGGCCAAAGTAAATAGAGCACCAATTTCACCTCTAATTCTACACGATGACCTGTGATCATAGGCAAGAACAAAGGGATCACTTCACCCCTGAAATAGACAATGGAAAAGAGAAGGAATTAACAAGCTCACTCATAGTAAAAATACCAAAAACTACTATCCTCCTACAAACCAATAGCTAGGAGTAGACTCAAATCAGCACTAAATGTGCTCCTTATAAGAAACAAGGATTTGGAGGTTCCTGTAGGAAAAAAAAAACTCAGCCAACTTTGACCATTATAATCTCACAAATGAGGAAGAATGAACGGTTCAAATTTGGTATGTGAGAAAAACGTCAAGTAAACTTCGAGATCTTACGGTTGAATCTTTCAAATAATGCTTAGATTGAGATTTTTTGAGCTTAATCTAAAGGAAGGTCAAATTCTGTGACTTAGACCGTTTTGCAACAAGGAAATTTAGGGGTTAATGATTTTTCTTCCGTATTCAATTGCCGTATTTAAATGCACTCAAACAGAATATTTTTACACATACTGTACTAAATTAATTGATAATTATTCTTCTGGGCAAAACGCCTGACCTTCAAAATTAGAAATCAATTGTACACATGCCAATGATTGCACTGGCCAATAAGATGCTTTGAGCAAAATAAAAGCATTTGAGGCGGCACGAATGTTCATTATTGAGTTGCCATTTAAGGAATATCAGAATTACTGTAGCAAATTAATTAAACTGTATTCTTAGGGCATATTCCCATGTAAGAAAATGATTCGTAACTTTTGATGTTGACTCCTAAAGTAAAATTGTTTATATCATCAAAATAGACATTCCGCTACTTCAGACTTAATAAAACCCATGTGAGATTATAATGGTCAAAGTTGGCTGAATTTTGGAACCATTTTGGCTTTCTTGGACCTTTAGGGGTTATCAACTTCAATTTCATACCATTTTATCATACAGATCGTCAATTCACAATTAGAACATCCGGATCATCATTCACCAGTAGGGCGGAGCTCTCTCTAGAGTGGCATAGCCCTACTTGGGGTTATAGTGCCCACCCTGAGAGGAGTTTATAGTCCTACGTCATTGTTGTTATGTCCAGTGGGCATGTCATCAAGGGTAGTTTGAATGAGGTTAGCATTCGTAGCAGCTACCAAGGAGGATGGAGGAGGGGTAATGAGCCCCCTAGTTTTTTGATGTATAGACATTAACCCCAAAAGATCCTTGATACAAAATTGTCTAAATTATCACAGAGGACCCCCGTTTACTTCAGGCCCGAAAAACTCAATCTAAGCATTAATTAGAAGATCCAACCGTAAGATCTTGAAGTGAACTTGACCCTATACTCATATGTCAAATTTGAACCGTTAATTTTTTTTCCGATTTTGAGATTATAATGGTCAAAGCTGGCTGACTTTTTTTCCTGCGGAAACTCCAAAAAGCCATTTCGGCTTTCTTGGATCTTTAGGGGTTAAATGCCAAGGAGTAGGCTTCCAAGGGTATCTTGGGGTCGCAAACCTCAAATTTGAATTCAAAATTATAAAAAACGGCCTTGGGAGGTCCCCACAGATTCTAGGGTGCCTCCTTGGTAGCTGCCACAAACCATTGCCAGGTTGAATGAGCATTTTATTCACGCCAACCCCATAAGGGTCTGGTGTTCTTATTTATTTATTTTGGCATAGCCCTCAACTCCCCTTAAGCTCTTTTGCATAAAAGCTCCTTCCTCTCACACATAGTTACTGCACTTGCTTCTCCACGCAAACTAGTTGCTTTGATACAAGTGAAATTTTTTCCAATTGTATTTCTTCCAATTGATGATACATTGATTGGTAAAAATAAAAAATAGAAATCATCTTCCAAATTGAAGTAAAATGCTTACATGTACAGCCAGAACAAAAGTGACTCCCATAATCCTAAATTTAGCTTCAAAACCCAGGTGTCTTATCTCCGTTCAAAAAACTCAGGCGGTCTGAAAATACAAAGAAAAGGAGGCGAAAAAGACTAAAAATAAATTGATTAATACATTAATTGGGTTTTTAAAAATTTAAAAATTAAAAAAATGGGTGGAAGTCAACAAAAGAAAATCCTTAAGGAATCGGTGAGCACCTGAGGGCTTGTACGAACAACACCCAATTTAGGGGCATGACCTAGTCATTTTGGCATTTGGGACCCTTTAATTGGGGGCAAGAGAATCAACAAGAAGCAAATGCAATCTCCCACGGACCAATTGGGGGTCTAATTCCTTTTAATGTCATCGCCATGAATTTCACTTTTCGGTAGTAACTTTTTTGTGGGTCATGATGATGGCTAGGGTCTCATTGCATCCATGTAAGTGGGTTTAGTAAAAACATAAAAATAAAAATAAGAATCGTTGGGTGTAGAATTGCATGAATTATAAAATTATTCTCCTTCTACTTCAAGACCAAAAAAACTCAATCTAATTAATTCTAAAGTACTATTTAGAAGATCCCACTGTAGAATCTCACATTTACGTTGACATCCTACTTGCATGCCAAATTTGAATCGTTGATTCTTCTTCGTTGAATAGTCAAAGTTGGCTGAATTATGTTCATGCGAGAGTCCTCAAAACCCATTTTAGATTCAAAGGATCCTTTAGAGAATAAAGTAACTTTCTATGAGTTTTGATGATGGCTAGGGTCTCATCACATCCAAGAAAGTGGGGATGAGTAAAAAAATTGTGATTATGGGGTTTAGTTTTAGACTTTGGGTTAAGGATGGTAGGTATATAGGATCTTTGGTCTCACTTTTGAAATTAATATTTTTTCCAAAAGAATTAGTCTACCTTCACAAACAACCACTTAGGATGATGTTTTTATTTATTTTTTAATTTTTTTACCTGGATGTAATGAGAGCCCGGCCCATGATGGGTATTAATAAAGGGGGCCTCTCAATAGTGAGAGCCAGATTTGATATGCTAGGCTGCTGCTTTGGGAGACCATCTACCTGGTGCCCAGGCCCTTCCCATGGCCAACCAGCTTTGGGCTTGTCTACTTCTTTGTCACAACACTTGTTTTATTTACTTACTAGTAAGGTCCCCTTGTCCCGACGGGAAAGGTCTTTATATGGTATTATAGAAAAAATAATCCCATGTCTACCATTCCCTAAAATCGATTTGTAATATATATAAAAAGACAATTTTAATCCTCACTTAGAAACAAGTTTAGGGTTTGTAATCTTGTCTAGATATTAACAATCTTGTGTACTTAGAAAAGTCTTTGCACATTCATAGCAATGAAGAATTTGTATAGAATTTCCAGGGTTTTCTTTAGATAAGTATTAAAAATTTCTTTGCACTCTAATAATCTCTCCCACAATTAGACAAGTATGGACTCACTTTTTTGTGATGTTTTACCCTAGAAAATTCTTGTGTTTTTGGGAGTCTCAGAAAACCAAAAAGTGCAATTTTTTACCAGGTTAAAATTGAGCTATGGTCAAATTTTCATTGTACTTTCAACTGTAGAATCTTGGGCTTAGCTATTACTGCAAATAATATGTACAATTTTTTATGTTATATTACACAATTTGCAAGGTTATAACGTTTGTAGTTGATGCAAAAGACTTTTTTGGACATTGTGTAAAACACATAGTCTAGTTTGTGCAAAGGGAGACTTGATGATTGTTACTCAATTATGTTGCTCACATTTTTTTCCATGTAGATGTCTAAGGTGAGTATGCCGACGCAAACTTCTTCTTTTCAGCAAGTCAAAGAGGTACTAACTAAAGCATACTTGTTCAAGTAAGATACCAGATCCTATGATTACAATCCTCAATTGCCTCATGAGATAAAAAACTTCACCTTGCATTCATTAGTAGAAAATGACACTAAAAATGACAAAGGTAATGACTTGACTGTACTGACACAAAGTGTCAGTTTTTAATTGTGCTTTTAATAACATCAAAATAAATTATAACATTTGTCACTTTTTCTTAGATTTTTTTTGGTTGTAGTAAGCATACCACACCCTAATAAATTAGTAAAAAAAATTAAGGAAAAGTGACAAATATAATACTTTACTGTAATGTCATTAAAAGCACAATCAAAATATGCACCATGTATCATTACGGTCAAGTCATTACGGCCGTCACTTTTAGTGCCATTTTCTACTAGTGCTTTGAAAAAAGGCAGTTTCAAGATGAAAACATAAGAATGAGGCCTTGCAATTTTAGGGGTCGAGCACCTCCAATAGAAAGCTGCAGTAGATCTCGTTGATTTCACACTTCACACAACATCTTGAACTGCTCTGATTAACACTTTTCCACATCCTTGCAAAGATCGCCTTGTTTTTTGAGCTACCGCAGTGGCCTTATCAGGAAGGTCAAATGCAGGTCTATACATTAATCTTCCTTCCCTTTCATCCATATCCAACGACAACACTTAGGGTCACTTTATAATTGGGGCCGGATTAAGGGCCGACCCGAATTATTGAAATTTTGACCAATAGGATGGCTCGATTTTTTCAAATCGGGCCCAAGGGCTTTATACTAGGGCCTGACTGGAACTTCACTTTATCCTATGTGGCATCCTATAGTTTTGGCGCCAAAACATTCAAAGGAAGGTAACAACCATCTTGAAATGAGATAGCCATAAGAGATGCATTGAACTTAGATAAAATGGTAACTAAAACTGAGATAGCATGTTCGGTTACAACTTCGAGATTGGTGGTTTCGAGTAATCACTCGCAGTGCCTGCTCTCCTATCTTGAGCTCTCCTGGCAGCAGATCTGTAGAGCATTTTGTGGACTTCATCAAAATGTGGAGAAGTGGCTTTCTTCACCGCAGCTATCCATGCCGCGACACGTTTTTTGGAGCTCAGAATCGCTGTCACCTCGTCTTCACCCAGAAGCTGCAAAAGAGAATGAGAAGAATTCAGGAGCCATGCACACAGAAAAGAGCATTCGGGAAGAGGCAAACCTGCAGTTGCATGATCTCACAAACGAGACTCAAATCAGCGATGGACGGTTGCCTCCCGGATGCCAGAAACGGGTATCCGTCTTGCAACCACACTGTCTCAATTACGTGCAACGATCGCTCGAGTATTGCCAACCCTTCTGATGCTGCTCTCGCGTCCAATTCGGCACCTAACACGGGTGCTATTACCTTGTTAAACACCAACGTCACTGCAACACCCCATCAATCCAAACAAGAGTTACCACAAGTGTTACAGGCCACCTTGGAGGAAAATTTGCGAGGTGCATCTTTTGAGACCATTGCCGAGTCAATCGGTGCACGCATCAACAAGTTCCATTGATCTTGTGAATTGAACGATTTGTGTTGCAATGTACCCTAAATGTAGATGCCATTTAACGTGATTTGGCATTGTAGTGTAGTGTTTTGTACAGTAGATTGTTTTTGGTTAAATCTAGCCACATCTTCAATTAACTTGTGACATTCTTCGACCGTGTGCAGGCAATCATACTCGTATTCAGTTCTTCTAGGTTTTGCAGGACTTTCGTTCTTACCATGAATTGGGAACCTTTTCGTAAGGAAGTGTAATTTGGCATCGTCAGATACGGAACGCAGCAGTATGTGAGAAGCTTTCATACTTAGAAGGAAGTTCGTAGTTAATGAAGAGCAGAGCTCACTTACTTGAGCCTCGTCGCAGATTCAAGTGATGCCAATCGAGCACGGATTTGATCTTAGCTCTCCGCTGACCGTCAGCTGGATACCTTCACAGCCACACACAAATGCTTAGTAATCATCTACAAATGCAACAAAAGCATCCATCCGAAATGGCTAATTAGAGATTCTTTGCAGTCTCATTCATGGCAAGTAGTGAAAGTCCAAAGTCTCAGAAAAAACAATTCAGAATCAGGGGAGGGGAGATGTTAGAGTCACCAGTGATCAGCTAAACCTGGACGAGTTGCTGCCAAGTACTCCATAATGGCATGACTGCAAACAAGAAAAACCACAATCACAAGGATCAAAAATCATCGATAGAACAATGTTACGAAAAACTTAACCTAGAAAACATTCAAATCACCTTTCAGAGAGCTTGAAGCGGCCATCGACTATGCACGGAATTTGTCCCAAGGGATTGATTGCTGCAGAACGCCGAGAAACAATCTCATGCTCCAGATTTGTCAACTACTAATCAACTCAAAATTTCTCTAACCTTTGAACTCTGACGTCTTCTGTTGCCCTTTCTGTATATTGACCAGATGAAGCTCCACGTCGATGTTATTCAGTCTGCCAATAATCAGTTCCTTAGAAATGTCGAAATCTCCTGATTCTGAACAAGAATTGGGTGACGCACCTGCAGAAGAGAATTACAGCGCGACTGGGCTGGGACATGAGATCCATGTACAGCCTCAAGTTGCTTGAGGGCGCCATAGCCATGTCCTGTTTGCAAATTACTGCACCCAGAAGTGAAATTCTAAGATCAAAAGCTTCGATCGCGAAGAGTTAGGGTTTAAGAAGGACAACATAGTCATCGCTTGAGAGACACTAACCCACTGCAAAAAGGTTAAGAAAATGGACATTCACAGAAATCGCCAATTAGCAGCTCCTCCATCACCTACATAGACGAAGGTTTGATGATTCTGTATAGAAGTTTGAATTTTTGCATTCGAGTATGACGATAGTAAGGAGACGTTTGTGGGTAAAGGATTTGCATACAGGAGCTTCCGTCAGTGGTTCTGCTAGTTTTCGTTCACTTAGGGCCGCTTTAACTTACATGGGAGTCAAGCCTTTCAAAGGACTAGTCTAGTTCTTGCAATTGGCATGAAGGGTCTTACATGGAGATTTGAGATTTAAGGTCAATTTCTTGATGTTTTAAAAAAAATATGTGGGTACAAGTTGTGACACGGTATGCGCTTTAGAATTTGAGAGTCACAAGAATGGAATGCCAATTTATGATTTTAGGACTGCTGCTTGATTTCACTACAAAATATCATTTGATTACAAGTAGTAATGCCATCTGAAACATTTTGAAGCGTTGGATTTTCATAGAATTATTGATACTCACAATCGTGAAGATATTTGAAGAAAATTGTGGAGCTCCTCGTACTAGTACTCTACAAGATCCAATGGTTTCAATTTTGTGAAACATCTCAAAAAAAATCCATTTAGTTGCTCATTTTGGGAGAAAGTTGAAGGTTACCACCTCCTTGGGGTGTTAGGGTAACGTCTCAAAGACAAGAGTAAGTAAACTCCCTCTAACTCTCTCCTGAACTTCATGTAAGTTGACCATAAAAATCATTTGTCTTTGTAAGCATATAAACCTCAACCCTTTAATGCAAAAGAGGCCCAATTTCGTCCGTTGATGTCATTTAACATGATTTTTAAATCTATCACAAATTAAACTTTAAGGTACTCACAATGGATGTGCATGGCTTTTTAAGTGACTCAAAAGCATCTGAGAACCCTGATTGTACAAAATTGAAAAGATTGAAAAGAAAATTAAGGAGATTGAATTTCCAACTATAAAATCTTCAATTAATTGTCCTAATTATGTACCTGAGTTGTCGGATTTGGAAATTTGTTTGTCCTCTGCGAATTGAGGTTTGACTACACTAATTTGGGCGTGTTGACTAGAGCAGCTACAAAGGGTCTAAGTGTTTATTTGTTCTATGACTTTTTAATGTTGTTTCGTTGTCCGGGCCGACACACCCGCGCTTTCTCCATTGTCCCACATGGCATCCACCTTGCGCCAACGTGGGCGTCCATGTGGAAGCTACGTTGTTAATTTTTCACCTAGGCATAGCCGCATCATCAATTTTTAACCTCACCAAATAGTCAATGCCCCGTTGACTACATGTAGGCCTTTATTAGACCTCTATTAGATGTGTATATCGGGCGGGGGGACGAACCGGATGACCCACCACTATAACAATCCCCCGACTATGACAACCCTAAGTTGGTATGTACATATGATGTACTAATTGGAAAACATATTTAGTATAAATTTCTATGAGGACCCATAATTTAACATAGGTCTACCACCAAAAGTCCCAGTTCAACAAATTTGCCTTTCTTAGTAGAGATTCTTATCATTACTAATACCAACACAACATGGTCCTTACATCGATAGGCACTTCCTATCTTCTTGAGGCCTATGCAATGAAGAAAATGGAAATGCACCCAATCAAATGCATCAAAGAGAGCTAGCCTCAACTCCTTGTGTGAAACTTTCCCTATACTTCATCCACAATTCAGTGTATTACAAGAATTCTATGAATAAGCTAATGGAGGCAAAAATAACTTATTGTATTTTTACCTTATATTGCAGAGAAGTAAACTTGTATTTCACATGGATACTTCAAAATTAATCCCTTCGAAGACAAGAATCTCTTACTCAAATGACTATTCTCAATGATCGATATCATTCATGATCTGAACAATATTGATTCATAGTGAGGAGATGCATTCGTTTTCAAAAACAATCATCAAAGCGTCAAAACTTCTCCAAATTGGTAAATTGGTAAAAGGCACAACCTTCCATTGAATACACTCTTCAAGATGAGATAAACAATCAACAAATGAAACATCATAAACACAATGAATCACCAAACATGAGTCTCAGACGACTAATATTGAATGAAGAATTCGAATAATTATACAGCAAGTTCCAATGTGTACAATCACCGACTTGGTCGAAACAAATCGAAAGTGGATGGCCGTTATTACTGCAAAATTCTGGCACATAAGAAGTAGTTCAGTCCTAAGCTCCAGGGGAATCCTACTCGTAGCACCTAACATCCTACATTTTCGGCAACATCTTGACAGAAGAATCGAACCAACATGCTCATGATTGATCTCACTTGGCCGATTTAAGGTCATCCAGAGGAGGATCAGCAACATGCTCATCATCGATCTCACTTGGCCGATTCCAGGTCACCCGGAGGAGGATCAGCAGGAGCCGGAGCCTTGGCGAGGAAGAATGCATAAATGATGAGGTAAGAGTAGCCGATGGTCGGAACAATCTGCCCAATTCTGGTGCTCGTCTTGTCGGCAATAGCACCTTCGATCGGAGGGAAAATCGCTCCACCACCTACACCCATCACTACAAAAGCTCCAGCTCGCTTCGTATTGCCGCCCAAGTCTTGGAGAGCAAGCGTGAAGATCGTCGGATACATACACGACTCGAAGAAGAACAGGATCATGATGCTCACGATGCCTCCGATTCCGTGAATTGCAGCGGAAAGTGCACACAGCACGGTGCACAGGATCGCATACACCCCAAGAATGAACCTCGCTTGAATGAACCTCATCAGGAAAGTTGCGAAGAATCGACCCACCGTGAACAAAATCAAGGAATACGACAGAAATTGCGACGACTTCGAATCGGAGGTGATCCCATCTTCATTCGCCAAGTTGATGAAGAACGTCGCAACTGTGACTTGCGAAGCAACATACAACCACTGTGCCAACACTCCACCGACGAAATGCTTCTGTTTCAAGAGTGGCTTTGTCGGAAGCTCACATTCCTGTGACATCATGTCGTCAGTAATCTCCGGTAATCTTGCGAAGAAGAACCCGACTGCCACGAGAAAGACGGCACCGGCGATGCCGACGTAGATGTACTTGACGGAAGTCAGATTGTCGGTATTGTCCCCGGAGAAGAAGAATTTCGATGCGATCAATGGTCCGGCGAAGCTGCCGACACCATTGAACGACTGCGAGAAGTTCAATCGAAAGGAGGCAGTCTTGGGGTTGCCGAGCACGGTGACGTAGGTGTTGGCTGCAACTTCGAGGTTTGAGAGCCCACAGGCGATGACAAAAGTTGCGGCGACAAAACCTGGGAAGGTCTCGAATTGGGCGCAGGGCCAGAAACATACAGCTCCGATGACATACAGCATCAGGCCCACCAGGATGGAGACCTTGTAGCCGAAGCGCCGGACTACTGGTGTTCCTATCAACGGAGGGAAGATGATGTAAGCGCCGAAGTATGCGACTTGGAGCCCCGTCGACTCAAGCTTGGTGAGTCCCAGCACATTCTGGAAGTGCTTGTTCAGGACATCTAGTAAGCCGTATGCGAATCCCCAGAGAAAAAACAGGATCGTCACCAGCATTAATGGGTATAAGGCCTTTCTGCCAGTGGGGATGTTCCCCGCTGACACGGTCCCGACTGTCGTTGCACCTGCCATTGCAGCTGCAAGCAAGAAATTTCCCACGCCTTAGCATCAAAACCCTAGTTGACACTGAACCATGAGATTACATAATCACAATGCTTGTGTCTCACAATCACATTGTCGAAAGCGGAATTGCGAACACAAACAAACACTTTTCTATGCAATCTCCACAGAACGTTCCTCTCGAAAACATGCAGAGGACGGAGTTCGTTTACCGCAAATTATTAGAAAATTACGAAATTCATCACATGATTGAAAATCAAAGCAGTCGGGTGAAGGTAGATCACGATCTGATTAGTCTAATTCCGCACATTCTCATCAATTTCATCGTCGTTTCGTCAAGACCAATGAAGCCTAATTATAGCTATGTGAAAAGTGACCTGGCCGAAGAAAGGTAACACAGAAGCTCAAAGCGATGAATTCCTACGTTACTCCATCGCCGGTTGCAAGGATGAGTAGGCGGAATTCAGGGGCTTTGCAAAAGTACTCAGTGCTAGCTGCCAGAGTTTCCTCTCGAGAGGAAAAAGCGAAAAAATGCAACAAAGAATCGAGTATCGATCAGGTACAAATCATTCGCAATGATGATACTTGACTAATAATTCTAGTCCTTTCCGCCACACCAATGCAATACACTCCAAACTCCACACGACGACACGGAATCATTCCAAAAGAGCGATCTTCTATCGAAGCGATCACAGCAATTCCAACGGAGCACCAAAGTAGCAAGTTTTACAATCAAATCAACCTCAATCTCATCTAAACCCCAAAAATTCTCAACACAGGAAAAACCAGCGCCACCGACGGCAGAGCTTGCTTCGTTGCAGCAACCCTATGCGGCTCCCACAGAACTTCACAAACGCAATTCAAGCAACCACGCACCTCCGAACACAGATATACGTAAACAAACTAAATTCTCTGCTAGAATTCACAATTGCACTTGCCCAGGAGCTAGCAGAAATCTACGAACATACCTGCGCCTTCCCAAAAAAACGCGATTGACTCCTCACGAAAAGAAAGCTCCTCGAAAAGCGGAGGAATGTAAAGAGGAGAAAGAGCGCCCTCTTCACCGCGAGTCTCCTTTTTAACACTACACTTGATCTTTCATATCCGGATAGACACACATGACACATCAACCTTTACTTAAGCTTCACTTGAACTGCCAGTTCGTGATCCGCCGCTTCCCACGAAACGGAAAAGGTGAATACGAAGGCAGAAATTGGTTTGGGTTTCAATTGTGAGACGAACTAGCTAGTTACATGCAAATTGGTGCATATTCTGGACCCATGACTGCATACAGCATGTCAGTCTACGTTGACTCGAACGAAAGATCGCATTCCTCAAGTAGCTAGTGTCTGAAATATGCGAATTAATGTGGGGTGGATGTCCAGATGTACTGATAATGCATGAAGAAGGACAGCGACGAAAAAGGCTACTGAGCTTTGTCGTGCTATTCTACGTGGCTGAGCTCCATGGTGCGTTATTTGACTTCGTCGCTTCGTTTGGAGGTTTTGCTTGTGTCTTTATCAACTGCCCTTTCAGACAGTCTTTTGATCTCATCCACCTTGAGCATCTCCCAGCCCATGAACTGAAGTGAGGTTCATAGTCAAGAGAAATGATCAAGATGTTCGGAGACTCAACCCTTTAGCACCGAGGTGACCATTTTTGGTTGTCCGTTGCTAGCTACAAAAAGATTTGAACATTGAACTCCTTCCATTGCCTACATGGACAAGGACGACCAAAATTGATTGCCTCGAAAATGAAGGGTTAAGTAGGTCAAGGTCTTATCGTCTTATCGCACTTATCGTCTTATCGTGTTATTGCACTTATCCTCTTATCGTTTTATTGCACTTATCGTCTTATCGCATGTAACAATAGGGTCTACTAGGAGAAGGGTTTTTAGAAATCTAGTTTTTGGGTTTTAGATTTTAGGTTTTGAATTTAGGTTGTATTATACTTTAGATGATTTATTTTTTGAAAACTTCGCAAGTATTTCCAACCGAACCTTAATATGCGTTTTATTTCTCTATTTTTTTTTTGGAGGTTATGAGGGTGTGGCTATTTAACTATCTTATCCATGTGATTTAGTAATTTTGTTTTATCAAGTCTTTTGATACCTTAAGTTTCCTCAAAAAATAAATTAGGTTTTGTGACTTTGGGGCAACATATGAAAAGAACTAAATGATATAAGTGATTAATTTTTGCATTCTGGGTGAATGATGGAGGAATTACTTTGTGTAAAATCTTTAACGATATGTCATGTGTATTTGGAAATTTTAGGATCATGTCATTTGTATCTGAATCAATAATAAAGTTTGTAGATCTGGAACAAACTAAATGCACTTCCAGCAAGAGTGGGTGTGACACATGTTTTACAAGTAGTATGCCAGAAAGGCATTGTCTTGCCGATCCTCTCTGCACACGGTACATCAAAGTTGTAAAGTGACGAATGCAAGAAGGCACATAATAGGATTCACACAAAAAAATCCTCTTGTGTAAATCCAGCCTAAGTCCCAAAAAGGCCATATCTCATACCTGAGAATCTTTTGAATCATGGCCAACCGTAAGATATCATAATATCCTTGACAAATGTACATATGAGGATGCTCAACAACAATCCCATAATTCAACTGATTTTCCCAAATTGATGAATCTACAGAAAAAAGTTTAAGTATCCTACACGAGTGATGTTGTGGAAGTAACAAAATTGCTTGGAAAGAGGTAGTCAAAAACATAAGAAGGGGGTCCGACAAGGCAACATTCTACCTTTTTCATCTCCACTAAAGGCTCAGTTACATAAGAAATAGAGACTCTAGTAAGTCCCATATTCCAAGACATTTACCTTTGAGTGGAGTGGGTAGAGTTCTCTGTTATAGGCAGCAGAACTTCAGGACATGCTTCCTTGTTGAACCAATTTCAAGCCCAACCTCCTCTTTAACCAAAGAACCCAAACACTGCTTGCAAGCTATTGTAAGATCGGGATCGTCAGCTAACTCTTGGTCATGTAGTAAATAAGGATTTGGAAGAGCAGCCGCACCATGTAAATCAATTGTCATGAGCCGTTTCCGATGGTAAAACTCCTCTTTTGTGGTGGCCACCTCAAGTGGTTCCAAAGAGAATGGCGGTGCATGCAAAGTATGAACATGTCTCTCAAGATCACGCATGATATGCCAAGCCTTGCCCGTACTAGGAGCCTTGCCGTCAAATTCTCTCAGTGCGTAGACTACGGGGGCCACCATATCCCGTAATCTTTTGCATTGCTCCCAAAAATCATCGCTCAACACCACCTTTTTGACCTTACAGAAGAATATAAGCTTATCTCTAGCTGATACCGTCTTCTTCGAGGCATAGGCTGTAAACATAGGGTCGAAAACAACTTGCCCCAATGATGTCTTGAGTCTTGACCTCCAACAAGCGATCTATCATTATGAATTGGCTAGCAAATCTTGTTTTCCCATGCATCAGTGGGCTGAATTTCGCCTCGTGTTTACGAAACACAGCCAAGGGCATTTGTCGCCTCTTGATAAACTTGACCATTCTCTTTGCCATGACCAAAGTATTCGCCATCCATCCAGCCTTTCCCCAATCCTCCAATAACAAGTCCATTGCATGTGTTGCACACCCTTGCATAAAAATGTGCGGATATTTCTCAAGGACTATTCTGAAGGCATTGAGCATTACGGAAGCATTGTCTGTGCATACTTGGACAATGTTCTCTGGTCCAACTTGTTCTATGTACTTCAACATGAGAGATGACATGTACACCGCTGTTTTTTCTATGCCAGTAGTATCCACAGCTCCAAGAAAAAGCTCTCCAGCTTGAGTTACGAGCATCGCATTCTCCAAAGAGCGACTAGGCACGGATGACCATCCATCCGTGGTCAAAGTTCCTCCAAACTTCCGAACGCTCTCCAAGAGTCTACTATCTAGTTTCTTTTGTAACTTGGTCTTTACTTCTCCCAACAACCTTGTCCGAATGTCATGGTAAGATGGTGGAGCATAGGATTATCCAAATCCAGCGGTCTTCATCACAACTGCTTTGAACGCATCATTCCGGGCCACAGAAAATTGTATGTTTGCTTCGTAGAAAGATTTCGCCCAAAGTTTATCCAACTCCCGCCTATCCGCTTCTGCAAAAGTAGCTTCAATTAAAGATTGCTTGGTCTGCTTCATAGATCCAATTATCAGACGAGTATCCTCAATTCCCCTCATGAGGATGAAAGAAGCAGAGGTTGCCCCAACCAAAGGATTTGCTGAATTCATGGGGGTTCCTAGAGAGAACCCTACACAAGAGTCACTCCTAAGAGTTTCTGGAATGTCATGTTTTGAGGCACCCTGAACGTCCGCAGATGGAGTGAGAGAACATTCACCAAGAAATCCGTCCAATTCTTCGTTATATGGAGGGAACTCCTTGCCACATTTTAAAAATAACTGCCTAATTTCCCTAGGCAGCTTTGGGCAAAGGATAGAACTCGAATCTCGATGTCCGGGAATGTTCTCGTACCCATAATGACTCAGATTCCGACTCTTCTTCTTGGAAACTATCATGTGATATAGAGAGCATTGTATGAAGATCCCGGACGCTTTGCCTTCCTTCTCGATGTCTCTAAACCAAGGCTGATATGGAGCATGACCCATTTTGATAAATAGAACGCCTAAAAGTCAGAACACTGGTGGGACCGGGACGTGAAAAAAAATGGCAAGAGTTCCTTACGGAAATCCTCACTTTCGAACTCAAACCTACCAAACAATGTATACATAAAATGAACTATGCAACTCAAAGCCCTTGGAAAGTGTTCAAAATTCAGAAGTGAAGTGAGACTCTATGTCTCTTCTCTTATATACCATCCGACTCTGAATATGACCGTTGGAATTTGAAAATGGCATGCTCCAGTACCGTTGGATACTGCCAGCAAATCATCCGGCAATCCGAGCGGTCGCCCAGGCCGACGGCCGCCCAGCCGACTGATCGCTCGAGCCGACGGCCAGCTTGAGGGCCGGTCGCTGGGGTGGGTCGGCCAGTGAACGCACCCCGATGGCCACTTACCCTTAGTAAAAAGTCCAAAATCTCTAGGTCACGGACGGTCCCTGCACCCCTAGCGGACATCCGACGGACGTCCAGACGCTGTGACATCCCTACTCGGGACATGCTTCCTTGTTGAACCAATTTCAACCCCAGCCTCCTCTTTAACCAAAGAACCCGAACACTACACTGCATGTACAGAAAAGATCATGCCACTCTCAAATGATGCTCGATTAGAACGTACCGCACAGCCTTTATGCTTTTTAGAATGCCATTGGGCATACCACACGCCACAGTTGTTTCACAAGCATACGTCAGAAGGACATGCAAACAAACCCCACGTGCCCGATATCGAAGCACAAATCCATGAAATCTAAACTCTAGTAGAGACTGTAAGATATTTACCCTGCATACGAAGAAACACTGCGATTGTTCGTCGAAGTTTTTTTCGAATCTGTCATCCTGCTTGATCAATTTTCGGCCCATGTTGTACTTTCTTGCAGAAACTTCAACAGTGACCTTGAGAGCAATCGTGTTCATCCAAGAATGACTACAACGTACAATTACTATGCAAAGTGAAGGTACGGTGTCGAGAATAATAACAAGCAAACAAGAACGAGCGTTATGTCCCGCAGTTGAAAATAAGGTCTGTTGAAGTGTCAAGAGGTAATCAATATCAAGAAAGGACAATCCACTTTTGGCATGAATTCCCTCCATGCCACAGTTGACTAGCACAAACAACGAGACGCGAATACCACCGTGGTAGTTACAGTGTCACGATAGTAGTGACCAAAAATCTTGCAGTGAGTTTGCAAAACCGCTAACAAGAACTAAAAAAAAAGGATAAAATGATCTGAAGTAAGCCATCACAAGCATATCAAGAGTCTCGTAGTTGTAAGATGGAATACATCGCCCTTCTTCCAAGAGGCACAAAGAGACCTCAAGAGGCACAAAGAGACCTTAAGCTCGTGAGGTCGAATATTGATCAAAAGATAGGATTGCACTGATAAGTTGATTGGAATGTCAATCAATCACCGCTACACGCTAAGTGGTGAATCTACTCTCTTACTATCTAAACAAGGATTTGTCTAAGCAGCAATGAGAATGTTAAGACTTCTTGTTCTTCTTTCCCTTTTTACTTTTCTTCTTTTTGCTGTTTTTGTCAGTGCGATTACTCTTAACAGGAGCATTCACAGACTTGCTCTTTTTCTTTCCTTTCTTGACTTGAACATGTGGTTCAGCATCCTCAAATCCCTCCTGCAGGAAAAACCAGAACCAGTAAAGCTTAGATCGATTATAACAGCATCAACTAATAAGATTCTGAAGAACTAAACTCATGCTCCCATCGCCCATCTTGATCTGTACTCGGGTCATTACGTTGTTGCAATGTGCAGATCACAAAGGACAGAATTATGGCCACACGTTTCTCACAATACCTCGTCAGAATCAGAAAACCTGTCTACATGACGAATTTTTATGGTAGCTTCAGAAGAAGCGACGGGCTGCTGACCTGCATGACAAAAGGGATGCTAATTCAGAGTCCAAGAAGGAGATTGCGCTTCTAACCGCTAACTACAAGATGTTAGCTCCAAAACAATCAATGTCAACACATGCTGCTCGAACTAAAGCTCGAAGGAGAGCAGTACCTGCAATGGCCGTAGCCTTGGCGTTTGCAACTGCTCGCTCTACAAGGTCAGGGTCCAGTGTGGCAGCTCCCCCGGGCTCATTCAGCTTTCTTTTGAGAAATTTGGCTAATGCTGCTGCCTTGTTTGTGGCCAAGGCTCCTCCTGGATGAGCTAACCTGCAGAATGAAAGCTACAGCGATGTGATACTATTCTCAGAGGAAAGTCATTCAAGGATCAGTGTTCAAATTGGGAATCGTGTTCCATCGATAATTTTTGGAGACATCATACATGACATTTCAAGCACAAATATCACTACATGATCAAACAAATTGGTCAAAATCCTTCGTCCTACTCTCGTTTTCAACTTCTTCTCAATCAGCAGATCAATACATTTCTCTAGATACATGTACATTATAGGAATTGCTGCTAAATTACATCCTTTCCAGCGAAAACTATCCCGATTTCTGGACCAAATGTTACATATTACGGCAGACAAGAGTATTCTGGCTGAGCATTCAAAAAGCGAACAAGCATTACAGCTACAGCGACAAACCCTAAGGAGAGAAATCTTTCATCAACCTTCCTTTCACGAATTTTAGAATCCAAGCAAACCAAAATGGAAGAGGAACGTTCATCGAGCAAGAATTTCACGCACAACGCCACAAACAATAGTACCTTGGTCGAGCTTCACTGGAGGATGAAGGAGCGCGGGGACGCAGTTGCTCCGCATGGAATCGGCTGATGCGGAGCGCCCGCCGCTCTTCTTCCGTGAGCTCCTCCAACTCTGCCGCCGCTTTGTTGATACTAACCTTGCTCATTGAAAATACTCTCGTCTTACTCTTAACAATTTGCAAAGTCACACATCGAACCTGAAAACATGACAATCGCTGCCGAAGTCCGAAATCCACTAAAACCCCATGCTCGTCCAAGAATTAGGGCTTTCGTTTCGAAATGTAAACCACGCTACAAATTTTTCAATCAGAGACGATTGAACGTCCTTTTCCAAATGGCCTAACACTTTGGTCGTCCTGCCAATCTAGAACTCTAAATCATTTCGTAGCGAAGTCGGCGTCAGGAAAAGAACCGCACAAACACTACATAGATGAAACGGCTAGCGTCGTCTTCTTTGGCTAAAGGCAAACTCAAAGTGAGCAGTACACGGACAAATCGCTCTGTAACTGGTGTAATACTGCGAAAAGTACGAAGGAGAGTCGGTAAATGCCATGGCAATTTGATCACAGAAATAGATCCATCTTACCGATTGCGACTCTGAAATAAACTCATTCGAATGCAGAATCGATTGATGTTGTGATACCGAAATTTCGTCGCTCTAGGGAAGGATGAACATTAGTGGACCAAAATCTCATCCACCAGCGTAAATAAGCAGTTCGGTCACTGACGGAGACTTGCATGGTTACCCGCCATTCGGTTCAATCTCCCGCTCAATCCATTTTTCGAATATGCTCCCTCGAGACGTCACGATCTCGTCTGTGTCGATGATGGCCAAGTCTCAGAATGCTCAATTTATCTCGTAGGATGATGTGTTCTCGTTTCAGAGTTTTGAGTTCTGTGATGAGCAGGGGCCCTGTCTACCGTTAATCGAATTAGGGCTCCGAGGTCCATGAGGAGATGCGAGTAGTCAATGCGGTCGCTGCCGGGCATCGCATCATCGCAGGTGCAGTCGCTGCCGGGCATCGCATCATCGCAGGTGCAGTCGCTGTTTGATCGTGCTTGTCTGCGGCGTTGAATTTGGCGGCAGTCTTGCGGATGGTCGATGTTGATGCAGGGTTTAGGGTTTATAATATGCAACGTCACTCTCTAGTCTGTGAGCACGTTCTTCTTATTTGCAAGCGCATTCCCTCTCCAATCCATTTGCTGTATTGAGTTCTTGATGAATGTCGTGGGTTTGAAATTGAAGCACTACTGCGGAATTGATACAACAGCAATTAGTACAATCGTGGTGGAGAACTATCTTCGAACTTTACGGTCATCGGGGAGCCTAGAGTGGGCACTAGATTGTGTTTTGGAGCGGCCGTGGTGGAGCTATGACGTGAATGTTTGGCGAGCTCATTGAACATGGATGCGGAAATCGGATGAAGGAAATATTTGTACCGAGCAGGTGTGATGAGTCTCGGTACCGGGATGGCAAGGAGGGAAGGCGGGCCTCCTTTCCAGGGCCTGCGCGTGTTTCTCCCTCGCAATTACGTTCCTCCAGAGCGGTACAGCGCGCTACAAGACGCGCTGTCGCACCATGGAGCGGAGGTTTGCCCGAACCTAAACCCCTTTTCGAATTCCAACGTCGATTTTCATGTTCTGGCCGATACGCAAGTGGACAAGATCAAGGAAATGCGAGCGAAAGGCTGCCGAGTCGTGGGGCCAGAGTGCGTCTTCCGTTGCGCTCGCGACTCCAAGCGCCTCCCGGACCGTGAGTACACCTGCTGCTTAGCCCTCCAGGGCGTCTCCATTCTCCTGACAGGATTCGCTACAGAGGAGAGGAAGGAGCTCGAGGAGCTCGTCTCATCGATGGACGGCACTCTGCAACAGCAAACCGTGCCGGAAGTTGATTTCGTGGTGGCCAAGGATGTGTTAGCGACCAAGTATAAATGGGCGTGCAACGTTGTCCGAAAGCCCGTCGTCATGTCTTCGTGGTTGCAGCAATGTGCTCGAGAGCACAGGCAAATACCACACGAGCCGTATCGTGTTCTTGCTCTCGCAGGGCTCAAAATCTGTGCTTCTGGAATTCTCTTTGAACACAGGTCTCAAATACAAGAAGCGGCTCCACTGCATGGTGCCACTTACCACTCGGATCTTACGAAAGAGTGCTCCCATTTGATAGCGCTTGTACCCGAAGGTCGTAAATTCGCGGCGGCGACTACCTGGGGCTTGAAGGTGGTGTCGCAGAACTGGTTTTGGGAGTCTATCAAACACAAGATGTGCCTCGATGAGACGCTCTTCCCTGTTGTGTCACCTACAGTCCAGGACACACGCATCTTCGTCACCGCAGCTCCCGCAGTAACAGAACCAGCGAAATCTCCCAGCGTCAACAATGAACTCTCAGCATCCGAGCCAGAGGCGTCCGCAGACATCGAAAGACGGCAAAGCACTGGAGGTGATACAATGTATCTCTCAGGTGAGGTCTTGTTCGAGTCAAACCAACATGTATCTGAGATTCTCATGTAGTCGATCGCCTTTTCACTGATATGCTTCGGCCATTTATTGTACATCACCCGAAATCAGCTCAATCTTCGAATCGGCTCATATGTTACGGACTGCTGTTACGTTGTTTCAGGTTGTCGGATCTTTCTGACAGGGTTCAGCGGTGCTGAGATGCGTAAGCTGGTGAATTCAGTTCTTCTTGGCGGAGGCACCCGACACATGGAGATAAACGATTCTATCACGCACATCATTCTGGGAAGCTTGCCTGAAAGTGGCATGAAGGAGATCCGGCAATTAGCAATGTGGGGCGCCGTGTATGTTCTGCAACCAGCGTGGCTTGAGGACTGCACTCGACAAAAACGAGAACTTCCGACTGATCTCTACTTGGTACCCCAAAGTCTTCTGCTTCAAGGTAGTAGCCCCTATGAGGAAAAAGCTGGGCCTCATGTTTTTTTAACAGGCCACATGGAGACCACCTCTTGTCTAGTTTACTTTCATTCTGCTCAACACATGCAACAGTCTTCAGATTTTCTCGTGATTTGAAATTTGGCTTCGACCTTATGATGATATCTTTATATGATCAATCAGTTTTGAAACATAAATCCTCGGACCTGTAGGGGAGAAAGAGCAGCGGGTGACTCCCACTTCGCAACATACTGGGAGAGGAAGCTGGGTTGATACAATGGGGGGAGCTTCAGGTGGTGTACCTGAAAGAGGTGTGACACCCCCAGCGAAGGTCAATGGCAGTCTGGATCGTTCAAAAGACGCAACTTTGGAGAAATTGGGATTGCCGGGCCCAACTCCAAAATGCTTCGCGGGGCGTGTTTTTAGTTTCACCAGCGAGTATCCAGCAGATCAGAGAGATGAGGTCATGCGGCGCGTCATTGCACACGGGGGCGTTTGGGAAGCAAACGCTGCTTGTGCTGAGTATGTGTTGGCTCCGCATAGTACTGCTCTAGTCGACAGTAAAGCGGTCTATGTTTCGAAGTACTGGATAGCTCAGTGTGTGGAAGAGGGTAAGCTGCTCGACAGCCAAAGCCACACTCTGTTCCGCCCTTTGCCATGCGATATTCCCCTGGCCGATTTCCAAGATGTGAAGTTCTGCGTATCGCAGTACAGCGATCGCGACCGGAAACTGCTGCGCAAGCTTTGCCGAGTGCTGGGAGTTAAGTTTACGGAAACCTTCAACTCCAGGGTCACGCATCTGCTCTGCAAGGTGAAAGCGGGGCAGAAATACGAGAATGCGGCGAGGCTTGGCGTTCATTGCATCACAGCAGATTGGCTGTACGCATGCGCAGCTCAGAACAAGGCCGTGTCGACTGAGCTTTTTCAACCGAGAGAACTTACGGCATCTGAGAAAGAGGTGGAGCATACTTTCACTACACAACGTCCTGGTCAGGTAGCCTCGCATCCTTTGGAACTCTTAACCCAAGTCTCCGACCAGAGCAACGTACCTGTGCCGTCGCAAACCACGACCTTCACTTCCAAAACCACAAGGACAACTACCTCGAGGGTCAAGGTGCAAACTCGGAGAAACAATCGCTCTTCAGGAACAGGTGCAACACTCACTCCTGAATTTAGCATTCCTTAACTTCCATCACATGATACTTTGTCGAGTCTTTGCAGAGAGATGGATATAACAATATATTAACCGAAGATTAAGAACTGAAGTACTTGGAAAGTGCAGTTTTTTCTGCAGATGTTCCTCTTTCTTCCCAAGCGCAAGGATCTCGTCTAGACCCATGGGATGCAAGCGCACCCTCTGTAGCTGAAGTAGCAGGGAACAGCAAGATCAGAGTAAAACCCTCGCAAGAGAGTGTCTCTCAAATGAGGCCTGGAACAGGCCGGTCCTCGCTGCGCCAAGGCTCCTCCAGAGGTTTACAAAGTGGGGATGGTGCGCTGAAGTCCAACATTGATGAAGCGAGCCTTGCAGGGGGTTCAAAGGCGATGGAGGTGGACCTATCTGATGTCAATCTTGACGTTGCAGGAGAATCAAATGGTATGGAGGATGCGCGAGTTGGCGGAATGGCGGAAGCTAGTGTAGCCGCCTGTAACAGCGTTGTGGATAACAACGGCAGTGAAGAAGGTACAGCAAATGTGGTCGATGCCATCGAAGGTCTTCTGCGACAGACAAGTAAGGTGAAAGGTGGTGATGCGGTGGAAGTGATGGAGGTACATAAGGACCTGATCTCTCCTGAGGCCGCAACGTTGAGCAGGAGGACGAGGGAGGAAACGCACACCCATGCTACTTTCAAGAAGCCTAAAGCCTATCCAAGTAAAGTGGAAGGGGATTCAAAGTCACCAAATCTTGTTCCCAATCAAGAGGACAGTTTACGCTTTGACGAGTCTCAACTGGATTCGCAGACGGTGGCCTATGATGAAGACCACTCGGAAAGACAAAACTTGATGGAAAGGGTCCGAACGAGAAGCTCCAGCGTGTCTTTAGCCAGCAACAACAGTGTGGGCGGGCGTCTAACTGACAAGTCAGCCGCTGCTTGGAAAGGAGATCAAAAACTGGGTCGCCTTTTCAAAGCAGCGGAGGCAAACAAGTGATATGATTACCCCTTCAAAGTTCACTGCAATGCCTACTGTTCAGTACACAGCTCATCATATCGAACGATTCAAGAAGAGCAATGGGGTTAAAGTTTCTCCTTGCAAAATCTCGAACCCGTACCCGCAAGGTGCACAGCGAGTGCACCTCATTTGGCAACATGATGAAGATGATCTGATGGTGAACAAGGAATCCACCGATACCAAAAGCCACGAGTGGAGACGAGGTTGGTCATCTTAATTTGTCTGAGCTTGGGGACGGAGAAGTGTCTACTCTCTGAGGATAAGGTCAGCTAACCTTCACAAGCACACATCCGAGGATGTGAGCATGCAATCTCGTATCTACCGATCTGAAAGGAAACCAGCAGTTAAGTGTTCCGGAAACATGTGGGATGCAGACCTTTCCAAACTCTTCTGATTGACGAGACGCAAGATTCTTAGAGACTCCGTGTTTGTATGGCGAACTTGGAACAGCGTATCTGCAGCGTTAAAACAGGTCGTAAACACAGAAACAGAAACCATTCAATGTTAGGAAGAACCTCTCTTCTGGAAAGGCTTCCAAAGGCAATAGCTTCAATGTGATAGTAACCACTCAAGCACATCCTACTGTACCGTGGATACCGCTATCTGTTTGTTTGCATTGCAATATGTTTGTTTTGAATACAACATTTGTCGCAACGGCGGACCTGACTTGTAACGAAAGCATACGCAAAATCGACGTGAACACATGACAATTTTAAGTGTGATGTCCTGTAGAAAACAAAGAAACACAACAATCACTTACTTCAATACTTCATCATCAATATTGTAGTGGAAACAGATCAAAAGATGTGCACACGTTTTATTAAAGTCAAGCTTAACTGTTGCGGAACCTGTCGTTCCTCCCAACCAAAGTTGCAATAAGCAAATCCAATTTTTGAATATGTAAACTTCCAACCATCTCAAACGGTATCTTGCACTCCGAAGTGAATGCCAATGTAACCGAATCTGTCTAATTCCATCCCACCTCTATTCTGATATGTACATGCGCAATCTCTGGACTTCGTTACTTGCCAGTTGCTGTAGAACTTCGTCACGCCTGAAGCCCCTCGGCCAACGTAGTCGAGTAAGAACGAAGGTCCGTCACTAGACCAACTTCTTGACACGATGCAGAGAAAGTGAGTAACATAGCCCTTAACCTCGGCAGCTCCGAAGGAAAATCCCACCACAGAAGAAAGAAATAATGATGTAGAGCAGGACGATGATGAGTGCGGTCAGAGATGCCCTGCACAGTCCGGCAACTGCCTTAGTAATCCGAGGTTTACTATACGATAACTCTTAAACTGTACATAAGATTCCACTTGGTTACGAACATAGAATGGGCTTGTAGGGAAACACATAACAACGTAAGTATCGATTATAACGCCTCAACATTACTGCAATAGAAATCTCGAACCTTTAACCTAGGACACAATTGTATAGGCTATAAAGGATACTAATGTCTCAACACCCAGAGCTTTTACAAAGTAACTCCACACCTGTGTGTTTCAATAATATAAAACATAAGGCTAACAGAGCATTAGGGGTTCTATTATATTCATAACCCGAGACCCTAAACACATTCATCCATGAATATGTGCGAAGCACAAGTCAGTACTAACGAGAAAACTGTGAGCTTGTCAGCCACAATTTAGTGATACTTCAGACTTTACAGTAAAAAGCAGCATGCTTTAAGTTTATATATGAGAAGCAACATTGTGATTCGCTGCATAAATGACTTGAACAGCCATATATAGGCTTGATATTCATGTTACTCGAAGTAGTGTGAAACACGAACAAATCAGTTTCTAGAGGTTTGATCATGTCAAGCTTGTTGCAATCTAATGAACATTCTCTGGTGACCATTCAAAAATTACGTAAGTTACAAGCCACTTGATGAAGTAAAGAGATTGATGCACTTACAAAAGCTTTGCATTCTCCATCCACATGGCTTGACGCAATCTGCGTGACTGCTTCTTAAACCGGAAGCTGTTATCCTGAATAGTGGATGTCTTGTCCACCAGTAACTCAATACGATCACCTCTCTCGAGCACCTTGTCAATATTCTCCACCATCACAGCCCGAACCTGTGATCCACAAAATCGTCAATTCAAAAAAGCACGACCTCATACAGAAAGATGGATGATTCGTCGTAAAAACTCACATCCGCAATTTCCCCTTTCACTCTGTTGATTGCATCGGCTTGTTTATTCGTGGAGAAGTACTCCATTTGTTGATGCAGCACCCTAGAAAACTCGTCATTCATCGCATATGCTAATGCTGTATTAGCCACCTTCCCGTAGTTCTTCATAAACCTCATGTGGATATCCTCCAGGTATGCGAAAGGAATCCGTCCTGCATCAGATTCGATGTGAGATTCGCATTCCATGGATTGATGAGTCTCCAAACACTGCGTCTACCTAGTGGAAAATAACCTACTGCGCTTGAGAGTAGAAAATCACAACATACATGGCCAATCCTGAATCGATTTTCTGTTGGCACTGGGGATCCGCAGAAAGCAATTGGGATGATAGTTCTGAAAGAGAGGAGAGGAGGTGTATGTTGCTTACTTCCGAAGGAATCGGTAGCCATGCAAAGGAAAGTCAAGCCATCAACGCGCAAGATATGGAAGATATGGCGATCTTGCGAATAAGAAACGCGATTGTCGCCTGATGCAGGCAGCTTCTCCAAGATACGGCGGGCGATGGTGTTGGCGTTACTTGATGCCGCACTAAACTCCGCCAGCACCACCGTCCCCCTCGCCACCAACGCGTACAGGATCGTCATGGCTGTCCAAACCCTAATCCAGCCAATCCAACACCATTTCTCATTCCGATCCTCTCTAACCCGATACAGCAGCCTCAATATATGCAACAGTAATTTAAAACCCACACGGAATCTGAATTTGCGCAATTCCAGCAACAGTCTGAGAATCGGATTTAGCATCGGATTGGTAGTGAATCTCAAGCAGATGTGAGAGAAAATGAGGCAGATTCTGATGAAGAGGCTTACCAGGAAGTCAGAGACTCCTACGATTTGCGGAATTGAATTCGCTTCCGGCAGAACTCGATCAAGTGGATGCGAAGAAGCCAGTTTGTGTCCGCGAGGAGGAAAGCGAGGAAAGGCTGCAAGTGAGACGGCGAGATGATCGAACGAGCTCGCAGGCATGCCGGGTGGCCTGGCAGCTCGGCAACGAGTGCAGCCACGACGATCCCCGCACAAATACCGTAAAGGGTTTTGCATCGAAGGGCAATAGGTGTGAATTTCATGTAAGGGTCATGGGTGTAGATTTCAATGAATCCGTAAAGAAGGATGGCCTTAAAGCTACACTCTTTGGATGCAAGAGGTGAAAATCTTCAATTTATTCCGTATGTTGAAGTATGTAATTCTATGATCTAGTACTAGCAATGTACCTGTCGTCCCGACATGAAAGCTCTTTATATGATACTTTTATAGAATTATCCCGTGTATATCATTTCCACATATTATTTTTATTATTTTATATAGTAAGGTACCGGTTGTCCCGACGGAGAAGCACTTTATATGGTATTTTAAAAAGTATCTCGTGTCTACCATTCCATAATAATTTTATATATGCTTGTGTGTTTTTTTTAAAAAAAAAAAAAAAAAAAGTTTAATTTAATTCATTTTAATTTACATATTCCAAAAAACATAAAAGAAGGTAGGTAGATAGGTTGGTTGGTAAGTTCGTAAGATGGTAGGTTGGTACGTTGGATAGGAAGGTTTGGTGGGTAGGAAGGTTTGGTGGGTAGGAAGGTTTGGTGGGTAGGAAGGTTTGGTGAGTAGGAAGGTTTGGTAGGTAGGAAGGTTTGGTAGGTAGGAAGGTTTGGTGGGTAGGAAGGTTTGGTAGGTAGAAAGGTCTAGTAGGTAGGAAGATCTGGTAGGTAGAAAGGATCGCCGAACAACATTATGTTACAGAAGTAGATATAATTTCTAGCATATAAATGTACGCTCAAAAGGGACATTTTTTTCTTATTATAAAACCGATTTCGGACCAAGCAGATTCGGAAGTTCACTTATGAGGATGAGGCATTTGGAAATTTCAATAGGATATCTAAGTGGATAGTAAGTGCTTACAACCTTCAATTAAGTTAAAGGTTTTTTGGGACACACCACAGGTAGGCAGTCCATGCATTAAAGCCACTTCAAACACAACATCGTCATGCCTTTGAAAGTTGACTCAAAACACAACAATAGTCATGGCTTTTCACAACTTGTGATCATGTTGCATTTTCCTATATTACACTCAAACATTTGCAAATGAGTATTTAACACTCATTTCAATTCTGGTGTAAAAGGCATGTTGACTTGTGTTCACCTCCTATATCTCTTAGGCTCTAATAGAACTCTTGAAGTCTTTGAAGTGGTGTTTACGTTCTCACATTCCATACGATAGCCTTGTGTTCAAGTTGGATACTATTTGCAAAAGCGAGATTCACTCATATGTAGAATTCTAGTAAAAAGAGGAGTAAATTCAACTACTTGACTAGAATATTGGTTGTCAAATTCTTGTTTTGGGTGAAAATAACCAACCTACCTAGAATAAAAGGTCTGAATGAATCTAATATTTGAGGCATGAAATTTATTTGTTTAATTTTGTTTTATACGTGACATGGTGATCTCGGGCACGGCCCGTTAGATCGGGCCGCATGAGGTGTCATTGGAAGCAGGTTGTTCGTAGAGTTGTGGAAAACGGTCAGATCGAAAAACAGCTTAAAGGAGCCCGAGATATTGAATTGACAAGTAATTTTGGCCTCCAAATCACTGAAAATTACAAATATGACCTAATTATATATCTAGCAAAAAAAACAAGAGGGGCATGGTAAATTATATAATCGGGCGGCTATACCGCAAGATGGATAACAATTCAATAAATTACCATGAATTGAATAACCATGAAAAAAGGTTAATGAATAAAAGGGTTAAAACTTATATGTTTGTCTAAGATTACAACTACGTGTTTTAACAATTATAGTTCTTAGCTCATATCTTAAAAAGCAATAATTTATGCTAATTTTATATTCTATATAGAAAAAACCTCTCCATAGTGTACAATACAAGTATGCACCTATTTCTAACCATCAATTTTAGTACTTAACTAAAAATCATACTCATGAAAAAAAAAACAAAAAAAATCTTGAATAACAATTCTTGTTTTGATTTGGCTTGTAATGTTAAACCTTGCACCAATTTTAGAAATCCTAAAGCAAAAGTTTCCTTCACCAAAATGCATACCATAAATTCATTCCACAAACCTTTGTAATTTTCATTGCACAAACTAGAATTATTTTGCACTCCATTCCAATGACTTTTTGTCAAATACAAAGTTTGGACGAGGAAGTAATGGCTCATCAGAGTTTCAACTTTTCATCTAAGATGTTTTTTTTTTTTTTTTTTTTTTTTTTTTTTTTTTACATCAAGGTTGTCTAGAAGTTACCATACTCATATTGGACCTTGAGGTTCTAAAACCCCCATGGCTAGTTCTTACTAATATCCTTGACTTTATTGTCTAAGCTTACAATCCTTGTGATACATTCATTCTTTTGAAACTAAAATTCAATCACATGAATAATATGTGAACAAATTCAAAGATTTTACAATTGGAAGTTTGAGGTCTTGAATGGACTTATCAATACTAGTTTTGTACAACAAGGCCTCACTAAAGATTTTTCGGTGACTTGAAAGGGCTTGGGTGTTCAATGGTTGACCCCTAAAGCTCTTTGAAAGTCAAGATAGCTTTTTGCCTCTTTTGGGCAGCCTCGATGAAGAATATGAACTTTAATATCATGGGTTATAAATTTGTGTGAAAGTTCCGTATACAACAGTGTATGTGTGAAAAATTTGCAAAGTTAAATTCCAATTTTAGATCCTCTTTTGATGCAAATTTTGTTTTTAAGCCCAAATAAGGTAGCAAAAAAGAAGTTATAGTAATAAAATAATGATTGTTTAATTTTTTCAATTTGTTTTGAGATGTTTTTATAATAATACTACTACTAAACTTTTCAAAAAACCCAAGTTGAAAAACTTACAAATTTTACGAGCCCAACATCAAAAACTTACAAGATTAAGCTTCAAAGGATTTTGTAATTTTACATTTTTTTTCATTCAAAAGTTGTCAAATTCTAAGATCTTACAATTTTTCAAAAAATAAATGAATTAAAATGCACACACTCATAGATGTAACTTTCCACAGATTACAATTGTTCTAAGTCAAAAACCTTCAACATTATTCAAGTTTTCATGTATTGTGGTTTTTATACCTTCTTCCCGAAAAAAAAAGTGCATGAAGGCCAAAATGAGTCTCTAAAATTTTGCATGGAGGTGCCCAACTTACTTTCCTACATGTAAAAAAATACAAGAAAAATGTTTGGGGTACTAATTACAAAGTCTCCCTTTGCACCATTTAGATAAAGCCCAAAAAAAACTTTTGAAACCACTTAAGGGTTACAATCTCTCAAACAATGAAGATCAACTGGTTCAAATTTGACATGGTGTTAGTGAAAGTAGATAGGTTTAAAGTTCATACGGTTGGATAAACCAATAAAATCTATAAATCCGAAACATACTTCAACTTCCACAAGGTGATCATAAATGGCAGTTTTTGGTTTTGAAAATCCTAAAACACAAGGAGCTTTGGGGGTTAATCAACACGCATTAAATTCAAATCACATACTAGTTTTCTCATTGTATTGATTATGTAAAACTAGGTTTTCTTTACCAAGTCCAAGAGGTATTGACATTATAGTGTAAGAGTAGCTTTACATGGACTCAATCCTCTTAAGGCTAATGGAGGGCAAAGTCCCCTAATATAATTGGCTTGTTAATTTAAATTGACCCAAAAGACCTTACACACGGAGTCAAGACATTCTTTAAAAAAATTACTTTCAATGAATGGGGTCAAGGATGTGTTATTAAAATACCATTTCACTAAAACATTTTATTATAGACAAATCAAAGCATAAAATATAGCAAAACATACAAGTTAACGCCATGCCCTTGTTTTTTCTTCTCCACATCGACACTAAGGACTTTGCACATGGAGAAAACATCCTTTACTCTATTTATGAAATGTTCTCCAAACTAAGGGCACATTAAGTCAATAGAGCTCATAAGTTTTATAAAATCGCTAGTAGATTTTTCTAGCCTCCTTGAGTTGAGCCCACAAGTCGACTAGCCTCAAAACTGCCAAAAGTCTCAAAACCCCCGAACTACCTCTTTTTATGGAGGTGAAATTTTCCAAAGGTAAAAAAATTACTAGGTCTGTAAGTGTAGGATCTAGTTCCTAAGTTGTATATGTATATGTACATCAAATCTCATATTCAAATTCTTTACCAACTGTGAGATCATAATGTTCAAACTCAAAGAAAAAGTTTTTTTCCGCTATTGTAGAAAGGATAACTAGTATTTCCGGGACCAAAGAACCATTTTGGTAGAAACTTTGATATGATGCTCTTTATATTCCTGTGTCAAGGTGAGTTATGAACATATTTATGCAATTTTACCCTCATGCGACCTCTAAATGCAAAAAGTCACATGGAGTTATGCAAAAATTTAAACACAAAGGTCAAAAATTGCATGTGGAGAACAATTAGATTGAAAAATCCGATCGATGGGATCATGCCTCAAAACCTTATTTGCATGAACATAAAACAAAACATGGAAAACGCAGAAGAAGAAGAACAAAAAAAAAAAAAAAAAAAAAAAAAAAAAAAAAAAAAGAAGAAAAGAAAAGAAAAGAAAAAGACTCAATTTTTGGTAAATTTTTGAATTTTCTGCAATTTAATTGATTTGGGGCAGATTTTGAGAATTGATGAGCATATATATTGCAGTTTGGGCAGCTTGGGAAGTTTTGGGCTCTTTTCAAATTGGGTTTTCAAACTTTGACAGTGAATATCTCCTAAAGTATGAAGAAGTTCAAAGCACACAAAGACTTCTTGAAAAGGTGTGAAAAAACTCTACAACACCCAAAATGTTTCAACTTCGTACAAGATAAATTTAGAAAACTAGAGACTGCCCAAAGCCAAAACGGACAGATTCTCTCTTCAGGTAACTTTAGAGGTTAAAACACCCTGCCAAGTCAAAGATGTCTTCACCTCACGACAAACAAACGTCCACCGCATGGCAGGCCACCGTCAGTTGGCCCACATACCAGCAGCAATCGGATGCAACTGGTCGCAGGCGCCTCTACAGTATCACACTGATATACACTACTAACAGTACCTAACATAATATACATGGTGTTGCAGTATCCACAATTTCACATGCTCGGGCAGGAACATGTCTCTCAACTCTTTCGTGCCGAAGTAGACAATTCTGCATCCTCAACGCTGCAGGATATGATGGGACACTGGTATGCACGATGTCAACAATATGTTTCCTTTTTCGCGTTTAACAGTACTAGCACATTCTGGTCTTGGCAATATTTTATGATTCTGATGAATGAACTATAACATAGTCACGTTACTACACTAATTAGTGTAATTGTTGATTACGGAGCACTTGGGAAATTTGCAACTTGAAGCAGCAAAGACTCAGAGCGTGAGCTTAAAATGTGCACACGTCCTTGATCAGACAAGTCTTGCTTGCTCAAGATATAATTACCTTCTATGTTAAGCATGACTGGTAATGGCTTGCGGTACCACATCGAGTAACAAATGGCCATGTCACATGGAGAATCGGTCAGCCTGTTAAGAATCGGTATTCTACACGCTGCCTATGGTATCTCACAAGGCAGTTACCAGGTCGCTTCCTCCACTTGTACGCGTACCGACAGAAACCCTTGAACTCGTTCCTTCGCAAGTACACAGCAAATTATGTGATGACAGTCCCTCCGAACTCCTCCTTTCATGCTTTCGCCCGATGCTTCACTTACGGTTCTGGAGTAGCAATGGTCAAGTGAGTGCTGATAGAGTGGGTCAACTCGGACCGGAGTATCTTGCTGCCAAGAAGATCGCTCGAGCAGATCGAGATCGAAGCTTGCAGGTGCATCCAGGAGTTCTGGAACACCTCTGTGTGGAGATTCACAGTATGAGCGGTTAGGGGATAATTCGGGGTTGGGGGACGTGTGCTCTTTGAGGAATTTGGTGATCGTATGCAGCTAGTGACTTGATTTGCGTGGAGATAATTTTGAACGATATATGAATTGATGGTCAAGTCGGGGCACCTGTGAATATCGAGTCTGTATCGACCAAATTGAACGGTGTTGGTGAGTGAACGTATCCTGGCCGGTTGGAGTGGAGGCATACTAACGATGGAGCCAATCGGTGTGCGGGCTCGTTGGTGTGTTGCTTTAGCGATCATTCATGTCACGATTGCGATCATGAGTACCCTTCTTAGCTATTACTGGGGTCTGCTAAAAGATATGAATCGGGTTTCTCTAGTCGTCGGCTTCGGATACCTTTCCTTGGGGTGTTTCCCCATCTTAAGCTTGAGAACCATTTCCACAGCAGACCAGGCGCGGAGTCTTGCAATTTGCGTAACTGCTTCTTGGGTTGGACCTATGTTGAGGCTTTCAATCTTATCTCATTTCCTACTCTCGAAAAATCAGTCTTTGGCTTGGAATGATGATCGTGAAGGCTGCTACTCCATTTTACGACTCTGCTTTGGGGTGATGGTGCTCCTCAACTTCCTTGAGACCATTGTTGCTTTCCTGATATACGATGGTCCGTCGAGTAGGGGCGACATGGAACTGATGGTGGGCAATACCCGCGTGCGCGTCGGCTTGGGGCGCTTTGGTGGCGTGCTGATTAGATGTGGCCGTGTCTTGGGGGGCGTTGACGGGCTGGTGGCATGGCGCCTTGGCTTGGGATCCATGAGTGCTATGTTGTTAACTCTCGTCCTTGGCGGATTTGGGAGTGTGATGACAGCCAATGTGTTATGGACATGCTTGGCGCTCGCCTTTCTGGAAACGATATTGGTGTGCGCAAGCCGAGAGAAGATGTTCGACGATTTCGTGCGTTTTCGTTATATATTTGTCTCCGTGGTCAAGAGTGTCTTGGTGGGCTATTTAATCATGTACGTCTATCTCCACCCTTTTACTGAGAGCAGTGGTTGCACAAAGGGATCTGCCTGCTACTCCCGTCTTCGAGAGTGCTTTTGGGTGATGCTTGTTTTCTACAGTCTCGAGGTCTTCGTTGCACTTCTGTTGTTATTCTTCCCTGCGCCAAAAAGAGAGGTCAATATTCCGAAGGACAACTTGAGAAGAATTCTAAGTTTGTCTATGGCATTGTCAATGACCCAAATAGCAATTGTAGGGCTTCTATTGGGTGGAAGCTATGGCCCCCTTATGACAGCAAGAGGATTTTGGCTGTGTGCTATGAGTGGAATTGTAGAGATGGCCGCCCTTATGGGCATCATAGATTGGGTGGGTAAGGCTATAAAAACTCGAATAGACACTGGGATGCTATTCTTGAATAATAGATCGGCATTTATAATGTTCCCAGCACTAAGGATCATCAGCCTTTTTCTCAATCTTATCCTCCTCGATCGTGAGAACGCTCTCATTGCGGACATGAGCAATTGCAATGAGATTTGCAAGGCCCGAGGTAGAGACCTCATGACTTCCTTGAAATTGGCAGGATCCGTGCAGTTCCTTTTAAGTGTGGTATCCTTTTTGAGCGTCTATAATTCAGGTGGAACAGATCATGTTAGCATCTTAGAAGAGATGGTAGCAGATTATCTTGTGTTTAAAGAGATAGTAGCATCTCATCTAGACATGGTAGCATGGATAGCAGCATCTTTTCTAGACATGGTAGCATGGATAGCACCATCTGTTCTTCCGTCCGTAGAGATGGTAGTATATTATCTTTGGACAAAAGAGAAGGTAGCATCTTATCGTCGATCTTGAGAACAATCTCATTGTGGATATGAGCAAGTGCAATGAGACTTGCAAGGCCCGAGGTAGAGCCCTCATGACTTCCTATATATTGGCAAAATCCGTGCAGTTTCTTTTCAGTGTGGTATACTGGTATCCTTCATGAGCGTCACTTCCTCTAGAAGATATGGTAGCATTAGCTTGAGCGAATTAATGGAAGGTCAGCCCCCAGTTTAGCCCGGGCCCCCTTTCGAAGGATTCAAAAAATTGGAGATTTGTTTGTAAATCTTGTTTTAGCCCTCAAAATTTCCCACGTTGCCCGGGCTAAAAGTCATGACTTTAGCCCGGCTATCTTGTGAAAGATTAGCCCTCACTATCTTGTGGAAGATTAGCCCTCACTATCTTGTGATACATCAGCCTTGACTATCTTGTGAAATTTTAGCCCTGGTTACTTTGTAATAAAGTAGCCCCGGCTATATTTTTGTTTGATAGCCGGGGCTAATCTCTTCATAACAAAAATGGTGTCCATCCATTATTGATCCAAATATTGATACATTTTGCGATGCTTTTCGTGCCACTTGGATAAGAAAGAGAACTAAATCAAAAGTGGTGACAATAAATGAAGAATATTCATTTAAACATTGAAATTTATGATAGATATATACACATGTTGAACTATTTTCAATGTAATCTTTCATTGTGCCATCTATGTACTACCTACTTTTATTTTGGTAGAAACTAGAATGCTAAATTCAGTTTCCCGCTCCTAAGATCAATGCTACCACTACCACCCACTTCAAAGCTGTCTTCTGAACTTGCATAAGGAACCTTGATATTCCAGAAGTTAGGAGGCCCCAGATTCAGAAAAAATATGTCCTGCTCACTAGTCCAAAGGATTTACAGAACACCGATCTATGCTAACCTGATGCTGATAGGCGATCCTACAAAAATGTGCAACTTACAAAGCTAGAATTATCTTCAGTGACTGAGGTAGATGAAGGGAAAATTACCGCTCAGCTGAGATAGTACTCTGCTCTAGTCCCTTATCTTGAGATGACTTCTTCCGCTTTTGCCTACTCTTTTTCTTTTTCTCTGAAGCCTCAACTTCTCTCCAGCAATTGCAGCCGATTTCTGGCATAAAAACTAGCCATCAGAATAGCATTCATTCTCCATAATGTCTCAATATCTCTTCCATACACGACTAAATAAACCACATAGTATCATTGCTTTTTCCTAATTGTGTCTAGCGACCAAGACAATCCAAGTACATATATACTACAAAATATAAAACATGAAGACTGATCTGCTAAGTGCTTAAGAAGATCAAATAAGAGTTAAGCATGATTGGGACACCATTTTCAACGATGAAAGGGAGACTAATGTCTTTCGAAACCGCAGCCAATTGAAAAATTCTATCCCTTTTGCTTTAGTTCAACCAACACCCGAGTTACCACGCTGAAAAGATTCTGCACCTCAGCCATGAGTTAAGCATGAATTGGACTCCATTTCTCAACAATGGGAGACACTGATATTAATCAAAACTGCAGCCACTTTCATGAAATCGAATAAACGTATCTGCCTTGATAAACAACCGACTAACTACATCAAGAAGATAAATAGATTTGCATGAATTGCCACCATGAGAAAGACACTAGAATGCAGCCAGTTCGATAAAATTGAATGAGACTCTTTGTCAACAACTGCTTAACCACGTTAAAGTAATTGATTTAATAAGCTCTATTAAGAACTTAGCAAGGACTGGACACCAAAAGAGAGACACGAATGTGGTCAACTGAATGTATATCTTTTCATCTATTCAATCAACAAGCTTCAAAGAAAAAGGGAGGGGAAAAAGGGAGGACGTTGGTACCATGGTTGAGTTGTTGTCGCTGACAGGGTCTTGTAAAGAGGAAGACGGCGAGTGCTCAAGGTTGCGAGCTTCAATGTGGAGCCGGAGTTGGTGCTCCCACATGTAGCAGCAACAGACAAGAGCAACGGTAGCGAGCACCATGAGCACCACAATGGCAGCAACAAGCGAGTGGTTGGTTCTCGAAGGCCTGGAAGGCTCCGGACTCTCCAGTGGAGGCTGCTGCGATCATTCCAGCATCGCCCTACCGGTTGTTGTTGCCACAGCTTCATAATCACCACTCTCCACTTCCACTGCATTCGAAGCAACAATGAGCAGCAATATTAAAACGTACCCTATCATCATTTGCTCATGAAACTCTCAAACCCTGCAGCACACTGGACAAAAATCTGCCGTCATTGCTATTCCTCATCGAATGCATAGGATACACTCTGAAAGTACTAACACTAAATAGTACAGGTGCTGTGAAGGTCAGCCAGCTCGGGAACTACTTCTATCGATCAAGAGCAGTGTCGTGACATCAGTTGCGTAGATTATCAGATTTCCGAAAGTACTTCTCACCTGGCCTAGAGCTTCTGTCAGCAATTTTCGCACATGCAATCAAAAGAGACCAAGATCTCAAGGTAACCGTACGTTACTCGATCCAATCAAAATGGGCTTGAACAACCATAAGAGAATCCCAGAGCTCGATGGCCCAAACAAACTCCTAGAATAGGTATATCACCACATTCTTGTAGTAGCCGCATGCTTATCCCTGTATTACAAACCAAACAAAAAAGTTCTCAACTTGAGAAAGCAATTCTCTTATCGACGAGCAAACACAACCTGAAAAAGTGATGCATACCATATCTTCATCGTGAGTAGGTGACCCTGGACCGGGTGAAATGACCACATTGTTTCAGAACAAAATAAAAAACAGCTTCTCAATCGAAATGAATTCATAACCCTAAACCCTAGACGGCAGATCTTAAACCCTGAAGCATGGACTGAAACGCACCAGTAAAACTGGCGATCAACTGGACTACATCGCTCAAAGAGAAAGGACAAGCAAAAAAAGAGCACGAACATCCGTTGATAACTGAGAAAAGGTGGAAGAGATTGTACGTGTAGCTGTCGTAGTTGTTGAGGATTAGGATTCGAATCGGCTCATCCCGCGGTGAAGGCTCACCATCTTGCTGAACCCTTGCCGAAGGTGCGCCATCAGAAGAAGAACAATCCGCTCGTAAAATTTCACGATGAAGTATGCTTAGCCGCAATTGGGAACAAAAGCTGCTGCTGGCAAAGACAGAGACGCCAGCCTTTGCACGGGTGGCTTCAGCACCAGCGTGGAGCGCTAAGAACTGCCAGCAACCATCTGAGCCATCCTCTTGCCCACACCTCAAGCTCCATGCTCTAATCCCATCGCCAGACTAAAAAAATGATTACGGAGACGACCCTCGAGAACGGAGCATAAGATATCTGGTCTTTGATTTTTGTCCTCAAAAGTCTCTAAAGTTATAAATTTTTATTTTTTTTAGTTTTTTTTAGTTTTTTTAACCCCTAAAGGTCCAGGAAAGCGAAAACTCCTTCCGGAGTCCAAATTCAGCCAACTTTGACCATTGTAATCTCACAAATTAAGAAGAATCAACGGTCCAATTTTGGCAAGTGATTAGAAGGTTAAGTTAACTTCAAGATCCTACGGTAAGTTAACTTCAAGATCCTACGGTAAGTTAACTTCAAGATCCTACGGTAAGTTAACTTCAAGATCCTACGGTAAGTTAACTTCAAGATCCTACGGTAAGTTAACTTCAAGATCCTACGGTTGGATCTTCCATGTAATTCTTAGATTGAGAGTTTTTAGGCCTGAAGTAAGGGAATGTTCATTTTTACAATTTTGCATCAAGAACCTTTAGGGGTTAAATTTTTTAGTATTTGCTGTTGAGAGCATCGACGAGAGAAAGCAAGAGGGAAAAAACGAGAATTGGTGAAAAGAGTGCCAAGAGCTTCAAGAGCCTCGGGCTTTATAGAGATCAGGGTTGGTGAGTACAGGCGGCACCGTAATGGCACCAAAGGTCAACTGCAGTGAACAGGCAGTTCGGACAGGTGGCACTGTAGCTAACTACCAGCTCCCGGGAGATGAAGCGGCGCCTATCTACACTAGGTGTTCCGCTAGTTGGCCTATCACAACACTCCTCCTCGACTAAGGAACAACTCGTTAAAAACTATGCCTTGAATAAAAACCCAGTGGGAAAAGTTCAAGGATAGAAAAGAGTGTGTCCTCACAAGTCTTGGAGAGAGCGCATGCCGGCAGCTTGGACAAGTTCACGGTGCTTGAACGGCGGTAGCGCTTTGGTCAACATATCTGCAACGTTCTTGGATGACTCGATCTTTGTAACTGCTACCTGTTGTGTCTCCACAAGCTCTTGCATGAACCCAAAGAGTGTTGGGCTGATGTGCTTGTGCGGTCGGATTTGATGAAGCCGATGGCGACTTGGGTGACAATGCGGCGTTATCTTCGTGGATGACTGTTGCCCGCGTTTTGAATGTTGTGCCGCACTGCTCGGAGATGGCTTGCACCATCGCGCGCAACCACACTGCTTCTCGTGCTGCCTCGTGAAGCGCCAGGAGTTCCGCATGGTTTGTGGACGTCGCAGTAATCGTTTGCTTGACAGATTTCCACGAAATCAGGGCACCATTATTGATGAAAATATAACCGGTTTGGGACTTACCGTTCACCTTGTCCGTTCGAAATCCAGAATCCGCATAGCCAGTGATAGCATGATCTGCTTTCTTTGTGAAGTAAAGTCCAAGGTCTTCGGTGCCTCGGAGATAGCACATGAGATGCTTGATGCCGGCCCAATGTCGATGTGAAGGCTTGCGGCTGTGGCGTGCTAAGGTGCTAACCGCAAAGGTAATATCTGGTCGGGTGTGGGTAGCCAAGTACAGCAAGGCGCCGACCGCTGCGAGGTACCTCTTCCGGTCCACTTCTTCCTCCTCCTCCTCGCTAGGTCGGTAAGGATCATCGCCGGTCTTGCTGGGGCGGATCATAGGTGACAAAATCGGGTTTGCTGCGGCCATGTGAAAAGTTTGGAGCAGTTTCTTCGTGTAGGCTTCTTGATGGATGAGGATCCCGCCATTCGGATGGTGGTGTACCTGGAGTCCTAAACAAAACGAAGTCTTCCCAAGGAGCTTCATCTCGAAGTGGGAAGTTAGAAGTCTCTCTACCTCGGAGCATAGGGCTGGAGTGCCAACCAGGTTTATGTCGTCGACATAAACGGCGAGGATCACATAGTTTGGGCCTCTCTTTAACACAAAAATACAAGGAAGAGTGGGGTTACATGTAAAACCTTGCGTGGTGAGAAATGAACGCAAGTGGTGATACCAGGTGCGGCCAGCGTGCTTCAGACCATAGAGCGCTTTGCAGAGCCGGAGCCCGCAATGCTTGCCGGGGAGAGGGTCGGGAGTGACCTTGAGAAAGTCCGGTGGCGGCCGGATGTGGATTGGTTCTTCAAGTTCTCTTATAGGTAGCGATTACCACGTCCATCGATCGAGTAGCAAGCGTGAGCTCGGTGGCGATGCGGAAGATACCGAAAGGAGGTGGTATCCATCACCGGGCTGTAGGTTTGGTCGAAGTCGACGCCAGGCCGTTGGCTGAAACCTTGGGCAACGCAGCGTACCTTGAAGCGCACAATCTCCCCTTTCTCGTTGCGCTTCCGTGTGAATACCAGTTTGTACCCGATCGGCTTGGCGGGTAAATCTCGTGCCGATCTTGCGCGAATCTGCGCTTTCCGGAGAGAGTCGTACTCGCTTGGAGCGCGCGCTTGCCATTTTGGCCAATCTGGGGTTGCCTTGGCTGTTCTAGTGTTACGGATCCGGGTCCAAAGATATTGTGTTGAAGGCTTCTATGGCTGAGTGAATTGTGTTATCATCATGAGACCTATCGCTGAAGAACGTGAGTTCTATCGAAGATAGATGAGTTTCGGGAAGGACGGGTTCTGGGATGGACCTGGAGACTGGAGTTTTGGGTGCTGATTTGACTTTACTAGGCTTGGGAGTCTTCGGAACTTTGGGTTGCTTCGGAGGTATCGGTGGTTTGATGTTACCAGCGCCTGGGAGGGGATTGCGAACTATGCGGTTTCCGGAATCAAAGCTGTCAGGGATACGGGAGGCTAACTCGTGGAGGTGTAAGAGTTTCTGAGTTTCTGTCTCTACGAGAGCTGTTCGGGGATCGGGATTCATTGTGAGTGTCTGAGGTGCTTGGAATACAAGTGGGGGTGGTGGACTTGAGCATTTTAATGGGAATATATTTTCTATAAATCAGCAGTTTTGGAACCTGGCTTTGTGAACTACATCAAAGGTGAGGGTGCGGTACCGAACAATGCTATGTGAGTCAAATCCTAAGTATATCCCTTCTAAGCGGTGGGCGGCTGGGCGCTAATGGTTCTGATCTGCGGTTCTCGGGCAGGGACCCATACTTGACATCCGAAAACTCGAAGGTGGCTGATATTTGGGATTCTACCGGTAACAATTTCGAAAGAAGTCTGGGTGTTCAGCAAGGTTGGACGTAGTCTAACCAATGTGGCAGCGTGGATAACGGCGTGTCCCCACAAGGATGTGGGAAGATTCGCTTGAAGTAATAAAGGGCGAGCTATAAGTTGAAGTTTCTTGATATACGCTTCTGCTAACCCATTCTGGCTATGTTCATATGGAGCTGAGTAGGTGAGGTCTATGCCTACCGCGGTACAGTAATCTTCAAAGACATGAGAACGGAATTCCTTGGCATTGTCCATGCGCAAGGTCTGAATGGGGTGCTCTGGAAAATGGGGTCTATACCGGAGAATCATCGCTAATATCTTGGGGAAAACCATGTTACGGGTTGTAAGCAGTGAAACTTCAGCATGTGCTCCTGAGGCATCTACCAAGACAAGAAAGTAGGAGAAAGGACCTGATTGTGGGCTGATCGGGCCGCAAACATCTCCTTGTAGGCGCTGCAGTGGGCGAGGGAGCTCGGTCGGGAGCTGCCACCTCGAAGTCGCCTTGGCGTACTTCCCTCGGATGTAGGCCGTGCACTCAGCTGTCTTATCAGCGTCACTTGTGCTCAGGTTGTGGCCGGTGAGTGCTGGTACCATACTCCGAAACATTGTAGTGCCTGGGTGCCCAAGTCGTTTGTGCCACAATGTGGCCTTCGGTAACGCTGCCAGGTTGACCGATATAGGCGCGTCCGCCGTAATCGTCCATGCATACAGGCCAGTCGTTCCGGCGCTCACTTTTGTAATGAGTTGCATTCCTTTACGCAACTCAAGTGCAGCGTCATCATCATTTTCACCCAAGGTGGAAATGTCACTATAAGAAACCTGCGTTTTTAGTGATGTTGTAAATGATGTCTATAAAGACAACTTAGACATTAATTCGGATGTCTTATAGACGATAAGACATCCTAGACAGCTCAGATGTCTATGCAGACATCTAAATAGATAGGAAGATGTCTTAAAGATCGAAGATGTCTTAAGGTAATTTTGGAAGGGTAGAAAGTGTGCCACGTAGGTGCCACGTAGATGACACATCAGCTTGAATTCAACGGGCAGTGCCACATGGGGATGAAATTCATCATGATGTGGAATTTTACATGGTCCCACGAAATATGACATGGCGGCGCCAGAATCCTACGTGGACCCGGGAAAATCCGACGTGGCACGCGGGAAAAGTTGACGTGGACGCTAGAAAATGACGTGGCATGCCACGTCAGCATATTTTGGAGGTTTTATGCTTCTATCATGATAGTTTTAGACATCAGTTAAGACGACTTAAATATCTTGCAAAACATTCTAAATGTCGTGCAAGATGTCTTGCAAGACGTATGCAATGTCTTACAAGATATCTTAAAAGACATTTTGTATGTCTTATAAGATGTCTCCAGTGCATAGAATGATGTTATGGTTGATGTCCTTTTTAAATTTGTGATGTTTGCTCGGATGTTTGTAGCGACATCCCGTAGGACATCGATGTAAACGTTTTGTGTTAAACATAATGTTTGCAACAATGTTACTATTGATGTTTTTTGGGCATATTAAAGGACATCTATGATGACATTTTTAGATATTTATATTGTAATCAGATTCGTAATCCACAGACGTCTCACATAACATAAACTGTAAACACTGTCACGTCAAAAAGTTTGAGTCAAACATATATTGCTTAAGTCATTAAAACCTCAGATAACACAAAACTAGACTATTAACTAATACGTCTGTCAACAACTACGATATACTACGCACCCACAATTTGAACTCCGGAAGCCCCTCCACTACCATCGCTTGCTGTCGATACCTGTATGGTCATGGTGCATGTCCCGCCGCTACACATGTTCAATAAGCCAATATCAGCTGCATAACCTGCATTTAAAGAAGGATTTGTACAGGTAAAAAAATTCTGATTTAATTCCATTTAATTGCACTACCTAGGTTGAGATGGTTTACTTCCTAACCTCAGAATATCGACACAGTTAGACATTCTTGCAAACATCTGCTTAGACATTTCTTCAGACATCCTTCTAGACATCATTAAAAACAACGTTATAGACATCTATGCATACATCTGTTTCACTCACCTACAAGCACGTATGTCGCTTCATTTTTTCTTCGCGGCCTCACATCGTATTTCGCTGCCCCACCCTCATGTCCCACCCTCCAAAACAGAAATTCCATCAACACAATTAGACATCTTCATAGACATGTTGTAAGACATCTTGCAGACATCATCATAGACATCTTCTACAACAAATCAAATACTACAAGTACTAGAGTTTCTTCCACAACAAATCAAATACTACAAGTGCTAGGGTTTCTTGTACATGATGCTTTTGAAATCTAGTTCCTCTTAAGTAGCAAATCTTAGCCACATGAAGAAGGAAACCACTACTCTTGAGAGCTACTAGATTTCTACAACTACTATTCTCTTATTGTAGTTAACAATCATTCTAAAATTGAATAGAAACAATTTTGAAATCCTCTATACTTTAAACACTAACTCTTTAGAAAAACTAAGGCAAAATTGAGCTTTGTAATTTCATTTAAAGGTCTCATGACCTAACTATGGCGGCGGCAGCAAACCCTAACCACATGAAGAAGCAAACCTTAGCCCCTACACTCTAAACACTAACTCCTTGAAAAAATGAACGCACAAATGAGCTTTATGCGGCCTCTAATTCTACTTAAAGGTCTCATGACCTAACTATGGCGGCGGCAGCAAACCCTAGCCGCCTCAGTTCATCCACTGAAGTCGATGAAAATCATCCCTGTACATGATTATGGATGATGTCGTAGATGTCATCTTCGACATCTTCATAGACATCATCTTAAACATTTTCATGAACGTCATCTTAGACATCCCTGCAGATATTATCAAAGACATCTGATGACATCTTCAGAGTTTTCACTACAACACGTTAATCATAAAAGGTTTTTTGTTTTCTTCCACAACAGATCAAATACCAGACGCTTTAAAGTTCTTTCCACAACAAAGCACGTATTGTAAGACATAGAGTTTCTTCCAAAACAAATCAAATAATCTTTATTGATAGAAAAGTGTGGAATGACAATTATGAGACTATTTATAGTCTCCCATGGTGATAGGCTCTCCTTCCAACTCTTAACTACCTTTTATTTCTGCCCTAACTAACTTTCTAACTAACTTTCCTAATACTAATTCTATTCTAGAATTGACTCCTAAACTATATTAAATAGCTACTTTCATAAATTCATATCTCTTGTAAATTTGCTTCAATTTGTATAATATTGGTAATTGATGATAGAGTAATGTATAAACTTGCCATTGGACTATAATAATCTAATCTATAAGTAATCAATAATATTTAGTTCCTTCTTGAAGTAAGTCAAAAAATACTGTTTATTGTTTTTATTTTCTTTTTATATTTTTTGTAAGTATTCGAGGATTAAGGGTTATTAGAGACAGAGCCTAATGAGAGACCCGCGCCAATGGAGGACAAGCAGTAAGAGAAGAAGTTGACATTATTCTTAAGAGACCCTTAAGTACTGCCGCTTTTTGGTAAATGACGTCTAGGAGGATGTCGTGCAAACATCTTCATAGACATCCCAATAGATGTCTACGCGGACATTCATGCCTGACCGTAGTTATGGTAAGTTGGACATCGTGTTAGACATCCGACTAAATGTTGCATGACTTGTCAAGTGGTCCGACGTGGAGATTTTGTTGCCATGTAGATAAAGCGTTGTAAATAACTTTTTTAATCCATGTCCACACTTTTTTTGAGGATTAAATATCCACAAAATTACTTTTACTTTGAAATTCTATTTTTCGGCACCATTGTTATTTTACAGATATAAACATTTTTATATAATATTTTTTAAATATTTAAATATTTTTAAATCATAAAAAAATTACAGAATTATAATATTTCAGTTTATTTTAATATAATAAAAATGTACAAAATATATTTTTTATTGGAATATGATTTCTATTTTAATATTATTAAAAAATAGACCAATGAAAAAATAGTGAGAATAGCCTGAAATTAGTATTTTCAATATTGCCATGTCACATAATGATTTAACATATTTTAAAAAATAAATAAAAATAAAAATAAAAAATTACAAAAGTGTGATGTTTTTTTTTCTACTTTTGAAAACTGCTGCCCATTCAGCTACTCTTTTAACATTAGAAATGCTTTTTACCCTGTCCAACAGTAAATTTTGGTCGTTTTTACCTTGCTGGTCCAAAATCCTTTGCCAACGTGGCAGTTTGATGTTTATCGGGATGTCTTCAAAGACATCCATGTCTTCACCAACATCTTTTTGTTTGGTGATGTCTTCATGCCCCTCCAATCCAAAATGTGCCCGTTAGACGTACAGACATCCTCCCGTCTTCGAAGACATCTTTTAAGACAGTAAGACATCACAAAATACATTTGACATTACACAAGACATCACAAAAAACAGGGTTTTCTTATAGTGTGTGGATCCCATTTGCACGCAAATCCCGGTAGCTGATCAGGCTACGGGGTGCGGCTGGAGCATACATGGCTCTTTCAATCCTGAGGGGGAATCCCCCGGGCAAAACTACCGTTGCCCGGCCCTCCCGGAACCTGAAGTTCCGGCTTCCGGCAATTGTGAGAATCTCACAATTCAACCAGGATCCGCGCATGCAAGAAGACTCAAAAAATAGAGGATCTCTAAGAATTGTGTGAGTGGACGCTGAGTCTAAGAGAGCAGTCTCGGAGAATGAACTTTCTCTGGAGCGGAGTACCATGTAATTTTCGGCATCTAAGTTATTCAGGGAGGGTGCATCGAGGGAGTGCACTTCCCTCTTCTCCTCCCGGAGTTTTCTAAGTTCCTGATACATGTCGCATACATAAGGTGGTGACCTGCATTCTCGTGCATAATGGCCATGTCGCCCACACTTAAAACATGTATCATCGCTAGAGTTGGAAGTATGGTGAGACTGACTCTGCTGTGAGTGATCCTCTCTAGGATGGGACTGATTATGAGACTGAGTGTGATGAGACTGATTCTGTGAGTACCTCGAGTCGCGGTGATCGTACCAATCAGCATGGTATCGGTTGTAGGAGTCGTAGTGCCTGTTGTCGTGCCTGTATTGGTTGTAGTCACGGCCGCGTCCCCGGCCGCGACCTCCTCCTCGTCCGCCACGAGCCGGCCATTTGGCTGCTTCAGTGCTGTGAACCTCCGGGGCGGGATTGGAGGATGCCGGGGTTCCGGCTGCCGTAGCTGCTGGAACTGCTAGGGCTGCGGGAGTGGATGCAGCGGGGGTCTCCGTTGTGTGCACTTCCCGGGCTGGACGGGACTCCGCATTCCGTAGGAGGATCTGCTATTACTTCTCTGCAAGGAGTAGATATGACATGACTTCAGCGTGGGTCTTGAACTTCATATTACGGTACTGTTGCGAGAGAATGGCTGTAGCCGGTGGGAATGTCGACAACGTTTTGTCCATGAGTTCGGCTTCCGTCACGCGTTCTCCACAGAGTCGTAGCTGGGATGTCAAGCGATGAAGTTCCGCGTTAAATGCTTGAAAGTTGGGGAAGTCGAGTACTCTCAGGTTCACCCAATCGCTACGAGCTTGCGGGAGAAAAAGGTTCTGCTCATGTTGGAATCGCGCCTGAAGCTGCTTCCATAATTCCGCCGGATCGTTGAGTTGCACGTATTGTTGACGAAGAGACACGTCCATGTGGCGGCGGATGAGAAGTAGGGCTTGCCACTTGGATGCGGTGGGAAGGTCATGGGTGGTGTTCGGATCAAGGACGGCATGGAGCTCCTCCGCATACAGATACGTGGTCATATCATTGTTCCATTCTAAAAAGTTAGAATCGTCCCCTTCCAAGGCATCGAACATTAATGTCTGCGTACGGACCTCTCTGACCGAGGTCGCCATGGTAATCGGGGATGTCATGAAAAAGAAACAGGTAGGGTTTCGGTTGAAAAGCTAGAACTGAAAAAAAAATGGACAGGGGAAAGGATTCACGAGGATTCGGTGGGACTGCTCCTCCTGGAATCGACGAGGTCTGGAATCCCTGCACGAGGTCAAGATGAACAGGCGAATGGTGGATCTGGAAAGCTGCTGGATCTGCAGCAGCAACAAGGGAAAAATGAACGGCGAGATAACTAAACAGAAGGAAGGAGAGTCGAGGCGCGGCGATCAGTTTTAGCGAGAGAAGTCATAACTGTGGCGACAAACGGAGCTAGAAAAACGAAAAAAAAAAGAAAAGAAGAAATTTGCGTAGCAAACGTGCTGATAACGTGTTGAGAGCATCGAGGAGAGAAAGCAAGAAAGAGAAAACGAGAATTGGTGAAAAGAGTGCCAAGAGCTTCAAGAGCCTCGGGCTTTATAGAGATCGGGGTTGGTGAGTACAGGCGGCACCGTAATGGCACCAAAGGACAAAGGTCAACTGCAGTGAACAGGCAGTTCGGACAGGTGGCACTGTAGCTAACTACCAGCTCCCGGGAGATGAAGCGGCGCCTATCTACACTAGGTGTTCCGCTAGTCGGCCTATCACAACATTTGCAATAAAAATATTTTTTTATAGATTCATATAAGGTGTACTCCTGAATGCTCATGTCCCTTCGAGTCACTGAAAAGTCTCTAGAAACCTCATCCTACCAAATTGAAAACATTGTCAATGTAACTTCTATTTGTAGCATTTCACTATTAAAAAATCCAGCATCCAAATAACATGAAAACGTTGAAATTTTCAGTTGATTCGAACGCGTTGATCCGGACATTGATCAACACAAAAGTGTTGATATTATCTGTTGATTCGGTCAAGCATAATTCAGTTTTTTTACTAGATTAAAATTAAAATTAAAACAACCAGTGGGGCCCACCTTAAACCAGACCGACACATGAGTGGGGCTCACCTCAAATACCTCCGAGGCCCCAAGTGCTCGGGGTCAAGATCAAACCCACGACCTCGTGGCTCCCAGCTCACGTCCTTCACCACTACACCACCTAAGTTCATGTATGCACGTATTTGTTTTATTTTTTTACTTATAAGGAAATTGCCTCATTGGCTATTAATTTGCCTTGTAAAAATGCTTTTTTTTCAAAAAATAAATTTTGCACTATTTCATGCAGGTATTTTTCTACATATAGAATTTTTTTTTTTTTTTTAATTTTTTTTTTTTTTTTAATTTTTTGAAGCTGGGGCGTCTTTTTACTGCGCAGCAGACTTTGAATATTTTTCACGATGTAAATTTTTTTTTTTTTTCAAAATTTTTTTATGCTCGATTCCATGAAGATACTTTTCTACATATAGAAAAAATTTCGAAATTTTTCGATTTTTTTTTTTTTTTTTCTTTTTTTTTGAGGCTGAGGCGTCTTTTTACTGCCCAGCAGACTTTGAATTTTTTTCACAATGTAAAACATTTTTTTTTTTCAGAATTTTTTTATGCTCGATTCCATGCAGATCTTTTTCTACATATAAAAAAAAATTTGAATTTTTTTTTTTTTTTTTTTTTTTTTTGAAGCTGGGGCGTCTTTTTACTGCCCAGAAGACTTTGAATATTTTTCACGATGTAAACAATTTATTTTTTTTCAAAATCTTTTTATCCTCTATTTGGTGCAGGTATTTTTCTACATGTAGGAAAAATATCAAAAAGTTTTGAGTTTTTTTCTTTTTGAAGAAGTGAGGATGCCCCAAAGCATCTTCGTTTTTCATTTTGCATTTTAATCAATGTCAGAAAAAGATTAAAAAGATTCGCAAAGATTCCAAGGATTTCAAAGGATTTCAAAAAGATTCCAAAAAGATTTAAAAAAGATTCCATATTTGATGAAATTTTGTTGATTTGGTTATTACACTACTCAAATCAACAAAATATATTTAGCAAACTGTTGATTTTTACAAAAAGCTCAAAAATCAGTGAAAACGGTCAATGCAGTGCCCCAAACAACAAAAATCTGTTGATTTTATGTTGATTCGGTCACAGTTTTCTAGTAGTGTTTGAAGTTGACGCTTGTTATGAAATTTCAGTATCATCTTTTTATTTTTTTATTTTTTTTGCAATTTAATTTTGGTGCGATGCCCCATTTTTCAAAACCCTAAAATAAAATATATCTTTGTAGAAATGCATGCCTTATATTGGTATTATCTCCAACTAACTATGTCAACTCAATGTTTTAGACTCTATTTGACATCGAACGTTACACAATTTGAAAATATTAAACTTTATAGTGAGGTACTGAGGTTTCATCTGTAATTGGGGATTTTTGGTTGGAAGAAAAATTTAGTAAAAGGAGGTTAACCCTTAAAGGTCCCTTGGAGATAGTATGTACGGTGGCGTATAATTGAGATTTGCTACCAACAAGAAACTCTATATTGTGATCTTGATGGCTTAGTAGAACCGCATGGATTTATATGTCAACTTGTTCTTTGAACTCAAATCTATTAAAGGTGTGCACTCATTCCAATACAACCAAAATACGTTGTATTCTAGCAACCAAAATATGGTTGTTCAGACCTTTAAGGGTTAACTTTCACTAGTGCATGCTTGTCTTGGAAGTAGTTCTACGTGTTGTTTACTAAACTGAAAGAACATGAAAAAACTTCATTTATTGTGTACATTGCATGTTTTTCATGTTGTCCATATGTATTATGATACTTCAATTCATATTTCATAATGTTCGAAGAAGCATACAACCAAGAAAAATGAATGTCACACAAATTTGTATAGCAAGGTGTGTTCCATCCACTTATGTTGTGCAACAACCACTAGAAACATTCATCTTCTAAATTTTTTGGTGTTAAAACAGGACAACACATTCAAGGATGATATGGTCCACCTAATTTCTCTAAATGCGAGTATTTAAACCATCCATTTGCAAGTGCATGATTCTACCCTCAAGTGGAAAATTTCTTAATTATGTGTTCTATGTGCAATCCAATTTAGTTTTCATGCATAAGTATAAACTCAAGATGAAATCCAACAACTTTGGAAGATTTGTAAATGGATAGTTTAGGTATAGGATTTGCAATAATATTTATATATTGAACCTTTTTGAAAAAATATAGAGGTTTTTTGGGAAGCTATTTCTCCATCATCCGGCGTTGAATTTAAACTTTGCTTGTTAGGTTGAGCTCAAATATGACTCTAGTTATAGTGATAGAAACCTTAAACTCCTCCGAAGTGTGGGAAAGATATGGCATATATTTCATTGCTTGGACAAAGGTGTTATTCAAATTAAGGTGAACAACTTTTTGGTTGATGATTATTTCATCGCAATAGGTCTATTAGTAGCATTTGGACTTCAAAGTGAAATTGTTGAGATTTTGGTGATGTTTTTAAATTATTAATACATTGTGATCTCACAAACCATAAAGTTGATGATTAAAAAATTGACCCACATAATGTGCAATATATCTACTACAAGATTGATTGTACAGTTGAGATCTGAAAAACTTACATTCGTTTTCATTTATAACATGTTTTATGAGAATTTTATATCATTAATTCAAATGAGTCAAACCATTTAGGGGTCAAGGGTTAGTCGTGATTTTAGATCACAAGTACGTTGAAATTATGGTAGCAATACCATTTTGTAATGCTTGATGTTCTAATTAACTATTATTGTTTTTTAGTGCTTTTGTATCGATTGTCGATTGTTAATTGAATTTAAAGAGAAAACCTTGCAAAATCAAAATTAACATATTTAATAATAAATATAATGAATACAACCGTACAATGTTATCTTATCATTTGCATTTGCAACTTCATTCATACTTTCATTAATATTTTATAGCAAGTTTTGAAACTAGTGTTAAATTAGGACGTTAAAGGGCAAACTTAAATACTTGTTATAAAAAAAGAAACTCTTCCAACTGCTCTCATTTCTAATAAAAGGTTTATATAATTTTTTTGTATGAACTATGTTTAAAATGATATGAATTTGAATTTTGATGTTTGACATTCTTCTATTTCACATGGTTTTTCTAAAGTGAATGGGTGGCCACTCTCTCCAAGTTTCAATTCCTCAAACTCTGAAGTAGATCGTCATTTATAAATTGAGCTATAACTTATAAAAATATTTTAAATATTAATCCAATTTTACTTTTATGAATCTACAATTAGAAACTTTGCAATACAAATACATGTAATATATATATATATATATATATATATATATATATATATATATATATATATATATATATATTTTTTTTTATTTTTTATTTTATTTATTTTATTTATTTTTAATTTTTTTTTCATATGTTGTTATTGTTTCTTTAAATCATCTGGTTTTTCTACAAATATTATCATTTTCATTATTTCTTTCCACTAGTTATTTGCGGATATACATTTTTTGTATGGGAATCATTTTCATATAAGATTGGTTGAGTTTCAGCACGTCGCAAGAAACAAGTAAAGTGTAGATGTAGTAAATGTAAATTGAACAATGAAGAAGATGGATTTAAACTTGTTACTTCTAAAACTCAACGACGACATCACAAACAAGACATTGAACGACAAGCCGTTTCTGAACATATGTTAAATATAGAAAGTGATGTTGAAATTCCTCAACAAATTCCCGAACCTGATGAACTTCAAGAATCACCAATAATGGAACCAATGGAGAATCGTGGTCTATATTTACAATTAAAAATTTGATTATAAAATTGCAAGCTGAGTGAGATATTAAAGGCTTGGGTTATGGAGATTAATGTACTTAATGCAGGCACATCCTCAAGTTTATCATTATTGCCTGTATTATTCATTCCTTTGGGTGGCAATCCACTGTACATTGTACATTGTGAAACGCATGAAGGATAATATTTTTGGCTTTTTAACCTCATTTGTAGAAGGGCTAGAAGCTTTGTTTGTTTCAGGATTGCATTGTAGATTCAACCATCCGACTTACAGAATTAGCAACCGTTTATCTCAATCTGAAACGGTTAATTTAAGGGCAATCTTCATGTTTATAACTGGGGATCATCCGGCCTAGTGTAAAACTTAAAATTTATAATCTTCTAGGAAAGCACCTTGTCAAAGACGCAAAATGCATTCGGAGTTAGTTGATGGCCAATATGTATATGGTCAAAATGAAGAGCAATGTGTGCATCGTTCAGAAAGAAGATCGGCTAAGAATTTACGCTATAGTAAATCCTATATGATACTTTTATAAGATTGAAGAACGACAAAAAAGCCAGAGATGAACATAGTATGCAATCAGGCATATCTGGAGATTCAAAACTATGGAATTGTATTATATAAATGGATTTGACTTGTGAAGAGATTTGGTTTGCAATGTTATGCATGTATTAAATTTCAACTTATTTAAAAAATTTATTATCAAATTTTTTGAAGATATTTGTCAACATCCGAAAGCAGATGCTCTACTAGGGCTTATTGATAAAACTTGCACCAATGTCGCTGAAGTTCGTACATATGAATTAAAACAATGACAATGGCCATATGACCCTATCAATGATCATCACAATTATATTGCAGAAGAATGTCAACATTTCATAATGTGGGTGTTACCTATTTTATTAAACAAGTTGGATTTCAATAAACATAAATTTTCAAGGACACGGTCTATGATAAGGCGTTTACTTATTGATGTTGCTTAATTTAACTGGACTAGAGGAAAAGGTTGGAATATTAATGATGTTCAAGGTGTAAAGAAATTATTGCAAAAATGGTGAAATCTTTCGGATTCATTGGATGGTCCAAATTGAAGACCTTCGGAGCATGTAGCAGGTGCAACTAATATCTTAGAGGATGTTTCATGATTTCGCCACTCTGACTTTCACTGGTGCTTTCTATATGAGAGAGAAGTCAAAAAATACATCAACATTAGAACAAATCAAAAGAATGTGGAAGTTACATTTGGGAAATACAGCGCTCGTGGATCATTTCACAAAATTCAACTACCCATTGCATTGGAGGGCGATGGTATGGAATAAAGTGAAAGAACACTTGTTTAAATTCATAATGCTCTATTATATTCTGAAGGAATTGGTCATGTTTATTTTGAGCAATGTCCTGAGGCATCTCAATTGTTGCTTGACCACATCATCAATTAAAAAAGCGTATCATTTAATGAAAATGTTCGAAGATGCTCCTCAATCAATTTGTCGAATTGCAAATTTCAAAGGCATAATGATTTGTCCAAAAAATAATTCCTACCAACAACCTTTTAATGTGGTGTCGACTTATTTAAAGCATCAATTGTCGGACTTTGAAACAACACATGCACCTTTTATACTCATGCATAAAAGACGTTTATTTAAGAGATATTATTATAGTGTTGGTGATGATATTGTTGTGGAAAACAACGATGTACAGGGTACCCCTTATAAGGCGAGAATCCCCGAAATATTCAGTCACGAACAAAACAATTATATAGAAATCTATTTCTCAGTAGACCATTACGAACATTACCCTTTTTATGAAAATGGCGTGCAGATTGACACGCTTGATCCTACAACGTATATGCATTTACTGAAAATAAATACTTTTGTTCCCTTTGATGATACTTGCATTCGGCCTATACGATGCATTAAACACAAGTTTATGCGTATCAAGAATTCACGTCAAGGGAATAATAAGCATTTAGCATATGAAACGGAGGACAATGGGATGCGAAGTGAGTAGACCTTGGGGTAAAGTGCTATATTTTATAATAATTGATAAGTTTACAAGTAATATTCTTTTGTTGAATAGGAAATGATTTGTAAACAACTCTTATTATAAAAGATTTTTAAACATTGTGTTATAGTTTTCTACAAAATTTATTAACATCATGTTATTGGTTTCTACGAGATTTGTAAACACCATGTTTTCTACAAGATTTGTAAACATCATGTTATTGTTTTCCACTAAAATTGTTGTATTTGTCAGAGTGTGGATAGCACTCAGGGCCGCTTTACACAAGGGACCAAGTCATTGATGGCGCCAAATCATGGCCAAATCATCTCTGACTTGAGATTGGTTCAATCCTTGGGATTGACCTAAGGGGCTTTACATGGGAAGTCGAGGCCAATTTCTTGAAATATATAATAATGGGTGGTAGACCAATGCTCCAAAATTTTGGAGATACAAGAACTGAAGGCCAATTCATGGCCTAGAGGCCGTTGCTTGATTTCAATATCAAATCATTATTTTAATGAAATCAATTTAATGTGAACAAATCAAAAGCATGGAATGTAGTTAATAATTCAAATTGGGCCTTGTTCTTCCTTTTACAAGTCCACCCCGAGGGCTTTACACATGGGGGATCGGCCCACACTTTATTAATTGTTTAGTGTGTTCTGCAAGTGGCCCATGGATCCAATTGGACTCAAAATGTGAGTGAATTGGCTTAAGATTTATTGGCCTTGACTCCCCACACAAAGAGTCTCTTAGGTGAACCACAAAAATAAAATGTTTTAGTAAAGCTAAACCAAAGTGGGGATGGGGCTAAAATGGTGCACTTTAGTCCCCAGGGTGTAAAATAGGGCACATTAAACCTCAATTCCGTTAATTTGGCAATATTCTGGTAAAATGGCACGATTTAAGGTGGAAAAAATGAAAAAAACAACACTCGTTTTTGTCATTTTTTGACATAATAGAGCAAATTTTTCTGAGCGGCCGCTCAAAACTAGAGATATTTCTGAGCGGCCGTTGAGAAAAAAACTGCCCTTCGACAGAATTTGAAGGTCAAAATTCATCAAATAGTGTGATATTATGGAATTTTTGATGATATTACAGAAATTTGTTGATATAATGGAAGATGTGGGTGATATTAAAAAACGTGCCATTTTGCAAGCATAAATCTTTGAGATTTTGAGTTCAATAATATGCCGGTAAAATGGCACGTTTCAGAAACGCGACCAAATTGGCACAACATGGCTTTGGCAATATGGCACAAGGAATTGTGCCATTTTAACAGAATTGAGGTTATTAGCGGATTAGCCCCCAAACGGACTTTAGCCCCAGGGGCTAAAGTGACAAAATCTTCCAATGTTCTATATACCCTGTGTATGGGCAGGACTGGTGCTTATTTTCAGTATGTTATCCTTCATAAGCATTATTTCTACTCCTATTTCCTGAGTAGGATACTTCAGAACCTCTGCTTGAAGAAAACTGCTCAGATCTACGGTAATAGACCCGAAATCGAGGAGTTAGCATGATCTGATAATTAACGCATCGAGACCCAGGCGGTAGGGCAGGGTCATTCTCGGGCAGGAGGCATAACTCTCCGATGCCCAGGAGCAGCCATGTGTGCAACTATGCAATGCTGAACGAAGAATGGAGCACTTGGCATGCACGGCATCAAGTACATGGTTGCATTCTTTCGTTTCAACAGTACTTGCAGATTCTACTCTTGGCATAGTGGTTGTCGGCTTCGTTCTCTGAAGAGCGAGAACTGGGTCCCATGGAATTCGTGCAAGACGTTGCCAAAGTAGCGACAGGAGTGGGGCTGGTGGGAGTCGAGTACGTCCGCCGTGTGCAACCCAGGCTGAGTGTCTTCGCCTCCCTTCGAACCGATCTCGCAAGCTCGGAAGCCAAGTATCAAGAAGCAAGGCATAGAAAGGCTGCCATGGATAATCAAGCACAATCTCAGAAGTCCGGCGATGCGGTGTCACAACACCTGCAGCAACAACCGGATGGGAGTTGTTTGCACCCAAGAAGGCGGAGGCATGGAATGAGGCGACGCCATTTGTTTCTGTGGAGGCTGATGCACGTGTGCAGTCGGTGTCGCAGCAAGATCCCTTCCTTAGCGTTGATGCCCATCTTCCTTCTTTATAGTCCTATTTGCATCCAAACTCCATGCGCTTGAAGTTACTTAGGGTAGAGCTTTTAGAGTAGGCTGGGAATCAGTTTGCGAACCAGATATATGAAAGCTTGTGCTAGATGCTCTTGTCTGTTCTTGTGGCCGCTGCAATTGGATTGTAAGTTCAATGACAACGGCCTGTGAGATTAGACTTTTTGGAGGTTGCAGGTTGCTTTGTCGTAAATCCATACTTTGCATGGAATGCGATGCTGAAGCCATTGCTGTAGCCAGCCGTCAGGTATTAATGAATTGGGGTGCTGATGAGAGAGTTTGCAAAACTTTCATAACTTTTTTTTGTAAGTGTGCACCTTGAAGATACGAAATCAACATCGCTTTCCGAGGTGGGATTTGTGTACTAGTGGACAAAAGTTTCTAAAAAGATTGCTTCTCTGACTATCGTTAGCTTGCACCATGTACGTAGAGAATCTGAATCAACATGCTTGAGCCCCCTGTAGTCTTGCTTATGTTATTGCAAGAAGGAGAATTGACATTCTGAAGCAAAAAGCTCAAGATTTGGGGCTTTCCTGATTTCAAATCTATACAAAATATGAACTTTTTCACGTTGCTATGGTAAGACGTAAACCAACACGCTAACTAGACTAACAAATTACATAATGAGGAAGATGAAGAAGACCTTTGCTAAACAAGAAGTATGTCGCACATGTGAGCACCAACCAACCACATTCATGTCCACGATTGAGCCTAAATACCATTTCAATGATGAACCAAGAAATCTTTATATGGTAGAGTTATCCACCCACTCAGTGAAATGTTGCGTGGACTAAGGTGGCTAAGTTCGAAGAGATTGCCAAGTCAAGGATGAAAGTTGTTGGAAAAACTCACATTGAAAGGCAAGCAAAGTATCCCATGATGCATCCGGCTTTGTTGTCACAAAGGTTGTCTGTGACTCGCAATTCACATCTAGATTTTCCAGTTGCATCTCTCCGGTTCTAGCATAGAAATACTATTGACTATCAAACCTGATAATGAGAAAAGCGTTGTCAATGCAATTGACGTAGGTGACCACGATGGACCTCTTCCCATTCTTATCACCCATTTCCGCAAATTGAATACTTCCTGTAGGTCGCATCCGCGACCACATGAATGACACAAGAGCTGCACGCTTGCTACTCCCCCTCGACAGAGTTCTCAAATGTAGATGTGTACACTGCGACATACCCTTCTTTCACATCAATCTCCGACTTTGAGCCATTGATCATCATCTGCAAACGTAGGGAGAGATTGTTTTTTCTAACTCCTTGGATTTAGTTGCTTGGAGCACACCCGGAATGACAAAATCACAAAATGATGGAATGGGAGACGACATATGCTGCAAGTGCCATTGATACTAAAGTGGCATACACCAAAAATTGTGATCGTTTTACCTTCTCTCTCGCTTTCCCTCGTAGTAGTCGGCAAATCGGAAGAGGGGTCTGTTTCTTTGAAGTGCATTCGCCCTTGTCATTACGTTGATTACACTTATTACTTCTGATTAAAATTAGTGCCTGTGACACTAAATAGAGAACTGGTGATACTTATGAGAGAGACTAAGGTATGTAAAATAGTGGTGTATCATGGGCATCACATATTGGGCGGGTGAGAGGTTGAGTGAGGCTTTAGTTCTAAGCTAAAGCAGACGATTGATCGAACAGCTGAATCAGACCGAAAGGCACATTCTAAATCTAGATCGGCATTTTTAATGATCCAAACACTAAGAATCTCGGGACTGTTGATCATCATGTTCCTCCTAATATATAATTGAAAGAACCATCTCATCGCAAACATGAGCAAGCGAGTAGACTTGTAAGGCAGAGGCTTTTACCAATACTTGTTTTTAGGCAGTGTCCGTGCACGATGATTTCTATCTTGGTTCATCAATGTTCATCAATGTTCCACTCGTCTGAGGGCAGCTGGGCTTGAAGAAAAATCACTAGTCCAAAACCCATGTTGGAACACTTGGTTTAAACACTTCTTGCTCTTGACAATCTAATTGACGGCTAAGTTCTCTGAAGAGCGAGAGAGCGCTAGCACTCGGTTCCATGAAGTTTTAGCAAGACTTTGACAAAGTGGCCACATGAGTGGAGCTAGTAGTAGTAGAGTCCGTCGGCCGTGGGGCTGGTGGTAGTCGAGTCCGTCCGCCGTGTGCTAGGTTGTTTATCCTCTCTCCCTTTGAACCGATCTCGCAAGTTCAGAAGCTGAGTATCAAGAATCGACGCATGAAGAGGACGAGCACAATCCCCGCGTTGGCACAACACCAGCAGCAACAACCGGAGGATTTGTTTGCATCGAAGAAGGCAGAGGCACCAAAAGAGGCGAGGCCATTCGTTTCTGTCGAGTATGATGCTTGCGTGCAGCTGCTGTCGCAGCAAGTTTCCTTGTCTAGCGTTGATGCCCATCTGCCTCCTCCATAGTCCTATTTGCATTAATACTCCCTGAGCTTGAAGAACACTTAGGCCAGAGCTCTTAACCCCAATTCCGTTAAAATGGCATTATTCCGATAAAATGGCACACCTCAACTTTCTGAACTGTAGCTCAAAAACCATGTGATATAACAGAATCTGAAGGTGATATTAGGGAAAATGAGTGACAATGTATATAAAGAAGTGATATTACAAAAAAAATTGTGATATTACAGAATATACCATTTTATATGAGCACAAATGTAAGATCTAGTGTGACAAAATGGCACATGGTATAGTGCCATTTTAACGGAATTGGGGTTTCTTCCAGTAGACTGGGAATCGGATCGAGAACTACCTCATTTGAAGCTTGAGCTGGATTCTATTATGTGTTACTGTGGGAGCTGTAATTTAATTGTAGTTCAAGAGACAACAGTGTGAGTTTAGTCGTCTACGGTAGTTCCAGGTAGCTTTTTCTTCAGTGATTTTACACTAAGCATCTTATGCGGTGCTGAAGTCATGTCGGTAGCAAGGTATGAAATTTTGAGGAGTGTTAATGAGAGAGTATCGCTCTGTTAAAGTAGCGAACAATTTTTATGACATTTTTGTGAGCTTGCACTTTAAAGATACGAAATGAGACATTGCATTCAGAAATTGTGAATTTTGGAATAGAAGCCATAAGTTTGTTAACCAACTGCTTGCATGCCATCGTTCAGCCTGCGGCATGTACGTGGAGAATTCGAATCAACATGCTAGAGCCATGTATGTCTGCACTTCTCTTTGCAAGAAATCGAACATTCCGAAGTAAAACAGCCAAGATTGGTGGCTTTCCAGAATCCAAATCCATTCGAGAAATGCGCTTCCATGCAACTTCTTCTACGTTGCTATGATAAAATAGTAAATCAGCAGGTTAATTACTCGTCAAGAGATTACATAATCCGGAAAATGAATCCGCCCATCAAAGAATATCTCGCACATGTGCACGCCAAACTCACAATTTTGTGCACCTGTTGTATGGTCGCCATCACTCGTAGATACACCGGGTGACCGAACATCATTCACCAGTGGTCCCTCATCCTCACCACTCGATAGTGCTCCACTCCCCGTCCTTACATGCTCTATCCACCTCCTTCCATCTACTTCGTCGGTCTGTCACCCGGTGAAGTCACACATCAATGGGTCTCCCGGTGAAGTCACATGTCAAAAGCTCACTCTATTAATTTCATATCACCTCAAAAGTAATGAAAATTCAAAAGGCCTTACACTGTTACACAGGGAGTCGAGACTTTTTTTTGTCAAAATATTACTTTCAATGAATGGGAACAAGTTGTAACACAACCTACGCTCAAAGAAAAATGGGAGTCACAAGAATGGAAGTTCAATCCATGGCCTTGGGATTCTTTATTGCTTACATCATAAAAATACTGTTTCGCCAGAACATTTTATTATAGACGAATCAAAAGCATAGAATGTAGATGAGAATACAAGTTGACAACATGCCCTGGTTTTCTCTTCTATACAGCAGCCCTCACGACTTTGAAGATGGGGAAAACAACCTTTACTGTACAATTACTATATAATGTTTCCCGAAGGACACATTCAGTCAACTGGGCTCAAAATTTAAGTAGATCGGCTTGCAAATATTTCGGCTTTCCTAAGTTAAAACACCCTGCCAAGTCAAAGATGTCTTCACTTCACGACAAAGAAGTGTCCACCGCATGGCAGGCCACCGTCAGTTGGCCCACATACCAGCAGCAATCGGGTGCAATTGGCAGCAGGCGCCTCTACAGTATCACACTGATATACACTACAGTACCTAACATAGTATACATGGTGTTGCAGTATTCACAATTTCACATGCTCGGGCAGGAACATGTCACTCAACTCATTCGTGCCGAAGTATACAATTCTGCATCCGCAACGCTGCAGGATGGGACGCTGGCATGCACGATGTCAACAACATGTTCCCTTTTTCGCGTTTAACAATACTAGCAGATTCTGCTCTTGGCAATATTTTCATCATTCTGATGACTGAACTATAACATACTCTATAACACACTATAACTATAACACAGCATACATAGTATACTAATTAGTGAAACTGTTGATTACGGAGCACTTGGGAGGATTTGCAACTTGAAGCAGCTAAGACTCAGAGCGTGAGCGTGAAATTTGCACACGTCTTTGACCAGACAATGCTTGCTTGACCAGACAATGCTTGCTTGCTCAAGATATAATTGCCTTCTATGTTAAGCATTCCTAGTGATGGCTTTTGCGGTACCACATCGAGTAACAAATGGCCATGTCACATGGAGAATCGGTCAGCATGTCAAGAATCGGTATTCTACACGCTGCCCACGGTATCTCACAAGGCAGTTACCAGGTCGCTTCCTCCACTTGTAAGCGTACCGACAGAAACCCTTGAACTCGTTTCTTCGCACGTACACAGCAAATTATGTGATGACCGTCCCTCCGAACTCCTCCTTTCATGCTTTCGCCCGATGCTTCACTTACGGTTCTGGAGTAGCAATGGTCAAGTGAGTGCTGATAGAGTGGGTCAACTCTGAACGGAGTACTTTGCTGCCAAGGAGATCGCTCGAGCAGAGTACTTTGCTGCCAAGGAGATCGCTCGAGTAAGTACTTTAATTTGCTGCCAAGAAGATCGGTCGAGTAGAGATCGAAGCTTGCAGGTGCATCCAGGTGTTCTGGAACACCACTGTGTAGAGATTCATGGTATGAGCGGCTAGTGGATAATTCGGGGTTGCGGGACGTCTGCTCTTTAAGGAATTTGGTGGTCGTAGTCAGCGAATGACTTGATTTGCGTGTAGATAATTTGAACAATTTCGGAATTGATGGTGAAAGACGGGGCACCTGTGAATATCGAGTCTGTATCGACCATCTTGAACGGTGTTGGTCGGTGACCGAATCCTGGCCGGTTGGAGTGGAGACAGGCTAACGATGGAGCCAATCGGTGTGCTGGCTCGTTGGCACTTTGCCTTAGTGCTCATTCATGTTATGATTGCGATTATGAGCATCCTTCTTATCAATCACTGGGGTTTGATAAAAGATAGAGATTGGGTTGATTGGGTTTCTCAAGTCAACGGCGTCTGTTACCTCCTGATTGGGATTACTCCCTTCGCACACTTGAAACTGAAACTCGCGTTCCCAGCTAACCAGGAGCGTAGTCTTGCAGATTTCGTAAATGCTTCTTGGGTTGGATCTGGGTTCAGGCTTTTAATATTATGTACTTACCAGTTGCAACTCTCGAAAAATCAGTCTTTAGCTAGGAATGATAATTGTGAAGACTGCTACTCCGTTTTACGACTCTGCTTCGGGGTGATCGTGCTCCTCAACTTTCTTGAGACCATCGTTGCTTGCCTGATGTATGATGATCCCTCGAGGAGTGGCGACACGGTACTGATGGTGGGCAATAGCCGCGTGCGCATGCGCGTGCGCGTGGGTGTTGCCTTGTGGCGCTTAGGTGGCGTGCTGATTAGATGTGGCCGTGTCTTGGGGGGCTTTGAGGGGCTGGTGGCATGGCGCCTTGGCTTGGGATCCATGGGTGCTATGTTTTTAACTCTCGTCCTTGGCGGATTTGGGAGTGTGATGACAGCCAATGTGTTCTGGACATGCTTGGGGCTCGGCTTGCTGGAGACGATATTGGTCTGCGCAAGCCAACAGAAGATGTTCGACATATTTGTGCGTTCTCGTTACATATTTGTCTCCGTGGTCAAGAGCGTCTTGGTGGGCTATTTAATCCTGGACGTCTATCTCCACTCATTTACTGAGAGCAGTGGTTGTTCAGAGGGATCTGCCTGCTACTCCCGTCTTCGAGAGTGCTTTTGGGTGATGCTTGTTTTCTACAGTCTCGAGGTCTTCCTTGCACTTCTGTTATTTGTCTATGACCCAAAAAGAGAGGCCAATATTTGGGCGGCCGTCTACGGAGGAATTCTAAGTATGTCTTCGGCATTGTCAATGACCCAAGTAGCGATTGTAGGGCTTCTATTGGGTGGAAGCTATGGCCCCCTTATGACAGCAAGAGGCTTCTGGCTGTGTGCTATCACTGCAATTGTAGAGATGGCCGCCCTTATGGGCATCACAGATTGGGTGGGTAAGGCTATCAAAACTCGAATGAACACTGGGCTGTCACTCTTGAAAACTAGATCGGCATTTATAATGGTCCCAGCACTGAGGATCATCGGCCTGCTTATCATTTCTATCTTCCTAGGTGAAGGAAATCGTGAGAACACTCTCATTGTGGACAAGAGCGATTGCAATGAGATTTGCAGTGCCCGAGGCAGAGAGCTCATCAATTTCTGTATATGGGCAGGAGTAGTGCAGTTGTTTCTCAGTGGGTTATCCTTGATGAGCATCAACTCTCCCCTAGATCCTGTGTAGGATACTCAAAACCTGTGCTTGAGGAAAAATGCTCAGATCCATGGCGTAAGGCCCGAAATCAAGGAGTTTGCATGCTTCAATAACTGACGGATTGGGACCCAGGCGGTGGGGGCAGGGTCATGCTCGGGCAGGGGGCATAACTCTCTGATGCCAGAAACAGCCATGTGTGCAACAATGCATGCTGAACAGAATGGAACACTTGGCTTGCTCGGCATCAAGCACATGGTTGCATTCTTTCGTTTCAACAGTACTTGCAGATTCTGCTCTTGGCAATGTGATTCTCGGCTTCGTTCTCTGAAGAGCGAGAGAGCCCTCGCACTGGGTCCCATGAAATTCGTGCAAGACGTTGCCAAAGTAGCGACAGGAGTGGGGCTGGTGGTAGTCGAGTCCGTCCGTCGTGTGCAACCCAGGCTGAGTGTTCCTCTCTCCCTTCGAACCGATCTCGCAAGCTCGGAAGCTAAGTATCAAGAAGCAAGAGATAAAAAGGCAGCCATGGATGATCAAGCACAATCCCAGAAGTCCGGCGACGCGGTGACACAACACCAGCAGCAACAACCGGAGGAGTTGTTTGCACCCAAGAAGGCGGAGGCATCGAGAGAGGCGAGGCCATTCGTTTCTGTCGAGGCTGATGCTGGCGTGAAGCCGGTGTCGCAGCAACTTCCCTTGCCTAGCGTTGATGCCCATCTTCCTCCACCATAGTCCCATTTGCGTCGAAACTCAATGCGCTTGAAGTTAATTAGCGCAGAGCTTTTAGAGTAGGCTGGGAATCAGTTTGCGAACCACCACATGTAAAAGCTTGTGCTGGATTCTCTTACGTGTTCTTGTGGCAGCTGCAACTTGTAGTGGTTTCAGAGACAACGGCCTGTGAGATTAGGCCTTGGCGGATGTTCCAGGTTGCTCCTTCTCAAGCTGTCATACTTTGCATGGAATGTGATGCTAAAGCCATTTCGGTAGCCAGGTATGATATTCTGAGGGTACTTATGAGAGAGTATTGCTATGTAAAAGCAGCGGGCAATTTCCATAACATTTTTTTTTGGAAGTGTGCACCTTGAAGATACGAAATCAACACTGCATTTTGAGATAGGGAGTTGTGTTTCAAAGCACAGAGCTTGTTAACAGACTGCTTGCATAACCATCATTTAACTTGCACCTTCTACTTGGAGAATCCGAATCAACATGCTTGAGTACTGTATGTTTGCACTTGTCTTTGCAAGAGAGAGAATTCACATTCTGAAGGAAATTCCCCAAGATTGGTGGCTTTTCGAAGTTAATCATTCGAAAAATCTAATCCCATCCGACTTCTTCTAGGCTGCTATCGATTTCCGACTGTGTCATTGATCACCGTCGTCTTCACCATCTGCAACGGAGAGAGAATTTGCCCATTTTAGCTGCTTTCTGTGCAACTCCTTGCAGCGTACCCTGAATGACACAAAATGATCGGATGGGACACGACTGCAAATGCCACAAGAGCCGCGGTGGATACCGAAGTGGGATGCACCGAAAAGCGTGATCGCTGTACCTCCTTTCGATTCCTCTCGTAATCGGCAAATTGAAATCCGGGGTCCGTCACTACAAAGTGCACTCCCCCTCGTCACTACCACCTGAAATCATAAGCCAATGTCAACTCAAGGTAAAACATTTACGCAACACCAGACTGAGAAAGTGAAACTGCTTGCAAGATAGGAGATGGTGAATCATACCTTCCAAGGAAGTTTTGTCGGAGTTGATACTCTTATCCAGGTCCCCGATGTACCAGAACTTCTGCGAAACGCCAACGGACGTGACAAGAGACACCAACACGGACAGGAGAAATGGACTCCACCAGTTGTTGCAGTGCAGCAGGTTGGACTGCGAGACTGCTGTGAGAAGCAGGCCTTGGAAGACACTGAAGGACCCCACGAGATTATATATCTCATTTCGTTGGTGCAGACCGAGCTTCCGCTTTTGCAGTTAGACGAGAACTCTTCCTTTCCACCTCCAATGCTCTCTTATGTACCACGTTGTTCTCAATCCACAGCAGCCTCTTGATCTCCTCGTAACTCTTGAGGCAACCTTCCCCTGTTCGCTCGGGGCTCTATATCGTCCTGTTCGGAAGGATCAACATGCCCTAATGTTCTCAAGTTCATTAACCTGCGATGACAAATTCTCCCACGACGCCATGAACTCCCCCAAGACTGGTGTGAGTGTGTCCGCAAGCCAAGCTGCAACCTCGAGGACGCTGCCGTTCCGGAACTCGAGTCGATATACAGTGTGCATTATTACAGCTCTGGAACAGTCACCTTGAATCATTAGTGTACAGAAGAGGCAAGGTAGCCACATGTTTGAATCTGCATACCGACGATGCTCCAGCCATGATACCCATAATAGTGGCCCGTAGGTGGTAGCGGCGGTACTGGAGTAGCAACGTGGTGTCTCGAATAAGAGCATCCTTGATATCTTCATACGTCCGAGAATAGAGCTTTCGCTATGGCGGTGTGGCCTTTCTTAAAGATTCCAGGCGTTACGCCGCAGAACTAGGTCGAGCATGGTCGAAGTTGATATTCCAGTCGCAAAATGCTGCATCCAAGAATCATCAGTGAGCTAGCTATTCCTCGCCTCAGGTTTGTCAATATTACAGCCACCTGGTTTATAATCAGTCCCAGACTACAGTCAGTCCCACTCTTGAAATAATTGACTGCGATCATCCTCGTGCTAATTCAAATTACCAGAATGTTCAGCCATACCTGGTTGCAGCATAATCGAAACTTCATAGCAGGTAACATGTTCGTCTCCCTTGCAACTCTGATCCGACACATTCATCAAAAATCTGACATCTCCAGACAGAGAAATAACAATTTAGGATGCTTCGTAAGGGGTCACAAGGAAATTAAAACCTTCAGGAACAACACAAAATTATGAATTGCACCAGGGTTGAAACTCTCATACCAGAACATTGATATGCTCAGTTTACCTGTAGAAAGTCTTGAGCAATCGTCATCACTGGATTAGACTAGAATTAAGAATGAGAATTCATGCATTTTCACGGCGTTTGATCCCCGGCAGAAAATATTTCACGCTAAAAAGGTGTCACGATCATATCAGAAAGGTTCGCCAATGTTACACTCAGGAAATATTGGTAGGGTTGAGCAACCAACCAGAATAACTATTATACAATTGGACATGTAAATACAAGCGAGGACAATAATCCTGGCTTTAATCTGTACAAACTCAAGCTCAAGCTCACTTAGTGAGCAGCATTGAGTAACTAGCTACTACCTGGTAAGAATCAATATGTACTAAAACACGTGAATGACTCATGCGTCTTGTAGGCTTGACATCGCATGCAAAAATAAGCCCCACTAGCAATCTCTCGAATCACTTATCAGAGGCATGGATTACAAGATCGACTCACACACTACAGAGCCTGATATATGCACATCCGTGATGAGTGTGTGCACTGAGCTTCAACACAAGTAAGCATCATTTAGTAACCGAGCCAAGTTGGGGGTATCAGCTCAAACTTGTGCTTGGCTCGAGATAAGACGTTGAAGTAGTCAAATTGTGAGAGGCAGTCACGGAAATCGGTGAAAAGGCGCTCAAACAATCTCCACTGAACAGCATGTGATTTGGAGTAAGGAAATGGAAGGAAAACCTGAACAATGCAATGAGCGAAGTCAGGAGTATTATCTAAGTTACACACTTAGCCTACTCGCGTTCACAGATCATGTGCTCTTACCTCCCACTCTTCAGCAATCCGCATGAGAAGATGGAATGTCCGTTCGGTTTCTTCCAAGTTGCCGAGCACCGCAACCCATATTTGAGACGCAACATCGTAAGCCTCTTCACTCTTCTTCCCGCAAGCTAGAAATTGATCTGCAATCGCCCCAGCATAAGAGTAAGCATACGATCTAAAACGGATGCATCATCATGCAATCTGCTACACAAAGGTAACATCATTTTTAACATTTCGGCATTAAGAATGATAAGTATCAACGCACCGATAATTGTGCCATGGAGCAATCCATAGGAGAGAGATGGGGTGGCAAGCTCCAGCTGCTCTTTCAGATACAGATATACATGGCCAGCTACTTCATCAACATCTCCTTTTGAGTTGTTTCGAGATAAAAGGCTGTTGCTGATGTGCAAGGCTGTGAACCGCCTGCATGCACAGCCAGGATCATATGAGAGAAACTCTACTTCGAGAACAATTGATCATAACATGCTATTTCTTACAGATTATGATGTTGATGAGCAATTTCAATTGATTTCAAACCTACCGTTTTGTGGAACCTCGTCCGATTGGGCCCGGCCAACGCTTAGCACTTCCGGAACTAGGCCATCTCCTTGTCAATGCAGTATGCCAAAGTCCGTCTCCCGCAAAAATGGCTGCCCATCGCTTCCTCACACACGCCGCCGCAGCCCAATCGGAGGTGCGGACACGAACCAATATCTCTGTCAATAAATGATCTGGCAGCTTGTCAATATGATCTTCCCCTCTTTCCTCTTCCATATCATTCGAGTTACAATCTGCAAATTTTCTCGAAAGCCTTTCGCTTGGTACTGACTCTTTCACCCCCTCCTGAGGCCGTTGTGGTCGAGAAAATTTGTGTCCATATAAGTTTCCATCTTGCGAATAATCCTCGTCAATCTCCAAACCTCTCCATGCTCCAGAGCAGGCAAACGGGTCATTCATGGCTCCACCAACATTACCTCTCAGGCTTTGCAGCGTAGACAACGTAGCCCTGTCCCTTGCCATGCTCGACTAGCACATAAGCATCATGCACTAACTCTCACCATAGATCAACTCAACCTCAGCTTCAACAAATTTCTCCTGGTCACGTTCCTCACATTGACAGCTTAAGGGCACGAGCAGCCAGAAATGGCCTACTTTTCACGGTCACGTTTCTCCAACCGCCAACAAGATCTGTACAGAAGCCATAATTCAATCATAACGCATACACTACTGTTGAGAGTGCATATTAGAAACCGAGTTCTACTGTCCACTTGTACACATTAGGGCACCAAAACACTCTGAAATTCAGAGGTGATGAGAAAGATGCCTTTCAAATCGTCTCGGTTCATTCCAGAGCTTGATACTGATTCTTGCAATTCATTAGTTGACTCCTCTTCCGAAAAGCCAACTTCTGCATCGTCCGTGTATTTGCAACTAAAGTAGAACTGGCGTTTGATAGAGTAACAATCTCAAGTCTGCATTGCACAGAAACCCGGGCTACCGAAAGATCTTAAGTAAATCCTGGACCAGCATTTCGAATACAACATGGATTACCAGGCCAATCTATGTCTTCCATTAAACTTAGGTTTCGTCTTGAATCTACAAAATAAGCCTACTACAACACTTGAAACGGGCTATGCAAAGACAATACGAAATAACATACAACTACAGTATCTGAAAGATTGAAAATCACTGATGCATCAAACCAGAAAACAAGCACAACCAAACTTGAAGGTACACCATTATCGATAAGTCAGTGGCTACAACCCTCGAACAACTGCAGCTTGAAATCCTCAGGTAGAGAAAATTTCAAGCCAATTCCGCAGAAAGAGGCTTCTCGATATGAACATAAGCGGAATCAACGCAATTCTCGTCACCAAGATTCAATTTCCTGCGCTTTCAAACTAACGCCTATTATGAAATGCAGTCATACAAAGAACCTCGACACTCTAACCTCTGCAGCAAAGTTACATCGTCCTACACTGGAACCCTAACTCAGCAAAAAAAGACTCATACATGAGATTCACAATAAGAATCTCTGTTTGGCTTACAATTTCAATCTCTACATGCCTATCCTCCCACGGTCTGTGCTCCACAGATAAAGCCACAATCTCTGTAGAATCCTCGTCTTGTAACCCTAGCTTTTGCATGACATCCAGCATGAACAAGTGCGCGCTACAACTTTAAGAATATTGTACTATATACGGAATTCTTCACGATTCATGTTTGGACGTTATTGTAAGCTCAATTGAAGCTGGAAGAGGTCTATCGAAGTACCTGAATTGCGCAATTGGTGTCCGCCGATCACCAGCCAATCTTCTCGCAGAGACAATTGTGATGAGCATGCAGACTCAAGAGACGCTTCCACGTTGCCGACCCATGGTCGGTTGGTCTCCAAGGCGAAGACCATCAGTCGCCGGCTGTAATGTTCACCCTTTTCGCCTTCTCCTTGATTGTGAGCTGTGGTGGATCACATGCCTTGGCATTCACAGGATTCCGTTCCTCCTTCAGAAGGGACCACAATAGCGTTATTAGTGTGACTCACGCTTGTCATGAATATTGTGAACATTGGGTGAACCATTTCACATGACATTCATCATGTGCTAAGTGGAGAAGAATAACAACTCTGACCTACTTGAGGCTAGCATCAGTGTTCGCTAGATTTTCCCTTCGATGCATGTCCGGAGGTCATGATATCACTAGCAAGACTACTAAATCCTCTCGAGGTGATCTTTATACCATTTTCTACATAGTCACTAGTGCCTTGAAGATATCCGACATGCATGGTAACCCCCAAATCGCTTTGAGGTACACATACAACATGATTCTATAAACCTCTACCATAGTTGGGTGAACTATGGTGGTGAACTATGAATATTGTAAACATTGGGTGCACCATTTTACATGACATTCACCATGTGTTAAGAGGAGAAGAATAACAACAACTCTAACCTACTTGAGGCTAGCGTAAGTGTGCGTTAGATTTTCCCTTCGATGCATGTCCGGAGGTCATGATATCACTAGCAAGACTACTATACCCTCTCGAGGTGATCTCTATACCATTTTCTACAGAGTCGTAAGTGCCTTGAAAAGAGTCATTAGTGCCTTGAAAATATCCAACATGGTAACCCCCAAAGCGCTTTGAGGTATACATACAACATGATTTTATAACCATTTACCATAGTTGGGTGGGTTGTGGTGGTAAGCATCTATGTCGTAGAACCTACAAGCTCTTTATTAGGAGACTTGAGCCACAACCACTAAGCCAAGGCTTGTGGTACCTCCGGTTACAAGCAGGTTTTGACACGGTCGCACTATGGACCTTGTCTTGCTCTTGACCAAGCTTTTTGCACACAATCAACGCACTTGACAAAAATTATTCGTAATGATGCAAGGAAACTGCAAGTAAGGCTCCTATGCAACTTTTGAGTTATAGAAGAAGTCGTGCCCTAAGTACTCTTTGAATAGTTACCATCATTGAGGTTAAGCCATGCGTAACTCCTAGTTGATCATACAACTACTATGGTGATAACGTGTTAGGTTCTAAAGTATGCTTCAGCCTCACCTTTGTATCAATTTCTGTAAATAAAATTAGGTCTAGAATCGCAATGCATCATTTGCATTGGGCTTGTTTAAAAATTAGATATAAGCTTAGTAACAAATAACAATATAGGATCTTGTCACTTTGTCCAAGATAACATATTAACCCATATTGACAAGAAGGGCACAAATTAATTTTTTCGTTTTTTCTTAGTCTTGCAGATATTCAATTTGTACACCATGACAATAGAATCTTTGGTAGATTATAAAAAATTGCACTATTGTGCAAATTTTTAAATTTTGTTCATTATAGTAAAAAATTATGTCAAATTTGACATGTAAATAGAATTTTAAGTAGAATTATTGATGCACAAATCTATTGAAACAATACACTACTTTGCATGCAAAACCCATTGAACTTGTTAAAATATAGTAAAACACTTGATAATGGTACAAAATTCAGTTTGGAGAATCTATAGCAATTTCAATTGTTTGGAAAAATTTGGTAAGCGAGCAGAGTATCAAGTAGTCAAGTGGTTCAAAAATCAAATATTTTTGGTATAACAAGGGACCACCTAAAATATAAAGGAGTAGAGCTTATAGACTACCCTATGTGGCGCTTAGGGCCCATGTGTAAGACACGAGAGAGAATTCAAATAGGACACAAACCTTGTTTCAAAATAGAGCAAACTGCTCATTACAAAAGGCCAAGTAAAAGTCAAAAACAAAGTAAAAAGAGCTACTTCTTTGCTACAAATAAGTATTAAAGTAAGACTTTAGTTTCCACATTATGAGTGAACATCATTATCCAAATAAGACTCCTTATCGTCCAAGCATCCTTGATGCACGTGTAGGCGGCTACAAGAAGAATAGATGCATAAGAAGATGAGTTTTCTAAAGCACTGACTTAAGGCAACAATGCCCTCTATGTCGGCATCACCACCAAACCTATCAAATTCAGTGCTCTCTAAAGTTACTCCTATACATTTTGACTCTAAGTCGACGTTGGCCGCAGGAGGTTGGCGCCTTCCTCGTTAACGCCAACCAATCTTCTTTTTTGTATAGAGGCGCTCCCTTTCAAGACTCTTGGCCTGTCGTTGGGCCTTCTACTCTTTTATAATTGTTGTATGTTTTCCCCCTTTCCTCTGCGCTTCGATTTTTGCAACTCTCTTTGCAGCTCTACGCTTTGCAACTGTCTTAGTCTCTTATCAAGATTTTGGATTTTGTAGATCTAGTAGTATTTTCTCACGATTTTTTGTATTATTTGGAATTACCTTCATCACTAGTAAAAAAACACGTTATTTGACTAGGAAATGTAGTCATGTTGTTCAAAATGACTGAATTCATATAACAAGGAATTTGACTCTCGGTAGTCATTTGAAGTAAAATTTATCACTATCGATAATCATAGTCCTAGTTATGGGATTAAAGACAGTCATAAAATTTACTTCAAATGACTACCAAGAGTAAAATTCCTAGTCATATAGGTTTTAGTAATTTTGAACAACATGACTACATGTTCTAGTCAAAAAAACGTGTTTTTCTACTGATGCGTGAAGGTAAGAATCAAGGTTTACGACTCTACCTTCCACTTTGTAAGTACTTTCCTCTACATTAGGATAGATAGATAGAAACTCGGGTCCCTTTCTAAGGGGCCAGCGTGAATGAAGTGTCCGTCCGTATTGCTAATATCCCGATGGCCACCTGACATGGGAAAATTGGAACAACTCTACATTAGGAATATTAATGTAAAGTTATGGTTTGGGTTGTTACTCTTAAAGATCTCCACAAGACAAAAACGACTGTATGTGGTTTTTCTGGATGTTGCTCCATGCTAGAGAGTCGCCTACCATCCCATGACATAAACCTCCGTGTGCAGTTGTTACAAAATCTCCATACACCAAACATTTGCCTTCATGACTATTCAACCAAGTTTCTCTCTTGGTACCCGTAGCAACTTGGAAATCATTTAAATCATCACACTCATCGCCGTCTTTGTCATTGGCGCGGTCAAATTGTTCTTGTGTTTCTTTATGCTCTTCATAGAATCAATAACTGTGTTGTTCATGGTATTGGTAACTCCATCGTTGTTGACAGCCTCAAAATCCTTGCAATGGTCCCATATCTTCAACAATAGTTGTCCTCTCAAAATGTCAAATTTGTGTAAGTCTGTACCTTGCATCCATGTTGTTGGTTGTTAGAACATTTTCTAGAGCTTTCAAGGTCAACTCGCATAGTAGGAATTCTCTTCCTTTTTGTTTTTATGACCTCTTATTCAATCATTCTAATTCTTACAAAACTTAGCTTTAAATGACGCAAGTAAGTTTTATCTGAAGGTCGCAAGGCATGAGATATGTCTCACGATATTGTAATGGTGTTAGAACCATATTTCATGGACATAGATCCCAGACTTTCCACAAGCATCTCAAGAAATGAGAAATTTTAACATCCACGCATTTTAACACCCATCACAGCCCTAGGTAAGCATCCTCTGATGAGGTTTGCTATAATTACTTACCATTTACAATGTAATACAAAGGGTTCTTGCTACATATAGTGTATGCATGAAAGTATTGATATATGCTCCCTTTGATCGAAGGTGATTGATTGTACTACTTTGTTGTCCTTCTTAGCCAACACAAGTGTCCTCCCGTTTTATCGTGCATGGACACCAATTTGCTGCAGTTCCATTATCGGACTCTAGATAATTTGAAATTCAGTAGAGGTATTCTAAATTTGTATATAATCTTGCTACAGCTGCAGGATACAAACTATGAGCATAAGCTAGTTCGTGAGACTTGCGCAAAGAAATATTAGTATGCTTGATTTGAAAGCTTTGCAACCATTTGTTGTCATGAAAGCTAGATATACTCCACGGCGTTTATTGTGCTTCAGTAACTTCAGCCACTATAATCCTTAAGTTTACAAGTGTTAATCAAACTTTAGTTTCCTACATTTTTGAATATGAAGTCTACCAATTTGCTTTCTTCATCTCTTTTCAAAATTAGGCATACACCTCTTTCACCCTGTTGTTGTCTCCCATAAGTGGTTGTCGTGCAATGTAGCTAGTATGTTGTAAATCCTTGTTGATTCTTGTATTTTGATTCTCGTATATTGATTCTATGATATGTAAACATTGTCGAAGTTTGCTCCAATTTTTTGTCTGCCCAATTTCCCATCTTCTTGCGTTACACCCTCGTGTTCATGAGTGTTGCTCGCAATTTGCTTGCACGCTCACCCCAACTTTTGGAACCAAGATTGCATTGTGTATTTGCATGTCTGTATAAAAAATAGATATTAAACGATAAATCCACTGTCTCATTACCTAAATCTGAAAGCACTTTTAGGGTTTAGAGTTGGGAGCTCTATAAGTGGTCGTGGCAACTAATTTTGACTACATGACTACACAAAAATAGTTTTAATCATATCATTACTTTTGATTTGACTTCATATACGTAGTCTAAGATGCTTAAATTTTACTTTACTAGCATTTAAAATCAATTTCTTGCAGATGGTGTAGATAGCTCTTCGAAGGAGATTTTATGCATATCAATGAACCCGCTATCGTGAGGTGATGTTAAAAAGTAACAAAAGAGGAGAATTGGATGCCTTAAAGTACAAGAGAATAGCAAAACTATTGAAGAGGGACTATCCACTAAGATTAGTAAGTTGAACCTTGTTCGTAAGACGGTACCAACACTTAAGGTGTCCTTAGTCATTATATTGGTAATGACGAAGTCCCTAATATACTTATAGAACTTACAAAGTCTTTGTTTTAGCCTACCATAGTTTCACTTGATCTCAAGCCTCATGATTATCATTTAACTTCATATTGATGGAGTTTTTAGACTAGAGTGAACTATCATTTTAACTGAGGGAAACTAGCCGTGTTTGCAAGTTGAAAATCCATTGCTCAATATCGAAAATTAGTATGTTTACTAGTAGAAATGTGCAGGGAAGGTGACAGTTGCCGTTTTAACTTAAGTAACAGAATGTCAAAGTTGACATTGTAAGTGATGGATCTCTATCTCGGGTGAGAAAAACAAAGGGTAAAAACATTGTCTTAAGTGACATATTTGTCAAAGGGACTTGTCACATTAGACATTTTTGCAAATTGAAATAAGTAACAACCAAAATGATGAAAAATCTTGTTTTTATATACGTAACTATTTTGTACTTTCTACTGATGATTTCTTAGATAAATTTGGTTGTTGAAATCATAAATATCTTTGTGGTTTCCTATACACAATACTATCTTCCATGAACAATCTTATAACAGTGGCATTTATCTTTTTAGAAGCTAGGTTTTCATTAGTGCGAAAAGAGGTTACTTGCTCATGTATTTTTGGTTGAGGATCAAAATGCATAGTTGGCGATTGAACTCCAGCAAGTTGGTTATGGGGTCCAACCCCGCCTATTTGTCATGTATCTCTACCTTCACCATAGTCACATTGATTGCTTTCAGACACCCAATGTAAGACGTTCAAACCGTCATTGTTCACATATAGATGGCTACTATACACATCCCATTTTGTTAATTGCAAGTGTATTTTCATGTAGGCAAATCTTCCTCTCTAGTATCAAAACGTAGTGAAGGAAGTTAATCCCTCTGTCTTATTCTACTTCAACTAACTCTTTGTAATATCGATTTTAATTAAATCAAGATCATTGTCTTCCTAAAGTCCCTGAGTAAGAGGTATGTTTTCAATTGCAAATAGTCTTAACTCATGCACTCTAAACCCATTAACTCTTCAGTGCACCTTGTGACCAATGGGAAACCTAACTTTGATACACAACAACTCCAAATCATACAATGGATTCAAAAGAAATAAGCACGTTGCATTCTGATCTATGTGCACATCACAACTATTAACCCCTAAATTTCCTTGTTGCAAAACGGTGTAAGTCACAAAATTTGACCTTCCTTTAGAATAAGCTCAAAAAATCTCAATCTAAGAAATATTCAAAAAATTCAACCGTAAGATCTCAAAGTTCACTTGACATTCTTCTCACATACCAAATTTGAACCGTTCATTCTTCCTCATTTGTGAGATTATAATGATCAAAGTTGGCTGATTTTTCCTCTTGCGGGAACCTCCAAAACCCGTTTCGGGTTTTAAGGAAAGTTAGGGGTTAACCAAACAAAACTAGTATATAATTAAATCAGCACCAAGTGGTCAAAATTAACCCACTCAGCATCTTGAAACCCACTCAAAATTCCTTGCTATCCTCCAATAGTTGTATACTTCGAGTCAAAAATCACACCTTTGTCATCCACCGTTTGCAAAGACATCACAGTCATCTTACAAATTTACTCGAACAGTTTTGAACAACACCCGGAGCTTCATTATCCGCACTATGCCATTATTGAGCGCTTTCCTATAAAAACTCTTGAATGAACCCAACCCATTAGATTTTCCATTGCAAGAGCAATTGTATGTCAAAACAACCCAAAAATCTATTTTGACTCTCTTTTCAAAAAAAAAAAAAAAAAAAAAAAAAAAACTTCATAATGACTATCTCAACAATCATGCACAAGGTACGGTATCCTTTCTCACTTCCATGTTCACACTTAGGGCTGCTTTACACGAGGGGCCAAGCCATTGATCGAGCCGATTCATGGCCAAATCCTCTCTTGTGATTGGTCGAATTCTTGAAATTGGCCCGAGGGGCTTTACATGAGGAGTCAAGGCCAATTTTGTGAAATTATATCATAATGGGTGGTGAACAAGTTATGACACGGCCTGCGCTCCAAAAGTTGGGAGATACAAGAACGGAAGGCCAATTTATGGCCTAGAGGTCGTTTCTTGATTTCAATAATAAAATAGTATTTCACTAAAATACTTCAATGTGAACAAATTAAAAGCATGGAATGTACCAGAACAAATGAAACTTTTCTCTACAACCTATTCTCTTGATTTCCATTACTACTTTTCACTAATCTATTCTCCTTACATGTAATTTCAGCAAAACAAATTTCTTTCAGTTCAAGAATTTGATAAACATCAAGATAAAAAAAATTTGAGAAATTTTGGGATCAGAATTGTGACACATCATGTGTCGGCCTTTATTGCGGCAGTCAGTCAGTCAGTCGGTCGGTCCTTTCCCACGCTTTGCAAAGGAACTCTTCAACAACAGGCAAAAGGCTCCTACCCCCCCCCCCATGAACAAGTCCATGTCCTAATCATTCACTGTCTTGCTGGCACAGCAGTCTCCACGTCACTCTCTGACTTGATCGCCTTTGATCCCGGGGATGAGGGTCTCGCTCTCAACGAACAGAAAATGACATTATCATCGTTTTTTTCATCTAGAAAGGTTTGCAAATTTGGTCCACTTTGATTTAGAGAGATTAATTATGATAAGTATCATCAATTTATTGATGTTCGGAAGAAAAATGTTGCTTTAAGAAAATGTGTGTTTAATCTCTTTGAGTTGAATAATAAGCATAGGAATATACCATATCTTCATTACATCTTGGATTGAGTTAAGAATTAACAAAAAGCTAGGCTCCATTTAAAATTGAGTTGAACAAAGATGGTCGAAATCCAACCATGAATGATAGAGATACAACTGTCCTTAAGAACAATGTGTTTTTCACTTTTGTTCATCTGAAAACATCATAACAAATAAGCATAGTCAAAATTATAACCAAGATTATGGTCAAAGTATATATAAGTGGAACTGGCAATGCCATGAGTGCATACTAGTAACAACTTAAATGTAAACAACTATAATCCCAAGAGACCTTTGTGCAAAACTGCCTAGATCACCAAAAACTAACTCACTATTTCAAACTCATAACACTCAAGCTAAGCATTATTTGAAAACTCCAACCGTAAGATCTCAAAGTTAACCACACATTTTACTCACATATCACATTTGATACTACTTCATTTGTGATACCAAAATGCACAAATCTAGCTTAAACGAAAACGGTACACTAATACCAAAAATCACGACAACCCAACTAACCAAACCTAGTTCTACAACCCTAAATGCCTCATCGGAATAGCCCTCCATCGAAAACAAGTAGGTAGTCATCAAGACCGGCTCAAAATCACTACACTAAATTTGATAAGTAGTGTTAGATACACTAATTTACATAAACATGTTATAAGTTTTTACTGTTGTTCAATAATTTTACCCACTATATTGGCCAAGATGGGGGTCCTTATATAGTATCAGAATCAATGCTGTTGGTAAATTTTTTTAAACAAAAGTAAAAACTTATAGCATTTTCAAATCTTATAATAATCTAACACTAATTATCAAATTTACTGTACTGAAACCACATGATCAGCAAGCATCCAACAGAACCTCCTGTCCGCATCGAATGCCCGTATTCGGTAAAGTAACAAAAGTAACCAGGAAACAAACAAGCATCCACGTGATAGCAATTTCAAATATTGTTTCGCTTTTCGAATTTAGAGTGTCGACATCACAATTGATTCTTCACGTCTCCCAAACCAAATGCAGGTACCTGTTCGATCGCTACTACATAGGCATCATCAAAAAAGGGGATACATGAGTATGAGTACGAAACATGATAAGAAAAAACCACCACTTTTTCGTGAAGTCAATGGACATGCATGGACACATGTCTCGATGGCCATGAGCATCAAGCTCCCAAGCAAGCAAGCAAAGTATTTTGATTGCTACTGTTGTGTGTCTTTTGCGGACTGGAGGATCGCGTTTTTTTTAATGGAAAGTTTAGAGCTCATTGGCGGATTTAGGTTGGCCAGTGAAGGACACTAGCATGATGAGAATTCCACCTGTGTGATTGTCGTGGAAAACCTTGCTCGGCCTTGTGTCTTGTTGTACAAGGTGGAGAAGAAGAAGTGTATGGTAATTTCTTTCCATTAATTTATACTCCCTCTGTCCCATCGTAATTGTCCAGTAGGTTCTCTCAAATCTATCTTCTTTTAAGGTAGATTTGAGAGAACCTACTCGACAATAATGATGGGACAGAGGGAGTACTTTGGTACTCATGTGGGTGTGGAAGTTGAATAGATGTAAGCGATGAAATTCAAGCTACACGATATTTAACTCGTACAATAGTATAGTGTATGTGTGGAGGTGGGTTGCTCAATAATGGCGCAAATTTCACTAAAGTAGGGAATTTGTGATAAAGGTAACCATGTGAGCATTTTTTCTAGTCTCACGACTAGATCAAGTGGAATTATCAATTTTGGACTTTTGTTATGAATTTGTGAAATTGGACTTATAGGTGTTTTTTAAATGGCGCCCTGAAGTGATACTCTCAAATCTTGTGTGTCAATACATGGAGGATTGGACTTTGAAGCTATTATGTACTTGTATGGTAAAAGATTTGTGAGCTATTTTTAGTGTTGCGCTGATCTAAAGCAATCTACCTGAGTTCTCCACCAATATTTACACTAAGAATGTCGCTTTCGACGGAATTTCAGTAGAGGAAGTCACTTTAGCACTAGATATTGCAAACTCTGTTACTACACAAGAGTTGTTGATTAGTAGTACTTGTACTTATTCACATAATAGTGATAGTTATTGTTGAATAGTTTTTATTGTTGACAAATATTGTTACACTCTATATTGATCACGATGGGGATTGGAACTCATGCTCTTGGTAACTATTTTTGTTAAATGTAAAAACTTATAGCAATCTCAAATCTTCTTATAATGGAATACAAATCAATAACTCTTGTATAGTGATAGACCATCCTTGTCAATGAGTATATATTGAAAAGAAGTTTTTATTACAAGTACTAATTTGTGTCGATGGTTACTTGAATATTGAGGCTCTAAAGGGCCCAAATCAAGCATAGTAACCTCAATTCAACCGCTTTTAGTTGACTCTAGCCTTAGTGATAGAAAATAACATCAATCAAACCACACAACATGGGATGAACTTTTACTTGCAAGCAAGTTTTGAGATTATTATCAATTAGAGAACAGGTTCTAGATATGAATACCTTAAACATCGCCCTTGAATGATTTGCCTAGATTTTTTAAACCTTGCATATTTTTCAACATAAAATAGAGGTGTTTGCAACAACCACATCTTTCTATTTTGATTGCAGTCATTGAAAGTATACAAGTAAGATTGATCAAGGAACAAACTACTCTCAAGTGGCTCCCTCTGAGTTTTGATCCATCCTTGTAAAGCAAGCTTGACTCTCTTGCTCCTCCCTCCAAGTGCATCAACCTCTAGCTTGCATTGAATTCCTAACTTCTTCTAGCTACATGTAACACTCTCTAAAGTCTACACATGTTTGGATATTATTTGCACTCAACTATATGATCATGCACTTGATTTGTATTCACCAAATTTCAAGATTTGTTTATTAGGGTCGCACTTTGCATTGAAACTTTGGGTAGAATATGGCTTAAAAGACAATGAGATGTATGCCTTACCCAACACATTAGAGTGAGGTAAGGTATGTAAATAAATGACAAATAACTCATCCATTTTTCTACAAAAATCGTATCCATTGTAGTAAAGTGCACAAAAAATGCATCATGGATTAGAATATATGCCCATAAGAGGAGTCCTTCCTCTCAGAGTTAGTAGTAAAAAATTAAACTTCTTTTATATTTATCAAGATGATGTACCCTAAAAATAAATACCACATCTTTTGAAAGTACTAGTTTCTAGCAAACACATTTGTGAAGGCAATTCACTTGGCCAAGTGCAATTTCACTTGGTTATGTCTTTAAACTGAATTACAGTATCCCACTATATCTCTTTTGTTTAGATTCTCACATTCTTTTGTTGAAAACACACACACAAAAATAACTTTGCATTAGGGCCTCACACATGTAGCAGTGCGGCCAATTGTGTGAAGTACCTCAAATTTTAAACATCAGCCACTCCTTGGCAACAAAGAAACGGATGTGAAATGCTCCCTCCTCTCAACCAAGTTGTACAACGAGCTAAAATTACATTGGCAAACATTGTTGTGAACTTGAGCATGACAAGAACAACTTAAACCATGAAGCTCGCATCTCCAATCTGGAGACGATAGTCGGCTTCTCGACATTCTTAAACCCACAACCATAGTGGGGAATGGCCGCCTCACGCTTCACAACCACTTGCTACAATTGGATGTTGGCCGCTCCATGTGGCTAGTACTAGTAGTGACATAAGCTAGTAACCAGACGATGACACATGATATCTTAACTCTCAGACACACCCAAAAAATCAGATTTTACTCCTAAAGGAGTGAAAACGAAACAACTTTCCTCTAATCTTCTTCAGTAAGATAGAAGCACCCAAATTCTTACCAAACTTAGCAAATTATCCCATTGTATGTGCTTGTTACAACATCTAATAATTGCTCTAAAACTCCAACTTTTCAACACACAACTCGAAACCCATCTAACAAGAGCTATCAAATCCCTCAAAGCAAATCAAAGCCCCTCCTAGCAAATCTATTCCACCAGCCAAGACTCATTTGAGATCTCTAAATCCAGATTACCAAATCCAGCCTTCTTACATTCTCACAAATCTATTCCACCAGCCAAGACTCATTTGAGATCTCTAAATCCAGATCACCAAATCCACCCTTCCGACATTCTCACAATGCTACAAGCCCACAAAGGCGTAGGATCGTTTGCCTACACAAACACAGTGCCACGTCCTTGAAGCAAGTGGCATGTTTTCAACTCAAGACGCCATTTATAAGCTCATGTGGCAAGTTCCCAACTCACCAACTCCCATAATGTGGTAAGTTCCCAAACCTAGGCACCACTTTTGTTCTAGACACAATATCGCACTGAGTGAATGGTGCTCAGAGTCGCTTTCGAAAGTGTGTACAATATGCAAGGGGCAACAATCAGGCAGTGCGAGAATAAGCTGTGGAAGTATATTCTTCTCCAATCCAGATAAACAGGAATAACTATACAGCTGTCCAGCATCTCGAGGAACAACCCTCAAATCAAACTGGTGCGCACCCCAATCAAGCTAAAATACATCAGATCCATGCAAGATCTATCTCCGGGTTTTTGTATTTTTGGTTTTATCTATCAAACGACATCCACTGTTTTCACTCTGTAGATAAATTCAACGAATACTGCCAAGGTCTCGACCTGATTACATCATTTAGAATCCGTGCTTATATCGGTGTAGTACATACTAAGATCACTTCATCGTGCAAAACGTATCGTCCTCTCACCTCGACCAGCTCAGACTCGGTGGTGGTGGTGGTAGTAGATCCACAACAACAAAGATCCCATCTTACAAAAATCAATCACGCTGTATGTATGTGTGTATTGTGTATACTCTTACACCACGGACTCGCTGCTGGACATGGACATGGCCTCTTGGTCCTTCGACAGGTCGTGAAAATGCTCGCTGCTGGACATGGCCTCTTGGTCCTTCGACAGGTCGTGAAAATGCTCGCTGCTGGACATGGCCTCCTTCTGTTCATGGAGATGCTTGTGCTCCGACAACTTGGTGAGCACTTTGAGGTTGCATCTCACGATGGTGTCCACGAACGTGTGTGTCTCCTCGCGTGTGTTGCCGTCTGGGATGTCGACAATGTACGACTCCAGTACCAGGGTCCCCATCTGGCCGTTGATCTCGTGTGGGTGCAGCGAAGTGATCGACCAGTAGTTCTGCAAGCGATGGTTACCCTCCAGAACACGAAATGAGATGATGTGCTCCTCCTCATTGAGAATCTCTAGGCGCTCCTTGCTGGAAGTAGCAGGGATGGATGAGACCATGTGAAGCTCCCGGACGCTGCCCACGCCGCCGTCACCCTCGACGAGGTCGCACCCCTGGATGAGGCGCTTGTACAGATGCGGCTCCGCAAACCGCCGCGTGAACGACCAGACTAAGTCCACGGGCGCCTGGATCTGCTGCAACAAGATGGAGCCGCACTGGTGCGGCTGAAGCTCGTGTTTGTGGAAGCGGCAGATGAGATCCTGCTGCCCTTCGAGCAGTGTCTGGAAATCGGGCTGATGGCCCCCGGCCTTGGTCTGCTGCATCGTGAAAACTTCCACGGTCGTCTTAGCCAACTCCAGGGGTGCCACTTTTCTGACTACTAGTACTCCTCGCCTACCAGTACAATTGCACAGCCGCGCAAGCTTCAATGTTTGATGTCAACCAGCCCATTTGAAACCCTGACAAGTTCACAACCACATCGTCATTTTAGCTGCTTCGGCAGTGGAACAAAGCGTAGGGTTCGTTGATCCCGATTTCTACACGTACACTCCCCGGCCGTAGCTCAAAGTCTAATCTTGCACCTACGAAATCAGCAATGCTTCGGCTCGAAACTATGAGTGGACAGAACTAGCTCCCAATCTAACCATCCACTCCCCTCTACTCCGACCTCGGAACTTTTCAAAGCAATCTCTTTCTAATGAGCTCCTCTACCATGTCTTGCACCTGGAACTCGGGGCGACAGTCTGAGATCACGGCTCCCTAACCTAAGTTGCCTAATCTGTCAGAATCTGGCTGCTACTCACAATCAATGACTAGATCAAGTTCTTGTCGGAAATCTAGCGATAAGTTGATGCAAAGTGTAAGCCCAGATGGCGCTGTCACCTGTTCCATTTCCGGGCCGTCGTGTTCGCGAATCTGACAGAAAAGAGCTCCGTTGTTGCAGCTACGCACATTCACAAGAAGAAGGAAGCTCTGCCTCTACCTGAGCCTAAGAGTGCCAAATCTAAGGTAGATACATGAGCTCGGAAATCTTGCGAGAGTACCTGAACCTGAAGAGCGCGAACCCGATTGTCTGTCCGGGCGATCTTCGGACGACCTCTCGCTCAAACAAAAATTGCGGTGAGGGAGCCCTTCTGCTTTACTCTGGCTGGAACAGCCTGGAGAGACTCTAGAGCCACTTGCCCCGGCCGACCTTCGGACGGACCCGATCTCAGCTTGCAACTCGCGGTCGTTGGCCAGGTTCACCGAGACACCAAGTCCTCTTCCCGCTTATCTCGAGAAAATAGAACGAAAGTGTATTGTACTGAAAAACCATAAACGATTATTGGAGAACTAGCTTATTTTAATAATTTTTTGTGGTAATTGTCCTTTAAATAATATTTCCCACGTTAAAAGTGATAATACCTTAGAGAAGATCCAAATGTACATTATCTTATTTATAACATAAAAATCTTCATAATGAAAAGTTGTGTACATGAACACAATTGATTATAATTGAAAGTGAAGAAAATTTCAAAAATTAAACAACGTCATTAGACCAAAAGTGAGAGTCAACATTATCTTTTACACCAGGTTCTCTTGCACACTATCCTATTCACAACCATGATGATAACATTATTTGGTAGTGTAGTCGATTACAATTGAACAAAGGGAAATATCAATGAATTTCATCTGTATTGGTAAAGACCACTTACAAAGTGGTGCAGTAATACTATGGAGACAAATTTTAAACAAGTAATTTTATATTCACAAAAGTTAGGGATCACCTTTTCTCATATCATGAAAGATAAACATGTTCTTGTGAAATGCAACCTTCACAAAAATGCCAATTATTTCAAGCAGTATTTTAAATTGTCATGAAGTGAACCAGAATACTAATATAGTCAAACAAACACTCTATTCACACCATCCTCGAACTAGGTTAGAGCTGATGATCTTCTTCTACTAACAAACACAACCATCCAAAGAATATTGTACTCCATTTACAGAAGCTTCTTATAGTGAGCTACCGAAAAATAAAAATAAAAGAAAAAAAAGTATGTTAGAGGTGGTGGCAAGTGATGATGGTAAAGTAGGATTTGTTGAAACCGTGGACGATGATGATATCCGTATGCGGAAGGGGAAGCTCCGATGACCAAACGTTTTGTTTGCACTTTAGCATGCGGAGGGACGGAAAGTGGGCATGGCGAAAAAAACAATATTGGTTTTTGTTCATATGGTGGGTTGGTGTCACCCCATGATGATTCCTTGTACTGGGACATTACATTGGGTGCTCGAATATTATTATAGTGCGAGCAAATAATGGATACGGAGGGGGGGGGGTCCTTTTGTTTGGGCGGTCAAATGCGGGGGTTGCCGTAACATGACTCAGCCCCAATCCAGTGAACGGGAGCGCGCGTCCTTCGATGCGCAGCCCCTAAGTTATGGGCTCCATCACCATATTCCCTTCACCTGCTTCCGCAATTGCTTTTTGAGAGATATTCGCATCCGTACTGTTTCTAACCATTCTTTACTTGCATTGTTTGTTCACTTCCCCGTACTAAGGTTGAGTGTCCTATAAGCACCAACTTAAGAGATCTGACCTATTTTTAGCACTAGTAAACTCAAAATAAAATTATGGCCACATTCGAAATAGGTTTTTGAGGAGGATTGCAAAAATTTGCAACATGTAATTCGCATTTGCGAATTTTATACGAAATTCCAAAGTGCTAAGTAAGGTTTGAGCCATAAGCGTTATATACAAATAAGGTACATTTGTATTATTTTTCTCAATCTACAAATGAGGTACAACGCCATTTTAGGTCCCCTGGCGCTTTTAGGTAGTCCAACCGTACTAGCCTTTTGTTGATTGAAGGGAAGAAAGAAGAGAAACTCCAACCTATTCACAGGCCGGCCTGAATAGAGTGTTTGTTCGACCTATCCTTGGATGTATGCCCGGAGGTCATTACATTAATGGCGAGACTACTAACCCCTCTCGGGGTGAACACTATGCTAGTTCCTACCTAACCTTAGAGATACCTGACATGGTATCCCCCATAGGGCTTTGAGATACCCATACAACATGGTCCAAAAACCCCCTACCATAATTGGGTGGACTAAGGTGGTGAGCACCACGCCAGCCTGGGGAGTAGAACCCCCGACCTCCTCAGCGGGGGTCATGAGCCCCAACCACCAAGCTAAGGCTTGCGGTGCCTTGTTAACCCCTAACTCTCCTTGTTGCAAAACGGTCCAAGTCACAGAATTTGACCTTCCTTTAGATCAGCTCAAAAAATCTCAAGCCAAGCATTATTTGAAAGATCCAACCGTAAGATCTCAAACTTCACTTGACATTCATCTCACATACCAAATTTGAACCGTTTAGTCTTCCTCATTTGTGAGATTATAATGGTCAAAGTTGGCTGAGTTTTTCTCCTGCGGGAACCTCCGAAACCCGTTTCGGGTTTTAAGGAGAGTTAGGGGTTAATTGAAGGGCTACATGCTTATGAGAAAGAAAGAGAAAATATAAATAAAGAATGATAATGTAGGTCACATGTGAACACCTTGTAAGAAGAGTGTCACATTTGCCCCTATTTTTGTGAGCTATGGTCACCAGATTAAGAAGAGAAACTCCAACCTATATATTTAGAGGTTGTCGTAAATAGAGTGTTCGTTGGGTGTGTGCTCAGAGGTCCTATGGTCACCACTTGTTGCTTGGGATTGGTGACACTAGTGCATATCTAGTTTAACCCTCAAACGCCCTTGGGGTCCGAAACGGGCAGCCCAAAATTGGATCATAGCATCTTTTGGAATTGGGCATCATGAATAGTGCACTTTTTGAACTTGGGCATCATGAATGGACCAATCAATGATGAGCTTGCAACCTCCTACAAGGTTATGTACAACCCCAACCTACCTACCACAATCCTTTCAAAGCACAAAATCATTCATACAAATTGTGATTTGAATTGTGAAATTTCACTTTTTGAATGCATGAGAAGAAGGTGACCAGTTTGGCATCAAAATATAAGTGAAATGTTGAGTACAGTGAGGGCTACAGGGAAGATTCTGTTGGAATCATGCCCCTGGGGCTTGCTTGGGCGTTTAAGGGTTAAGTAAAGGGAACGAGTGAACCTGAAGTGGCACAAAGAACCCAAGCTTGGGTGGTGTAAAAAGAGATATATGATGATGAGAAAGAAAAACACCACTTTGGAAGGCTTTTCATTAGTTTATAGCATGAAAAGTGTAGTAAGTGTAATTGCATCATTAGAAAGACTTAATGAAGCAACATTAGTGTTTGATCAACCCAATAAATCAATCTAATAAGATTTTTGAACAATAAGACTTTTTACTTTTTCTATATCAAAGATACTACCTGTTTCCGTGTAAACCTTGAAGATTTCAAACTATTGCTTAATAAAAAAAAATGCTATTTTTTTCAAATTTGATCACCAAGAAGCTCTATCACTAAGCAAAGCACGTCAAAATTGAACTATGAAAAAAATATGAATGCAATTCATTTTCTATTGTTTGACCTTTTAAAATCTTCTTTTGAAATTGTGAACATGTATATCGTTTGACTCTTTGTAATTTGTAGAATTACATCTCCAGAGGGGTTAGTAGTCCTACACCATTGTTGCTATGTCCTATGGTCATATCAAGAACAGGTCAAATGAACATTTTAGTCACACCAACCCCACAAGGGTTTGGTGTTCTTATTTAACTTGTGAAACTCTCCTTATTTTACACCCAAAAAAAATAAAAAAATGAAAAATCCTACGATCTTCAAATCATGCCCAAATGAGAGATATATCCTTTCCTAAACCCAAACCCCTTCAAAGATCCCTTGAGAAACACAAACAATCAATCCTTCGTCTCCGTCAAAAGCGAAGGAGAATATACACAAGCAAGTGCAGGAAAGCGGCTCAAAAAGCACACATAATTTACTGTAAAGTCCGAAATTGGACGGCGACCCTATTTTCAAAAAAATAAAATAATAATATTTGGTTATGATAATGTCTAATAATATCCCCCAGCATGGGATGGGCATCTTCCCCCCTTTGGCCGAAAAGGGGCACTGAAATCTACGAAAGGTATAGATCCCAGAGGGGGTGAGGCTTTGACCGGGTTCATAATCCAGCCCCAGTCGAACTGATGGTCCTTTGAATTCCAAGTCCCACCCATTTGAGCCCCTGCTTCCCCTGTAAATGAGGACCACAACCTTTTGCTTGGCACTGCCCCCCATGTCTGACATCGTCGCCCCTCGACACTAAGGGCTGGACAGGGGAGGGGTCGCGCCTCCCTGCCCGCCCACAATACCCTGCCCGCATAAAATCATTTGGGAGTAAATTTGCCCCCTAATTTTTTGTTGTTAATGTTATAATGTCATCATGGGACACTTCCTAGGGTAAATTGGGGTCGCAGATTCCATTTTTAATCTCAAAATCTGAAAAAAATAAATTGTAGGGCCTCCAAAAATGCAAAAATCATATTTCTACGAATTTCTGCCGGGCAGGGAGTGTGGGTGGGCAGTGGAGGCGCGACCCCTCCACTGTCCCGCCCTTAGTGACGAGGATCGTCGCCTTAATTCTCCTCTTTTTCTTTCATTCTTTTCTTTTGCTTGTATTTTAAAGGAGAAAATTTTATTTTTTTATTTTTTTATTTTTTTGAATGTTGATTACTTCACTTGGAAGTGGCTAAAGGATAATATGGGTCTGTTAGCAACAGTCCCTTTGTCTGTTGTTGGTGGTCATAAGTTTGTGCCGCACGAGACTCAAGGCGTGAAGTTGGTGGTTTTGTTGCATTAACCTAAAAGAGTAGGTCTTTGTCTTATCAATACACAAGAGTTGTTAATTAGTGTTACAAATGTTGATTGCGAATGATGATATTAGATGTCATAGGTTACTATAGTGTTATAGTACTAATTGTTAAACTATAGCACTAGATGTGAGAGTATTAACCCCTAAAGGTTCTTGATGCGAAATTGTTTAAATCATGAAAATAGACTTTACCCTACTTCAGGCCTTAAAACTCTCAATCTAAGCATTATTTGGAAGATCCAACCGTAGGATCTTAAAGTTAACTTAGCCTTCCACTCACAAGCCAAAATTTAACCGTCGATTCTTCTTCATTTGTGACATTATAATGATCAAAGTTGGCTGAATTTTCTCACTGCGGAAATTCCGAAAAGCGATTTCCGCTTTCTTGGACCTCTAGGGTTAAAACTTTCTTGCAAGTGGAAGAATTTATTGGAAGTGGTGCAATTGGTGGCTTGAAGAAAAGACAGGGGACATTGATTGTAAAAGTGAACACTGGTGTCAAGAGAGTTGAGAAATAGTGTTGTTTATTAAAAGTTATACATTACGCTAATCTTCACGTAACACTAATTAACAATTCTTTTGTAGTGAATTGGATTTTGATGTTAGGTAGTGGTTGTTGTTGTTGTAAGGGTTCGTAACCCACAAAATTACACCTATGGTGGTAGTGAAGGTGGAATAATGACTCTAGGTATATTTATGGACTACATTCGTTGTTGGCAATTGTGTTAAAAAATGACATTCTTGATGGTGGACTAGAACTTTGGAGAGCCATAACTTTGGGTTTTCATTAAAAAAAATCGCTTAGGTTGAATCCCAAATCAAGCTTAGTTTGTGTCGTGACCGTTTCATAGTTGTTCAGTGAAGTATGTATTAATGGCATGTGTTTTGTTAATGGCAACTCTTGTTATTGGGGTCTCAAACAAAAAACATGTTTCACTATTGCAAGCTAGATACGTGAAATCAAAGAAGAAGAATGTTTTTTTTCACGAGTATGATAATTTGAAAATGAACAATTTCATTGTTGGAAGACTTTTGATTCAAAGAAGTTTGGTATTGGATCTGCAATAGTGATTCTTCACTAGAAAAACTGAAAATATATATGGTTTATGCAAAGTTGTATCTTCTTCATCTATTTGGACTTCAACGGTTACTTTTTGGGATAGAATCAAATTAGGGTCTACTTTTAGTGATAGAAACCTTAGCTGAATTGAAGATGTTTTTGAAAATAAGGCATGAATTGGAGTGGAAAGGGTCTAGTTTTTAGGTTGTTTTTTCTTCATGAGTTGTTTGACACTTTGTACCATTGCAACATTTTCATTTAAGCCAATAATTTTTCTCACTAGATTTATTTGATACAAAAGTGTTTTTGAGATGAAAATTATAGATATTCAATTGGTCATTTAAACAACTTCCCTAGTAGAAATTCCACCCTAAAGTGCAAATGATAAAATGTTTGCAATCTTTTCGAGCACTACATTTTACATTTTGATCTAGCAATCAAGATTTGCTCCACATGACTTACAATAAGCCTATTATACAATTGTACATCTAAGATTTAATATATAGCTTATGCTCATTTTCATTCATAAAATAAAATTAAATTTGTGAACATGTTTTTGGCCAAAACCATGCTAAGAAATCCAAAGGTTAACATAGACCATTTGAGACAAGCTTCATCTATCAAGTCAAAACCGCAGTACAACAATTATTTAAAATCTATATTTCAAATGATCTTCTCTCTTACAAAGCAACATAATCTCAAAAATGTACACCAAGCAATATAAACAATCAACATCAAAGAAACACTTGTCTCATTATCTGCTCATAAATAAACCCAAAATTTCTTTTTCTTTCTAGACACACTTTTAACAAAATAACAATTTATCCAATCAATGAATTTGATTATGATCTTATCACATTACTAAGTACCAAACACAAATCAAGATCCTTTTCTCAGCATTACAAAACACACTAATTTAACATTCCACTCACCAAATCAGAACAACTCAAGACATTCAAAGAGCTTCCCAATGCAAAGTGCAAGCCACCAAAAGTTAAATACCAATAAACCCCAAAAATTGGAGGAGACAAATTCTAGGCTCAAAACAAAGAGCCCCCAATCATGTTTCCTTATCAACAAGTAACTTTCAAACCAAGAATCTAAGGTTCCCAAAGATATGGACAGGCAGGCAATGATAGGAACACCTTTGGGATGAAGCCTCCTTTGGATTTGCACCAGACAGATGTCCTGAAGAGTGTGATCAAAAAACACTCTCCAGTGTCGACACATGGCTGCCAAGCTCATCGATCGTATCCCGGAGAATAAGGATGAGGAGGATGATGATGTTCAGACATTCAAGGCCTTTCGATCGCCCGCCAGCCACCGGATCAATCCACCACCAGACTAAGATACTAGCTACTAGTTTCAATCGATCTGAAACTAGCTGAAGAAGCTACTACTGTGTAAGTTGCACTTTCTGTAAGTTAGCATGCAGATTTGCTCTAGTCCTCTGCCTTGTAGACACTTACTAACTGCTCCTCCAAACCTCCGGGAGTATTCTGGTTACAACGACACATGTCTGTCTTGACAAAATGCCATTTAAATATCTTGAACGAGGATGGATAACAGCAGCATTATTCGATCTTGATTGTCAGAGCTCAAAAGGGTTTTGAGCAACATTCGACGTGTAACTGTCGGAGCTCATTTCGTACCTATAACAGTTCGAAACAACTTCAACATCGTAGACTGTCAGAGCCTCTGAAAGGGTTTGGAGCTCATGAGGTTTGGAACAAATTCCAACATGTGAACTGTTGGGAGCTCTTTCCGTAGCTTGATGGGGTTCGGAACATATTCACTACATGTTGGAGCTCGGATGACTATGGAGGTTTGATGATCGCGAAAACTGATGTGAGAAGAGTGTGAAAGAAGTGCGTTTGTAAGCATCAGCAGATTCGTACTCGTTGAGTGTGAGAGTGAAGTTTTGACCTGAGGCTGTAACCCAATTTACGTACTCTGAAAGTGAGTGCTGCTTCTGGAACCCTAAATGTTCACGCGCAGCCAAAACGGATTACCTCCTACGAGAGCAGGATCGGAGTCGAGGACTTTTAGTTTAATGGCGAGCGAGTCCAAGTCTGTAAAACTCAGGAACAGCAACATTTACTCACTACTGGCAGAGTCGAAACTTTTGATCATCGTGTATCAGTAGAAAAACTGTCTCTTATGACTAGTCCGAGTTGACTCAAACAATTGTGACTGCTTTGAGTGCTTGTCTTTTGTTCAAGCTTCTGTGTTCTCCTTCATCTCTAGTTATGCCACCAGAGTTGGACTGTACTCTACTCATGTGGTTGTAGCGGATTCCACTCTCTTCAGGACACTTTTCTATTGGAGGTTGTGAGTTTCACTCTTGAGAATACTCCATCACTTGCACACATTATTTTGTTAGTGTGGTAAGTTTATGGTATGTCTAGACCAAACTGGTGCTATGTCTGGATCGTTCGGTACATTACTCCCAACACTTGGAAATTGGCTTCTACAGATGCCAGTTTGAATGCTGTCAAACATTTCGGAGCTGGCCGTGCTTGGTCCCTCCACTGCCATGAGATGCTGTAGCACTAGTGGAGGAAATTGTTCCATCTCTTACAGAAGAATGATCTAATCTAAGTTCTATCCGGCTTGAACAGTCAGATCTTTCACATAGTTTTGAGGTGACCAAAAGCATGGGATCAAGCTTGACAACTTTGTATAGGTTTGATTGAAGCATGGTATGAGTCAAAAAATGCACCAAGGCTAATTTCATGTGAAAAAGGAGAAGATCTCGTTGAAGAAACAACCGACAAAGTCCACAATCAGTGATGAACATGAAACCCTAAAATGTCCGAACTTCCTGACGAGCGATAGAATTTTCATCTGTTGAGAACATAAACGGAATGTCTGTAAGCAACCAAGAGCGAGTGTTCAAAGCTGCTTGATGGCGCGTCCTCTAGCACAAATGAAATCCTCATTAAACGACAAGCCGCATGCAATATTGCTCCACAATCTCCACTCTTCTGAATAAGAATCCAAAAGTGAGGTTTACTCTATTCTGAATATGGAAACAGGACTTTTGAACTGCAGCACCTATAAAGTGAGGAGGAGCATCCTGAGCAGACGTTTCCATTACATACTACAACGGAATAAGTGACCAGAGTTTTACTTGTCGAGGTCTCCACATTCTACACTATAATTCAAACGACGGCTCACCTGGTTGCTGACCAAATTATAATGTCACAGAACTGGTACGGGGATGTCATGAGAATTTGTTAAAACAGTACTTCGGAACAAGAGTGCACCAGGAAATTGCAGAAACTCCTTGAATTGCGATTCATAAGAAGAAAATTCTCCACTAATTCTTGTCAGACTTGAATAGTTGTAAGTGTACTTAACAACTTGCTGAGGATTGTTCGAGTCATCATAGACAAGTCTTAATGAAAATTATTTCTTCCAGTGGATTTGCAGGCTTTAGTTTTTGCTTGTTGACCTCATGATATGGACAACATCTTCTTGACCAAGTTCAAAATCATCAAGACCTCAGACGCATTTAAGCTCACCTTCCACAGTACGTCTGCTGTCGAAGAAACCAAATTACTGTAGTGCTCAAATCCTAACGTTTCGAAGTAGTTCATACCTACCCACGGTATGTCATTGTGTCCTCGCTCTGTTGTGGAAAAGGTTCCTACATCTGTACCTCATCAATCACATTCGATTGGAGCAAAACGGCCACAGAGAGCTGCTCAGACATGCCTGGTTTTGAATTCTTGCTCACAACAAAAATCTGAAATAGGAGGAAATGCTCTGATCCCCAATTCTGTTAAAATGGCATTATGCCGCTAAAATGGCACACCTAAACTTTCTGAACTGCAGTTCAAAAACCATATGATATAACAAAATTTGAAGGTGATATCATGGAAAATGAGTGACAATTTATATAAAGGAGTGATATTGTCAAAATAATTGTGATATTACAGAATACACCATTCCATGTGAGCACATATGTAAGATTTGGTGTGACAAAATGGCACATGGCATAGTGCCATTTTTACGGAATTGAGGTTTCTGAGGTATGAAGAGGTGTGCATTCAAGTATTATTCTTTTGTAGGAACTAATGAATTGTGACTGTTTGAAGCTGCTTGTTGTAAAATGAGTAAGCGGTTAGCTAGTCCAAAGTCTCTCACCTCCACTTCAATATAGCTCAATTTCTCTAGGAAGGGATGACAAAACGGAGAAACAAGAATATTTGAAGATTTCATGTCATGATGAACTACTCCTTTCCTTCTTTCTCATGCACTTTGTTGATTGGTCGCTAATTTAAAGACTTCCTACGGGTCCAGTATACATTTATGACTTCTACCTTGTCATCTTGATACAACCAACTTAAAGAGCACTTCTCCACATCCTCTCACCATTTATATGATCTTATATGGAGATCTCGTCCAAAAACTTGAGTATTCTTAATGATTAAGCAAGATCATGCACATCCAATCGATGGAAGTAAATCATCATGAAGCTAATTTGTGTTCTTTGTATTCAATTACTTATTCAACAATGTATAAATGCATGCAAAACAGTGCACCACTAACCCTTAAACATGAGAGTTAGATTTTTCCCTAAAAACACAATTTTGAAAAGTGTCATGGATGAAAATAATCTTGCTTACAATCTTGAAATAGTCTTTTTATAGATCATATGGATCAAATTTTGAGAGTAACAACTTTACCAACAAAAGATATGTTCAAATTGAAATCCAACCCAACAAATACTTTTCAAATTCACCATTGAATGAAAAAGCTGAAGTTCCTCAAGAAAGATGTATTCTCCAAAAAAGTTCAATGTGGAGATATCATCATCAATTCAATGATATGTTAAATGCAATCAAAAATCTCTTAACCAGACTAAGGAATCATCTTACTAAAAATTAATAAATGTAAAGTGAATTTGACTTCACACAATTGACTTGCAATCAGAAAGCATGCCCGAGGTCACACCATGTTCAATTATCAAGACATCCAACATTCTTGTGTTGAATCTCAAATTAGACACTTTAGACTGAGCTCTGAAAGGCAGCCTGGGAGCATGTGAAGGAAATCAGTTGCAATCAGCAAGTTCAACACAGTTGGGAACTTCAATAGTTGCGGAATCTGCAAAACTTGTTGAATCATGGGCACAAGAAAGCAACTTCGAAAGTCTTCACATCAAACATAATTGTAGTGCACTCCTCTGGTTCATTTCTAACATAAAATATCTTTCGCAAATTTCGCACTTCTACCTCGGGGGTTACACCCTCAAAGAACTGTAATAAAGCCGCATGCGGAGTGAATTACGAACATGCTGATTGACATAACACACGACCAGCTCTAAATTGCAACTGTGAGGTGCTTCAATCCATGCAGGGCATACCATGTACGATTTCAGATCGTTTCCTCAAGGTGTGAGTTCTAATCAAGAGTCGTGCAGCACTGAAGAAATTATCGTACTTTGACGATGGAAGGAACTCCGACACACAAGCACGCATCAAGTAGTACAATGTACAACAAAATTATGGTTCAAACTCACTTTATAACCATCAAAAATAGGTATAGGAACCGGCATATTGGCATGTGAAAGCTATTATAAAACGTCCTCTTTTTACTTAGTGAGATAGTGAGAGGTTTTCCCTACACATTACAGCAATTATTTTGTGGTTGTTCCCCAATGTGCGAATACTTTACCGGTGCATTCCTTTATAATATGAAAATTCCCTCTACGTGTTTCACGTACCAATCACCATAGCAGGTTTGGTCCTCAATGAAATATAATCAATATTTATTATCAACATTTGAATAAGGTTCGTCTGTCACAGATAGATTTTTTTGAGATTCGTTCTTCTGTTTATTACGATATAGTTTCCAACTGTTATGTAACCTTTGGTCACAATAAAGCAAATTTTGGTGATAATTTCCCAACTATTGGATACCCTTTTCATAATATAATGTCACACCTTCTTGATCCTCTTCGCTTGTAATATCTAATGTTTACATTCTTTAAAAATAGAATTATTTATGAACGAACCTGCTATGGTGTAATGGTATATCTCAAGTTCGATATCCACCCAGATTGGTTGATATCCGAGCATCCTACCCTCCCATCGCTGGTATCAATTTGGGAGGAGTTTCTGGAGTATCACCCGCGTATTGGCAATGCCATGCGGGCAAAAATCATTTGGGGACGTGCAATCCGATATCTCGAATATCGGGACCTCAATTGGCCCCTCGGTAAGCAATTAGGGTTTCGTGGGGGGCGGGGCTTATTGTGGCAGAAGCTCCTCAGAACTCTTCCTTTTTTTCGCGTTTCACGTCGCGCTCAACGTCTGCTCCCATCTCCTCGCAGCTCGAGCACCATGGCGGAGCAGGTGCGATTGCAACCAATCTTCCTTGTCCACATCAAGTTCCCTTCTTGCCGTTGTTTGCCGCAAGATTGTAAGGGTTTAGGGTTCGAATTTCGGTTATCGTATCACTGATGGAGATTTCGTTGTGGTTTGGCAGACCGAGAAGTCCTTCTTGAAGCAGCCGAAGGTTTTCCTTAGGTAAGATCATCCGCCCTTGCAATGTCCTGTAGATGAGCATCTCGCGGGTGCGGCGCTTTTAGGTTTTAGGTCATGGTAAATCTGCGAGACGCTCTTCTGGCAGCAGCCATAGGTTTTTATATTTTTTCTCGCGGTTGCGTTGAGATTTACGCATGGTATTTGCTATTGCAGCACGAAGCTTTCGGCCAAGGGAAAGGCGCCTGGAAAGGCCGGAACCCGGTTCTGGAAGAATGTAGGTCTCGGCTTCAAGACCCCCCGTGAAGCTATTGAGGGTATGTGGTTACTTTTCGAAGATATTTTCACATACAGTGCTCACTTGGAAGTTTGTGGTTATTTAGGTTTAGATGTAGTGTTCAACTCATTTGAAAGTCTAGGGTCTCGGTTCGTATCAGGATTGGATGTAGTGTTGACAGTGGTGATAATTGTTGCCAGGTACTTACATCGACAAGAAGTGCCCCTTCACCGGAAATGTTTCCATCCGTGGACGTATCCTTACCGGTATCGTGAACTGCACCAAGATGACCCGCACCATCACCATCCGACGGGATTACCTTCACTTCGTCAGGAAGTACCAGAGGTATGCGCGTTGCAGGAGTCTTCCGATTTCCAACCTGTGTTCTTTGTTAATCGTATCATGTCCAATATAGATACTGGATGTTTCAATTTCTGTGGATTTCACTCATGAACTGAAGCCGAACCCTCGCTTGCAGGTACGAGAAGAGGCACTCGAACTTGGCTGCCCACGTTTCCCCCCGCCTTCCGTGTGAAGGAGGGCGACCAGGTCATCGTCGGCCAATGCAGGTACAGCTCTTTCACACTTTAGTCATCTTAGGTCAAGAGTGTTGTTTTTCTGTATATGCAGTTTGTTGAAGATGTAAACCGTGATGTCGTCATTGAAAAGATATGAGCAGTAGTTCTGAGAGGGAAGAATCATGGTATAACTCGCAGGCCTTTGTCGAAGACGGTGAGGTTCAACGTGTTGAAGGTGATCCCCATGGGCGCTTCAGACGGAGGAAACAAGAAGGTGTTCACAGCCGTATAGATCAGCCTAGACCATTTGTATGCACGGGCGCGTTGGTTGACTGTGATGCCTGCCTCTCAATTTTGAAATGTGAAACTTGCATCAAAATTTATAAACTGTGTTTCATGCCAGTGATACCTTAACATGAGATGTATCAGCGCTTTTCTTGTAACTATTTTCGATCGTTATGAACCGAGTATGAACCATAGTTCCGTTGTACATTTGTACTACTTGCTGCGTGCTTTGTGTTTCGGAGTTCGTTTTGCCGAAAAGGTACGTTGATTTCTTCAGTGTTGCACGACTTTTAATTAGATAACACAGCTACTGAATGGTACGACCTGAAATCCTACATGGTTTGCCCTGCATGGATTGGAGCACCTTACAGATGCAATTCAGAGATGGTTGGGTTTTAGAACAAGATGTCAACCTGTATGTTCGGAATCCACTCCGCATGCGGGTCTGTTACAGTTCTTGGAGGGTGTAATGTCCGAGGTAGACGTGCAAATTCTGTGAGTGGTATTCGTATTTTAAAAATGAATCACAGGAGCGCAGTATCACTATGGTTGATGGGAATGTCCTCGAGGTTGCTTTCTGGTGCCCATGACTAACCTAACTTGAATATTGTTTGAAGTAATCCTAAGTTTACTATGATACAAAAAACGTCACATAGCAATAAACAGCTTGAATGGGTTTTGATCATGGTCCATGTTTTACCTTTTTATGCATGATCTTTTTCCCTCTTAAGAAGATGAGTTCCAACACCTTTTTAGTCAAAGGATTTTTGATGCAAAGAATTTCGCTATTTGGTGTGCAGTGAGTTTTTGTAGATCATGAAGATTATATGATTTATGAGATGTATTGTTTTTGGGGGGTGATTTAAACATGCCCTGTTTCAACATGCCTATGAATTCACCCCCCAAATTTTAACGTGCACCACTTTTTAACTTTGAGAGTTTTACCTCTATAAGTTTGATTTTTTTTTTGAGACAATACTGGTTTTGTCAGAAAGATATGTGGTTTCTATAATTTACAAAAGGTTTGAACTTCAATCAATGTAACATGAGTCAATTTGAGAGGATAGACAAAATCAAATCGATCCCAATCTCACCTCCAACAACTTTAGGAGATAATATCACTCTTAGAGGCGATTTCCATGAGGTTTACTTTCGAATGCCATGGTTCATTTTGTGGAATTCATGATAAGAAAATTTTGATCAAAAATTGTCCGCATATGTGAGAAAGAAAAAAAAATATATTCAAATGATTTCATGGCTTGGTTCATGCACCAAAATGTTACGAATCCATATTCAAAAAAACCCTCCAATTTTAGCGAAGTTAACACCAAAAAGAAAAAATTCTTGAATAATGAAAACACTTAGAAAGTCTAAGAATCTCCCTATTATCACTCACAAGAGATGTATTGTAACGACACACAAACTTCCATTTACATTCTCCATTCTTTTGTTTCCAATATTCCTTTATTACACTTCTTACTGAAAGATGCAAATCTCTCTTATTACGTAGCCGTTCATAAATCTTCTTAGAGGAGCACCTTCATGTCAATCATCATCCCTTCTCACTCTCTGCTATTTAAGCCCTGCATCTCTTTCACACTCGCATTTCAAGTCTTTCACTTTCTCCACACGCGTGCTCCAAGTCCTCTACTTTCTCCACACCATGGTCAATTCCGCTAGGAGGAGCCATCCTTGAAAAAGTGTGCGTAGAATGCTTGGCGGTAGAGTGTGTAGCTCTACTCCTCCGGGCATGGAGCCGACCACCGAAGACAAGAGTTCCATCGACATAGCTACCGCTAAGCACGAGCGGATCATCATCCTTGGCCTGCATCCATCTGGTGGTGACGAGCAAGATCAGAGGCGCTCGACCTGAAAGCGCAAGAAGGAGCTTTGTCAGGAAGAAGACATTGACGAGCTCAGAGCTCGTAAGTCGAAGATGTTAATGAAAATGAACTTGTTTGATCACATGATTGAGATTGTGCGTGCACAAAGCTGAGCAAATGTGGAGGTGGAGAACAACCCCACCGACAAGGAGATGATAACCAGAGGCCTCGCGGAGCATAAGTGATTTGGTGTAGCATATGTGACCGGTAACGGATCGATCGCTGCAATCTCGTTGGCGCAAGTGTAGGCATTGAGAATTTCATGAAGAATCGCTCTAGTGCGGTCCAGTTGAAGTGACAATTGTCTATTCGAGATGGAGATGATGGAGAAGGGAAATGCGTGCGCTTGAAGAAAGGAAATGCGGGCGCGTGAAGAAGGCAAATGCGGGCGCACGAAGAAGGGAAATGTGGGCGCGTGAAGAAGGGAAATGCGGGCGCGTGAAGAAGGGAAATGGGGGCGCGTGAAGAAGGGAAATGGGGGCGCGTGAAGAAGGGAAATGGGGGCGCGTGAAGAAGGGAAATGCAGGCGCGTGAAGAAGGAAATGGGTGCGCGTGAGGAGGGGAAAGGTGTGCGGGGGGAAGAGGGAAAAGGTGTGTGCGGGGAAGAGGGAAAAGGTGTGTGCGTGAAGACAAGAAAGGCATGGGCGTGAAGACCGGAAACGCGTGGGCGTGAAGACCGGAAAGGCGTGGGCGTGAAGATCGAAAATGCGTGCGCATAAAGAAGTGAATGCATGCACGTGAAGGGAATGTGCAGGAATGAGGGTAGAGAGGCTTATATAAGTAGTGCGAGGAAGAAGAGAAGAAGAGAGGAAATGTGTACCCGTGAAGAGGTGAAAAAGCATGCTTGTGAAGAAAAGAATGAAGATGTTGAAGAGGGGAAAGGCATGCGCGTGGAAGAGGAGAAAGGCGTGCGCGTGGAAGAAGGGAAAGGCATGCGCGTGGAAGAAAGCCAGTCTCTTCTCCAGCCATTCTCTTCCCCAGCCTTAGCGATTGCAAACACAGTCGCAATGAGGTTCGCTATGTTCGTGTAGACTTGAATGGTCTCCCACCCAGTGGGGAACGTTGGAAAGATCCTCTTCAATTCTCCGGAACTCCAGCTTCTTCATCTCTATTTTCAAGTAAGTCGCCTCCACGTTGAGAATTGCTCCCTCGATCTTGCGCTTCATGCCTGCTCACGTGGCTCTTCATGGCCTGCACACTCCTCCTTGGCGACTTCCTGCAGTTGCTGGAGCTCAGAATGTGCAAAATCTCCCTCTTCAATAGTTCTTTGGTAGACAATTCCGAGCCCGGACTGCTTGCAATCAAGTTGGCACAAGCATTGATAATCTCTCGAAGAATCGCCCTACCGTGTGTTCCCGACTCGCCGGATTGGCCATTGTCGACAACAAATGGAATTGAGTGCGCGTGAAAGGGAATGTGCTAGAATGAGGGTGGACACGCTAAAAAGCAATGAGAAAACGAAGGGGTGACCATGGTAGCAACTCCTTAACTGTTACTAGGCTTCACAGAACGTCAAATCCTGCATGCGCGTGATAATATCAACAATTATAGAGGTTTATTTTATGTTGAATTCTTTAACTAGTGGATTGCTTCATCTTCCACTCACTGACACAATTCAAGTGCGTCAGTTGGTTTATTTTTGAAAATAAGAGTAACTATGTACCTTTGCAATCAAGGTTACCGTCACAAAATGGGCTATTTGTGAGTCTTATATGAAGATTCAACATGTGTTCATTTGGGTTCATTGATTTGTAGCGGTTTCCTTTCTAAAGGGTATTCAATTTGTACAAACTGCAAAGTTTTTGTGTGGAATGGTCATATCTAATGAGAGTAATCAAATGCATGAGAACGTTTGTTCATTTTGGAAGATGGTAACCGTTCATGATCAACACTTTTGCGATTGAGCAAATAGGTCATTGTATTGGAATGTGGCTATCTTCTTGATTTTATTGGAAATAACTTGTGGCGTTGTTGATAATGTAAAGTTGTCTGTAACAATAGCTTTCTGAAAGCTTACACTAGTTTATTCATTCCAGATTGGAACAGGTCTTAGCATATTGTGCAGTGCTATTGTGCATTTATGACTTCTTTGTGAATTTGTACATTTGATTGGATGACTAATTACTCACAACCTTATTGAGAATAAATATTCAATACTAGTAAATAGATGGTCTTGTATAGACAAGAGTACCCCAAGTGACATCTTACACCCATGTTATGTACACTAACATTATTACACTAATGTCATCAGCATTACTTTGAGACTTTTAGTAGTCGTACCATTGTTATAAACAATAGTGAAGCTAACATGGAGTAAAGTCCATGCACATAAAAAATAAGCAATTCAAAAGTATTGTAGATAGAATATAGTTGAAAAGTAAAGACTGAGCATGGATTGAAATATACTTTTGCTTCATTAACATAAATTTGAAACTTTTAGAGGCCGCCTCTTATTATTATTCTAATTTAGAATCAGTTTGAGATGTTGCATTAAAATCATGCACATTAACCCCTGAACGACCACGGCCACCGATTCGGCTTTTACCGTCAAGGCCAAAAAAAATTTACAATCAACTTCAAATGTTATGATCTCACATATAGTGATGATCCGACGGTTGAAAATTTTCACACTACTACTGATGGTAGTCTACTTCAAGACCCTACCGTTGAAATCATCAAAATTTTCCAAACATATTGGGCGTACCCCCATTAGTACATAGTGGTCAGCGTTGGGATCTGAAACTCCCAGAACATCGTGGATCTTTAGGGGTTAATAAGAGGAGATTTAATACCCTGCCATTTACAAATTTGAAAGGTCAATACACTACATAGAGCCAAAGTGTTAGCACTTGTGCATTGTGTAAATTAAATTGAAACCTTGAGTGGCCGCCTCCTGCTTTTTCTTTTATTAATGGTAAAGGTGACATGTTTTGAAGTCAAGCACATTTGTAAGAGCAAATTTAAAACCCTATTGTGTATAATAGAGAGTTGAAAAGTCAAGACTTGCAAGGATTGATTGTGCTTGAACTAACTAACAACGTGTACTTGTGTTTTATTAACATGAATCTCAAACCTTGATTGGTGGCCTCATGTAATCATTTTGATTTATTGTGAGGCTAAATTGTTTTTGCAGGAAGAGTCTAAAAACCCAGGGGCGGAAGGAAAAGGTCTGCAATAGAGATAGATTGGCAACAATGTCATACACACACTTCATCGACTGCTCATGAGAAATCGACATAATTACAACCCGCCCATTATCAATCGCTTAGTGTTACGGTCACAAAAGCGAGGGGGGATACTGACAGTGTCGAGCACCGAAGATGTGAGCAATACGACGTGCAGCACGGTACATGCAGGGTACGCAGTAAGGTACACGCACGGTACGGAGTAACGGCATTGCAGTTAGTGTGTTGTTAGTAGGCTCACCACTAACACAACCACGATTAATTAGTCATGATGAACTCGACCAGTAGAACAATCTCTCCAAATGTATATATTGAGTTCTTCTGAAAGGTTTTAATCTATCGATTTTGAGTCTCAACTAGTGATCCTCTACACAACAATCAACTTCTCCTAACCGCAAACCTCTAAATAGTAGGGAGTGAATGGAAAAATAATGGGTCGTTCTCAAACCCATCATGTCCCTACTCCAAATTTCATGTGGCTCCCTATTTCCCAATACTCGATTGGTTTCCACTTCTGCCCAAAAACAACCCAAATCAAAATACTTCACCATGTTTGTGTTTGAAACTTTGTAGAGACTAAACAATGAATTCGAATCAAGTTTTGTAAATTGCAAATGATTTGTAAATCACTAAACACTTTGGTAAATTGAAGAAGATTTGAAACTCACTAAGCTCTTGGTTGAAGAAGAATACTACACGAAAACCGACTATTCTAACTGTTGCGGCTAATATCGACCTGAAATGTTGGTTAGGTGCTTACAGAAGGGATCTGATCTTATTCAAGGCACTACTTATAGAGATATCAACCCACATTCTTGTGTTCGATCTCAAATTCGACATATAAGACTGATAACTGAGAGTCAGCGTGAGAGTATGTGAAGGAGATAACTGCCACTCAAACAATATTCAAGTTAGGTTAGTCATGGGCACCAGAAAGCAACCTCGAGGACATTCCCATCAACCATAGTGATACTGCGCTCCTGTGATTCATTTTTAAAATACGAATACCACTCACAGAATTTGCACGTCTACCTCGGACATTACACCCTCCAAGAACTGTAACAGACCCGCATGCGGAGTGGATTCCGAACATACAGGTTGACATCTTGTTCTAAAACCCAACCATCTCTGAATTGCATCTGTAAGGTGCTCCAATCCATGCAGGGCAAACCATGTAGGATTTCAGGTCGTACCATTCAGTAGCTGTGTTATCTAATTAAAAGTCGTGCAACACTGAAGAAATCAACGTACCTTTTCGGCAAAACGAACTCCGAAACACAAAGCACGCAGCAAGTAGTACAAATGTACAACGGAACTATGGTTCATACTCGGTTCATAACGATCGAAAATAGTTACAAGAAAAGCGCTGATACATCTCATGTTAAGGTATCACTGGCATGAAACACAGTTTATAAATTTTGATGCAAGTTTCACATTTCAAAATTGAGAGGCAGGCATCACAGTCAACCAACGCGCCCGTGCATACAAATGGTCTAGGCTGATCTATACGGCTGTGAACACCTTCTTGTTTCCTCCGTCTGAAGCGCCCATGGGGATCACCTTCAACACGTTGAACCTCACCGTCTTCGACAAAGGCCTGCGAGTTATACCATGATTCTTCCCTCTCAGAACTACTGCTCATATCTTTTCAATGACGACATCACGGTTTACATCTTCAACAAACTGCATATACAGAAAAACAACACTCTTGACCTAAGATGACTAAAGTGTGAAAGAGCTGTACCTGCATTGGCCGACGATGACCTGGTCGCCCTCCTTCACACGGAAGGCGGGGGAAACGTGGGCAGCCAAGTTCGAGTGCCTCTTCTCGTACCTGCAAGCGAGGGTTCGGCTTCAGTTCATGAGTGAAATCCACAGAAATTGAAACATCCAGTATCTATATTGGACATGATACGATTAACAAAGAACACAGGTTGGAAATCGGAAGACTCCTGCAACGCGCATACCTCTGGTACTTCCTGACGAAGTGAAGGTAATCCCGTCGGATGGTGATGGTGCGGGTCATCTTGGTGCAGTTCACGATACCGGTAAGGATACGTCCACGGATGGAAACATTTCCGGTGAAGGGGCACTTCTTGTCGATGTAAGTACCTGGCAACAATTATCACCACTGTCAACACTACATCCAATCCTGATACGAACCGAGACCCTAGACTTTCAAATGAGTTGAACACTACATCTAAACCTAAATAACCACAAACTTCCAAGTGAGCACTGTATGTGAAAATATCTTCGAAAAGTAACCACATACCCTCAATAGCTTCACGGGGGGTCTTGAAGCCGAGACCTACATTCTTCCAGAACCGGGTTCCGGCCTTTCCAGGCGCCTTTCCCTTGGCCGAAAGCTTCGTGCTGCAATAGCAAATACCATGCGTAAATCTCAACGCAGCCGCGAGAAAAAATATAAAAACCTATGGCTGCTGCCAGAAGAGCGTCTCGCAGATTTACCATGACCTAAAACCTAAAAGCGCCGCACCCGCGAGATGCTCATCTACAGGACATTGCAAGGGCGGATGATCTTACCTAAGGAAAACCTTCGGCTGCTTCAAGAAGGACTTCTCGGTCTGCCAAACCACAACGAAATCTCCATCAGTGATACGATAACCGAAATTCGAACCCTTAAACCCTAACAATCTTGTGGCAAACAACGGCAAGAAGGGAACTCGATGTGGACAAGGAAGATTGGTTGCAATCGCACCTGCTCCGCCATGGTGCTCGAGCTGCGAGGAGATGGGAGCAGACGTTGAGCGCGACGTGAAACGCGAAAAAAAGGAAGAGTTCTGAGGAGCTTCTGCCACAATAAGCCCCGCCCCCCACGAAACCCTAATTGCTTGTCCGTAGCTTACCGAGGGGCCGATTGAGGTCCCGGTATTCGAGATATCGGATTCCACGTCCCCAAATGCTTTCTGCCCCCTTGGCATTTTCCTATACCCGGGTGATACTCAAGAAACTCCTCCCAAACTGATACCAGCGATGAGGGGGTAGGATGCTCGGACATCAACCAATCTGGGTGGATATCGAACTTGAGATATACGTGAAACACGTCAAGGGAATTTTCATAGAAGGGAACACATGGGTAAAGTATCCTCACATAGGCGAACAATTACAAAATATTTACAAGAAGGTAAAGGAAAAATGTTTCACCGTCACTTGAAATGTAAGTAGGAGAAGTTCTAGAATAGGTTCCACATGCCATGCAAAATGCCGATTTGATTTATATTAGCTTGATTTTATTTATTAGTTGATGCCGTATATGAGGTGCTTTTGTGCAATGAGTCCCCTTCTTTCACATATTATGTGACCTTTCCCCTATGCTAAATGTTAAAAACATTAAGTGATGGTGCTCTAAAATGGTGCGGTCTAGATAATGGAGCACTAGGCTTGTCCGACTGAAGGGATATAATAGCGTCTTCACCTAGCAATAGCATGTACTCACAACAAACATCTTATGGGCACCAAATGAGGGCATTAGTTTAGGAATACCTTTAAAATTTCCTTCATAATTCATAGCAAATCATAGAAGAGTTCAAATTTGATGAATCCACTTTGTCTCTCCGCTTACTTTGGCCATGAACAAAAATTGCTTGCGTTACCAAATTAATAATAGATTTTTCTTATTAGAAATTAAAGTGAAAATTGAGTACTCTTCCTTATAAATTATTTAAGGATAGTGGAAATTTTCCAAGGATGAATGATAGGAGAACATCACCTAAGGATATCACACATTCTAGCAAGATGGTAGGTTTGAAATATTTGTGATAGTAATCAGAGACTATCTACTATTTTGCTACACTAAAAATTATATTTAGTGTTGGATGAAGAATAGTGTAGTCACCTCAATCATGTAGCAACACTATTAATCATGTACGGAGAATTAGTGTATGGGCCCATTCTCTGCTTTTTTTAAGCTTCACTTTCTTCTTTGCTTTGAATTGTTGGAGAGGGACCGAAAGAAGGCATCTCGTTGGGCGGACTCTAATCACTAAAGAATCGAAGGTTTTACTGCCTGACAGGAGTTAATGGCTTTAAGTCCACCCGCGATGAGTCCAGAAACATCGACCTGCTCTCTTGGTTTGCCATCGAGCTCCATTGTTATGAGCTTCTTGGTGGTCGCTAGTAGCTTCTCAATTAATAAATTGGTTAAAATGTTAGAGCTCCTTTTCTTTTTAGGGTTTCTGGTAAGATTCTTTTTTTTTGCTTCCTTCAAAGCGATAAGAAGGGCGATCTATAAATAGGGCAATCTTGGCTTTGTACATATAGTATTTGAAGATTAGGGTGGTGGAAAAATTGTTTCCGAAGAAAATGGGGTGTGATGTGGACAATGTTATCCATGAGAATCTGTGTCTTATTCAATTTGCCATCAAGGTTGGGGACGTGAGTGTGTTGGAGCATTCAATTGAGGATTTCAAGCCCAAGGTTACTTTAGCTTAAAAACCAACACAAAATGTCAACTACGTTTTACTAATATTCCCTAGAATTTACTATATTGACAATTGGTGTTGTAGTTGACATTCACAGTTGCTATAAATTTACCCTTGTTGGCAACTAGTGTTGTTGTTCGCATTTAGTGTTGCCAACACTAAATATAATTTTTAGTGTAGTTCACAACATCCTTTACTGATATCCGCCTCTAATTGGTTGATACCCTGTGAACAAGGTATCAGTACCAACCGGGCATTTGTCATCCAGATTGCTGGACTGTTGGAACTCGAAAGAATGGGAAACGAACGGGATTGACTCTCCGGAATCAAGAGTGAGGTAGCTGCAGTGAGTGATTTGAACAATTGGGGATTCGGTTCCGGTTGGGGGAGAGTGAGATTGGGGCGATTCAAGCAATGGCGGGTGCGGCAGTGGCAGCAGGGTGCACGCGCTGCCCCTGTCTGCTAATGTCCACACTGCCACGAAGCCTACGTTACGCTGCTCGTAATCGTCACCGCACCGTAATCCCATCCTCATCTTTTGTCTCTGGGGTTCTGGGAGCTCCAAGAATAACAACAATGAATGTGGGCAGAATTGTGCGCCGGGAGCTTAGCGTGAAGGCGAGCGTGATAGACACTTCTACAAGCACGGAGCCCAGTGTTGAGGTCTCCGAGCCTGTGCCGTCTTCCTCCATTCCTGCGTTTCAGAAGAGGCTGCGAATTGCGGATATCAAGGGAGGCGAGGATGGGGGTTTGGACCGCGTTGGACAGACCTTGCTTGTCCGTGGTTGGGTTCGCACTTGCCGCTCCCAGAAGACCTTCGCCTTCATCGAGGTGCCCTCCATACCCTATCTTGTGGTCAAATCAGCGTTAAATTCCAAACTCCACGGCTGAATTTGAGAGGTTCAAACCAATCACAACATTACATGAGTTACATTGTCATTCAGAATCATCAATTTACGTGCGAATTGACACAACTGCACCTGCACTGAGATTTATCACAGGTGAATGATGGATCAGCGGTGTCAAACATTCAAGCAGTTGTGCAATCTGATGTCGAAGGCTATGATAAGGCAAACTTTCTTAAACCCTGGCTCTATGCGTTTTCCATATTCTCAAGAGGTCACATTCAACAACTGATAATGCACAGATGATTCTGAGGCTATGATAAGGTTTACATAGCTTATGTGAAACCCTGGCTAAACTTTTCCATTCTCTCAAGAGGTTACATGCAATAATTTGAAGGCACAGATGATTATAAGGAGTCGTTGACATTGGGCAGGTGGTGGCAGATTGAGGCAGGGTTAGTGAACACAGGGGCGTCAGTAGCGATAGAAGGAGTGCTGGTGGAGAGTCAAGGCGCAAAGCAGAAAGTGGAGCTCAAGGCTACGAAGCTTACACTGGTATGTACATCTACTTGCATTTTCATGTCTGAGTTTCAACACTTTTGGTCATGATCCTGACCGTGGGAATGTATGTATAGGTTGGCGGCACAGATTCTGCCTCTTTTCCCATTCAGAAAAAGAAGTTGACCCGGGAGTATTTGCGGAGTGTTGCCCATTTGCGTCCCCGAACCAACACTTTTGGTGCAGTGCGTTCTCACTTCTCAAACTTGCACTTAACCCCTAAAGTCAAGTGGATCTAAACGATGATCAATGTGCCAATTTCTGAAAAACTCGTTCTCGAGGATTTTAACCGTAAGAATAAAACTGTCCAGTTTTTCTACCGTCAAAATCTTGTTAAACCGCACCATACCAACCTTGAGATATACTCAGCTATAGTTTCATTCTTTATAGTACAATTCCGATTCAAGTTAGAATGACCCGCTTCAGGCTCTTTTTGACTTTAGGCGTTTACATGTAAAACCCTACATCACACTTACAATGACTAATTCAGCTCAATTTAGGATTCATTTCGTTGAGGAATGTGTGGATTTTTTGCGTGGCAGGTGGCTAGAGTTCGCACGGCGCTCGCTTTTGCTACTCATCAGTTTTTCAGAGAGCAGGGCTTCGTATGGGTGGCTAGTCCTATCATCACGGCATCTGATTGTGAAGGAGCTGGCGAGCAGTTCTGCGTCACCACTCTGGTACTCTATTATAAACTCATAGTTATATTGGAACAACATCTGAGATCTTAGTGCATTTTCTTAATACAACTCTCGTCTTAAAAGTTTTACAAATGGAGCTGCAGATTCCAAGTTCACACGAGGACCCAAAGACGCCCTTGTCAAATGTTCCCAGTACCAAGGACGGTCTCATCGACTGGTCCCAGGTTTGTGTCCGCTCACACAAGCCTTTGTAAGTTGCAGTTTTTTCTTTTGTTTTGAGGTTTTACCAGAATGAGTGTGTTAGTTGCTTATGAGCATGTGTGACGTGCAGGACTTTTTCGGGAAGCCTGCGTTTCTTACAGTATCTGGACAGCTCAATGGGGAGACTTACGCCACGGCTTTATGTGACGTAAGTGCACCCTCCTTCATTTGTGGAAGGAGCCCAGCTGATGCCTTCTCCTCATTCCTCTGCTTAACATACTGCAGATCTATACTTTTGGACCTACTTTCCGAGCTGAAAATTCGAACACTACGAGACATTTAGCTGAATTCTGGGTATGTCCACTATCCACATGCGCTTTTTTCTTTTGTTACATATCATTTTGGAGGTACTGATTTTCTGCTATGTGGTTCTATCAGATGATTGAGCCAGAGCTTGCTTTTGCTGACTTGAAAGACGACATGGCATGCGCCACCGCCTATCTCCAGTATGTTGTATGTCAGACCTGCCGAAGCTTATCAACTGACAATTTCTCCGCTTTGAATACTCATTGAGAAGCTTCCTTTCCTTTTGTATCATGGTTAGTCAGGTTACTAAAAGCTTACTCGTGATGTCCCAGGTGAGATACATCTTGGAGAATTGCAAAGAAGACATGGAGTTTTTCGAGAAGTGGATTGAAAAGGGTATCATCACCCGTCTCACTGTACGTTCCTACCGACCATTACCCTGATCTTCAGTGTCGAAAAGAATCGATTGTTCGAAAATCATGCTAATCTGCTGGTGATGCCAACTTCTCAGAATGTAGTGGAGAAACCCATCGTGCACGTGACCTACACTGAGGCCGTTGACGTTCTTCTGAAAGCAAAGAAGAAGTTCGAGTTTCCGGTTTGTCCAAGCTGCCTTTGAATCCTTTTGTGCTACTCAGGAACAAATTAGAACTCCTTAATAATGATCGTGTATGCAGGTGAAATGGGGAGCGGACTTACAGAGCGAACATGAGCGGTACCTCACAGAGGTGGCCTTCAGTGGCAACCCTGTCATTGTTTCTGATTACCCTAAGGTATTGTTCTCTCATCACTCGACATCCTGGCACTATCTTGAGATTCGAGATTCTTATTGTTCGATTTCTGTATGGAGCAGGAGATAAAGGCGTTCTACATGAGGCAAAACGACGATGGAAAAACTGTGGCAGCTATGGATTTGCTCGTGCCCAGGGTTCGTACCCTCCCCTATTATCTTATAACACCCTCGCATTTCATGCTGGCTCAAATCAAGTTGTTCAAGAGCATAGCCTTAACATCATAAGGCTTGTGCATTCAGGTAGGAGAGCTTATCGGTGGGAGTCAACGTGAGGAACGATTAGATGTGTTAGAGAGACGGATTGAGGAGCTTGGACTTAACAAGGAGAGTTACTGGTGGTACCTTGACCTGCGGCGCTATGGTTCTGGTAAGAGAATCTACATGACATTCTTGAGTAGTGCACTCTTTTCAAATCAACTGTATCTTTCTGTGGTTTTAAGGTCACGGACACAAGTAACATGATGCAACTTTAGAACCATGTTGAAGTGATTAGCCCTTGAATCCCATCTTATCAGTAGAAGTTGTCTCATACTGATTCTGTTTCTTCTTCTGGATGCAGTTCCACATGCTGGGTTCGGGTTAGGATTTGAGAGACTAGTACAATTTGCAACTGGAATTGAGAATATTCGCGATGTCATTCCTTTTCCCAGAACTCCAAACTCAGCTGAGTTTTAGTAGCAGCAGCAATAATAACTAGGCATTTGTTTTAGTATGTACATCTCTCTGTCAGTAATACCATTCTTTTACACTGTGGCCGAAGGTGTTCCAAATTCATCTACCAAGTTGCATTGTCGTTATGGGTGCTTGCGCTTTACCTTGCTATCAAATGGTAGACGTTTTAAAAGTCTGGTTCGAACCTGTTTGGATCAGGATCACTCTTTCGCATGGATTTACTTTGCGCTTGCAATTCCTTTGCAAGCAAGCGATCGATTGAACAACCCGAAAAATTTATTGAAATAGTACATACAAATTACTAAGTGTTTACAAAATTTTCAACAAAATTGAAGTGCTCAATGAGAAAAAGAAAAAAACCTAAAGCTACTCTCTATATTGGTATGCTTGTGGAGGTCCAACATGGAAAGTCCTCACCATTTTCTTTTGGATTTTAATTCTTTTGCTACTCGTCTAGGCATAAGTCTCTTGCAATCATCAATAGGGATAAAAGAGAAGGTTTCTTCTACACGAGACTATAATTCAAGTATCCCTTTTGGTGGTGTGTCATATCGCCTAGATCTTCTTCTCGAAATTCATGATCTTCTTCTCAAAATTCACGTAGATTTTATATAGGATTCAAATCTGGGGTCTGAAAGGGTGAAGATAAAACACCGAAAGATTGCCTAGAAAATCACTTTTTCAGACTATAAGTGTTGTACAGGTGCATTATCTTGTTGAAATATGACTTTTGTTGCATCTAAATTATATTTTTGAGTTGTACCATAGAGATACTCCTCCAAGATTTTTGATAACCATGTTGATTGAGGCAACCTTCAATTCTACTCATCATACCTAATCCATGTATACCCATACATCCCCATATCATCACATAACCACCACCATGTTTGACAGTTGGAATAACAGAAAGTTCTTGGAGATTACAAATTCAACACCAAACTCTCCCATTTGAAGAAAATCTCTTTATTTTAGTCTCAAGTGAGAATATCACGTAACTATAATCATTAACCCCTAACTTTCCTTAAAGCCCGAAATGGGCTTTTGCAATTCCGGGCAGCCTAGTTAAAGGGGTTAGAAGTAATATTTTTGACTAAGAATTTTATCGGGTCCTCCTTATACTGCAAAGTGTATGTGGTAAAATTTGCAAAGTCAAATTCCAATTATTGAGTCTTCTAGGACAATCCTTGGGTTGCGAGCCGAGATGGGGCAGCTCAAAAAAGTAACTTTTTTGAAAGTTTTTTTTTTGAAACATGATCATTACTAAATCACTACTCAAATTTCAAAGTGACTCAAGTCAAAAAGTTTACCAATTTTACAAGGGCAGCCTCCAAAAAAATTTAAAATGAATCTTCGCAATACCCAAAAAAACTCTACCTCTAAGCACTTGTGGGGGTGTAAACCGATTACTTTTCTTTTTTTAAAACTTCCAACCGTAAGATCTTGTACCTAAGAATATGCCTGATTACTCTTCAAAAAATTGACCGTTGGATGTTTACCATTTGAGAGATCATAACATCCAAAGTTTGTCTCCCAAGTTTTTTTGGGTGTTGCGAAGATTGGTTTTAAATTTTTTTGGAGGCTGCCCTTGTAAAATTGGTAAACTTTTTGACTTGAGTCACTTTGAAATTTGAGTAGTGATTTAGTAATGATCATGTTTCAAAAACAAATAATCAAAAAAGTTACTTTTTTGAGCTGCCCCATCTCGGCTCGCAACCCAAGGATCGTCCTAGAAGACTCAATAATTGGAATTCGACTTTGCAAATTTTACCACATACACTTTGTAGTATAAGGAGGACCCGATAAAATTCTTAGGCAAAAATATTACTTCTAACCCCTTTAACTAGGCTGCCCGGAATTGCAAAAGCCCATTTCGGGCTTCAAGGAAAGTTAGGGGTTAATAGTTCAATGCTAATACTTTCTAGCAAATTCTCACCATTTTCACTTGCGAAGCTAAACTGGAAAAAAACAAATATATGACGCAAGAAGGTATGTACAAAAGAACACAAACCAAGAAATTCATAATGTATGTATACTTCACGTGCTATGCACACAAGAATCACTCATATGTCCTATCAAAATTGTCCCAATGAAGAGGAAATATCTAGAGCTTCAATTTATACACATGCATTTAGAGACAAGTGGTAAGACTTCCTCCTTGAATGCCTTACTCACAATAGGATGTAACTAAATTGATGCCATGTCAGTTTAGCATGCAATCACTATTTAGTGACTGACCAAACTTCCATATTAGAAACATTGGGACAATTTTGAAGGTTACTATAACTCAAAAACTAGCTAATCTCTATTTTAGCTGGTGAGATCCGATGACTTTAGCCATCAAGGTCATCAAACATGCTTTATACTCAAGTAATCTTCAAGAATAGCAAACACTACACTGAATAGATAGATCAATGTTAGAGTGAAATGTTACTTGTAACACTAAATGTTAAGGACAATTACAATTAGTTTTGAATAGGGTTTTCTTCAAGGTTTGCGCCACCTCTTGCTTGCTCTTACGCGTTGCTTGTCACTACAAGCCGTAAGTGAAATTGTGAGGTCACTCAGCTTTCGGCAGGGATCGGAAGCCTTATCCGCTCAACTTAAAATTACAGCAACTCATGTTTACAGCTTACGCGCAGATCCAATTTAGAGCTCGATATATCTTCCTTGAATTTCTTCTAGAGACATAATTGGATTTTGGAAGAAATCCAAATTCAAGATGCTTTCAGACTTCAACATCATGGATGCTACCAATCAACTATAGAAATGGGTAATACCAGCCAGAGTTCGAGAAGTTTTTTGACTTTTACTGGCTAATAACCGGCATTTCCCACACCGAATCGGTTTTTTCACAGATTTCTTCCGGCAATTGCCTTATTTTATACCGAGTATAGAAATTTATATGTAATTTTCATCGGTTTTTAGCCAGTACTTTCATGAATGGATAGTGTGCGAAATCCATCGGTTGATAATGAACTAGCCGTCGGTTTTTCCCGAATGATTACCAGCTATGAATCAACCATAAATTACAAGAAATCCTTGTCTTATGGAATAGCTACGATTAACAAACATGAGATGCTCGGATGCACAAGACATGGAAGAAAATTTTCTAGCTTAGAGTTGCCTTGCAAACTATCACAAGTGCTACCGATTGGTAAAGAATCAAACTACAAAAGAGCTTGTGGCATTATTTGCCTAAATTTTCTCAAATTTCTTGATGTAATTTCCTTCCGAGCTTGAGTTTCTACTTTGTGGTGATTTCCGCCCCTTGTGTTTGTGCTTTGCGGTCTTTTCCTGTTGTTTGTTATCTCTTTCAATGATCTTGAAGATCTACAAAATTTCATCTAACATTAAATGAAATGCGTCTAAGTATATTTTTAAAGTTACAAATTAACACAAATAATGTTAGAGTTCACAATTGGTGTTCTAACACTAAAAAGTCAATTGACATGTAGCGTTTCCGTCAACTATCATTGTTTCCAGCACTAATCTACCTATTTAGTGAAAAGTCAACCTCTAAGTCTCTCGCTCAAAATCATTACAAGCTTGTGGTGCATTTCCCATGCAAGTTTTGATTACTTTCATTTAAATACTCCCAACTGAGGCAGGTTGAGGTCATTGAGAGGGTGCAAGAGAAGTGCACTTTTAGAGATGATTAGGAGAAAGGCACCACAAGCTTTGGCTTGGTAGTTAGGGCTCATGGGCCCCAACGAGGAGGTCGGGAGTTCTATTCCGCATGCCGGCGCGGTGCTCTCCACTGTAGTCCACCCATCTATTGTGGGGGTCCTTGGACCTTGTTGTATGGGTACCCCACCCATCTATTGTGGGGGTCCTTGGACCTTGTTGTATGGGTACCTTAAAGCCCTGTGGGGGGATACTATGTCAAGTATCTTCAAGGCACTAGTAACCAGCTAGAACTTGGCGTAGTTATAGTGTCCACCCTCGAGAGGAGGAAGTAGTATT